>JASPKZ010010663.1:0-735000 GCA_030220185.1 Diploptera punctata | reverse complement strand
AAGGATGGAACATATGAAGTGGATAGACAAAATAAGAAAAATAAAGATGTGCTAGACAGAGTGGGTAAAGGAAGACAAATGCTGGAACTCATAAAGAAGAGGAAAAGAAATTGGATTGATCACTGGCTAAGAAAAAACTGCCTGCTGACGGATGCCCTAGAAGGAATGGTCAACGAAAAGAAAGAGGCAGAAAAAGACATCAGATGATCTACAATATTAAAATTAATTATTTGTGTGCGGATACAAAAAGGAAAGCTGAGTCACGGAAAGAGTGGAGAATGCGGATTGTTTGATTGTTCGTATTTTATGCGCTGCCATACCGTTCATCCGGTTGTGATGGGGCTTTTTTGCAAAATGTTCAGGAGATTCCCGGGATAAACATAGACTATAAGGGAGTTGTAATACTCAACACCTTCACCCCTAAAAATCACCCTTTGTTGCGAAAAAAAACGTGAAATATAGTACCTATTTTAACGCTTAAATGGCCTACGCTGCCTAAACCATAACAAATACACCAAATTAATGTACACAGAATTGAATATCTCAAAAAACTCTACAAAAAAGTCCGCGACAGCATATGTTTATATTTTACGGATAACTCGCAATAACCATTTTTGTCTTTCATTGATGCCAAGAAGATCGGGGTAAGTAGATTCCCGGGCAAGCATGCTCTGCCATACCGTTCATTCTATTGTGATGGGGCTTTTTGAAAAATGTTCAGGAGATTCCGGGGATGAACATAGGCTATAATAGAGTTGTAATACACAACCCCTTCACCCCTAAAAATCAACTTTTGTAGTGAAAAAGTGAAGTGAAGTCCCTATTTTGACGCTTAAATGGCTTACGCTGCCTAAACCATAATAAATAAATCAAAATTATTGTACACGGAATTGAATATATCATAAAACTCTACAAAAAAGTCCGCGACAGCATATTTTTATATTTTACGGATAAATCACAATGACCATTTTTGTTTTTCATTGATGCCAAGAAGATCGGGATAAGCTGATTCCCGGGAAAACATAGCAGCTCAAGGCATGGTGGTAAAAACACGTTAACATTTATTATTTAGGAGTAGTAGCGCACACCGGGTACTGCTAGTATATAATATAAAAATGAATGTTTGTTTGTTTGTTCGTATTTTATGCGCTGCAACACCGTTCATCCGATTGTGATGGGGTTTTTGCAAAATATTCAGGAGATTCCCGGGATGAACATAGGCTACAAGAGAGTTGTACAATACTCAACCCCTTCACCCTTAAAAATCACCCTTGGTAGCGAAAAACGTTAAAAACCCCCTTCACCCTTAAAAATCACCCTTTGTAGTAAAAAACGTTAAAAAAAGTAGCTTCTTGGACGCTTAAATGGCTTACACTGTCTAAACAAAGCCCGCGACAGTATATGTTTATATTTTACGGATAACTCACAAAAACCATTTTTGTCTTTCATTGATGCCAAGAAGATCGGGATAAGTACGTTCCCGGTCAAGCGTAGCAGAGCACGGCGGGTATTCTTCTACGCATAGCTCAAAATAACGAATTTTGTCTTTAGCTCATTTATATCAAGAAGATTGGGATAAGTAGAATCCTGGGCAACACAGACGGAGTATCTAAAAAATAATTACGACATAAGTTTTTCCCTTCACGTATTCAACTTGAACTAAAAACACATTTATTTTCGTATTTCAGCTCATTTATGCCAAGAAGATCGGGATAAGTAGATTCCCAGACAACGCTGGGTAATCAGCACGGAGTATCTAAAAGTAATTACGATATAAATTTATAATTATTTTCCCTTTTTACTTATTCAACTAAATATAAAAACATTAATTTTCATTTATTTAGGCGTAGCAGCACACGTCGGGTATTAGCTAGTGTGGCGTAGTCGGTAGAGTCCCTACCTTCTACTCCGGCGACCCAGGTTCGATTCCGAACAGAGTAAGGGATTTTTAAAATATCAAAACCTTGGGACTGGGTGTGTGTCGTGTCCAGTTGTACCCATTGGGTTTAATTCCTCTAAAAATAATAAAACAAAATAAAAATGATTGCACTGTATGACTCACATACTATTTTTAACTTCTCTACAAATGTTTTACATTTGGGCTTTGGTTTGTTGTTCATAGCGAGCTGAATAACGAATTTAATGAATTCTATTTATATCCCCTAGGTACTGATATTTTTAAGTTTGAAGGATTATACAAGAAGAAGACCAGGACGTCCACTCAAAAGACTTCTGGATGGTGTTTCTCTTGAGGCCGAAACAGGTCAACAAATGGCCTAAATTCGTGAATGTACTATGATGATGATGATGAGGATTATACGAAGTTACCTAGACACTCTCCTCGGTTCCAAATCGCCGGAATCAATATATTTCAGGACTTTAAGGTAACAACCTAAAATCCTATCCAGAAATTTGACGGGATATATACTCTTGTGTATATATCATACTCTACTACTCGTGGTGACGATGACATGGCATCGTCCGGTGCTCTGCATACTGTAACCCACTGGGTATACTTGGCAGTCTAATTCCTTTGCGGCTATCGATATAGGGTTGTGGTTCGTTTAGCCCTAACCTGGTGGTAGCAAGATGGTTTCTCTTTTTATGCATCTATGGATTGCGATGATAAGTTGTGGATATATCCACATAGTATCTTGGCTTCAAGTTGCCCTGGGTTAGTGCAATTTTGCTACCATTTGATTCTATGTGAAATCTCGTACAAGTTATTTCTGTGATTCACTTTATTCTTAACCTATGTTAAATAGGTTAAAAATTCTGTGCATGAAGAGGAATCTCTCCATTTGAGTGGGTAGTTCAGCCAAAATTGGTTGAATACCCTGGAGATACTCCTCAGCATGCCGGCCTAAGTCTATTGCTGGAGGTTGTTGGTTTTGGATTTCAACATTGTTGTTCAACATTTTGGTTTGTGAAGAAGTGCCAGATTGTAAGGTATGAGAAAAGGATACATTAGGATTGACTTTCGCCGAAGTGAAAGTCCTGGGTTGGATAATTCTAGATTTGGTTAAGACGGTTTTGGGTACCCTGTTATAATTTTCCAGCGCCGCCTTGAAAACAGGGCAGCCACGGTGGGATGCTGGGTGTCCATTAGCCCCGCAATTTGCGCACTTAAGCAAATTTTTGTCTCTCTGTGCAGAGGTCCGAATGGGACAGTCCTTATGCCCATGGGCGTCTGGACAAAATCATAAAACATTTATACATGGTGCTTAAACATGCAAACGGAACCCAGTAGCTGACACATTCAGTGACTTTCTCCTAGTATTAATATTGTAACATCAAGTCCAAGGGTTTCACACTATGTATTAATAATACAAGATATTTAAACATGATAAATAAGCATATAATTAGCACGTATCTATGTATCGTTGCTCATAAATCATGAATAACTAATTTAGTGATAATAAGTAATCGCACTGCCATCTAACCTTGTGTTACCGAACGATTTTCGAAACAGAGTTTTTTATTTTCATAAAAATCCAGAGTTTCTTTAAGGGAAATAATGTGTATATTATATGCAATGCGATTAGCATTGTTGTCTTCACTAACTTTTCTTTTAATCAGAGCCAACTGTATATATTATTTTGTTTAAATAACCATGGTCGAAAATTTACTTTGATTCTTTGCAATCAGAAGGGGAACAATTCTCAAGATGGAGTTCCCCGTGCTGCCTTAGACAGTACCATGCCTGACTAGCGAGCCCGGGTTCGGTACATTGCGGATTTGAAAATTTTAACTGTAAAATTGATTTGATTTAATTGTAAAATTTTCAATCCAGGTTGGATAGGGTTGTGTGAAATTTTTAATCTCTAAATTCCTGCATTAAATTTCAAATCCCTACACGGTACATATGTTAAATAGCTATGGACAGTAACACTGTTGATAGTGATTCGTCCGTAATCAACACGGAGTATCTAAAAATAATTACGATACAAATGTATAATCATTTTTCCTTTTACTTATCGATTAAATATTAAAAAGATAAAATATTTAGGCGTAGCAGCGCACGCCGGGTATTAACTAGTGTGTGTGTGTGTGTGTGTGTGTGTGTGTATAAGACAAAGGGGTTGAGTAAAAAATTAACATATTAATATAATACAACTTATTTATTTCGCCTAATTCTTATAAATAATTTTTATTCAATGATAAATGTATCGTCAGAGTATGTTAAGAAATGTACATAGCATTTTTTTTATCTAATGCTACCAAGCTGTCTTGCGCAATTTCTGGAATTCTCTCCTGACATCTTGAAAAATTACAACCCACTTCTGAGGTCGGAGCACCTGTAATGCGGAGTTACGTTATCCCAACGTTATAATGGGCGAAATATATATGAAAGTAGGGCAAAGAAACTTCTTATAGGAAAACCAGAGGGAAAGCGCTCAATAGGTACACCAAGTATCAATATTGAGATGGGAGAATAACATTAAACATGATTTGAGGGAGGTAAATTATACAGGGGATGCTTGTAAAACATTAACTCAGGATAGGGATGTGTGGAGAACTTACGTCCGCGCGGCCATAAACCTCCGGATTCGATCGTCACAGTTATATATATATATATATATATATATATATATATGTGTGTGTGTGTGTGTGGTATAACAGTAGGTCAATAAATAAATAATACAAATGACAACGAAGCACCAGAAGAGTCCTTAAATCTAAATTCAATCTAAATCCGAGACTATGGAATACAATAGAAGTACATTTTATGGAAAAATCGAACCCGGGACTGCGTGAATGGTAGTCAGAAAGCTCTAACCCCAAGACCATGCGCAGGACATATGTGTGTTCTGCTGTAAAATGATAACATAAAACCCTATTCAACGTAAAGTTGTGAATTCTGTTAACGCAAAAGATAAGTGAAAATGAGAAAAAAGTAAACATCTACGTGGGCTGTAACAAAAATCGGGGCAACACTGCTGTAGAAGCGAAACGAGACGGAGTCAATTGTTGTAACTTCTGCCATATGTCTGTCCTTTCTTACAGTAAATGGACTCGTCCGTACATCTCAAAGCGCATGTGCTTTGGAGCGAGAAACTTAGTCTCCTCTGTGTTGCCGCTCTAAACTGTTGTGTTTCGCCATGTTTACAAAGCAGGAACAGCGATATTGGTTGAAAATTCAATGTGTCATGGCCATACAGCACGACAATATCATGAAGGTTTTGTGGAAGCATATGGAGAGACAGCATTACCATACAGGACTGCTCGGACGCACACGGCACACCCTGTAGCTGATCTGTACCATCGCTGGGAGTGGGATGTGCTTTTCCATCTACCACATTCACTGGACTTAATCCCCTGTGATTATGATTTGGTCCATAAGATGAAGGAACCACTTCATGACATTCGATTCCAGACTGTTCCTGAGATTCTGCTGGCATTAAGGCGGTCGGTCAGAAACATCGACAGAACAGGAGCTGCTATAGCGATGCTACGACTTCCACATCGCTGACAAAGTTGTAGACAATGCTGGGTACTACATTGAAGGATTGTAGAAGTTTCACAGGTCCCAATTGTATACTAGAAATAAATAAATAAATAGTTGCTACCATCACAGTAGAACCTAAATATATATCAAATGGCCTGTTTTGTAAATTGTTTTCTTTCATACCGACGCGACGTGTCGTTTTACCTGAATCTCGTAATATGTTATAACTAAGGTGACAAGTTCTTAGAATCCTAGAGACGATGGATTGTTTCAGGTTCAGCTGATTTAAGCTTCGCGGAATCAAATCTTCAATCGTTGGAAAGGATTATTTTACGTGAGCCCAATTTCGCATTTTAACCAATAAAAAAACAGTTGGATTATCCAGAATCATTAGCTACCTTCGGATCGCAATATTCGCCTCTGGTTTCGAGACTCGAAAATTCAAACCAGACCGTGGTCGACAGAATTTTTCAGAGTGTAAAAATCCTGAGAAAGGCTTCTTTCTGGAGGCAAATATAGCATGTTTTCCGTGTCGTGGAATTACCGAACGTAAAAATAAGAGATCTCGCAGAAAAATGTGTCTTTCTTTTCACGCTCAGATTTTAATTACAACGTTGTTGTTGTTTATTCCAGGTTCTTCTAAATCATGTCCATGAGGTTATTCTTTTAAAGCAATTTTATTACACCTGCAGGTTGATTCCACAGATCCGCTACGACGCTAGTGATCTGAACTGTTAAAGAGCGTCATTAAACTTAATTGTATTTTATTTAACTGCTTACAAAAAATTTGCATCCACTACTGTGGTCTCGGGATAGCATAGCTGCCTCGCAAGGAGCTGGCTCGGATTCAATATCCGGCCGAGAAAAGTTTCATGGTTGATGGATATTTTCAGCATTTTTCGTCACCTGTAAGACAAATTTCAGGAAACTTTAAGGCCCAAACGGTCCGCGAATATCATCTAGCTATCATAATCATCATTATTATCATATTTGCCATGTTTAGTATGAATGTGTTGTCTCGGAGGAGGCCCTGACATTGAGCTGATTACTCATTCAGGGAGGCCCGCCATAGTATGTGTGATCCACAGTTTAAATTCTCTCTCCCGACAGGTCGTGTTCCTGCAAGTACCGAGTGGCGTGTGGCATATAAAAAGTACCTATAGGGCGAGAGGTTAAACTATGTTAATGGAATGCAAATGGAACACAGAATGTCCCAATAAATTAACGATAACGCAAAATTAGCGCAAAATAGGCTATCTGGTATATGCTGTAGTCTGTCCATAACCCGTCGCCCACAGAAATATTGTATGCGGCCCGGAGGTGTTAATCGAAAAATTAATTGCTATTAGATTATGCTTTGGTTTCTTCCAGGTATTTTGATAAAGGTTATTTGTTAATAACAATGATAGCAGGCTTCACAAATCGAGTATTGGTATTTATTACAACTAGCGCCATTAACACATACTCTTTACTAAGTGCGTTTCTATATTCACTGTCCGCTAGATCTGCTCTATGTGTTGAACGAACATGCTGATGCATTTAATCGAGATGGCCGTTGTATATTCTTCTATCATTAGACCATCAGTACTCTCAGTCAGTGCTTCCAGCTTGTAATGTTGTTAGCCATCAGTACTCTCAGTCAGTGCTTCCAGCTTGTAATGTTGTTAGACCATCAGTACTCTCAGTCAGTGCTTCCAGCTTGTAATGTTGTTAGCCATCAGTACTCTCAGTCAGTGCTTCCAGCTTGTAATGTTGTTAGACCATCAGTACTCTCAGTCAGTGCTTCCAGCTTGTAATGTTGTTAGCCATCAGTACTCTCAGTCAGTGCTTCCAGCTTGTAATGTTGTTAGCCATCAGTACTCTCAGTCAGTGCTTCCAGCTTGTAATGTTGTTAGCCATCAGTACTCTCAGTCAGTGCTTCCAGCTTGTAATGTTGTTAGACCATCAGTACTCTCAGTCAGTGCTTCCAGCTTGTAATGTTGTTAGACCATCAGTACTCTCAGTCAGTGCTTCCAGCTTGTAATGTTGTTAGCCATCAGTACTCTCAGTCAGTGCTTCCAGCTTGTAATGTTGTTAGCCATCAGTACTCTCAGTCAGTGCTTCCAGCTTGTAATGTTGTTAGACCATCAGTACTCTCAGTCAGTGCTTCCAGCTTGTAATGTTGTTAGCCATCAGTACTCTCAGTCAGTGCTTCCAGCTTGTAATGTTGTTAGCCATCAGTACTCTCAGTCAGTGCTTCCAGCTTGTAATGTTGTTAGCCATCAGTACTCTCAGTCAGTGCTTCCAGCTTGTAATGTTGTTAGCCATCAGTACTCTCAGTCAGTGCTTCCAGCTTGTAGTGTTGTTAGCCATCAGTACTCTCAGTCAGTGCTTCCAGCTTGTAATGTTGTTAGCCATCAGTACTCTCAGTCAGTGCTTCCAGCTTGTAATGTTGTTAGCCATCAGTACTCTCAGTCAGTGCTTCCAGCTTGTAGTGTTGTTAGCCATCAGTACTCTCAGTCAGTGCTTCCAGCTTGTAGTGTTGTTAGCCATCAGTACTCTCAGTCAGTGCTTCCAGCTTGTAATGTTGTTAGCCATCAGTACTCTCAGTCAGTGCTTCCAGCTTGTAGTGTTGTTAGCCATCAGTACTCTCAGTCAGTGCTTCCAGCTTGTAATGTTGTTAGCCATCAGTACTCTCAGTCAGTGCTTCCAGCTTGTAATGTTGTTAGCCATCAGTACTCTCAGTCAGTGCTTCCAGCTTGTAATGTTGTTAGACCATCAGTACTCTCAGTCAGTGCTTCCAGCTTGTAATGTTGTTAGCCATCAGTACTCTCAGTCAGTGCTTCCAGCTTGTAATGTTGTTAGCGTGAGTCTTTTTAAATAATTTGATAAAGTTTGTTAAAATAATAATAACAATAATAATAATAATAATAATAATAATAATAATAATAATAATAATAATAGTTTTTTAAGTGAATGGGGTATTTTGATGATCTTGGCTTCAAATAAAATGCGAAAGGTTACTGAAGAATATCGGTGCCTTCAGCAGAGATGGACAGAACTATATTTTTCTTGTGAATACGGTGCAAAGCAATATGTTTAATTTCTAACGAAACAAACTGTTAATGTTCTAAAAGAGTTTAATAGTAAAATACATTATGATACAAAACATGGAAACAAATACAATGAATGGAGTGGACAAACGAGAAAAGACAAAGTGCGTGGTTTAAAAAGAGCCCTAACCACTCAAGAACATTTGTTTAGGAAGATAAATTATGATTCAAAACTAGCTGTGAAGGCAAGTTACGTTGTTTCCAAATTTCTAACAAAAAAACTGAAGTAATTCAAAAATGACGGAATGGTGAAAGAATGTTTGGACAGTGTTACAGACGAATTATATTTTGATAAAAAAATCAACAGTCTCAATCGTATGACGGTAAGCAGAAGAGTGGAAGACATAGCAATCGATATTAAAGGAAATTAAAGAAGATAATGTGTTCTGAATTTAAGTGATGCTCATTAGCTGTCGACGATAGCACAACTCAATATATTTATTCGTAGCATTGACTGCAGTTTTAATGTAACGGAAGGACACAACTAAAGGGTTGAATATTTATGGAAAGATCATAGAAGCACTGAATAAGTTTGAATTAAAGTTAGACAAGTTGATTGGCGTGTAAACTGACGGAGCGCCATCTATAACCTGAAAGAACAAAGGATTTTGTATTTTTTGGAAAAAGACTGTGCCCAATTCGATCATGAAATCATTGCCTTAGACTGTATTTTGCATCAAGAACATATTTCTGCAAAAAACAATTCTAATATGACATGTAATGAAGGCACTGATTAAGTTGGTGAATTACATTCGGTTAAGGGGGCTGGCTCAACGTCAATTTGAAGAGTTTTTAGTAGTTAAGATGCAGATTATGATGACGTCCATTTTACACAAGTTCGATGGCAGTAACATGTTGAAACGAGTGTCTGAGCTTCGTGAAGAACTTAGGCAGTTTTTGACAAATCACAACTTTAAGGTAGACGAACTAGACAGCAGATAAAGGATAAGTGATTTGACAGTTTTGATTGATAGAGTTCAGAATCTTAACGAACTGAATACTAAAATGCAAAGTAAAAACAACCTGATCCACAACCTGTTTAACTTAATAAAAGTGCAGTTTGGCAGACGCAATTACGAACTGGGGTACTTGTCAATTTTCCAAAAACGAGCAAATTTAATTTTGGGGAAAATGTTAATCTATTGGAAAATCTCAAATAAGCATTCAACAACCGTTTCCAGTATGCAAAAAAAAAAATGAATTATTTTGAGTACCGTTTCAATTGGAATTGACATCCAAAGCAACACTGAATTGAATGTGAAATTTAGTGATGTGCCACTTCTTGATTCTACAGACTGTACTTACTTAAATTAATGAGTCATATCCGTGATCATGTAATGAAAAATGTAACTTTATTTGGTAACATATATGTATGTGAACAATCATTTTCGACGATGAAACAACATAAATCGAAAGGACGATCCCGACTTACAGATGGACATAATTTGGAAGCAAACATGCGCATTGCAATATCGAACACTGAACCTGATATTGAGAAGTTAACGAAATATAAGCAGTGTCAAGTTTCTCTTTGATTTTGCATTAGTTACAATATTGATAATGTCAGTATAATTACTTACTTACTTACTCACTGGCACTATCGAACCCGTAGGTCCATGGCCGCGCGGACATAAGCTCTCCATACATCCCTATCCTGAGCTAATGCTTTCCAATCATTCCCTGTATAATCTACTTCCTTCAAATCATAGTTAATGTTGTTCTCCCACCTCATTCTTGGTCTACCAACTGGGCGTTTCCCTTCTGGCTTTCCTACAAGAAGTTTCCATGCACGTCTTTTATTCCCCATACGTGCAACATGTCCTGCCCATCGCAGTCTACGAGACTTAACTGTTCTTATTATATCTGGCTTCCTATAAAGACCATGTAGTTCATTGTTATGCAGTGTTTCCAATGACCTGTCTGTTCATTTCTCTTTGGTCCAAACATTTTCCTAAGAACTTTATTCTCAAATACTCGTAATCTCCTTTCCTCCCTTAAAGTAAGAGTCCATGTTTCGCACCCATATAATATAACTGGTAGAATAATCGTTTTATATATTTTCAGCTTAACGTTTTTTGAAAGGAGTTGGGACATCAAAAGTCTCTGCAATGCATAATAGCACGCATTTCCAGAATTGAGCCTGTGTTTAATTTCTTTGTGCATCTCATTCCTGTGTAATTATTATTAATAATAGAAAAGTAAAGAAAATTCCTCATTAAGAAGTAAGTTATAATTATTATAATGAAAGATTGAATAATGGGTGACTGCGGTCTTCTGTTAAACTTGTTATAATAGTGTGGTCTAAGTATTAAATAAAGTTTTGCACCCCTGTTGCGGGCTAATAATGAAGTAAAAATTTTGTGAGGTAAATTTAGTAAAATAGCTTGAAGAAGTGCAATGTTGTATTAAACAATGGTTGCATACAGGAACAATGGTTTTGCAATATCCTGTCAGACATCTACATCAAGTGATAATAAGAACCAATGAACACGCAGTTTTGGAATGCCATTCCCTCTCTTTCTCCCTCTGACTTAGTTTAACGTCTCCTTTTGTTGTCACTTTTACATACATCGTATTTCTCAAGGCTTACAAAGACACAACCTGTCAATGATTTTAACTCTGGGTCACGTATTTTTTGAGCACACAAGGACATGGAGAGCCTCCCAGGATAAGCATCAGCCTAATTCCTGGGCTAATTACGAGACAACCTAACAAATTCACAATTATCTTCCTTCTGATGGATTAATTCCATCGATATGACAAACTATTACTCGCTATCCTAAATAATTCCTATGTTATGTCTCGCAATTTACTAAAATCACCGGTCGCGTCGGTCCCGATAGACTAATCGTTGCTATTCTCGCTTCTGATTCCGAGGTTCATTTGTTCTTATTATCAGGCTGATGATAATTTATCCGCAAATTAAGAAAACCACGGCGATATCGATGTCTTATACCCGGCGGGGATCGGTGGATTTCTAAGGGTATAAAATCCTGAGCATTGCTTCCTTCGGAAGAGAACTAAAGCCGCGGGGCACGTGTACGACACGTAAGATAACCTCAGGCCTGAAATCAGAGACTTTAGAGAACAATTTGACGACCAGTTCACTCCCAGATTTGAATTGTGACGCTAACCAGATGAATCGTTAAGAGGGTCGTTAAATAAAAATATTCTAACAACTACTATCACTATAGTAACTGTCACAGGATTGATGATCGGGACAAGAGGTACTATACCAGGATTCTAAGCTAAATTTTGGAATTTCATAGATTTGAACAAAGTGTACCTTTCTAAAATTTCCATCGCTGCGATTAGAGGATCAATTTCAATTTTAAGAAACCACCTTTACAAAATTTCTACTTTGTAGAATATGCTTCAATTACAATTTGAAATTTTTTAATGTATTTACAAAATGTATTTCATCAGTTTCGAAAATTAATTGTCTGTATCACTTTGTCCTTGTGGCAATCCTCTAATGAGGAAAGTTTTATGTAATAAAAAAACGTATAACTTCTTTCTTTCTTATTGCAATTAAAATAAGAAACAGTGTAATCAAAGAAAGATGAATGTTCAAACTTCAATTATGGATTTCATAAAAAAGCAAACAAAATGGTAAAAAGAACGACAGAAGACAGATTTCTAAGACGAATACTAGAATGGCTGCCACTTGGTAGAGGACGACCAAAAATAACGTGCACTGATGGTGTTTTGAGCAACTTGAGGGAAAAATGTTGGACCATGGAGACTGGATGTGGAGGAGAATGATAGTATATTAATTGGGCGCAGGAAGATGTTGTGAAACATTATGAAACCTACTGAATGAATAAATAATAAGAATGGAGCAATGAACTTGGAATCAGGAACAGTTAAACACACAATAGCGGGTCTCCCGGAGCAAGAATCCAGAGCAAACAATGAAAATGACACAGAATACACACCCAGACAGACGTATGATTTAAAATACCATACCCGCCGGGAATCGAATCCGAGCCTGCGGAGTGAAAATTGGAATTGTATCGATCAAATCACCGTGGCGGAAACTATGAACTCCAAGAATATAAAATATGTTGATTAATGTAAATGTGATATGTGACGTCAGCTAGTTATCAAAGGTCAGTATGATGCAACGAATATAAAATTAATGTACAGTTATTACGTAAATCGACTTGTAAAGTGATAACACAATAAAAATATAAATGAAAAAAGGCAAAAATACCAGCTGCTAATGGAAAGGAAAGACTGAAGTCCGCCAGACGAGTGTTGTTAAGAAACAATACAAAGTCCAATGTCGTGTTTGTAAATACATCCTCTCACACTTTTATTTGAAATGAGTTGCAGGAAAAGTTGTCCAAATTTAAACATGGGATGACATTGTCAGTGGTAAACTATGGTGTTCTCTGGTTCTGCAGGCAGGCTTGAGAGGCTACAAAGAATACGTAGTCCACACATTTTTTTTACTCCATGGCGCGATAGGCCTACTAAACCCTTGGCCTACCAGCCTCGCATTCACATGTGTTAATCACAAAGGTAGACGATTATCCAGCCAATGTAGGGGTGACACGTGGCCAGCAGCCGTTATAGCTGGTTTTCTCAACCTGAAGCCGCTACTTATTGTAACTACCCAAATGCCTCACGATGCTGAGTAGGCAGTGGTTCCATACTGGAGGAAATCCCATGAGAAAATTTCTTCCCCATGGAGACTCGAATCACCACAAGTCCCATAGCTCTGCACCAAGGCATCTTCCTTAACCACTCGGCTACGGTGCGAGTTCATTATTTAGAAAATAACATGAGCTACATGGTTTTATAGGAAGACAGATATAATAAGAACAGTTAAGTCTCGAAGACAGCGATGGACAGGACATGTGGCACGAATGGAAAATGAAAAAACTGCGTGGAAGTTTTTGTAGGAAAGCCAGAGGGAAAATGCCCAATAGATAAACAAAAATGAGGTGGGAGAATAAGATTAATCATGATTTGAGGGAAGTAGATTATACAGGATAGGGATATTCTATATGGAGATGATATGTCTGCTCGACCATAAACCCGGGTTCGATAGTGCCAGTGAGTTAGTTAGTCAGTTAGGTATTATTTTTATTTAACAACGCTGTTTATCTTCTTGTATCTTGTAAGCCCATGTTTTCCCTTAACAGAGATTTAGGCATTCTCTCCCTACAGGGAAGAATTTGAACCATACTAATTTAGTTACACTTGTTTTCGTATAGATGTCATTTGAGTGATCCGTGGTCAGTATTCGGTCTCATACTCACATCTAGGAAACCAAGGTAGTACTAGGAAAGGAAAATTCGGTCAATTTTGCTTAGAAGCCTTTTCATTCAGGATTTTTTACGAGCCTGAAAATCTTCAGACACGGGACCCACGGCTTAAAGTCCCTCCCGGAGGAATTGCTCCTTGGATTTTTCCATCCTAAAAAATCCATCGACCCCGGCCGGGTTTGAACCCGCGACCCTCGGGACCAGAGGGAAGGAGTATAACCACTAGTCCACCGCGGACGATACCAACAACGCTGTTTAACAGATAATATCATTACCGTCGTAAATTCAAGATGGGCGTGAAAGGGCGAGAGATTTTGCTCTCTTATTTTCCTCTTCTCTCAAACTTAAGGTTTTTTATCTGCCTTAAATGAAAGACATGAACACTGTTTTCCCCAGCCCCTTTCCGAAGAAAGTAATACTCACGATTTTTATCCCTTGAAAATCCATCGATTCCGGCCAGGTTTGAATCTGTAAAACTTGGTAAGGCAAGAATGGTCTAGTCTACCGGGACCAACAATTCATTTTTTGTTTATTAATTTATTCGTTTACTTTTAATACTTTCCTGTGTTTAAGCGGCACCGTGGCTGAGACGCTACCTCTCCATATCTGGGTCCCAAGTTCGCCTCTCGGTCACTACATGTGGGGTTTTTGTTGGAGCCAGAGCAGGTTCTTCTCCTGTTTTCCCCTAACAAAAACTTTATTCCACCATTTCTCATGTCGCTCATATAGTTTAATTTAATTCCAACTGCCCCTGTGATGGTGGGTCAGGCCTGGTAAACAGGCATCCATGAATATCACAGACCTTCAATAAATAATTGGACGCCTTAGGGATGTGACGACTCCATCGCCCATTTGATTTCCACTGTAAGCAGCCACCCGAGTATTGGCGGGAAATCCATAACTATTAAGTTTGAAGGAAATGTCCAAACTCCGCCTCAAGAACTAAGGAAGGCCTAGTTGGGAACCCCATCACCGGAATCGGAAGCTGTGGGCTAATAACCCGCACTTTTTAAAATCCTATTGTTACAGAAACCAAAATGAAAGCTGCTGGCAGGACAATAAGAAACAGAGTCTGGTGACGTGCTTTTTACAAATGCTCTATGCTTCCAAAAGGAGTGATGGGAACTACTACCTACTCAATAATAGGGGCTTCATCTCATCCTCGATCTGCCGGGTACGAGTAAAGGGTTTCTATGTGTATCTTATTGTTTGCATTTGTATAGTTTCATTCACATACAAGACATTCGCACATACACAGACTCTAATAGAATGGAGAAATCTCTTTAGAGGAAATCTCTCAAATAAAGCGTCGTGGAATCTAACTCTTAAACCTCTTGATCTTAGCGCGTAACGTTGACCACGATGTTGATCTTGATATTAATCTTATTGTTTGCATTTGTATAGTTTCATTCACATACAAGGCATTCGCACATACACAGACTCTAATAGATGGAGAAGGAGAAATCTCTTTAGAGGAAATCTCTCAAATAAAGCGTCGTGGAATCTAACTCTTAAACCTCTTGATCTTAGCGTGTAACGTTGACCCACGATGTTGATCTTGATATTAATCTTATTGTTTGCATTTGTATAGTTTCATTCACATACAAGGCATTCGCACATACACAGACTCTAATAGAATGGAGAAATCTCTTTAGAGGAAATCTCTCAAATAAAGCGTCGTGGAATCTAACTCTTGATCTTAGCGTGTAACGTTGACCACGATGTTGATCTTGATATTAATCTTATTGTTTGCATTTGTATAGTTTCATTCACATACAAGGCATTCGCACATACACAGACTCTAATAGAATGGAGAAATCTCTTTAGAGGAAATCTCTCAAATAAAGCGTCGTGGAATCTAACTCTTAAACCTCTTGATCTTAGCGTGTAACGTTGACCACGATGTTGATCTTGATATTAATCTTATTGTTTGCATTTGTATAGTTTCATTCACATACAAGGCATTCGCACATACACAGACTCTAATAGAATGGAGAAATCTCTTTAGAGGAAATCTCTCAAATAAAGCGTCGTGGAATCTAACTCTTAAACCTCTTGATCTTAGCGTGTAACGTTGACCACGATGTTGATCTTGATATTAATCTTATTGTTTGCATTTGTATAGTTTCATTCATCACATTCATACAAGGCATTCGCACATACACAGACTCTAATAGAATGGAGAAATCTCTTTAGAGGAAATCTCTCAAATAAAGCGTCGTGGAATCTAACTCTTAAACCTCTTGATCTTAGCGTGTGTAACGTTGACCACGATGTTGATCTTGATATTAATCTTATTGTTTGCATTTGTATAGTTTCATTCACATACAAGACATTCGCACATACACAGACTCTAATAGAATGGAGAAATCTCTTTAGAGGAAATCTCTCAAATAAAGCGTCGTGGAATCTAACTCTTGATCTTAGCGTGTAACGTTGACCACGATGTTGATCTTGATATTAATCTTATTGTTTGCATTTGTATAGTTTCATTCACATACAAGACATTCGCACATACACAGACTCTAATAGAATGGAGAAATCTCTTTAGAGGAAATCTCTCAAATAAAGCGTCGTGGAATCTAACTCTTAAACCTCTTGATCTTAGCGTGTAACGTTGACCACGATGTTGATCTTGATATTAATCTTATTGTTTGCATTTGTATAGTTTCATTCACATACAAGGCATTCGCACATACACAGACTCTAATAGAATGGAGAAATCTCTTTAGAGGAAATCTCTCAAATAAAGCGTCGTGGAATCTAACTCTTGATCTTAGCGTGTAACGTTGACCACGATGTTGATCTTGATATTAATCTTATTGTTTGCATTTGTATAGTTTCATTCACATACAAGACATTCGCACATACACAGACTCTAATAGAATGGAGAAATCTCTTTAGAGGAAATCTCTCAAATAAAGCGTCGTGGAATCTAACTCTTGATCTTAGCGTGTAACGTTGACCACGATGTTGATCTTGATATTAATCTTATTGTTTGCATTTGTATAGTTTCATTCACATACAAGACATTCGCACATACACAGACTCTAATAGAATGGAGAAATCTCTTTAGAGGAAATCTCTCAAATAAAGCGTCGTGGAATCTAACTCTTAAACCTCTTGATCTTAGCGTGTAACGTTGACCACGATGTTGATCTTGATATTAATCTTATTGTTTGCATTTGTATAGTTTCATTCACATACAAGGCATTCGCACATACACAGACTCTAATAGAATGGGAGAAATCTCTTTAGAGGAAATCTCTCAAATAAAGCGTCGTGGAATCTAACTCTTGATCTTAGCGTGTAACGTTGACCACGATGTTGATCTTGATATTAATCTTATTGTTTGCATTTGTATAGTTTCATTCACATACAAGACATTCGCACATACACAGACTCTAATAGAATGGAGAAATCTCTTTAGAGGAAATCTCTCAAATAAAGCGTCGTGGAATCTAACTCTTAAACCTCTTGATCTTAGCGTGTAACGTTGACCACGATGTTGATCTTGATATTAATCTTATTGTTTGCATTTGTATAGTTTCATTCACATACAAGACATTCGCACATACACAGACTCTAATAGAATGGAGAAATCTCTTTAGAGGAAATCTCTCAAATAAAGCGTCGTGGAATCTAACTCTTGATCTTAGCGTGTAACGTTGACCACGATGTTGATCTTGATATTAATCTTATTGTTTGCATTTGTATAGTTTCATTCACATACAAGACATTCGCACATACACAGACTCTAATAGAATGGAGAAATCTCTTTAGAGGAAATCTCTCAAATAAAGCGTCGTGGAATCTAACTCTTAAACCTCTTGATCTTAGCGTGTAACGTTGACCACGATGTTGATCTTGATATTAATCTTATTGTTTGCATTTGTATAGTTTCATTCACATACAAGGCATTCGCACATACACAGACTCTAATAGAATGGAGAAATCTCTTTAGAGGAAATCTCTCAAATAAAGCGTCGTGGAATCTAACTCTTAAACCTCTTGATCTTAGCGTGTGTAACGTTGACCACGATGTTGATCTTGATATTAATCTTATTGTTTGCATTTGTATAGTTTCATTCACATACAAGGCATTCGCACATACACAGACTCTAATAGAATGGAGAAATCTCTTTAGAGGAAATCTCTCAAATAAAGCGTCGTGGAATCTAACTCTTAAACCTCTTGATCTTAGCGTGTAACGTTGACCACGATGTTGATCTTGATATTAATCTTATTGTTTGCATTTGTATAGTTTCATTCACATACAAGGCATTCGCACATACACAGACTCTAATAGAATGGAGAAATCTCTTTAGAGGAAATCTCTCAAATAAAGCGTCGTGGAATCTAACTCTTAAACCTCTTGATCTTAGCGTGTAACGTTGACCACGATGTTGATCTTGATATTAATCTTATTGTTTGCATTTGTATAGTTTCATTCACATACAAGGCATTCGCACATACACAGACTCTAATAGAATGGAGAAATCTCTTTAGAGGAAATCTCTCAAATAAAGCGTCGTGGAATCTAACTCTTAAACCTCTTGATCTTAGCGTGTAACGTTGACCACGATGTTGATCTTGATATTAATCTTATTGTTTGCATTTGTATAGTTTCATTCACATACAAGACATTCGCACATACACAGACTCTAATAGAATGGAGAAATCTCTTTAGAGGAAATCTCTCAAATAAAGCGTCGTGGAATACTCTAAACTCTTGATCTTAGCGTGTAACGTTGACCACGATGTTGATCTTGATATTAATCTTATTGTTTGCATTTGTATAGTTTCATTCACATACAAGACATTCGCACATACACAGACTCTAATAGAATGGAGAAATCTCTTTAGAGGAAATCTCTCAAATAAAGCGTCGTGGAATCTAACTCTTAAACCTCTTGATCTTAGCGTGTAACGTTGACCACGATGTTGATCTTGATATTAATCTTATTGTTTGCATTTGTATAGTTTCATTCACATACAAGGCATTCGCACATACACAGACTCTAATAGAATGGAGAAATCTCTTTAGAGGAAATCTCTCAAATAAAGCGTCGTGGAATCTAACTCTTAAACCTCTTGATCTTAGCGTGTAACGTTGACCACGATGTTGATCTTGATATTAATCTTATTGTTTGCATTTGTATAGTTTCATTCACATACAAGGCATTCGCACATACACAGACTCTAATAGAATGGAGAAATCTCTTTAGAGGAAATCTCTCAAATAAAGCGTCGTGGAATCTAACTCTTAAACCTCTTGATCTTAGCGTGTAACGTTGACCCCGATGTTGATCTTGATATTAACGATCGAAAGTATTTTTCCCCCCGATTTCATGTTTTGTTCAGAAAACTTACCCAATTAATTTTAATTCACTTTAATAATGCAAAACACTGGATTCCAGAGGTAAGAAAATAAATGAGAATTATTTAGGTACTTACTTATTGAATTTACGGCCATTTGAATCTAGCCCTCTCCTCTCTTAGGAGTTTCTAGACATCTAGTTGGCAACTACGTTATTACTAGATTGATGAAGGTCGGTAAATTTTGCTCAGAGACTTCTTACTTCATGCTTAAGGTTCTTGAATGACAGTGTCTCAATTCCTGATCTCTGATTGGTGAAACAAGTAGAAGAGGAGAACACGGTACAGTCAAGAAAATAATGTATTTGCACTGCATTTTGCTCGCTACCAAGCTATAATGTTATGAAATGGCTCGCAGTATTTAATTTAAAACTCACATTTGTCTTAACGACTGAAGAAAATCACGAAAAATCCACTCAGACTGTTGTGCGCTAGTATACCGTTTATGACTCTTTGAGGCAGTATATTTGGAGTGAAAGCACATCCGTGTGATGTGTACTGTAGCATGAAGATAGTTGTCAAAAGAGTATGTTTAATGAAAGCGAGCGATGAGGGAAACGTTAATTTATTTTTGTAGACCAGTTTAATTAAATACCAAAACACAATCAGAAGATCAACATTTTAAAACAGAATCGAATGAAAATAAATAGTTATACTTGTGTTTCTTTTGACCAGCCTCATCAGCGTTTTAGACTACATAATCAATTGAGTTGGTGTTTACTTGATGAAAATCCATATTTATTAATTAAATAAAAATAAAACGTAGTTTTATTTGATTTTCATATTTATTATATAATTCAGTGACAGCTGTTTCGGTACACTGTACCTTCTTCAGACATGTTAACAAATTATGAATTGTGTTCCAACTGATGTAAGCAACACTACAACAATATTTATTTAATTTTTTTAATTTAACAAAGGGGATTCATTCAAATCAAGTTGAGAATTTAACAGTTTTTTACTACTTTTAAATTTATTAATTTCTACAGCCTCCAAAAGATCTAACTTCTTACCCTTATCACAAATATGTAAAATTTCAAAATTTGAATTTTTTTTTAAATTTTACATATTTGTGATAAGGGTAAGAAGTTAGATCTTTTGGAGGCTGTAGAAATTAATAAATTTAAAAGTAGTAAAAAACTGTTAAATTCTCAACTTGATTTGAATGAATCCCCTTTGTTAAATTAAAAAAATTAAATAAATATTGTTGTATTGTTGCTTACATCAGTTGGAACACAATTCATAATTTGTTAACATGTCTGAAGAAGGTACAGTGTACCGAAACAGCTGTCACTGAATTATATAATAAATATGAAAATCAAATAAAACTACGTTTTATTTTTATTTTAGACTACAGTCCATAAAGTCCCGGGTTCGATTCCCGGTCAGAATATAAGAAATTTTCCTTAAAGAGAATTATTCATGTGGTTTCCCATGTTCTGGAATTTAGGTTAAGTTTAGGTTAAAGGCTTCCCTGGCGTTTCATTATCATATATCACCTATCATATCATCGAGGTAACGTAACTCCGTCTTTCACGTTCCCGAACCTAAGAAATGGATTACAATTCCGCCAATGCCTAGGAAGAAAGCCAGAATTGTCATGAAAGACAACTAGTGGGATTGGATATAAAAAATAAAAAACATTAATAATTATCTAAATATTTTAAAAATGTTTTATAATCAATAATTTCGTATTAACAACGTATCAGGAACGGTGAAACTTGTAAATAAGGATATGCACAACACATTAATATACTTGGTTGTTTATTTTCTTAATAAATATAATAAACTACTGGATAAGAATAGCTTGATTGTGACACTTGGGTCGCGGGTTGCCCTCGCAATCTCCTTGTTTTCCTGACGCGAGTGCTCAAGTCCACTGCAAACAATTAGATCCGGATTTAACTCCCGAACTTTGCATTAAGTCCATTTAATAACCTTCAAAACAACTTCATTTTATCGTAATTAACGAAATATTAATTAAATTAACTTATCAACTATGTTCTTATGTTAAATTTCACAATAGCTCTAACCGATCCATCCATAGTAATTCTGCCCGAAGGCAGGTCCTTCACTGCAATTATAGCATTTTCATGCTATGCTTGCAGCTTTACTAGGGAATTGTGTAGGTGTGGTAGCTTCCCGTTGCTTTCCACACCGGTGAAAGATGATGGTGATGATGATGATAATGATAAGGGTGATGATGATGACGATGGCCATATGATTTCGGGGACCGTTTGGGCCTTAAAGTTTTCCTGACATTTGTCTTACAGGTGAGGAAAAACCCCGATAAAAACCTCACCCAGAAAAACTGCCCCGACCGGGGATCGAACCCGGGCCCGCTGCGTGACAAGGCAGCACGCTATCTCGAGACCACAGCGGTGGACCTCTAAGCGATAATAAAACAATAATATTTATTTTTTATTAAGAACTTTCTCTACATTACAATAGTTATCCTTCAGCCCAAATATATTTTGCTCCGCCACAGATTTCTATCCTCAGCATCTTCTTCTTTTAGATCTCTGCTGATCATGCTTCTTCTCACTTCTTCCATCCTCTGTTCCCTCGGTTTCCCCCTCCTCCTGCCTTCAGCATTCCAATCCAGCATCATTCTTGGGATTCTATTATTCTCCATCCTCTACAGATGTCTATACCATTTCAATCTTAGTTCTTCTATTACTTCTATAATATTACGTTTAACATTCATTATTTCTCTGACTTTCTGGTCCCGAATGCTCTCCTCTCTTGATTTTCTTGATGCCCTTCACCAAAAATCCATCTCTATTGTCAATTTTTTTTTCTTGCTGTCTACCTAAAGTCCATGTCTCTGCACCATCCAACATAGCACATTGTACTAATGATTTAAATAACAATGCTTGGTTTTATTTGTAACATTTTTACTTCATATCACTGAATTTAACATTCCAATTATTTTATTCCTTCACTAATTCTTTTCTCAATCTCACTATAAATTTTCCCCATTGGATTCTAAAATTTATCCTAAATATTTGAATTTTTCAACTTTCTTAATTTCCGCATTTTCACATTGCAATTTCTCTTCAATCTCTAGTTCTTTTGTGAGATATTCGGGTTTCTTAATATTTATATTTAATCCCCGTTTCTTGTTTTCCTCAATTAATTTCCTTCTCATGTGATTCATCTTCCGTGTCCTGAATAATCACCACTTGGTCGTCTGCAAATACGTAATAGATGGTGTAACACATATTGTTGATCAATTGAAATTCCCATTGGTTTGTATTTTCCAGTCCAGTTTCTTAGGCAAACTTCTATAAATATTTTAAGTAATAATGGTGACACACAGTCCACCGCTGTGGTCTCGGGGTACGTGCTGCCTTGTCACGCAGCGGGCCCGGGTTCGATCCCCGGTCGGGACTGTTTTTCTGGGTGAGGTTTTTATCGGAGTTTTTCCTCACCTGTAAGACAAATGTCAGGAAAACTTTAAGGCCCAAACGGTCCCCGAAATCATATGGCCAACGCAATCATCATCATTCATATACATCTTAGGTTAGGATTAGGGACTCTCCTGGCGCACCATTATCATCATCATCATCACCCATCATATCATCGGGGCAACGTAACCCCGCCTTCCAGGCGCCCCAACCTCAGAAGTGGGTACAAGTACGCCATGCCAGGAGAGAAACCAGGAATGTCGAAAGACAAAAAACTGGGGCATTTGGAGAAAAAAAAATGTTGACACACAGCTGCCTTGTAGTAATCGTGTGGTTATATAAATTTCTCTAGATAGCTTACTTCCCATTTTAATTTGACATCTATTTCCTAAATATATTAATTTTAACATTTTTTTTCAACTATTAATGCTTATTTTAGTGCTTGGCAGAATAGTTTCCTCGGGACATTATCGTATGCCTTTTCCAAATCTATGAACATCAATCCTATGTTTCTTGACTTTTCCTTACATTTTTCCAATACGAGTCTTAATGTGAAAATGTGATCTATGCAGGACCTTCCAGCAGTAAATCCACATTGTTTATCAGTGTCAATGTATTGTTCTTGTATAAAATCTGAATCTTAGCATGTTTGATTTTTCGGAAAGCAATGACTGATGTTAGTAGCCTATATTATAGAATGTTTTGTAATTGTCAGTGATTAATAGTAATTTATTTTACCTAAGAGAGTTACGGCCATATGGCCTTGTCTAATAACTCAACCAAGTTTCAGTAAAGTTATTTCATTGCTGTGCTTTAAATTAATTTTCTTTCATTTTTTTATTTTTTAGCTTATTTCCTTAAAAAAGTACAGCTAAAGTGATTCCATTTATGTCCCTGTGTTTGATCCTTTGGCATGGATTCCCTGAAGTAGTCAACGTCCGGAGAACCGAATGGGGGATTATTTTACCTCCGGAGAATTTTACCCTTAATAAAATTATAAATTTTAAACTTAAGGAGGTAACAGATAACGTAAGAACAATGTGGATTCCGGAGTGGAAGATCATGTATTGAGAATATTTTCTGTATTAGACAATTACAAGAGAAAATTCTAGCAAAAAATAAAGAACTACATATGAGCTTTATTGATTTAGAGATGGCATATGATAGTGTACCTCGACAATTATTATGGACGGCATTGAAAAATATGAATAACTGTGATAAATGGATTAATATTGTTAGGAGGATCTATAGTAATACAAAAGCTAAAGTAAAAATACAGAATAAATAACACAGGAATTCACAGTGAATAAAGGCCTTAAGCAAGGATGTAGTTTGTCACCAATTCTTTTTAACATTTGTTTAGAGCAGACTCTTAATTTATGGTATAAAAAATGTTCTGAAATGGGTATTCCTATAGGAGGAAAAGTACTACACTCATTGTTGTTTACAGATGATCAAATAATGTTTGCAGGGATGAAGATGTTATGAAATATATGACAAATAAACTAATGGAAGAATATAAAAAATGGGAACTGAATATAAATTTACAGAAAACGGAATACATGTGTTTGGGAAAGGATGTGGATGACATACTCGAAACAGGGAAAATAAAAAAATATATATGAATTTTTTTAATATCTTGGGTCAATAATTACAAGTTTAGGTACCTGTGAAAGAGATGTTCAGACTAAAATTGCAATGGCAAAAAATGCAACTAAGACATTACATGGAATAATTTGGAACAAAAATATTACAAAGGAAATTAAAATGGAAATTTTTAAGTGCATAATACAGAATATTTTGTCATATGGAAGTGAAACTTGGTCTTTGACGGAATTACAAAAGAATAAAATCAGAACAGTTGAATTTGATTATTTTAGAAGAAGCCTCCAAAAAATAAGACAGGATGAAATACGAAATGAATTCCTTTGCAGAGAAATCAATGTCATCACATCTGGTTAGAGAATTGAAAATCAAACACTTAAATGGCATGGCCATATACAAAGAATAGAAAATGAAAGATGGCCAAAAAAATATATACCGATGGTCACCCTCTGGAAGAAATAAACGTTGCAGACCAAGATGGAAATGGAAAACCTATGTCAGAACTATAATTATAGGTATTTGAAAGAAGGAGATAAAGGGAAACTGAAGACGGCAAACATATAAGTGGGGAAAGCCGAAGAAGAAGAATTTTACCTCAGTATAACCCATGTCCGCGTTTCTTGACGGTTATATTTTACGGTGAATGATCGTCACTCTTTCGATCAAGGTACTTTCTTTCGTCTGCCTTATCGCCTTCGACCTGTCGGGCAAGGGTAATCCTTTCGGGCAGCAAAGCAACTGCCGCGCCGGCATAGCTCTCGGGGTCATTAAGCATGCAAACCACTCCACCGCTACAAGGTAAAGATACCAAGTGATTTGATTTTTAAATTCAATAATCCCAGAGGAACGAGAGATGTTGGCCGACCACGTAGAAGATGGACTCCACTTTTAACTTCGCCGAAACAGGCTGCATAGCCTAAACCTTGTAGTAGAAGAAGAAGAAGAATTATTTTTAAGTCAAAACAAGAAATCGCCTTACATTGATATTTCTCACAACATACTCAGGCCTACATTTAAACATACACTCCCATTTGCATAAAAACAGGAAATGGTGCGTAAATTGAAAATGGATCACATAAACGCCATCTACCAGTCTAATGCGGAGCCCTAAGTAAGACAAGTGCAACACGCAACAGATGCACTTTTATTGAACATAACCAAACAGTGGCTATTGGTTTCCAATTCAATAACATTTTAAGATACAAGAAATAGTGCGGAAGATCAAAACTACAAGTTAAAATATATTTAAAATAAAAAACATATTAAAAGCTCTTTTCCTTATTTTGTCCATTCTGCTATGATAAATACAATTCTGACAGCAACAGTGTGAAATATGTAGTGGAAAGGTCTAAAGGTCTTCGGTATATGATATTGGAATAAATAATAGACTACATAAAAACTCTTTTAAAAGAAGGAAACTGTTCTTTCCTCATAATTATATATGATTTTCCTTGTTATATTTTAAAATTTTATTTTAGAATATGCTTTGTTAATGTATTTTCTACACAGTCAACTTTAAATATATGAATGTAATATAAATATATCTTAATGAAAACATATTTTATTAGATTAGACGATAAAAACAAAAGTAATGTGCTGCAATAAATGGCTATTTACGGTAAAAAGTTGCGAAAAAAGTGCTTTAAGCACGAGACAAAATGTTCAACTTGAGTGAAGCATATACAGATAACATAATATGTAGAGTGTTTAAGACATATTTTTCACATACATTGAATACAATATTTTTCGATTAGCCACGTAGAAATAGTTATTTTAGAAAAAAAAAATACTGAGCGAGCTGAAATAAGCGGTAGCGTTTAAGACTCGAAATCGGGAGATTCGGGTTCAAAACCCCGGTGGCGACTAATCAATAGTTTTTCGTTGTTTTATTCAGTCATCAAGACTGGTTCGAAATTCCATTACCTGGACCCCATTTAATCAAATTTACTATTTCAGAGAATCACTGAAAAAAACAAAAAATAGATGCGATATGGCCTTAGATGATAAAGCGTCTATAAATAAGTGAAATAAAAACCCATAATCAAGTATCAGAATTTAATTATTTAGGTGTATTAATAACAAACACTAAAAAGTTAATAAAAGAAACAAAGAAACAAGCTGAAAAGCAGCACAAATATCAGGATATATGAAATATTTTATTTGGAGCAACAAACATATGTCAATAGAAAGCAAAAGCCGCATATACAAAACGATAATTCGACAAGTTATCGTATATGGAGCAGAGGGCTGATACAACAAAAACTAAAATAATAAGCACATGTGAAATGAAAATCTTAAGAACTATTCAGGGAAAAACATTATTTGATAAGATACACAACACAGAAATTAGGGACTGTGGCAAGTCATTCACTCAGCCTCCTGGGTAACTCTATAAATAAATCCCAATTTGCAATAAAAATCAGATACAATTAGAATATCATTGAACGAAGCAGTTACTGGACTTAGGTCATATTTATATTCAAATTGATCAGGGAAGCGAGTGGAACCTGATTATGTAAGAGCAAATGTCATATAAAATGATCCGAAGAGGTCAGTATCAATGGAATTAAATGACTAGTTATTAAGTAGGGTAACGACAACTCAGGTAATGTCACCCTTTCTTTTGTTAAGACGGAAGTGGCTGACACATGATAATAACTCAGTAATGACAAAATCCCTTGCTCGACAGATTGAGTAGAAATATCTTCTAAGCCTGCAGTTAACTGATTTATCGTGATAACCATAACCCATTAGCTAAATTTACAAGCGGGGGTTTTACCCTGAGACAAACAACGCTAGCAAAAAAGTGTGGGAATATGGCAATTTTCTATCGTCTGAAGCCTAGGAAAAACCCAAGCCTAGCTAATGTTTGTGACCCGACTGTACGTGAAGCCAGCACGGGAAAAAGGTCCAACCTCTGATGGCGTAAATCGCCAATGATAAATTTGTAACACCCCCATGATTAAAATAGGAGAGTTCGTTAACCAATGATATGTTTTGTTATATGTGCCTAAGCACTGATCTCAGGTCCACGAGATCGATGTAGTGGGAGTAACGAGTTTACCTAATAGGCGAGAGAGGCTTCTAAAGAACACTTCGTTCAGAAACTTAAACATAGTCACTTCTCATATACAATTAAATAAAGTCACTTCTCGTATACAATTAAACAAAGTCACTTCACTTCATACACAAACTTAAGCCACTTCTCTTCTACAATTACACAAAGCCACTAACGGGGTAAACCCACAACTGACGACATCGCCGATTAGAGATCAGTGCGAGGTAATTCAAACCAAAGAGTGTACAGTGCTACATTATTTCGTGTGCTTCAGACAAGAATAAACTACACTTAAAAGAACCTATTTACACATTAATTCTGCCCGACGAAGTCCTCGTGGAATCCCTAGATAAGAACTCGTGCCTACCGGTATTCCAACCTGAGCGAATCTACACCTAAATTCCCCAGTGAACCGGGGAAATCCATTTATAAATCCAGCGCCCACCAAATCCTCAACTATCCAAATCATGCCCATGATAATAATCCCTCTCCAGGACAAATGTCATATTCAAGACATAACCAAATTTATTATAGATAGACGAAAATATTGGGATGGTCATATAGAAAGAATGGAAGACAACCGACTTGCAAAAAGAGCTAAAGAAGATAGACCAACAGACGAGAGAAGAACAAGAGGAAGACCAGCCAAGAGATGGATAGACAGTGGATGCACATCCAATATGCCTTCCTTCGAGGAATGATTTTGGAAATAAACAGGATGAAAATCTTACATATTATGAATAATAAGAAGAAGAAGAAAAGCCAGTGGCTTTTGCAATAGGGATGTTTCAAATGAATATTCCATATTATGGAGTTGTTTAAAACTAGATATTAGTAAATATTACACATGATATCTAAATTTAAGGTTGTTGCATGAGAAAATAATCAATAACCAACTCACTGGCACTATCGAGCCCGTAGGTTCATGGCCTCGCGAATATAAGCTCTCCTTGCATCTCTATCCCGAGCTAATGTTTTTCAATCATCTCATGTATAATGTACTTCTCTCAATTCGTGGTTAATGTTATTCTCCCACCTCATTCTTGGTCTACCAACTGGGCGTTTTCCCTCCGGTTTTCCTACAAGAAGCTTCCATGCACCTCTTTCATTCCCCATTCGTGCCACATGCCCAGCCCATAGCAGTCTACGAGACTTAAAAACTCTTCTCATTATATCTGGTTTAGAATAAAGATCATGTAGTCTTCTCCATTCATCTATCTTTCATCTCTCTTTGGTCTGGAAATGTTATTAAGAACGGTAATCTGTTTTCTTCCCTTAAATTAAGACACCGCGTTTGGCATATGTATAATATATCTGGGAGAATAACATTTATATTTTCAGTTTAAAGTTTTTTAGGGGAATTGGGGCAAGAGTGCCTGTAATGCATAGTAGCATGCAATTCCAGAATTGGAAAACAACCAATAACCAGATTAATATGAGAGAATTTGAAAATTCTGACATACAAAATGGGTGATGTTGCGTTATCTACCATTACATCAGAAAGATCCAATAGCCCCACCTGTACTTGTAAAGTTTGGAAGCTAGCGAGAGTAGAAGTATATCCAACATCACAGAAAAAAAAAACTTTAACGTATTTAACAGAGATATCTTGCATGTGCAAGTCTTCAACATCTATTTATTCTTTCTACGCAGAATTTATTCAAATAAGGTGGATGTCAGTAAAAATAATATTTAAATTTCCTAAATGTTGTAATTTATACGTTGAATAGTTTTTTTTTTTTTTTTTTTCCAGCACGGTCTTCTGGCCAGCGTTCCTGCCTACGGAACAAGAAGCCCCGCTTTCGAATCCCTGACTTGGATTTGACAATTGTACATGTGTCTTCAGTATGTGTGTATGTGTGAGTGTCTTTAATGTGTCTGTTAGAGGAACTAATAAATAAAATCTAAAAGGTAAACAGAAAGAGGCAAACAAAAATAAAGAAAAACGGAAAGTAAAAAGAAATAGATGTCAATATTTACAACAAATAATAAAGAGCTTAAATCTAAACTATTTGTTTTGAATATTTCCCCTTTAAGGAAAAATACTTAAGAAATATATATATTTTTAGTACAAATACAAGTAAACCATTGTTTAACATGTTTGTATAAATATTATTCCCTGAGAGTAGTTGATAATAATAACAACAACAAGAATTAGTAAAAAATAATAATTTTTTTACTGAGATAACGATTAATTCTTGTTGTTATTACAAGTAAATGGTTGCGAAACTAAAATTATAATAAATAATAGAAAACTGTATTAGCAAATATTCCATTCTATTCTGAAGCAGCCTTTGTGTTTGTAATAAATACAAAAAGTGCTGCTCTATGCACAGAGAAGAGAGCTTTTCTTATTATTCTAATAACCAATTCCTTAAATCTTTGATTTTTTTGAAATCCTTGAATATTTGTTGACATATCGCGTCTAAATACAAAAATAAGGTGTGCATTTTTACATTTATATCTGACGCACATTCGTTGTTTTACATTTTAATTGTTTAAGATGTAGGCTACTTATTAATGATGAAATAGTTGTTCCAACCGTGGATCTGTCTGGACGACAGAGAAAATCCTGACAAACTGAATCATTCAGGTTCTCAGTAGCAGAATTTGAACTCGGACCCCCCAAAAATGAGGCTTAAAGAAAAATTAATTACTTTTATATATATATATATATATATATATATATATATATATATATATATATATTAAGCCGTAGCTAAGTCAAGGCATAATACCTTGGCGCAGGTCAAAGGGACATGTGCTGGTTTAATCCTCACGAGGGAAGAAATTTCCTCATGGAATTTCGGCAAGTCTGGGACCTGTTTCCACCGAGCATTGTGAGGAATTTTGGTAGCGAAAATATGTAGCTGTTTGAGGTTGAAAAAAATCAGCTATAACGGTGGGGACCATCCGGTTGGTAGGCCAAGGGCTATGTAGGCCTGTCGAATTTTTTTTTTAAATGTTAACATCAAAAGAGTACCTGCCCTTTAAAAAAGAATTACTCAAAACAAAAATAGAATCATTTTTAACAAATATTTTCTTTGTCATTTCTCTCAATATTTGAAAGCTGGAAGTGTGTTGCCTGTCCAATAATTTTATTCTGGGTTGTGATTATGTCTTTCCATCGTAAACGAGGTCTTCCCAAAGGCGTCTTTCTCAGAAGTATCCAGTATGGAACTCGCTTCACTAATATGTATTTATCTCCATTCTATTAATGTGCTAATTAACTCCTATCTAACCTCTTTAAACTTCTGCTATTGATCGACAGTTTACTGTTAAACTTTGCACTCTTACCTAACACAGCAGCATTTGCATTTTCCTGAGATTTTTCTTAAAATTTCATTCTTGTCCTTTCATTAAATATGTTTATGGCATCACTGTTTTAACATATATAAATAAACACATATATATATATATATATATATATAATATGAAAATAAAAATGAATGCTTGAGTCGGGATTTGAACCCGAGTCTCTAAACTCTGTACGTTTAGCGCTCTAACCAACAGAGCCACTCAACTATTCCAACACAAACATACATTTTTCTTATATATGTAGTATTCTCAATTCACACAAGAGGTAGCAGGAAACAGTTCCGACTGACATCTAGTAGCTAACATACCAGTTAAGCAATTTTTAAAGAGAATATTTACTTTCTAGCAGTAACGCTTGTATATTCAGATGTTATAACTATACCTTTGACATTTGGCAATTAAGGCAAATATGATATGTATTGGGATGCATGATATCGTACCAGCAAAATTTGGACATGGAGAAGAAATTAGGGAAATTTCAACAGATATGTGGTTCAATAAGAAGATATTTGAGAAATAAGACCACAAGGGAAACTCAATTAAAATTCTACAAAACAGTAGCCGTTCCATCATTAACATACGGGTCTGAGACTTGGCCTTTAACGATCTCTGATAAAAATAAAATTGAGACAATAGAAATAAGATTTCTCAGATCAGTTGCAGGTGTATCTCTAAGAGATCAAAAGAGAAGTCAAGATATCAGAGATGAACTACAAATCTATAATATAAACGAGAAAATACACACAAATAAACGTAATTGGTTTGAACATATACAAAGAATGCCAAATAATCGTTTATCAAAACAGCTGCTTCATTATAGGCCTCTAGGCCGAAGAAATGTAGGAAGACCAAAACGTCGTTGGAAGGACGACCTGCGCCTGCGGCATGTAGTGCGCCGGAGAGCGGAACGGGCCAACAGGCCCATACCTTGAAGATGATGATGATGATGATATGTATGCTGACGATGTGGTTATTATTCAAGAAAATGAAAATAATTTGCTGTACTCTTTACATCAATTAAATCAGTTATCCCAAGAATATAATTTTAAAATATCAAAACAAAAAACAAAAATTATGGAATTTTGGGGAAATGAACATGTAAGATCAAAAATCATAATAGACAACAAACCTCTGGAACAAATAACAAATTTGAATTATTTAGGTTGCAATTTCACTATAAACACAAAAACTGAAAGAGACATAAATATGAAAAAACTGTCGAAATTTCAAATGATATGTGCAACTATACATAAAACATTCCCTCCATGGTATCTTTACCTTGTCGTGTAGAATGGCTTGCGTGCTTAAATGATCCTGAGAGCTATGCCGGCGGTAGCATTGCTGCCGATAGGGTTACCCATGCCGGACTGGTCGAAGGTGATAAGCCAGACGAAAAAAGTACCTTGGTCAAAAGAGTGACGATCTTTCACCGTAAAAATACAAATGTCAAGAAATGCGAACATAGGTTCAACTGGGGTAAAATTTTCCGGAGGTCAAATAGTCCCCCATTCGGTTCTCCGGGCGGGGACTACTTCAGGGAACCCATACCAAAGAAAGGAGATAAAACTGATTGCAACAACTATAGGGGCATCTCATTACTTTCAACTTCGTACAAAATTCTAACAAATATATTAGTAAGCAGACTTACTCCCTATATTGATGACATTCTATGAGATCATCAATGTGCATTTAGAAGAAACAGGTCTACAACAGATCAGATTTTTAGTATAATACAGATTTTAGAAAAGAAATGGGAATATAATGGTACTTATTCCTTCACGAAATTTTATTCTATGAAATTCAAAATTAGAAACATAATGGAAGCAGAAGAAAGCATAATTGAAAGAATTGAGGAAAAGGAATTAAAGTGGTTAGGACATGTTTTAAGAATGGAAGATGAGCGATGGCCGAAGCAACTATATGAATGGCATCCGAACAGAAAGAAGAAAAGAGGAAGACCAAGGTTAACATGGAAGGAAAACATGAAGACAGTAATGCAAGCTAGAGGGCTAAGCATCGAAGATGCCCAAGACCATAGGCTTTGGAGGTTTGGCACGGGAAGACGGCAGCAGCTGTAAAAACCCGAAGATAGATAGATAGAAATTCAATCTTAAGTACTCTTCACAAAGAGTTAAAAAAATTAATTGGCCATAAAAACATTAATAAAGGAAGAACATCAACTGTACGTAGACTTCAAAAAAGCATATGATTCAATTATGAGGGAGAAGTTATATAGTATCCTGCTGGAGTTCGGAATTCCTAAAAAGTTAGTTAGACTTATACGAATGTGTCTAAATGGCACAAAGAGTTGGTTGTGTAGGCAAACAGTTTTCGGACACTTTTGAAATCCAGAATGGGTTGAAGCAAGGAGATGCACTATCTCCTCTACTATTTAATTTTGCATTAGAGCATGCCATTAAATCTTTAGAGAATGAGGAAGGCTTACAACTCAATGGTATTAATAAGCTGTTAGTTTATGCTGATGATGTAGCATTGTTGGCCGATAGCGAGGAGATACTAAAGGACAACACGCACACACTATTGAGTAACACTAAAAATTAGGACTGGAAGTAAATATCAATAAAACTAAATATATGGTCACACTTAGAAATACATTATATAATGGAAATGGACAGCTAATGACAAATGAGGGAAATTTTGAGGAAGTGGCTGAATTCAAATACCTAGGAACAATAATCACAAATAGGAATGAAATGCGCAAAGAAATTAAACATAGACTCAATTCTGCAAATGCGTGCTATTATGCATTGCATATACTCATGATGTCCCAACTCCTTTCAAAAAATATTAAACTGAAAATATATAAAACTATTATTCTACCAGTTATATTATATGGGTGCGAAACATGGACTCTTACTTTAAGGGAGGAAAAAAGATTACAAGTATTTGAGAATAAATTACTTAGGAAAATTTTTGGACCAAAGAGAGATGAACAGACAGGCGAATGGAGAAGACTACATACCAATGAACTACATGGTCTTTATAGCAAGCCAGATATAATAAGAACAGTTAAGTCTCGTAGACTGCGATGGGCAGGACATGTTGCACATATGGGGAATGAAAGACTTGCATGGAAGCTTCTTGTAGGAAAGCCAGAGGGAAAACGCCCAGTTGATAGACCAAGAATGAGGTGGGAGAATAACATTAACTATGATTTGAGGGAAGTAGATTACACAGGGAATGATTGGAAAGCATTGGCTCAGGATAGGGATGTATGGAGAGCTTATGTACGCGCGGCCATGAACCTACGGGTTCGATAGTGCCAGTGAGTAAGTAAGTAAGTAAGTAAGTAAGTAAGTAAGTAAGTATACATAAAACATTAAAGAATAAAACAAGAAGAGATACTAGATTGAAGTTTTATAAAACATTGGCCGTTCCTGCATTACTTTATGGGAGCGAATCTTGGGTAATGACCAAAAAATTACAAAGTGGAATACAAAGCTCAGAAGTGAACTTCCTTAGAAGAACAAAAGGCTGCACAAGATTGGATCGGATAAAGAATGTAGATATAAGAACAGAGTTAAATATATATCCATTGGATGAGAAAATCAAAGAATATAGAGAGAAATGGTTTACACATGTAGAAAGAATGAATGTAACAAGAATACCAAGAGCAGCATTCAACTACAAGCCAAGAGGTTCAAGGAATGTAGGAAGGCCAGTGAAAAGATGGACAGAACAACTGCGAGGCGGAACAGTAAAATTTTGCCTAGCCCGTGAAATGAAGAAGAATAAGAAGAAGTCTTTTTTATAAATTAATTCCTCTAAATCCTTGTTCATTCATAATTAGGGTAAAGTTAGATTTTATCGTCAAGATTTTTAATGTGATATGACAGGGTTATAATATTAATAATTTTCATAAGTAGAATATAATTATGATAACAGCATTATGAATATACATTTTCAATTGTGAATTATGAGAAAAAAGAAATATAAGAACCCAGGTACCTGTTTGTACAGTGAAACAGATTTTTCAAGCTATGCAAAAGCTGCCAAGAAAAATTCCTTTCACTTGACACAATACATATAGAAAAAGACACAGAAGGATTTCATATTGCAAAACCTCGACAATACACTCCATCTATGAATGAAACAGTACAAATATGTGGGGAAACGCCGTACTGTAGTCGTTTAAGGCAAATGGTAAAAGCTGGAAGGTCGAGCGTTCGAGTCCTGATGGAGTCAGATTTTTTAAGCTGCCACAATAATGGCAATGGATTCGACACAGCCTCAATCGGAAATGAGTACCAGACTATGTTCTGGGGGTAAAGGCGACCGTCATACCGGGCTGACAACCCGGTTGATGTGACCAATTTTAATTTAACGAATTATTTCTATAACGAATTTTAATTATATGACAAAATAACCCGGTAAATCTATGACACGACTTTACTTCTCTCCCGAAGGAAGCAACACTCAGGACTGAGTTATAAATGGGATGAGAACAGAGACTAGTAGATTGCATGCCCACTCGAATGTAAGATGTGTTCAAAATTGAGAAGAAGATGGGCTAAATATTAATTTGTGAAGCAGACGTCAGTGTGTTAGCAGGCGAACGGCAAGACTACATAACAATGAGCTACATGGGAAATCAAATATAATAAGAAAAATGAAGTCTCATAGACTGCGATGAGCAGGGCATGTGGCACGATACCTTTGCTTGTTCAATAATGCGATACTGTTACACTTGAATGGTCTTTTTAATGATGTAACACTGGAGTAGTGTTGCTTTGTAACGTAGCAACGATAGAACGATTTTAAATTTCAGACGGATAATTATCGTTCTGTTTGTGTAGCGATTTGAAAATATTAGCTCAAGTTTTGGATATGGAAGTTAGGTAAGTTTGAATACATTCATTACACAAATAATTCATATTAGAATACATACACTTATTAATTATTAGTCACTGGATCTTCAATTATTTGAGTACTCAGGTCTTCTTAAACATTTTTTCCAACAATTCCTATCACTAATCCAACATTTGTATTCAACTAGCTAATAGCCGGAGTGCGCTCCTACTCCTAAATAAATTAAATATGATTTTTTAATTTTCGTTTCAGGTAAACTCCTACACATAATATTTTAGAGCATAATATCAGCTAAACTTTCGTCGTATCTGAAAATGTGTATACACAAAGTTATATCTTTGGACGAATGAAACATGGCGGTTTCCTAGAGTCAATCTTATTTTCGGATTTCAGGTAAACCCCCAATTAAAGTGTTCCGATTTCGGTGAGTTTTGGATAATACTTACCTCGGTTTATTTTAATAGCATATACTGAGATTAGTTGTCAAACAACGAAATTTGCGACCGCTAGAGCGGTTTTTTATTTTCGTTTTAGGTGAATCTCTATATCTGCGGGTTTTAGAGGATAATAGTGCTACAGATTGTACCGTATAATGACAATGCAGGAGGAGAATACCACTAGGAAGCTTTACAGTACTGAGACCAGAATTGAGGAAGACTAAAGTTGCGATGAATGGATGGAGTAGAGGACGACTTCTGGAAGCTCGGGGTCCGGGGATGGAGGAGGGCGTTGGACACGGATGCGTGGAAGAGTGTCTTGACAGCAGCCAGGGCCCATAAATGACTGTAGAGCTAGAAGAAGAAGAAGAAGAAGAAGAAGAAGAAGAAGAAGAAGAAGAAAGTTGTTAAACTCTCGGCGTACTTGAAAACATGTATGTACAAATTTTCATGATGATCTGTTTAGGGGTTTAGAAGTCACAAACATGCAGGCTGGATTGTTGTTTACATTATTCAGTCTTGTAACACATCGTTATCCCATCTAATTTTAGGTCTGACTTGGAGGACAGTTGTTAAAAAGTTTCACTGGAAAGGTTTTTTAACAGTAAATGCCTTGCATCACACATTCTGCATACACAGACAAACAAAATTAATCTTTGTAATCTTACGCATATTTGTATTCAATACCCAGGTTGTCATTTTGACATTTCTGGTGTTTTATCCTGGCACTGGCACTGGCGTAGTTGTAGCACACTACGTTGACAAATGACATGAGAAATTATTCCAAACTCCTGAACTTAATCTAAGGCGAATATGAATAATGATGATTGTGATAGCCGTGTGATATTCGAAGTCTGAAAGTTTCCTCACATTTCTGTTACTTCTTCTTCTTCTTCCTTTCCAGGATTAGGTCAATGCGACCTGTTCCGGTCTCAAGTCCACCGTTTGCTTGGCCGTCCCAAATATCTTCTCCCATGTGGTTTGTAGGTGTTGATCTTTTTGGGTAATCTTGTATTGTCCATTTTGTCTAAATGTTCTTTCCATTGGTATTTGTGCTCTTCTAGTTTATCAACTATTGAAAATATCTCCAGTTCATTTCTTATTGATTCATTGTGTAATCTTCCATGCGAATACATCGCTTTACGGATCTTACATTACTCTTACAAATGAGTAAAAAAACCCGAAAAAATCACCCAGGAAACTTGATCGCGACCTAGGATCGTACCAGGGCCCGCTACCTACATTTTTTATTTAATTTATTCACTTCATCGTTTGTTTTAATTATCCAAGATCCATCTCGAATTTCTGCTGGCTCGGTAATTTTCCCAAATACAGATTGCCACATAAGTTAGCCGAAAATGCAAATATATTATTTTCTGTTGCTACAACAACTATACAAACAAAAAAGTACCGAAATTGTTCAAAGTGACCATCATTGTTGTTTAAGCATTTATGACGTATTAACACTGATTTGCAGATGTCTTCAGACAATTTCCCATTATTAATAAAAGTGTTTTCAAATTCCTGTTCAATCAAATCCCGTAAATATTGTAGATTTAGTGGTTTTGAACTGAAAACTTTGTCCTTCAAACTTACATCAAGCAGTAGTGTTTGAGATTATGTTCTGAAGGTCCCGTATTCAAACCCGAGTTTCAACCAATCTGTAGTGGTTAACTGACTTATGCAGCACCCTGTAATTATCTTTCGATAACTAATGCTTATTGATTGTATTTCGGCATTTTCAAGATAAGGTTTCGTAGGCATAAGCCAACATGGGTCGACCGGTATATTCTAACTTTAGTATTCTTGATTCGAGAAGTGCAGGACACATACTTTTGCCTACTGTACATCTATTTCCAAGTAAATATATTAGTAGTAGTAGTAGTTTACTCCCGTACGTCCCAAATGGGGACACAGCTGTTCCCTAACCCGACATTCCAACCAATCTAATTTAGTTAGGCTCATTTTACTACATATGTCAGCTAGTGGTCAGTACATAACCTCAAAGAGACATCAAGTAGGGAATTAACGTATTACTTGGAAGGAGGAAGGCAGATTATATCCTGCTCAGAGGCACTAGTTTTGGATTGATATTATTTCACGGATCTAAAAGCTTAAAGTTCCTCTCGGAGAACTGCTCCCTTGGATTCTTCCATCCTATAAATCCATTGACCTGGGCGGGTTTTATCTAGCGACCCTTGGACAAAGCGGCAAGCAACATTACCCCTAGACCATCGATGTCAAATGTGAACAAGATAATTGAAAGACATAAATCATAGAAACCATAATGTTTTATATTTCGTGACAATTGAAATACTGCAAGTAGGCTAGTTGGAAACACACTGCTTACGTTAGAACATGTCTCATTCCCCCCGTCATCACTAACTGTAACTGATCCAGGGTCTGTGCACCGGTAGTGTTTATTATAGGGAATAATATGATTAATTCAGTTTGACATCTCATCCGAGAATACTTTAGTAACTAAACACAAAGTAACTGAAAGTACGAGTTCCTACTTTCGAAAATTATACTTAAAATGTACGATTTTATATCGGTGTGTGACGTAACAAATAATGTTTTACAGAGTGACAGTAATATAATAATATCTGTGAAGTTTTCAAACAAGTAATTGTGAATGTAGTATATATACGAGGAGTTACAAAATACATGTTTTGAGTTTTATGTTTTAATTAAAAAGAAACAAAAATAAAAATGTATAAAGTGATGGCAATTTCCACAATATTGTATTGAATATGAAACTTGGTCTCCCACAAAAAACAGAAAGATAGAATACAGACGGGGGGGGGGATGAGGTTCCTCAGACAAGTTAAAGGATGTATACAACTTGATAGAATTAGAAATTAAGATATAAGGGAAGAATTAAAAGTGCAGCCTTTATTGGATAAAGTCACGAAATATAGACACAAGTGGATTTTTATGTGAAATTTTATGTGGAATTCGCCCGGGTTCGATACACGATCGGAAGATATTCCTCATCTGTGAGACAAATGTCGACAAACTTTAATGCCCAAAAAATACCAAAACACGTGTCTGGTCATTATTCTTCATGGTCACATTCGCCTTGTTCAGTATAAATGTGTGATTGAAAGACATGTGTTGTTCGTACAGTCTCAAAGGGATTTGACTGATATCAAATACTTGGGGGGAAATTAGAAACAAGAGTAAGGTGTAGAAAGAAATTAAACGAAGGGTTAATTCTGCAAATCCAGGGATTACAGGGATTCTTGTAAAAAAACTGTTATATGAAATGGATGCGAAACAAAGATAACAACTTTAATAGAGGAGAAAATGTTTCGAGTATTAAAAAATAAAGTCCTTAGAAAAAATGTTGGTCAAATAGAGACGAACAGACATATTTATAACTAAGCTCTAATTACATTAACAATAATTAGAGATCTAATATTTATAATATAAAAATAGAGTACCTGAGATCTCAGTCTTCGTCAACATTAGATGTGGGATGTGGAGTACTTTGGAAGCATGTGCTTCACCTGCAGCTTGTGAATTGGTACTGGTTGTTCGTGAGAATTCTGTAGAGCGGGTTGACGTTACTGGGCGAGTTTTCATTCAGCAGGCGAGCGTTTTTGGTTTCTTTTAGTATCTCCATTTCTTCGAGAATGTTGATTTTGAGTTAGTTGTTTTCTCTATGGATGGCGGATAAAGTGTTGTCGATGGTATTGAACTGGTGACCTGTATCTATGACATGTTTTGCAAAGCTGGAGCTGCCTTCATTAAATCTAAAGTCCTTGAGATGTTCGTTATATCGTATGTTGAAATGTCTAGTTGTTCTGCAATGTACTCAGGTACTCTATTTTTACATCACATAGTGACATCAAGGGTGTTTCATCATGAAAGTATCAATTAGAGATCTGTGCAGAGATAAGGAAACATTCAAAATGTCCATAATTTGCTGTTAATATTTTGCACATATAGGAAGAAGAAATTATACAATTACCACAAAAAATGTGAAAATTTACTAATCAGTTATAAACTTTTATCTTTCTAGGAAACTACATTTGAAAATACATTTGATTCAATGAAAAAACACAAGGCGAAATTGAAGGTCGTGAGATTGAAAACAATAGTACGAGTCATTTAAATTTTCCCAGCACTATGAGTGTGTAAAATAAATTATATGAGGAGAGAAAACTGTAGAGGAACAGTGTGGTAAGGATATTGTAGCCTGAATGGATGCATAAAAAATGAATTATTTAATTACGCAATACGTAAGTTGATTGTTATGGTGAAAACAGGTCATTTTATATCAATTTAATTTAATGAACATACATTCATTTACATGGAAAACCATTGTTCAATAAAACACGACTTCAAATAAAATCACATACAGGTTGTTTCTATATTTAATTGCAAATTTCTTGAAGATGAAAAATAAATTACATGCGAATTAATTCTTTGTGCAGCTACTAAGTTTCGCTAGTTTTCTGTTACTTGGATCGTTCATCCTTGAAGAGCGTTTATAGCTGCTTCAAATAATGTAGTACAACACCTTCATTCTTGCTATGTCATACTGTGTTACTTAAAAATGAGAGGTTTTTCTAGAACTGTGAAAGAGAGATGTAAGTAAAACAAATAATCGCTCCACGTAAGCAGATATTATTTGACGTAAAATTAGATGAATATGTAGTTAAGGTATGTGCTAATTCTTGGCTCACAAAAGTTACACATTTTGTACAATACTGTAGAGTCTTGTGGATCAAAGTCATTATAAATTATATTGTAAATCTTGTATTAGTTTTTGGATCTCCGAGTGTTGTGCTGACATGATGCCTTTCTTGTTTACAGGGAATTAACTGGAACCTGGCGGATGAATTCAAGATTACAAGAATGGTCGGTTGCACTTGCGGGTTGACGGGTTGCTTTACATGTGGTCCGACACCAGACGTTTTTATCCGCAGGTTGACGGGTTGACGGGTTGCATTCCACGTGGTCCGACACCTGATGTTTTTACCTGCGGGTTGACGGGTTGGTTTATACGTGGTCCGACACGTGACGTTATTACCCGCAGGTTGACGGATTTCTTTACACGTGGTCCGACACGTGACGTTTTAACCCGCAGGTTGACGGGTTGCTTTATACGTGGTCCGACACGTGACGTTTTAACCCGCAGGTTGACGGATTGCTTTACACGTGGTCCGACACGTGACGTTTTTACCTGCGGGGTGACGGGTTGCATTGCAGGTCCGACACCTGACGTTTTTACCTGCGGGTTGACGGGTTGGCGGGTTGACGGGTTGCATTGCATGTGGTCCGACACCTGATGTTTTCCTGCGGATTGACGGGTTGCGGGTCGCACTGCGTGTGGTCCGACAACACCTGATACGTCTGGTGTGTAGACAGAGTCACCGTAGTACAATCGATGCAAACCCTAGCTCTCGGGGGACATTAAATGCAAATTAGTGAGCGTCCGATTCTGTCGGGTGTGCATGTGAACTGTATAAATGGGTGTATGAATGCGTAGGTAATATTACATCATTATGCTTTCTTTAGTATATATTTTAAAATTGTAATAAGTATTTAATTTTTGGATGATTTTTATTATAATTATTATTCTTATTAAGATCTTGAAGAAACTTTCCGGGCTCTTGGCCGTGGTCTAGATAAAAGAAAACTAACCATGGATTTTTTTCTATTTTTTTTATAAAAAACTCATTAAAATTTTTTAAAAGAAAAACTTATATTTTTATTTTTAGATACTTTTTTAATTTCAATATAAACATCTTTGTTAATAACATTTTTTTCTCCTTTTTTTTGAATATCTGTTTGAAGTTCCCCTACGTTTCGCCAGAGACTGCGTCCGGCATCCTCAAGGGTGATCTCAAGAAATCTTCTTCAAGATCTTCATAATAATTCCAGCCATGAAAGCCTAAGTCAATATATTATTATTATGATTATCATTATTATTATTATTATGATTATCATTATTATTATCATTATTATTATTATTATTATTATTATTATTATTATTATTATTATTATTCCAATATAATGAAATAGAATATTATTATAATATGTAATTATATTTTAGGTGTGAAAGAAGTGTGAACGGGCAAGTTGACCGCAGGTTCCAAGGCAACATCCAGGTAATATTTCTTTCAACTTTAAATGGAAATTTACAATATAATTTATAATGACTTTGAGTATCTTATATAAGTTAACTGGTGCATTATTTGAATTCAAGATTCTGTGCACACAATCATCCTGCACATTTTTTACCTCAGACACAAGACTCTTGGACTAACCGTTGTGAAACTCTTGTTAATACAAGGATGCGGATGTTCTTTACAACTTCATCCAAATGTACGCCAAACAATATCTACTTAAATGGGTGATGATTTTATTATTTACATTTGTAAATTGCAGTTCCAGAAAATATCACAATCACAGCAAACGTGAAGTAAACATGATGTACTACAGCTGTGTGAAGAACCTACGAATTCTATTCAGAGTAATTTGTTGACTAGTGGCAAAACATATAAAATGACAGCTGTACTCAGAAATTAGTTCCCGTGTAATATGTTTCCTTCCTTGAAGAAATTTGCAATTGAATAAAAAAAACTGAATGTGATTTCATTTTAAGTTGTGTTTTCTTGAGTAATGGTTGGATACATACACACTTTGCATTGTAAATGTTAATGACTTCAAAGTCTCGTATAAATATTAAGTTTATATTCAGTTTACATAATATTTTGGAAACGTGATTTTTCGAAGTGATTTTGTATCAAGGTTTTCTATTTTCCGTATTTCTAATTCATAATACCTTTCTTTGGATTTTTTAGAAAATATTAACTTTTATTCTATGTTTTACAGAAGATAATTACTTTGCTAGAAATGTACATATCTAACGACACTATGAAGTTGGCTGAACGTTTGTGTTAAAACAAAACAACAAATGAAGAATTTGTGGTCAGAAAAGCAAATCATGCTGTTTCTTTGTCGAGTAAATGGATCCGAGTGACTGGGCCATCCTGATTCTCGAGGGGGGATAAACATCGGAATCATCGAGTGTTATTGGAGCACTTCTAATTTTTTACTGTTGTTAACTTAAACATACTTATGGATACATTTACAACATAGTGAAACATATCACAATATTTTTATATTGTTGAATTATGTTTCAGGTTGAAATCATGTGGAACAGCATGAAACTAATTTTCATTATGTAAAAATCACAAAGAACAACTTTGTATGTACTATTGATGGAATACACATCTTAGTTCCTACATAATGCCATAGAAATATTGCATTTATGAACTACTATTGATATAAATAATAACTAACTGACACTACTGAATCTGTAGGTTCATGGCCATGCTGACAAAACCTCTCCATACATTCCTATCCTAAGCTAATGTTTCCCAAACATATCTTGTATAATTAAATGTAATCATGGTTAATATTATTCTCCCAGCTCATTCTTGGCTGCATACTGAGGGTTTCTCAAATTCAAATCACTCTTTCATTCCCCATTCGTGCCATATGTCCTGCCCATTGCAGTCTACGAGACTTAACTGATCTTATTACATCTGGTTTGCCATAAATGCCATGTAGCTCACTAATAAGTAGTCTTCTCCATTTGCCTCTCTGTCCATCTCTCTTTGGTCCAAAAATGTACCCATGAACTTTATTCTCAAATATTCATAATATTTCCTCCTCATTTAAATTAAGAATCAACGTTTAGCATCCATATGATATAAATGGAAGAATGACTGTTTTATATATAATCAGTTTAACTTAGTGCCCAACTATTATGTAATGTCCTACATCCCATGATCATAGAAACATGTTCCTGTGTTTGATCCTTTGTCATGGATTCCCTGAATCAATCGCCGCCCGAATAACCGAATGCGACTATTTTATCTCTGGAAAATTTAACCTCAGTTTCTTGTTCGTCACTCTTTCGACGGGTTGCTTTACATGTGGTCCGACACATGACATTTTTACCTGCGGGCTGACGGGTTGCTTTACATGTGGTCCGACACCTGACGTTTTAACCTGCGGGTTGACGGGTTGCTTTACATGTGGTCCGACACATGACGTTTTTACCTGCAGGTTGACGGGTTGACGGGTTGCATTGCAGGTGGTCCGACACCTGACGTTTTTACCTGCAGGTTGACGGGTTGCTTTCATGTGGTCCGACACATGACGTTTTGACTGCAGGTTGACGGGTCGCTTTATATGTGGTCCGACACATGACGTTTTTACCTGCAGGTTGACGGGTTGCTTTACATGTGGTCCGATACATGACGTTTTTACCTGCAGGTTGACGGGTTGCTTTCATGTGGTCCGACACATGACGTTTTGACCTGCAGGTTGACGGGTCGCTTTACATGTGGTCCGATACATGACGTTTTTACCTGCAGGTTGACGGGTTGCTTTCATGTGGTCCGATACATGACGTTTTGACTTGCAGGTTGACGGGTTGCTTTACATGTGGTCCGATACATGACGTTTTTACCTGCAGGTTGACGGGTTGCTTTACATGTGGTCCGATACATGACGTTTTTACCTGCAGGTTGACGGGTTGCTTTCATGTGGTCCGGTTCATGACGTTTTTACCTGCAGGTTGACGGGTTGCTTTCATGTGGTCCGATACATGACGTTTTTACCTGCAGGTTGACGGGTTGCTTTACATGTGGTCCGATACATGACGTTTTTACCTGCAGGTTGACGGGTTGCTTTCATGTGGTCCGATACATGACGTTTTTACCTGCAGGTTGACGGGTTGCTTTCATGTGGTCCGATACATGACGGTTTTTACCTGCAGGTTGACGGGTTGCTTTCATGTGGTCCGATACATGACGTTTTTACCTGCAGGTTGACGGTTGCTTTACATGTGGTCCGATACATGACGTTTTTTACCTGCAGGTTGACGGGTTGCTTCATGTGGTCCGGATACATGACGTTTTTACCTGCAGGTTGACGGGTTGCTTTCATGTGGTCCGATACATGACGTTTTTTACCTGCAGGTTTACGGGTTGCTTTACATGTGGTCCGATACTTACGTTTTTTACCTGCAGGTTGACGGGTTGCTTTCATGTGGTCCGATACATGACGTTTTTACCTTCAGGTTGACGGTTGCTTTACATGTGGTCCGATACATGATGTTTTTACCTGCAGGTTGACGGGTTGTTTTTCATGTGGTCCGATACATGACGTTTTTACCTGCAGGTTGACGGGTTGCTTTCATGTGGTCCGGTACATGACGTTTTTACCTGCAGGTTGACGGGTTGCTTTCATGTGGTCCGATACATGACGTTTTTACCTGCAGGTTGACGGGTTGCTTTCATGTGGTCCGATACATGACGTTTTTACCTGCAGGGTTGACGGGTTGCTTTCATGTGGTCCGATACATGACGTTTTTACCTGCAGGTTGACGGGTTGCTTTCATGTGGTCCGGATACATGACGTTTTTACCTGCAGGTTGACGGGTTTTGCTTTCATGTGGTCCGATACATGACCGTTTTTACCTGCAGGTTGACGGGTTGCTTCATGTGGTCCGATACATGGACGTTTTTACCTGCAGGTTGACGGGTTGCTTTCATGTGGTCCGATACATGACGTTTTTACCTGCAGGTTGACGGGTTTGCTTTCATGTGGTCCGATACATGACGTTTTTACCTGCAGGTTGACGGGTTGCTTTCATGTGGTCCGATACATGACGTTTTTACCTGCAGGTTGACGGGTTGCTTTACATGTGGTCCGATACATGACGTTTTTACCTGCAGGTTGACGGGTTGCTTTCATGTGGTCCGATACATGACGTTTTTACCTGCAGGTTGACGGGTTGCTTTCATGTGGTCCGATACATGACGTTTTTACCTGCAGGTTGACGGGTTGCTTTCATGTGGTCCGATACATGACCGTTTTTACCTGCAGGTTGACGGGTTGCTTTCATGTGGTCCGATACATGACGTTTTTACCTGCAGGTTGACGGGTTGCTTTCATGTGGTCCGATACATGACGTTTTTACCTGCAGGTTGACGGGTTGCTTTCATGTGGTCCGGTACATGACGTTTTTACCTGCAGGTTGACGGGTTGGCTTTCATGTGGTCCGATACATGGCCGTTTTACCTGCAGGTTGACGGGTTGCTTTACATGTGGTCCGATACATGACGTTTTTACCTGCAGGTTGACGGGTTGCTTTCATGTGGTCCGATACATGACGTTTTTACCTGCAGGTTGACGGGTTGCTTTCATGTGGTCCGGTACATGACGTTTTTACCTGCAGGTTGACGGGTTGCTTTCATGTGGTCCGATACATGACGTTTTTACCTGCAGGTTGACGGGTTGCTTTCATGTGGTCCGATACATGACGTTTTTACCTGCAGGTTGACGGGTTGCTTTCATGTGGTCCGATACATGACGTTTTTACCTGCAGGTTGACGGGTTGCTTTCATGTGGTCCGGTACATGACGTTTTTACCTGCAGGTTGACGGGTTGCTTTCATGTGGTCCGATACATGACGTTTTTACCTGCAGGTTGACGGGTTGCTTTACATGTGGTCCGATACATGACGTTTTTACCTGCAGGTTACGGGTTGCTTTATGTGGTCCGATACATGACGTTTTTACCTGCAGGTTGACGGGTTGCTTTCATGTGGTCCGATTACATGACGTTTTTACCTGCAGGTTGACGGGTTGCTTTCATGTGGTCCGATACATGACGTTTTTACCTGCAGGTTGACGGGTTGCTTTACATGTGGTCCGATACATGACCTTTTTACCTGCAGGTTGACGGGTTGCTTTCATGTGGTCCGATACATGACGTTTTTACCTGCAGGTTGACGGGTTGCTTTCATGTGGTCCGATACATGACGTTTTTACCTGCAGGTTTACGGGTTGCTTTACATGTGGTCCGATACATGACGTTTTTACCTGCAGGTTGACGGGTTGCTTTCATGTGGTCCGATACATGACGTTTTTACCTGCAGGTTGACGGGTTGCTTTACATGTGGTCCGATACATGACGTTTTTACCTGCAGGTTGACGGGTTGCTTTCATGTGGTCCGATACATGACGTTTTTACCTGCAGGTTGACGGGTTGCTTTACATGTGGTCCGATACATGACGTTTTTACCTGCAGGTTGACGGGTTGCTTTCATGTGGTCCGATACATGACGTTTTTACCTGCAGGTTGACGGGTTGCTTTCATGTGGTCCGATACATGACGTTTTTACCTGCAGGTTGACGGGTTGCTTTACATGTGGTCCGATACATGACGTTTTTACCTGCAGGTTGACGGGTTGCTTTCATGTGGTCCGACACATGACGTTTTGACCTGCAGGTTGACGGGTCGCTTTACATGTGGTCCGACACATGACGTTTTTACCTGCAGGTTGACGGGTTGCTTTACATGTGGTCCGACACATGACGTTTTTACCTGCAGGTTGACGGGTTGCTTTACATGTGGTCCGACACATGACGTTTTGACCTGCAGGTTGACGGGTTGCTTTACATGTGGTCCGACACATGACGTTTTGACCGGCAGGTTGACGGGTTGCTTTACATGTGGTCCGACACATGACGTTTTGACCTGCAGGTTGACGGGTTGCTTTACATGTGGTCCGACACATGACGTTTTTACCTGCAGGTTGACGGGTTGCTTTACATGTGGTCCGACACATGACGTTTTGACCTGCAGGTTGACGGGTTGCTTTACATGTGGTCCGACACATGACGTTTTGACCGGCAGGTTGACGGGTTGCTTTACATGTGGTCCGACACATGACGTTTTTACCTGCAGGTTGACGGGTTGCTTTCCATGTGGTCCGACACATGACGTTTTGACCTGCAGGTTGACGGGTTGCTTTACATGTGGTCCGACACATGACGTTTTTACCTGTAGGTTGACGGGTTGCTTTACATGTGGTCCGACACATGACGTTTTGACCGGCAGGTTGACGGGTTGGTTTACATGTGGTCCGATACATGACGTTTTGACCTGCAGGTTGACGGGTTGCTTTCCATGTGGTCCGACACATGACGTTTTGACCTGCAGGTTGACGGGTTGCTTTACATGTGGTCCGACACATGACTTTTTACCTGCAGGTTGGCGGGTTGCTTTACATGTGGTCCGACACATGACGTTTTGACCGGCAGGTTGACGGGTTGCTTTACATGTGGTCCGACACATGACGTTTTTACCTGCAGGTTGGCGGGTTGCTTTCAAGTGGTCGGTAACAGTAACGCGGCAATGGCCCTACCACAACCAGGGATGACTGCCATACTAGCTGACTGTCAAAAGTAAGGTTCGGAATTTCTGCTCACTGTTAACGACCGCCCTAGGACATTGACTTGTAAGTCCTACAACAGGAACAAGGATAAAAAAATATAACATAATATATAATTTACTTAAATCACGAAAATACTTGGCATTGAATTTTGAGACGAGGAAATAGAAACCAATGCAAAATATTTATCTTACATGTTCAAGGATGCAACCTAAACCTTGGATAATGCTGACCACAATAAGACAAAGGTTAATGATTTACGTATGGTAGGGAAGTAGGAAGCTTGTGTCAAAGTGTTTGTCATATTCAAACTGGAGTATGTACGTAGTAGCATATCAACTAATCTAAAATTGTTAATACATTATTTACAAGTATAATACCAAACAAGAACTACAAACAATGAATTCAAATATCAGTTTGTAAGTTAGTCTAATAACTAGACCCCGGATTTTTAGGCTCTAAAATGTAGATTTAGAAAATAAATAGGTTTTAAAATTATTAAATAGGTTTTAAATATTATTTTAGACATTTTAAAAAGTGTCAAATGACATTTATAAGGAAAATTAATGTAATAATTATGAAATTAACAAACGAAATCACGGTAATTAAACGTAATAATCTATTTAGTGACCACAAATTAAATTGTTTTTTTTACACTCTTTATATTAGCTTGACCTATATCTATCTATCTATCTATCTATCTATCTATCTATCTATCTATCTATCTATCTACGTAACGGAATATTTCAACGCGATTTTCACCCACTTAAAATCATTGGATCGACTTGAAACTTTGTATACTTGTAAAGGACCAATGACAATAAAATAATTTCATAAATGTTTTCCAAAATCCTGGCCAGAAGCATCAGAAAAAAAAAAAGTATTTGTGTAATTATGTAACGGAATCTTTCAACACGATTTTCACCCGCTTATAATCATTGGATCGACTTGAAATTTTGTATACTTGTAAAGGACCAACGACAATACAATAATTTCATAACTGTTTCTAAAATCCTGGCCAGAATCAGCAGAAAATCAAAATAATAAAAACTGGTATAATAGGTTGCGGACTTATCAACTTCTTACTCTATCGTTGTGAGAGCTCAGTTGGTAGAGCGGTGAACTGTAGTGGTATATAATTTCAGTAATCCATAGGTCGCTGGTACAAATCCGGCCTGGAGTATTTTTTTAGAAGAGTATTACTTATAGATCATACTACAATAGTATCGAACTTAAAGATATTTACATTTTTATCTTATTCTGTAAAACATTAAAACTAAAAAATAAATAGTAAATAATAGCTTAAAAAACTAAAACAACATGCTTTATTAGAAACCCGAACTAAAAGATGAAAAATAATTTTAATTTCCAACACGCTTGGGATAAAATTAAAGTGGTCAACAAAAAAATCATCTCCAACATATATAGAATAAAACTAGAGTTATCAACAAAAAGAAAATCATTTTACCATCAAAAGCGTGGGGTGCTTTTTATATTTTTACATTTTCTTCTTAGAGACTTTACTTTTACCAATATCCGTTTATTATCACATGTATTAATTGGTATAGAGCACCCCACGCTTTTGATGGTAAAATTATTTTCTTTTTGTTGATAACTCTAGTTTTATTCTATATGTGTTGGAGATGATGTTTTTGTTGACCACTTTAATTTTATCCCAAGCGTGTTGGAAATTGAAATTATTTTTCATATTTTAGTTCGGTTTTCTAATAAAGCGTGTTGTTTTATTTTTTTAAAACTATTATTTATTGCTGATGTTTTGATAAAAATTCGATGAAGTACGGTGTCCTGGAAACTCTGTAATAGGACAAAATATATGAATGTAATTTAAAAATGACAATTGTGGGGTAAAAAAAACAGAAAATAAACACGAATTCTTCAAATTGTAATTTTTAGGAACATTAAAAATTAAAAGAAAATGCAATTTTAGGTTACAAATTCTAGATAGATACCAATGGGTAAAACATGCATTATTAGGCACAACAAAAATGTTGCAAGTGGTATAACTTTTCATAAAAGTATATTCACATCATTCATTTCCATGTATACTTTCGGAGACAAATATGCTTAACCTGAAATAAGGGGTCCACTAATAACGTTTCTTTGTCTCATGAAATTACTGAATAATAATACTTGTCTATAGAAAAAATTCCTGCTGTGAGAATATCTCACAGGTTCGTGCAGTACTCTAAATGACAGGACAGTTTTCCTTGTAGTCAATAACAGATAGGGGACAGTTTTCTGGAGCCGCAGAAATCTTCCTCACTGACACTTGACATGTGTTCTTAGAAAGGGGTGACCTTTCTTAACAATGTTTACTTTTAATCAAGTATATTTTTATGGCAGATATCAGCATGAATTGAATTTTTGTCCTGTGGAATATTCTCCACAAAAGTCATTTAACTATAACCCTTACGCCTTAACCTATGAAAACTAGTTTGAAGATTTGTCAATCCAGATTTTTCCAGATTATGAAAATAAACGAAAGCTTGACTGTATGGCAAAGATAAGCATTATGACGTATAGAAAAGGCGAGTAAGTTCATATTTGTTTAAGACTTCAGCCAAAAGCAGTGCGTATCCAATAATAAAATTCTCCTTCTTCTTCTTCTTCCTTCCAAGTATTAGGCCAAGGCCTGTTACGATCCTATAGAAAATTTTCCCGTATGGGAAATTCTCGTATAAGACATGAAAGCATAATAATAGTCCCTTCGATTGGTTGCTGGCCAAAGGAAGGCAAGACCAGTGATGGGGCTGCCATCTTATAGCCTCTGGTCAGGCTTTTCTGGAGAAGGAAAGAAAATAAAGGAAAGAAGAAATGGAAAAAAGGAAAGACTCCCTAGCCCTCGGATGCCCTAATAGCATTGGGGTCGAAAAAACAAGAGTTAACCAAGAGAGGTTAGATAGTAAAGTTAAAAGAGTGCAAAACACAAGTAAGTGGAAGAAATGTTTTGCACAGCTTGGGCGCCTTGTGGTCGCCATCCACATATCCCCTAGATGAGGACCCCTGAGGGTAAATATTTGTTTATAGCCCTAAAAAAATTCCCGTTATCTGAAATATTCTAGGGCCTACATATGCTATTTGACATCAAGATCACAGAACATTCCAGCACTCAAATATGTCTATTCTGTATACAGTATCCACTGCTAAACAGACTCTGGAACTTCCTATTACTAGAAATTAGAGACCTCCAGACATTAGCATCTTTGAATTAAATTTAAATCTCTCCCTTTGGAAATTGGTCTTTCTACTAATTAATTGACGAATTCTGGTCTCTTATGACATTAATCTGAATAATTTAAATTTCAGTTACCGGTATATTTTGTATAAATAAATTTATATTTACTCATAACTTATAATATTTTTATGTTATGTTACATATTTTATCTATTTTCCATCAGATATGTGGAATAGCACTTTTGGTTTCAAATCTGCAGTTTAAATAAATAATAATAATAATAATAATAATAATAATAATAATAATAATAATAATAATAATAATAATAATAATAATAATTATTATTATTATTATTATTATTATTATTATTATTATTATTATTATTAATATTATACAGGTGAATGGAGAAGACTACATAACAATGAACTACATGGTCTTTATAGGAGGCCAGATATAATAAGAACAGTTAAGTTCCGTAGACTCCGATGGGCAGGACATGTTGCGCGTATGGGGAATGAAAGACGTGCATGGAAACTTCTTGTAGGAAAGCCAGAAGGAAAACGCCCAGTTGGTAGACCAAGAATGAGGTGGGAGAACAACATTAACTATGATTTGAGGGAAGTAGATTATACAGGGAATGATTGGAAAACATTAGCACAGGATAGGGATGTATGGAGGGCTTATGTCCGTGCGGCCATGAACCTACGGGTTCGATAGTGCCAGTGAGTAAGTAAGTAAGTAAGTAAGTATTAATATTATTATTAGTTAAAGTTGTGGTCTTGATATAGAAGTAATAAATCAAGCATTTTATATATTTTAAGAGCAAAGAAAGATCCGTGAGATGAAACATGTCTATTTCTTTTAAAAGTTTCATATTTTCGGCAATACAAATTTAGGAGAATAAGTATAAAACGATATTAAAATTGTATTTCTCATAGTATTATCCATCAGTTGTTTAACGTATGTTATTTTATTTAATGGCAACTATACACAACTGATAAGCCCATATTATAAAGGATAGGGACCTCCTACTTAAAAAAAAGTCACTCGGTAAGTCAGTAAGTTTCTTGTTGTATTGAATTTATTTAGTTTGATACTAATTCATAATATGAGTGTGAGTAAAGGTTATTCACCTCTTTGTTGAGTTCCTGAGGCGAAATATCCATATCCTGATATCTACTTGTATTCATAAGTAATGCTACGAGTGATTTTCAATTTATCTAGAGAATTTGAAAATCAAGAAATTCATTTATTAGGACTATTTAACGAATAAAATTCAAATGTTTACTCGCAAATCATTATTTAAATAAAGTAATTTAAAAGTATTTATGTATTTAATATAGACGGCGATGTTTCAAAACAAATGAGAAACGTTTGTTATCTTTCATTTGTTCATTCACTGCAACCAGATCATATTATTTATTGCCAAATAGGATCGCAATTTTGATAGAAAGCACCCTAGTGGAGAAAAAATCAAACACATCAAACTGTATATTATAACCAACATTATAGTTATTTATTAATTTTTTATGTTCTATGATGTAAATATGTCAATTACATTTTTTCTGGAATGTAAATACCTGGGAAATAATAGTTTAAGAAAGTGCAAACAGTGGTTTATTTTTATTGTGGTACAGTCAACTGCTACAATTTTGTTTTCTATTATATCCCGCAAGCGGTACCTGGTTACATTCGTACACTATATATACAATCTGGGAGCCACATGGATTCTGCGATTCTTACATCTTAATATATAAATTGTTATATTCAACGTATTTCTTAGAGAGTCAGTCACTGCAAAATAACACTCTGACCTGTTCAGAATATGAAAAAGGAGGATTTTTCTTTAATATGATAAACGTGAATTGATAAATATCGGGGTGAAACACGACTGTGATTGGTTGTAAAACAAAATTTATTGAAACTTGATTGGTCATTGATCCCATTTGGGCATGAATTAAAGAGTCAATATAATTTTGTTTCAATACACTTTTCATACTGTAGTTGTTTTTTATATTCGTGTTTTAAACAGTTCAATGCCAGGATCAGCTCCGAAACAAGACGAACATTAAGGCAATACACACCATTCGTTATACAAGGTGCATATGTTAATGATTGCGATGGTTAGATAGTGTTTTAAGATATACATATATGTATATATATATATATATATATATATATATATATATATATATATATATAGCCTTCTCTCCGTGTCAATCATAATATAAATAATTGCCCCGAAAAGAGATCTAACCCACAAAAATTCGAAAATTGAGTTTTCAGTGGATTAGTGATCTATCCGGAGAATATCACAGCATGGTGCATGTAAAACCATCCCTGCTCTCTTCCAGACCTGTTTTATTTATTTTTAAAAGTTGGCATTCAAGCGAATAATGATCTACATATAACAAAATGGCGGAAGAAGTTAGTCAACTCGTGAGTAGCAGTTTATGGGTTAGATCTGCTTTCGGGGCAACTATTTAATTATCCTCAAACAACTCTTCATTCTTTCAAGTCTCATTGTGTCACGTCACTCTTGGAATTCCTCTCCCCTTTCTTCCTTGAAGTTGTAATTAGTAAATTTGTTTAACCCATTTGTCATCTCCGATTCCCATCAAAGACCAAACCCCTTGAGTCTCTTATTTTCACTGTCTCTTCAGTGTCCATTTGGTTCCTGAGTTTTACGTGGCCTGGACTGCATACTCCATCGTTACGTCTCAGGTAGTACTGTTACTGTTAGTACTGTTTATATAAATATAATTTTATGGAGTAGGAATATAATCAAGAGGGCTAAATTATTAATATATAACACAATTGTGAAGAGTATTTTATTATATGGTGCGGAAATATAGACGCTGAAGCAAAAACACAGAAATGAATTATTAGTCACAGACTTTTTAACAAGATGGGCAAGAATACAAAAATTAGACAAAATAAAAAATAATACAAAAAGAAACAAACAAAGAAGTATTGAAATGGATACCTCCTGGAAAAGGGAAACGTGGTAAACCAAAGCCAACGTGGATAATTGGAATTCAAGACAACATGAAGAAGAGAAATATGACAGAAGCAGAGACTCAAGACCGGGAAGTGTGGAAGAAAAAAAAATTGTATATTTTGGTTGAGGATACCTGTGTATTGTAGCAAGTCATTCACTCAGCCTCTTCTTTAAGAAAAATAAGTACTTCTATTAGGGTGAATAATTTATTTACATGTAATTATTATCAGAAGTAGGGCATATCTAAATTCAAATGAAATGGAATGAAAATAGGAATTCATTGTTGACAAAATCAAAATGATATAACCTGCCACAAAATAATTTCACATGCAATAAATAAAACACTAGTACCAAGTGATTAGCGCTCGGTCATAGACCTGAACCTTGGCTATTGTGGTGAACGACACTGGTAAACATCATACAATGGAACCGTAAGCCCTTATACAAAGGGGAAAAAGTCTGCAGTTTCCTTTGTAGAAAGGACTAACAAGACTGTGCTATTATTAAATTTTTATAACAATAGCTACATCCCAACTATATGTAGACTTCAAAAAATCATATGATTCAATTAAGAGGGAGAAATTATATAGTATCCTGCTGGAGTTCGGAATTCCTAAAAAGTTAGTTAGAGTTATACGAATGTGTCTAAATGGCACAAAGAGTAGGGTGCGTGTAGGCAAACAATTTTCGGAAACTTTTGAAATCCAGAATGGGTTGAAGCAACGAGATGCACTATCTCCTCTACTATTTAATTTTGTACTAGAGCATGCCATTAAATCGTTAAAGAATGAGGAAGGCTTACAACTGAATGGTATTAATAAACTGTTAGTTTATGCTGATGATGTAGTATTGTTGGCCGATAGGGAGGAGATACTAAAGGACAACACGCACACACTATTGAGTAACACTAAGAACTTAGGACTGGAAGTAAATATCAATAAAACAAAATATATGGTCACACGTAGAAATACATTATATAATGGAAATGGACAGCTAATGACAAATGAGGGAAATTTTGAGGAAGTGGCTGAATTCAAATACCTAGGAACAATGATCACAAATAGGAATGAGATGCATAAAGAAATTAAACATAGGCTCAATTCTGAAAATGCGTGCTATTATGCATTGCAGAGACTCTTGATGTCCCAACTCCTTTCAAAAAACGTTAAACTGAAAATATATAAAACTATTATTCTACCAGTTATGCTATATGGGTGCGAAACATGGACTCTTACTTTAAGGGAGGAAAGGAGATTACAAGTATTTGAGAATAAAGTACTTAGGAAAATTTTTGGACCAAAGAGAGATGAACAGACAGGTGAATGGAGAAGACTATTTAACAATGAATTACATGGTCTTTATAGGCAGCCAGATATAATAAGAAAAGTTAAGTCTCGTAGACTGCGTTGGGCAGGACATGTTGCATGTATGGGGAATGAAAGACTTGCATGGAAGCTTCTTGTAGGAAAGCCAGAGGGAAAACGTCCAGTTGGTAGACCAAGAATGAGGTGGGAGAATAACATTAACTATGATTTGAGGGAAGTAGATTATACAGGGAATGATTGGAAAACATTAGCTCAGGATAGGGATGTATGGAGAGCTTATGTCCGCGCGGCCATGAACCTACGGGTTCGATAGTGCCAGTGAGTAAGTAAGTAAGTAATAGCTAAATCCAAAAACTTCATACAAAAGGCTGGGCAGTTGCAAACAAGCAACCGGGTTTTCCTAGGTAAACTGTGGAAGAGTTGTCCCCAAGCCAATTTTAACTTAGACATGTCGCTAACAGCAGGTGCCTTCTTTGGAGGCATAAGGTAGATGCCGACAAACTAAAACTGCCCTAGTAAATATTACTCTCATATGGTCAACCCTGGGAATTCGATGTTAGGTTGCGACTAATTTAAAGGGAGGGGACGAGACGCACAAACGCCTAAGTTTAATACCTCCGACAACGTCCTCAAGATATGGTCTACAAATCAAAATTGTTGTAACACATGAACTGTTTGTGAGACGCTAAGACTTTTGGTGGAAGGGACATATGCCGGCCCACTCAGAAATAATAAATATTTTTACTTAGCAAAAATTAAGATAGTTCTGCGTAACTCATCGAGGCGAGAATTCTCCGCAGCCCACAGATAAAAGATAGTTCAGAGTCCAGAGTTGCGAATAGCGAGCAGCGAAAGTGCAAGTGCAGGGCACACCGCTTTGCCTAAGTAAAAAAATTAAGTTACTAACGCGAGTGCCAGTAGAGACGGCACATCGCTTTGTCTCAGTTTCGGCGCTATCATTCAGAGCGCACTTTTTGAGTGTTGTAAATATTGTAAGTTCCGGCCACCAAATAGTCTTCGTGTCAACTCGTCGTCTAATACGACAAGTGTAAGCCTTAGCGACAATAAAAGTGCATCATCCAGAGGAATTGACCACATGAAGTCTACTATATATATCCCCAGTGAATATCCTTGCTCGCGGATTCCCGAGATATAAGTCAATTGTTCTACCGAAACCTGAACCCAACTAGTCCGGAGCAACAATTGTCCATGAACCCCATATCCTTGGATATAATTAAAACCTTATCCCCGATCACAAGTCTGTTCTAGTATATAACAGAAACGATCCTGAAATATATATATATATATATATATATATATATAATCATCATCATCATAGTACATTCACGAATTTAGGCCATTTGTTGACCTGTTTCGGCCTCAAGAGAAACACCATCCAAAAGTCTTTTGAGTGGACGTCCTGGTCTTCTTCCTGCAGGTTGATATCTTAACATTTGTTTGGGTATTCTGTGATCTTCCATTCGATGAACATGTTGCATCCATCTTGACGTATAATCAGAAATTTTGTTTTCTAAAGATTCCATGTGTAATTCTTGTAAGATGTCTTCATTTTTTTTTTGTGATCTAGTAGTGTGTATCCTGCAGTCCTCCGAAGATATCTCATTTCAGCAGATCTAAGTCTCTGTATATCCTTCTGTTTCAAAGTCCATACTTCGCTGCCATACAAAAGAGTTGGAAGAGCCAGTGTTTTATACACTTTCAGTCTTGAATGCTTTTGGACTAACTGTGGCTTGAAGATAGAATTTATTAACCCTAAAATTCTTCAAAATTTAGATATTTTTACATTTACCTTCTTCTGCCTTCCTTTGGCCAGCAACCAATCGAAGGGACTATTATTATGCTTTCAAGTCTTATACGAGAATTTCCCTCAAACGCTGGAGGGAAAATTTTCTATAGGATCGTAACAGGCCTTGGCCTAATACTTGGAAGGAAGAACAAGAACAACACATCCTTTTCTTCTTCATATGAGATATTGCATCCTAGATATGTAAGATTATTCACCTGCTCTAAAATGTTATTGTCCAGTACAATTTTACTTCTGACAGGATCTACACCTTGAAATGCCATAATTTTTGTTTTATATATATATATATATATATATATATTATTGTTGTTGTTGTTATTAATTTATTTTGGTTATAAGAACCGAAACGGGACTAAGGGAACATTAAAACGGGACCGATTTATTGAGGATGATCAAAATTTGGTTACGAGAACTAAAAATGTTGAAAATGAGAATAGCTGAGGGATATGTCTCGTGTATCTTGACAACACGAATTTAACCTGAAATATTGCATCAGAGCCTGGAAAAATGCCCAAAAGAGGTCAGTTTAAGGTTTTCTCAGTAAATGCGACACACGATGATTTGTGACGCGTGTTGTGACCTGTGATGATATCTTATCGCGCAAATTCAAATGAAGAGTAAAATGTTATCTTGAACATACGCAATGTGCCGTGCTATTTGAAAACAAGTTATCCCACAGATTCTAATTCTTTTACTTGCGTTTTATCTTAGACGTTTGACATACTGAATCTGAGAACTTTGAACGCTCTTACTTTTTTATTGTATTGTATTACTTAACAACTGGACATGAGGGACTGACACATTTTCCTCAGAGGCTTCTTGTTTCACGCTCGATACTCTTTTGTTCCTTGAATTAACAACACGGAACCCATAGTTCTTCTCATCAGAAGGAACCCAGTATTTTTACGCCCTAAAAGATTCATCGACCCTGACTGCGAAACTCGGAACCACAACTATATTAGCTTGTGTTCACATTTCTTATGTAAATGCTACTGTCTTTAAATGTTAAACGAATTATGGGACTATGGAATCTATCGTGAAATGGATTTACCTTAGCCTTTTGTTAAAAAAAAACCCTGTTCAGATGGGTCGGCGTATGGATTAAAATTCGAGACCTCCCAAATAAGAATAGCAAACGCTAATGTGATGAGACTCGGATGGTTACCATATAAACTCCACCAGTAACGAAGCTGCTCCGATACATAATATTATTATACAATAATATTATATTACATTATATTCACGTTTTGTGCTGTTTTATTAAAAATAAAATAAAATAAAATCCATCCATCCATAGTAATTCTGCCCGAAGGCAGGTCCTTCACTGCATCATAGCATTTTCATGTTATGCTTGCAGCTTTACTAGGGAATTGTAGGTGTGGTAGCTTCCCATTGCTTTCCACACCGGTGAAGGATGATGATGATGACAATGATAATGATAAGGGTGATGATGATGATGGCCATATGATTTCGGGGACCGTTTGGGCCTTAAAGTTTTTCTGACATTTGTCTTACAGGTGAGGAAAAACCCCGATAAAAACCTCACCCAGAAAAACTGCCCCGACCGGGGATCGAACCCGGGCCCGCTGCGTGACAAGGCAGCACGCTACCTCGAGACCACAGCGGTGGACATAAAATAAAATAATGTATAATAAATGTTAATGTACAAAACATATTTAATCATTCTTAAAATATGTATTAGATACTTCGACAAACAAAAAAAGGATTTTGAGAAGGACTTTGGCTTCACAGATGAAAATCATTTGAGAGATAGCAGATAGAAAGCAAAAGAGGAAGAAACTAGGATTGGAAGTCAAATACTTTTTTATTGTATTACCTTATCCATCCATCCGCTCATAGTAATTCTGCCCGAGGGCAGGTCCTTCACTGCAATCATAGCATTTTCACGCTATGCTTGCAGCTTTACTAGGGAATTGTAGGTGTGATAGCTTCCCGTTGCTTTCCACACCGGTGAAGGATGATGAAGATGATGGTGATGATGGCATATGATTTCGGGAACCGTTTGGGCCTTAAAGTTTTTCTGACATTTGTCTTACAGGTGAGGAAAAACTCCGATAAAAACCTCACCCAGAAAAACTGCCCCGGCCGGGGATCGAACCCGGGCCCGCTGCGTGACAAGGCAGCACGGTACCTCGAGACCACAGCGGTGGACATATTACCTTAATACTGTAATTAATTACTTTATCGATAAATTGAAATACAAAGAAATATAATTTTCTTCTTGTATTAGTGAAATATATGTTGGCTACAAGTCCACCGCTGTGGTCTCGAGGTAGCGTGCTGCCTTGTCACGCAGCGGGCTCGGGTTCTATCCTCGGTCGGGACAGTTTTTCTAGGTGAGGTTTTTATCGGGGTTTTTCCTCACCTGTAAGACAAATGTCAGGAAAACTTTAAAGTCCAAACTGTTCCCGAAATCTTATGGCCATCATCATTATCCTTATCATCATCACCATCATCCTTCACCGGTGTGGAAAGCAACGGTAAGCTACCACACCTACACAATTCCCTAGCAAAGCTGCAAGCATAGCATGAAAATGCTATGATTGCAGTGAAGGACCTGCCTTCGAGCAGAATTACTGTGGATGGATGTTGGCTACTATGTTAGTTTCTGGTTATGAGATTCGCGGGTTCAAACTCGGCCGGGATCGAAGGATTTCTAACGAAGTTTGGCTTCCTTCGGAATGAAAAAATTAGTTTTTTTTTTGTTCAATTCCATCGGGGTGTCCTCCTGGTATTGGCGGAACTGTAATTCATTTCATAAGTTGGGGCATCTGGATGGTGGAGTTACGTTACCCCGATGATATGATGGATGATAAATGATAATGAAACGCCAGAACAGTCCTTAACCGAAACTTAAACTAAATTCCAGACCATGGGCAACCACAGGAATAATTACTTTTAAGAAAAAATTCCTATGGTCTGACTGAGAATCGAACCCGGGACTTCATAAACTTGTAGTCAGAATCACTGACAACCAACCCTGTGAGTTGCGTACATTTACAACATGTAAAACATTCAGTCCTTATAAAACAAAATATTTGTGTTAATAATGAAGATTAACAGTCGGACTTGTAGTTATGTTTCTGGCACTTTATGCCGTGAGTCCCGAATCTCAAGATTTTCAGGCTCCTAAAATATCCTTAAGCCAAAATAAATAAGCTTCTTAGCAAGATTTACCGACTTTTTTCATACTACTAATACCTTAGTTGCCTGCTAGATGTCTCATTGGCTCGCATAACATTCTTTGACATATTTTGGAAATAAGCGTTAACTAAATTAACTTGGTCCTAACAAAGGAGAGACCAAGGCCTAACATTGGGCTGTTACGCCACTGTAGATTGTAGAATAAAGATTAATAACAAATTACGACTGTAAAAATGTAAGGCATTAGTTTTGAAAGAGCTAAGAAGTTTTAATTGGTCTCCTTGTTTAAACCCACTGGCACTATCGAACCATAGGACATAAACTCTCCATTCATCCCTATCCTTAGCCAACTTTTTGGATAGTATTTGTAATAAGTATTGTTGTTCATATCGCCATTTAAATATTAATTTTAATAAAAATTTCCTTAAACAAAGCAGCACCCGTAAGCAAAATAGCATCCTTGACAATCAATAAGCAAAGCAGCACCAGTATTAAGCATTACATTGTTACGATCCAGAACAACATTCGTAAGTACTGAATATTGTTTATGTTGTTGAAAATCAACTTTTATAAGATTCATGATGTGTTCCGTTGAGGTATTATTCAAAATTAATATAAAATTATGGAATATTCACCTCAAAGGCCCGTCTCCTCAACTTAATTAATCATTTAACTGTAGCGCTTTCGGGACTTGTCCCATCATCGGCAGGATTCAAAACTGTTTGTCTCCTCAACTTAATTAATCATTTAACTGTAGCGCTTTCGGGACTTGTCCCATCGTCGGCAGGATTCAAAACTGGTGAAACAGTAATGATGATGGGACAAGTCCCGAAAGCGCTACAGTTAAATGATTAATTAAGTTAAGGAGACGTACCTTTCAGGTGAATATTCCATAATTTTATATTAGTTGTTGAAAATATATATGTGATTTTTAAGCTGTATACTTAGGCGTTTTTAAATGCAACTGGAAACAGATGAAAAGAAAAGTATGGAATGCGAGAGACACGTGGAAACTTATTTGGAATGACCTTCCACAAGGAAAACATGATAAGATGGCGATTAATTATTATTTCGATAATAAAGTGGACATTACTCTATTATCTACGAAATTCTAAAACGATTTCGTGTAAGTTATAGATAACATAAAAATGTTTAAGCATCTAATAAAACACATTTCCTAAATACCGCAAATAAAATATTTAAAATGTTTCGCCTCTCAGGCAATCCCCTTCCATTAAAGATAACGTATGAGAAAGACACCTGCACAAACACAAGCCCCTATGTATGAATCGTTTCGCAATTTACATCAAGTTTACAGTCCAATTAGCACATTTGCCTTGTCATCACCTTAAATACCCTTGAATAAATGTAATGTCTTGTCCTGCAATTGTGTGCGCGCATATGACATGCACATGATAACTGTAATATCACGTTTCAATAAATTATAATCGTCCATAAAAAGATGATAGGACAGTTCAAAGCTAACGCGCTCGCCAAGTAGTGGAAAAATTGGTGGAAATTAAGTTTCTATGTAATAATGAGAATTTTTTTTCTTCGAAAAAATGCATACATTTATAATGACTATTTAACTCATGCCCCAAATGGGAGTCAATGACCAATCACGTTTCAATGATTTCTGTTTTACAACCAATCAGAGTCGTGTTTCACCAAATATTTATCAGTGTTATAATTACCATATTAAAGAAAGCTCCTCCTTACAATATTGCGTTCCTTTGGCAATAAATAGTATGATCTGGTTGCAGTGATAAACAAAAGAAGCACTAAAAGCGTATCTATCGCTTGTCATTTGTTTTCAAACATAGCCGTTTACATTAAATATATAAATATTTTAAAATAACTACAGTAAAATAATGATTTGTGAGTAAACAGCTTAATTTTATTCGTTAAATAGTCCTAACAAATGCCACTCTTGATTTCCAAATTCTCTAGATAAATTCACTCCTCACTTCGTGAGTCGTGAATTTATCGATAATTTGAAAATCACTCGTGGCATTACTTATGATAATGCGCACCAGGATGTTTGTCCTGTCGCGACAGCCCTAGAAGGCCATTGGCCAACAAGCCGGTTACTAGCCTCTTATCACATGCGCTTATTACAGAAGTGGACAATCATTCAGCCAGTATTGGGGTAATATGTGGTCAGCATGTCGAGTCCCCAACCATTATAGATGGTTTTCTCAATCTCGACCCATTACATATTGTAACTAGCCAAATGCTCACTACGCTGCGTGGGCAATGGTCCCATGCTGGCCGAAATACTGTGAGAACAAAATTTTCCCCATGGAGACTGGAATCGACCAATCCACATTATTTTTGACCATCATCTTCTTCTTGCACCAAGTGGCACACATTCTAGTATTCTTCTTGGGATTTTTTTTTTGCATGACCATATCATTTTAATTGTTTTTTTTTAAGAAATCCACAATTGAAGTTTGAACATTCATCTTTTGTTTATTTAAACTGTTTTTTTTATTTTATCTCTTCTAGAAATTCCAGTTGAACACCTCCAAAAATCAATTTGTGCAGAATTTAATTTACTTCATGGTCTAGATTACATATAGCCTATATTATATTCTCACATATCTACACCCATACATAAAATTAACAAGTTCTCTTTTATCCATGCATTTATTTATGTGTCTCACTGTAGTGCAATTTCGTCATTTGTTGAATTAACATTTAGCCTCTGAAACAAACTTAAAAGATCGCACATCCACACAGTAAATACAATATAAGGCTATTCAACTAACAATGTATAAGTTACTAAGATACAGAGCGTCAAACATTTTTAAAGGTTAAGATACAGATTACCTCTTTCCTTAAGTAGCCCTATAGCCCTATCAGGAATCTCATCTCCCCAATGTATCTCCCTCAGAAATTCCTAAATAATTATATTTGTTCCGAGTTTTGTGTGCTTTCACGAGATTGCTATCCTACACAGCACTGCCATAGATTTTAGTCTAGATCAGGTGTGTTAAACTTGTGGCTTATAGGACGCATGTGTTCGCACCTTATTTTTATCCTCCCGTCTCTGCCTTCATAAAAAAGAGCACAATTTAATTTTGTGCTTCATTAGACATATACAGGTCAATCTATGAAAGTACAGGTAACTGTTAAAGATCATGTGTGACCCACTAGTAGTGTGATAACAGATATACGAAATTGACCGATAATCCTTATGGAAAGTAGGCCTATAAAATATTACTTGGCCAAGTTAAATATGCACGCGGAAAATATGCTAGAAATGTGTTTTCAATTACTTTTCTTCTCTTACTATGTTGTCACTTCCTATCCCCTGTATTTGGTTATTTGACTGGGAGGGGAGCGCAGGCAAAAACTGTGTTTTTAAATGATTCGACACCTGCAGCAGTCATTGACCAAATGAATAATCCGACATCCAAGTTACTACTGGGGAATGATCTGGTACCTCCTTTTCCCTCCTCGTTATATTTTGTCATTTCTCTTCCCCTTTGTTGTGTTGTGAGGCTGGTAATGGAGAAATGACAAACACTGTGATTTTAAATGATCCGTAACCTTCGGCAGTCGTCGACTTAATGACTAGTTTGACAACCATGTAATGATGTTTCATATGGATTTTCCCTTCCATAGAGAAATAGCCGTGCAGACTTAATTTGGGCGAGTAATACTTGTTTCGTCTTTAAATCATTCTATTCAAAAGAGCAGTCCAATTCAATACTGTTATGTTAATGTAGTGCTATCATATCAATGTTGAAATAAGAATGTACCATCCTCCTCAATTATTACGTATTGCTAAAGTTGAATCTATCTTTCTAATTTTAATCGATTATTAAATTTAAAAGTGAATGAAACACTTACAGAAAATCATTGAACTAGAAGGCTTAATTAATTTAATGTGATTTATCAACAAATTAGCATAGGGATGTGGCGACCTCATCACCTACTTCAATCAGTCTCCCGAGTAATGGCGGACACTCATAACTTTGAAACAATATTTTTGAGTTTGAAAGGAAGTGCCGAAATCCACCTCAAGAACTGAGGATTGGAGATTCGGATCTCAAGATGGCAACCCCATCACCGGAATCGGAAGCTGTGGACTGATAACTCCCACTTTTTAAATCCAAATGGTTCCCAAAGAAGTGAGACGATGTTATAGGTCTCCATGTTGGAAATGAAGCCTGAAAGTTTTAAATAACGTACTCATGTGACCATACTAGGCGGGGTAAAAATCAGTTATTGGGCGATCCAATAGGCCGTCTTACACTCCAATTCGACTCCGATTGGAATTTCTGAATTAATACAATACAGTGTAACACGTACTGATATATAGAGACGATCTAATAGACATAAACTTAATAGTACGATTGACAGTCACTACTACCAATCTGCGCAGAACGTAAAAGTGATCTGCGGCGCAGGTTCATTTTCAAGGTATTTATGTACACTACTACTTACAAAACTGAGAAGAAATAGTAAAGGATATAACATGGAATTACTAGACAGATGGAGATAAATTCATGGAACTTCTATGGGGCCAAGGTGAGAGGATGATCAATAGACGTGATATAGTCATTAGGTGACTATAGGTTATTAACTTTATGACTTATGAGACTGTTACATTCAATGCTAAATTCACTAAGGCCCTCACTGGTCCATATTCTCAATTAACTGAACCAGTTTGTATCTCCGATATCCAGTTCTTCAAGGTCCACCTAATATTATCCTCTCATCTACCTTCAAGATGGTGTTTCCCCAAAGATTTCCCAATAAACATTTTGAAATATTTATACTGTAATCCATTCGACCTATATGACCTACCCATCTCAATGTCACTTATCCCTTTAATTGTCAATGTATCCTAGAGGATACATCATTTGGTTCGAGTTATTTACTATTATTAATGAAAAACAGAAGGAAACTAACGAGTAGTAATAATTTAAAAGTGTGTCGAATTACACAATAAACCTAATAATAACAGTCATGCGTGGTTTTGTTTTCAGTGCGTCCCGCCACATTTAAATAACTGGCACCAGAAATTAGTGTTTTGCCAATCAAAGGGGTTAATAACCATGATAATATTAGGACAACGACAAATAAGCAATTAAAAAAGAACTTAAGAACTGTCGCCTTGAATAGCCAAACGTGATAACACATATTTCTACATCTTTCTCCAGATAACAGAAATAATTACTCTGACTATTTAACTCATGCCCCAAATGGGAGTCAATGACCAATCACGTTTCAATGATTTCTGTTTTACAACCAATCAGAGTCGTGTTTCACGAAATATTTATCAGTGTTAGGATTATCATATATTAAACAAAGCTCCTCCTTTTTAATATTCTGAACAGGTCTGACCGTTATTTTGCAGTGACTGAGCCTATAACAAATACGGCTACCAGATTGTATATAATAGTGCTTACATGTCAACATTTGTAGCAATTGATTATACCACCAAAAAAAGAAACCACTGTTTGCACTTTCTTAAATGTATTTTTTCCCAGGTAATAATCGAGAAAAATATAATTGTCATATTTACATCATACGACATCAAAAATGAATTAATATACAGATTGATGTGTTTCATTTTTTCTCCACTAGAGAGCATTCTTACAATATTGCGTTCCTTTGGCAATAAATAGTATGATCTGGTTGCAGTGATAAACAAAAGAAGCAGTAGAAGCGTACCTATCGTTTCTCATTTGTTTTCAAACATCGCCGTTTACATTAAATATATAAATATTTTAAAATAACTATAGTTAAATAATGATTTGTGAGTAAACAGCTTAATTTTATTCGTTAAATAGTCCTAACAAATGCCACTCTTGATTTCCAAATTCTCTAGATAAATTCACTCCTCACTTCGTGAGTCGTGAATTTATCGATAATTTGGAAATCACTCGTGGCATTACTTATGAATATCTTATCATTTGTACTACAGTTAAGAAAAACCCCGGAATAATATTCCTAATCGATTGGTAATTATCATTCTCGCCTTTCTTAGTGATGTTCGCAGGTTCATACCCAGCTGGGATTGATGGATTTTTATGAACGTTAAAATTATGATCATCGTTTCCTTCGAAAGGGAAGTAATAAAGTGGATCCGTTATGGTAAATACACAGCACATAAAAGGACCTGTAGCCTGAAATAAAAGGCCCCCTGAGCAAAATTTATCGATCATTTTACTACAAGAATTGAGAGAATAGCAGAAATGTCGTAATGACGACCTGGTGGCAGCGATTAGAAAAAAAAGAGGACAATTGAATTGCGACGCTAATGACCTGGGGTCGTTAAATAAAACATTACTTAATTAGCGCACCAATTCTCAGAGGAAGCTGATGAACCACTGAAAATAGGTTTGTAATTATACAGGGCCATCGAAAAAGGTTGCAGCAATTTCAAATAATCATTGCTCAGGAACTATTTGAGATATTAAAACGAGTATTTTTTAAAATTAAATTCACCAACTCAAAAATATTTTTTTCTTATCTTATAATGTTTCTATGTGCGCTCCGTTGGTTGCTCTGCAAACATCCAGCCGATTGTTGAATTCGGCTTAACAGCGCTGGAACATCGGAGGCGTGATTGTTGCAACAGCATCAGTGATCCTTTGCCTTAAATGTTGCAGATCTCTGTTCGGTTCACTGTATATACACAATGTTTTTTACCTCAATGTTTTTTATGCACGATCAGGTCATTGGCCCTTTCTTTTTTATTGAGCAGACTATCACAGGAGATGTTTACTTAGACGTGCTAGAACAATACGTTTTCCCGCAAGTAGACCAAAATTGAAGAAGAAAATAACGCAATGCTATTCTTTCAACAAGATGGCGCGCCCCACACTCTTCCCAACAAGTTCGAGACGCTCTGCATGCAAGATTCCCTGATCGGTGGATTGGTAGAACCGGTCCTATTCAATGGCCTCCTAGAAGCCCCGACTTGACACCCCTAGACTTTTGTATGTGGATACGTAAAAAACATTGTGTACAGTGAACCGATCAGAGATCTGCAACATTTAAGGCAAAGGATCACCGATGCTATTGCAACAATCACGCCTGCGATGTTCCAGCGATGTTCGGCCGAAATCGACTGTGGCTGGATGTTTGCAGAGTAACCAACTGAGCGCACATAGAAATATTTTAAGGTAAGAAAAAAACTTCTTGAGTTGTGAATTTAACAAAAAAATACTCGTTTTAATATCTCAAATAGTTCCTGAGCTATGATTGTTTGAAAGTGCTGCAACCTTTTTCGATGATCCTGTATTAATTCATTACAAGATATCGAGGCCACGAAGCCAAAGGAATTACACAGAATATCATGTACAGCCTATTGAAAGGAGGTAAGATGGCTATCTGACTACTATTACAATAACACAGTCCAATGTTGAGCCTTAGCCTCGCCTTTGTTAGAGATTTCTAGATTATTTAGAACTCCAAGCGCGACAGGCATAGAAGGCCCTTGGCCTACCAGCCGGCTGCTGCCCTCACATACACATGTGTTAACCACAGAGGTAGACGATCATCTTGCCAGTGTAGGAGTGACATGAGGTCAGCATGTCGAGTCCCACAGCCGTTATAGCTGGTCTTCTCAACCTGGAGTCGCTACTTATTGTAGCTACCCAAATGCCTCACAATGCTGGGTGGGCACCGGTCCCATACTGGCCGAAATTCTATGAGAAAATTTCTTCTCCCATTGGGACTCGAACTAGCGCAAGTCCCGTAGTTCTGCGCCAATGCTTCTTGCCTTAACCACTCGGCTACAGCGCGGGGCTATAGACCATTTACTTGCGCTTATTTCCCCACACATGTCATGAATGGTATGCGGTCAACATATCGACCCAGTGTGAGACATCTAGCAAGCAACTAAGATATTAAAGACGACGAGGTCGGTATATGTTACTTAGAGGCTTTTTATTCAGGCTTAAGATCTTTTACGAGCCTGAAAACCTTCAAATTCGAGACCCATGGCTTAAAGTCCCTCCCGGAGGACTTGCTCCTTGGATTTTTCCATCCTAAAAAAATCCATCAACCTCCCTATGTTTGAACCCGCGACCCTCGGGACCAGAGGCAAGTAGTATAACCACTAGTGAACCGAGGCCGACGGTTATGTGACTGCTCGGTCGAAATTTTCAAATATCCACTTCAATGAGCCTCAGGTATAAGTGTAGATATCAATTACTTATTTGTCCGCTACTCGGAATCAAATCCGGAGCAATTTAGCCCGCAGACACAAAGAGGTCTTGCAGCCTGATATATAACTTATCACTTACAAATACCATCATCATCATAGCCATCATTAGTTTGGAAGCCCTGTTTGTCTCACGTATTCCCTCCATTGTTGCCAATATATTATAATTACATCATTTAAGGTTACCATTTTCAATAATTTTTCGAATGTCGTATTTTTTCTGTAACTAACTAACTGAGTGGCACTATCGAACCAGTAGGTTCATGGCCGCGCGGACATAAGCTCTCCATACATCCCTATCATGAGCTAATATTTTCCAATCATCCCTGTATAATGTATTTCCTCAAATCATGGTTAATGTTATTCTCCCACCTCATTCTTGGTCTACCAACTGGGCGTTTTCCCTCTGGTTTTCCTACAAGAAGCTTCCATGCACGTCTTTCATTCCCTATTCGTGCCACATGTCCTGCCCATCGCAGTCTACGAGACTTAACTGTTCTTATTATATCTGGCTTCCTATAAAGACCATGTAGTTCATTGTTATTCAGTCTTCCCCATTCACCTGTCTGTTCATCTCTCTTTGGTCCAAAAATGTTCCTAAGTACTTTATTCTCAAATACTCGTAACCTTCTTTCCTCCCTTAAAGTAAGAATCCATATTTTTTCTGTGACCGATCTTCATTTAATTTCAGCAACTTCTAGTTTCTTCTTTGTTAATGTTGCAATTAACCAAGTTGCGCACATTCATAGCGGGATTCGGACTGTCATTATTTTGTAAAGCTTTCTTGAATTAGCTTTCTTACATTTTTTAAAACTATTTATGGGCATTCAATACCACCGTGCCACCAACATAAATTCAAATAAAAAAAAACGGAAAAATACATAATTTATTGTTGCAGTGTATGAATAATTACATGAGAGAACTGCCCTCGTGTTGAATTTAATAAAAATGTGAAAAATGTATTTTAAAAAATCAGCATATTTGCAATGTAAAATGTGTTTTGGCAATTGCTCGGGCAGTTTAGCTAACTTAACACAAAAACTCACTAACAAACAAGTGAACTAATCTGATGTACTAACTCGCCAATTTTCTGAACCTACCTTGTCATTAATGTAGGTGGATACAATCCCATTATAAATAGCAAACATGTTGGCAATTGTCTGTAGGGGAAACATGCGTTATCACATTGACCAACTCGACGCTAAAAAAAGTTCTCCGATCGAGTATTCATTGATGGCACGTTGGCATAGAATAACCCTATCTGTTATGCCACTACTGTTTCAAACCTGTTTAACTTGTTACTTACGTCTATATTATTAATATATTTAAGATAGTTAAAATTACTTATCTGCTAAAGGGGTACGTCATACAAAACTACTTTTGCTCTTACACGACATGATCGTATAAATCACAATTACTGGCATAATAATATTGATAGAGAGAGTGACGCATGCTTAATTTTTTATTTGAACTCTGTGTAAATACAACGTTCTTTATGAATGAAAAATTTGTGAATAGATGAAGGTGACTCACCTCCACTACAGAGGGTTGCATCAGCTGTACGTGAGCGTTTTCACGTAGGGGAGATCGTAAACTGATGCAACAACTACTGTTGAAGCCGTCAGGTAGCTGCTACGCGGATCTGTTTAGTCTGCACGAATATTCTTTTCTAAACTGTTAAAAGAATATTTATTTTTAATCATAAAAACTGGAGTGTTGCGAATGTAGTTTAAAAAAAAACACAAACGCTCATTCTCTCACAAAAGTTCTGAATAATCTAATAATTCAGTTTAAAACAAAGATTTTAAAATTTTAAAAATATACTGCTTAATAAAACAATGTTTCTAGGTCTTCACTACAAAAACGTAATTACTGCTAATTACAATTAACTTTACATTTATACCAGTTCTTCTATATTTCTTTGAAATCTAGGATAGAACAAAAAATGCTGTATTGAAAATAATGCCAGGAGTAAATACCAGAAATGTCATAATGACAGCCTGGTAGCAGTGAATGTAAAACAATATTTTTGAAGGATATTGCACAATCTAGTGTTGCGAATATTTTTTTCTTTTTTAACACGAGAGCTCATTCTCTCATGAAATTATTGAATATTTTAAAACATAGGAATGTTTAAACATTAAAGAAAAATTGTACTAGTTAACCCTTAAATTGGCAAAACACACATTTCTTCTGTTAGATATTTAAATGTGGCGAACCGCAGAGAAAACGGAATCTTGTATAACTGTTATTATTATGTATATTGTATAATTAGACACATATTTAAGTGGTTTATTTTTGTTCGTTTTCTTCTGATTTATTTTAAATATTAAATTAACTGAACCAACAGATGTATCTAAAAGGATACATTACGAACTTAAGGGTTAATAAAACAATGTTCCATAACTGGTCTCTCGCGAGGGACCACGGCTTTATAGCCCGCAATCATCTAATACCATGACTACCGGCCGTGGAAGCCTGCATTCTACAATGTTTCTAAGTATTTACTTAAAAGTGAAATTATTACAATTAACCATTGGTTTTACATCACTTGTTTTATATTAATTTGAAAACTAGATAAAAATGCGTAATTTAAAATAAGATGCTGATATTTATTAAGAATTATGACCAATAATAATTTCACATTACATATGTGGAGAGAGAAAAAATAGGCAAAACGCACGTTAAAATCGAATAAAGAAAACAAACAAATTGAGGAAATGTAGTTAAACAGATAAAAATTCAAAATTAGATTGGAATTCTCGAGAGAATTGAGGATAAAGCGAAACAGATTTGGAAAAGAACAATTGCTGATGAAAATGGAAAAAGAAAGGAGAGAAAAGTGAAAGGAAATTTAAAAAAATGTCGCATATCGGGTCAGTGGAAGGACAAAATATGTAATCAATTTCCCCTTGATATGCGTAGTATTTCCCCATTATTATGTGGTTGGAAATTTCCTTATTGAGTAAAAGGAAAGAATTAACGTATCCCCCAAACCATTTTTTAAACTCATTCAATTATTCATTCCAAGTTTAGTGCCCAAATACAGTACTTCACGTCATGTCATGCCGTTTTAGTAAGGATGAGTTACATTCACGGGCACGTGTGCAGTAAATGTATAAATGCTGTTTCTTCCCGTTGTTTTCCACACGTCACTCTCCTTGGAATCTTAATTTCAAATTATTAAATAAATATATAAAATACGTAGAGCTTATTATATGAATGTTTAATACGTTGACAGGAAAAACTTTCTGTCGTTAAATGAGAAATCGTGATCTTGTGGTAATGTCAGCAGAGGCAGCGGGGCCGGGTTGAATTCCCTATCAGGACAAGTTTCCTGGTTGAGGTTTTATAGGATTTTTTTTTACATTTGTAAGATAATTACCAGGAAGCTTCAAGCTCAAATAGTTTCCGAACAAATCTGGCCATCAGAATCATACACCTTGTTTAGTACAAATGCACGAGTGTTTCTTTCAAAGTTCGTGTTGTCTCAGAAGCTCTGTGTTGAAACATGTGGATGTGAGACCAGCAGTCAGCATGGCCTGTCGCGCCATGAAGTTGTCTCAGAGGGATCCTGGCACTGAGATGGTCACTAATCCAGACAATCCCTCCATATCCTTGCTTGTTCAGAAAAGTATATATGTGATCAAGAATTAAAAATCATCTCTCGCGACAGATTGTAAGTCCCGGGTGGCGTTTGTGTAAAAGGTACAGGCAAAGGGAGAATTTAAACAGAGATAAAGAAAGAAAAATAAAAATAAAGGACTGAAATAGGATTATGTTAAAAAATGTCCACCGATTGGTCTCAAGGTAGCATGCTGCCTTGTCATGCAGCGGGTCCGGGTTCGATTCCCGGCGGTGACAGGCTCCTGGGTGAGGTTTTTCTTCACCTGTAAGACAAAATGTCAGGATGCTTAGGGCCGAACGGTCCCCAAAAATCATCCGGTCATCATCATCATCCTTATCATTATCATCAGCATCCCTCACCTGCGTGGAAAGCAAGGGGAAGCTACCACACCCATTATTCACTAGTAGTAGTAGTAGATAATGGAATTTATTGCCTTTTTTTCAGAATAAAGAAAATACATATGCATTTACATTGCGCACGGGCCTCCTTGGCCGTACGTGCATTATTTTTCCATGAATAAAAAATAAAACTAATAATATAAACAAATACCTACAAATACACCTGTATCAAAAAACAATAACAGGCTACATATAAGTAAAATCTATGTCTACACTACATCACAATAATACATATCTACATTCATCCACATTCCGTACATTAATATTAAAAAAAATGCTAGAAAACAAATTAGAAAAAAACACACACACACACACCCACAAGCTGCTCGAAAGCATAGCATGAAAATGCTATGATTGTAGTGAAAGACCTGCCCTCGGGCAGATTTACTATGGATGCACATATAAAAATCATGAAAAATAATGTGTACAGACATTACTTACACCTTGTTGGGAAAGGAATGCAGATAAGATGAAATTAATCATATTAATCTCTCGATACTGTAAGAACGCCTAGAATAGATTACCAACAATGCATCTTTGTATAACATTCAGAGCTTATGCAAACAGTTACGAAAGAAGAAAAAAGATTAATTGCTTCCTTAGTGGATTATTATCACAATCCATTTTAACGATTATCGATATTTATAATTAGTAATTAATTCACCGCAATATTCTTGAAACTGACATAAGGTGATACAAAATAATAGTTTAAAAAATTAATATATAATTATGGAATATTCACCTGAAAGGTCCGTCTCCTCAACTTAATTGATCATTTAACTGTAGCGCTTTCGGGACTTGTCCCATCATCGGCAGGATTTGAATCCTGCCGATGATGGGACAAGTCCCGAAAGCGCTACAGTGAAATGATTAATTAAGTTGAGGAGACGGACCTTTCAGGTGAATATTCCATAATTATATATTAATTTTTGAATAATACCTCAACGGAACACATCATGAATATTATAAAAGTTGATAGTTTAAAAAACTAAAACAACACGCTTTATTAGAAAACAGAACTAAAAAATTTAAATAATTTTAATTTCCAACACGCTTGGGATAAAATTAAAGTGGTCAACAAAAAAATCATCTCCAACACATCTAGAATAAAACTATAGAGTTATCTACAAAAAAAAAATGTTACCATGAAAAGTGTGGGGTACTCTATATCAATTAATCTATTCGATAATAAACAGATATTGGTAAAAGTAAAGTCTCTAAGAAGAAAACGTAACAATGAACTACATGATCTTTATAGGAAGCCAGATATAATAACAGTTAAGTCTCGTAGACTGCGATGGGCAGGACATGTTGCACGTATGGGAATGAAAGACTTGCATGGAAGCTTCTTGTAGGAAAGCCAGAGGGAAAACGCCCAGTTGGTAGACCAAGAATGAGGTGGGAGAATAACATTAACTATGATTTGAGGGAAGTAGATTATACAGGGAATGATTGGAAAGCATTATCTCAGGATAGAGATATATGGAGAGCTTATGTCCGCGCGGCCATGAACCTACGGGTTCGATAGTGCCAGTGAGTAAGTAAGTAAGTAAGAAGAAAACGTAAAAATCATAAAAAGCACCCCACGCTTTTGATGGTAAAATTATTTTTTTTTGTAGATAACTTTATTAAAATATATATACAGTCAATATGCCCATTTCACCAATAAATATTTAAAATGGTCAACTAGTTTCTACAGCCAAGCTGTCATTCTCAAGACCAGATCAGTCAATATCTGGTCTTGAGAATGACAGCTTGGCTGCAGAAACTAGTTGACCATTTTAAATATTTATTGGTGAAATGGGCATATTGACTGTATATATATTTTAATATTGTATCACCAAGAAGATCAATTGTGTACTAAATAGATAACTTTAGTTTTATTCTAGATGTGTTGGAGATGATTCTTTTGTTGACCACTTTAATTCTATCCCAAGCGTGTTGGAAATTAAAATTATTTTTCATTTTTTAGTTCGGTTTTCTAATAATGCGTGCTGTTTTAGTTTTTTTTAACTATTATTTATTTTTTAGTTTGGTTTTCTAATAAAGCTTCTTGTTTTAGTTTTTTAAATTATTATTTATTTTTCTAAATGTTTAGTTTAGTTGATTGTCATAAACCGGAATCCCATGAAAATTTAATTGCTTACGATATTTTTAGTGTCTAGGCACGGATATAATTATATATTTTTTAAATTATTATTATTATTATTATTATTATTATTATTATTATTATTATTATTATTATTATTATTATTATTATTATTATTATTATTATTATTAACATTATTATAATATTTTTTAATATTTTAATATAGGCAAATAGTTACAGTTAATCGTATTCTTCTCATATTTTTTTTGGATAAACTACAATGTGGTAAGTTTGCAAAATTGTCATTAACATTTTACAGATTAACATAAAAATATAAACATCTTTAAATTCGATACTATTGTAGTATGAGCTAAAAATCCTCCGGGCCGGATTTGAACCAGCGACCTATGGATTACTGAAATTATATACCACTACAGTCCACCGCTCTACCAACTGAGCTACCAGAGGATATAATATTAATGTCTTACAACGATGGACTAAAAAGTCGATAAGTCCGCAACCTATTATACCGGTCTTTATTTTTTTGATGTCCTGATGATCCTGGCCAGGATCTTAGAAAAAATTATGAAATTATTGTATTGTCATTGGTCCTTTACAAGTATACAAAGTTTCAAGTCGATCCAATGTTTTTAAGTGGGTGAAAATCGTGTTGAAAGATTCCGCTACATAGATAGGCAGATACAGGTCAAGCTAATATAAAGCGTGTAAAAAATAACAAATAAATGGTTATGGGACAGACAGAAAAGAATATTATAATTCAACAATTTTTAGAAATGCATATATTTCATTTAGTAATTTAAAATAAACACCCTATGTAGGGGTAAATTAACATTTATGTAAATGGTAGAGAGTGGGATGGTTGGTCTCGATGATCTAGTGGTTACGTTCCTTGTGTCTAATCCAGAGAATCGTGGGTTCAAACCCGACCGGGATAAATGGATTTTTAGGATGGAAAAATCCAAGGAACAAATCCTCCGATCACGAACTTTAAGCCGTGGGTCCCATTCTGAATATTTTAAGGTTCGTAAAAGGACCTCAAATCTGAAAAAAGAGTCATCTGGGCAAAGTTTAAACGACTTTCCTCTATCCACAACAAGTACCTACTAGGTGTCTCATTGAGGCGACATGCTGACCTCACGACATTTGTACGGAAATAAGCGTAACTAAATTAGATTTGTCAAGAAACTCCCAAAGGGGACGTCTAATACCGGGAACCCAAGGGTAAGAGAATGTAATAAAATATTGATGTCTCTGGATATCTTGTCAGTACAATAGGCACATGGATTTTGTTATAACACTGAGCAACAAAAAATAAACTTTTTTTTTGGTCTCAGAAAGAAAAATATGTATTTTTTCCCCTAAATTCAAATATGATATCGGATTTTCTCCATCACGAAAGTTTTCCGAGAGACAGGAATTTATAATTTCAAACACTTTAATATTTTCTACATTCGTAATACACAATATTCGAACATTGGGACTCACCTAGAAAGTAAGAAATGACGATTTTCTGCTATATTTCGCCTGTGGAGCATCCCTCTTGATGGTCCAACAATAATCGGCCAGCATATTATGATTCTACTTGCCTTGATATCTCTTTTCCATAGCTGAAATTTCCTGATGAAAGTGTTCCCCGTTTTACAATGGGCAAATTGGCGAAAAAACGTTTATTAAAAAATTATTTAAATCCATTAATTGAAACTGAAATAAAAAAACTGTGGGTGATGGAGAAATTCCGAATACATATTTGAAAACACGATAAAAAAACTGCATTAAGTACAACAATTGGTACTCATGAGACAAAAATCATGTTGACGAGTGTAATCATCCCGAGTTTAAGTACTATCCATCCATTTTTATTTTGTTACTATTTATTTGTGAAATATAATAAAATTCAACCTTATTTACACAGTGTGAAGTGTATACAATATGATATAATAAACGTCGAACTTAAATTTAATTTTCAGTTTTCATTTTTGCCTCCTTTAATCTTTGACATAAATGTAGGCACAGTAACTTATTACTATTATTTTTAGTAATCAGTTTGCATTTGTTTAACTTCTTACACAAACATTTTAGTACAACAGACAGGTGAATGGAGAAGACTTACATGACAGTGAACTACATGGTCTTTATAGGAAGCCAGTATTATTGAGAACAGTTAAGTCTCATAGACTAAAATGAAATGGTTACACGAGCCAAATGAGGTAAATTTAGAGCAATTGGGTAGTGTTAGACGGGAAACCACCAAGTTACTAAAGAGTAAAAAGAGGGAATATTTGAGAGAGAAAATTAATGATCTTGAAATGAATGCAAAAAATAGGAACATTAGAGAATTATATTAGGGAATTAGTATAGAGAAGAAAGGGTTTCAGGCTAGAATAAACATAATTCGGAATGAAAATGGGGATATGATTGCAGATTCCAGGAGTATATTAAATAGATGGAAAAGTTACTTTCATCAGCTATTAAATGTACATACAGAACAAGACATTGAGGAGGATAAGTTACAGACAGCAGAAATGCTAGTCGCCGAGCCAAGTGCATTAGAGGTTGAAATGGCGATTGAAAAATTGAAGATGTATAAAGCATCAGGTTCAGATGAGATCCCAGCAGAACTGATAAAATCAGGGGGAGAAAAATTGATGGACAAGATACGCTGGTTGCTTAGTAAGATTTGGGAAAAAGAAGCTCTTCCAGATGAATGGAAGGAATCAATTATCGTACCAATTTATAAGAAAGGAGACAAAACTGATTGCAACAACTACAGGGGCATCTCATTACTTTCAACTTAGTACAAAATTCTAACAAATATATTAGTAAGCAAACTTACTCCCTATATTGATGACATTCTAGATCATCAATGTGCATTTAGAAGAAACAGGTCTACAACAGATCAGATTTTTAGTATAAGACAGATTTTAGAAAAGAAATGGGAATATAATGGTACTGTACATCAACTATATGTAGACTTCAAAAAAGCATATGATTCAATTAAGAGGGAGAAGTTATATAGTATCCTGCTGGAGTTCGGTTATATAGTATCCTGCTGGAGTTCGGAATTCTAAAAAGTTAGTTAGACTTATACGAATGTGTCTAAATGGCTCAAAGAGTAGGGTTCGTGTAGGCAAACAGTTTTCAGACACTTTTGAAATCCAGAATGGGTTGAAGCAAGGAGATGCACTATCTCCTCTACTATTTAATTTTGTACTAGAGCATGGCATTAAATCTTTAGAGAATGAGGAAGGCTTACAACTGAATGGTATTAATAAGCTGTTAGTTTATGCTGTTGATGTAGTACTACTGGCCGATAGCAAGGAGATACTAAAGACCAACACGCACACACTATTGAGTAACACTAAGAAATTAGGACTGGAAGTAAATATCAATAAAACTAAATATATGGTCACACGTAGAAATTCAGTATATAATGGAAATGGACAGCTAATGACAAATGAGGGAAATTTTGAGGAAAGTGGCTGAATTCAATACCTAGGAACAATAATCACAAATAGGAATGAGATGCACAAAGAAATTAAACATAGACTCAATTCTGGAAATGCATGCTATTATGCATTGCAGAGACTTTTGATGTCCCAACTCCTTTCAAAAAACGTTAAGCTGAAAATATATAAAACTGTTATTCTACCAGTTATATTATATGGGTGCGAAGCATGGACTCTTACTTTAAGGGAGGAAGGGAGATTACAAGTATTTGAGAATAAAGTTCTTAGGAAAATTTTTGGACCAAAGAGAGATGAACAGACAGGTGAATGGAGAAGACTACATAACAATGAACTACATGGTCTTTATAGGAAGCCAGATATAATAAGAACAGTTAAGTCTCGTAGACTGCGATGGGCAGGACATGTTGCGCATATGGGGAATGAAAGACGTGCATGGAAACTTCTTGTAGGAAAGCCAGAGGGAAAACGCCCAGTTGGTAGACCAAGAATGAGGTGGGAGAACAACATTAACTATGATTTGAGGGAAGTAGATTATACAGGGAATGATTGGAAAGGATTAGCTCAGGATAGGGATGTATGGAGAGCTTATGTCCGCGCGGCCATGAACCTACGGGTTCGATAGTGCCAGTGAGTAAGTAAGTAAGTAAGACTGCGATGGACAGGACAACTGACACAAATGGGAAATGAAAGACGTGTATGGAAGCTTCTTGTTGGAAAACCAGAGGGGAAAACGCCCAGTTGGCAGGCCAAGAATGAGGTGGGAGAATAATATTAACCATGATTTAAGGGAAGTAGATTGTACAGGGAATGATTGGAAAACATTAGCTCAGGGTAGGGAGAGCTTATGTCCGCGCGGCCATGAACCTACGGGTTCGATAGTGCCAGTGAGTAAGTAAGTAAGTAAGACTGCGATGGACAGGACAAGTGGCACAAATGGGAAATGAAAGACGTTTATGGAAGCTTCTTGTTGGAAAACCAGAGGGGAAAACGCCCAGTTGGCAGGCCAAGAATGAGGTGGGAGAATAATATTAACCATGATTTAAGGGAAGTAGATTGTACAGGGAATGATTGGAAAACATTAGCTCAGGGTAGGGAGCGCTTATGTCCGCGCGGCCATACATTTACGGGTTCAATAATGCCAGTGAGTTAGTTACGTCAACATTTGAGCAGTGCCCACCTTGCATCATGAGGTATGTGAGTAGCGGCTTCAAGTTGAGGAAGCCAACTGTAACGGCTGAGAGTCCCGACATGCTGACCACACATCACCTCTACACTGTGATTAATACATGTGGATGTGAGGCCAGCTCCAGCATAGTTTTGTTTAATCAACATTTGATGTTCAAATAATAAAATCGATCTCAATTCACATATCTAATTCTATCTGTTGAGTTTTTTAATTCTAATCTGCTTCTTCGTTTATAAAATTATAAAAATACATACGTTATAAGTTTCCTTATATGAAAAATGTCTGTCATTGTTTCGGTTGAAACCATTGCATAAGACTTTCTAATGACTGAATGCGCTTTGAAATAAACAGAAGATATTACATCAGCAGAATAAATAAACACAATTCTTAGTCTACGATGATCTTATAATCTCTATGTATGAAAATGTGATGTCACGTACAATAAGATTGGTTCAACTGAAAGGTGTGTTAAGACGTATTTTTTCCTGTAAATAGTCGGTGTCATTCTGGGGCTCGGGTTGACGTCCTCTATTAACGTCATTTAGATAAAAAGAAAGCGATAAGATAAAAATAAAGATATAAGAGGATTTACCTAAATTAAAGTATATATGACATGTGTGGTATATTATAAATCAATTAGTTAACCGCTCTACATCATTTCACATCATAAAATTAAAATATGCAACTAACATTGACTTTTTACGAATTAATACTGTGGTCCAGATCCACAGTAATTCTGCACGAGGGCAGGTCTTTCATTGCAATCTTAGCATTTTATGCTATGCTTTGTAGCTTTACTAGGGAATTATAGGTGTGGTAGCTTCCCGTTGCTTTCCACACCGGTTGAAGGATGATGATCATAATGATAAGGATGGCGATGATGGCCATATGGTTTCGGGGACCGTTTGGGCCTTAAAAGTTTTCCTGACAATTGTCTTACAGGTGAGGAAAAACCCCGATAGAAACTTCACCCAGAAAAACTGTCCCGACCGGGGATCGAACCCGGGCCCGCTGCGTGACAAGTCAGCACGCTTCCTCGAGACCACAGCTGTGGACAATATATTACTTATTTAAGTCAAATTTTATCAAATCTGCAGTAAGCAGCCAATGCATGGTCAGAAAAAAAACATCAAATCGAAAGAAAGGCTAAATTAATAAAATAAATAGAAAAATCCAAAGTTTGGGAAAAATCTGTAATAAAAAACGGAAATGAGAAATTAATGAACTTCGAAATTCCCGGGAAAAAATTATCTGACATCGAGGTTCTTCAGTCTACCAACAGAGGGAGAAGAATATGAGGGAGGTGATAACATTTTACTTGAATATGCAACTATAAGTTACATTAAATTCTTCTTTTACTTCAGTCTCATACGCGTTTCCCTGAATTTACAGGGCTGCTGTTTCATGACAAATAAATAACCAAAGTTTCACACTGAGAGGATCTTTGTTATTTTTCTGGAATAATTTTGAATTACTGTGCAAACAAGTAATTATTTAATTATATCGAAGACGCAAAGTGCATTTACCACCAAATGGTAAAGAGGGTAAACTATAAGATAGTAAAGAGATCTAGAATGTCGGTTTAACTCCACGTGAATTAACTCTATTATTCAATCAATTGCAGAACCACTACCGCTTTTTAATAATTTCTGTTTTCTCGACAACTATAAATATGCTTACTAACTTGAGGCAGTGGTGAATAATCTTTTTGCAGTCCTTAACGGCGCTTTTTAACAAATCAGGCCATGAGCATCGCAATTCAATGCTTGGCGTGAAAGTACCGGTGACCTCTTATTTCAGTCTTAAGATTCTTTAACGTGTCGTAAATCTATGAACCACGGTTTAGAAACATTCCGAAGGAATCTATATGAGGATTGGTTTTTAAACTGAAAAACATTTTAAAGTTTATGTTATGCCTAACTGTATGAAACTTATCATTGACCAAATAAAAACAAAAAAAAATCGATGAAATTATCATTTAAAACATTTTTTTATTTAATGCCATCACTTGTCATTTCGACATTCCGGTATTCTCTCCTGGCATGGCGTTATTGTAACCCACTTTTGAGGTTGAAGCGCCTGGAAGGGGGAGTTATGCTGCCCCGATGATATATGATAGGTGATGATGGTAATGCAGCGCCAGTTGAGGCCTTAATTCTAAACTTAATGAATATGTTAATGATGGCCAGATGAAGCACGGGGACCATTTGGGCCTTAAAATGTCCCGACATTTGTGTTACAGATGAGGAAAAACTCCGAAAAATACCATCACCAAGGAAACTTGTCCCGACCCAGGCCCGCTGCGTGACAAGGCAGCACGCTACCTCGAGACCACAGCGATGGAGCAATTTATAATTATTTAATGAAATTTGGCTTCTCGTATATTGTATGCTATTAATGTTGTTCTCTACAAACTTTTTGGTAGAGTCAAGTAGTTCACACGTGGAATTTGAAGGATGTGGAGGGGAGAAGGCCCTCTTCAATTTCCATGCAACGACCTTGTAGTACCGGTAATGTTGAGATAACTACTTTTAGAGCGGTTCAAGGCTCGTCGAGGGGCTCGGCCGGGCGGACCAATGGCAGCTCGCCAGCAAGAGAAGACATGGGGTGTGGTCCTTATCTCAACACATGCCGGATATTGCGTTATTTTGCCTTGTTTTCTTACTACAGTAACTCGAAAACTGACTACACTACAGATAGCTATCAATGGACTGCGCCTATAGAGGCATAAAAAGAAACTTTGTCTTGTATTTTCTTTGTTTTACTGCTCATAACAGGTGCGTTATGAGCACGGAGCGGGGTTCTAGTAAGTATTCAGTATCAATGAAGTTAAGAATGCGCGGAATATAAGGAGGGATGACGTACCTGTGACCTTGCAGTGTTCAGTATAAACAAAATTATGTTGGGCGGAAGGCATTACACCCTGCTTCAAAAACAGTTATACCAGGATAACGAATTGTAGAAGGAAGCAAACTATCGTACGTTTAGTTATTTGTAGTGTGCAATAAAAGTACTTCATTTTGAATAAGGGTTTAAAGTGCAGAAATATTTTCTTATACATCGTTATTACAATTATTGCACTTCCGAAATATATGAAAGTAAATCTCATGCGATTAGCACGTAGATAATTTTTGTATTTTGAAAAACTACGTTCCACGTCGCACGACGTAATAAGAGCAAATAAAAAATTCAAAGTATGAGGGTTGCTTGAGATTTCCTGACTGAGCAACACGTCCCTCATTTTGCACATTTCTGCGAACCCAGTATTCTTCTTTAAGGCACTTTTAAGTTTATTTGCTACTCTTTCTTTAATAGTTCCCACTTTTACTTCACTCAGTGTTTCTGAAACTTGTTTTATTGTCTCGAGAGCTTCCGGCATTGTTAGTTTAGATTATTGTAAATTTTGTATTGTGGTTGCAATCTTACTGAAATTATTTGGAATATAAAAAAGGTCTTCAAACAAAGCTGGCGAAATCATTTGCTTCGCTGCACGTATAGCGAGATTTTTTGTATCGTCATATACATTAATTATGTTTTGTGACAAGTCATTCGCTCATCCTCTTATTTCAGTAAAATAAGTACCTTCATCAAAGTGAATAATTTATGAACCCGTAATTATCATCAGAATTAGGGCATATGTATATTCAAACGAATTGTAATGAAAGTAGGAATTCATTAGTAACAAAACTAAAATGATATAACCTACCACAAAATAATTTGATAGGCAATAAATAAAACAGTAGTACCAAGCAATTAGCGCCAGTCATATACCTGGACCCTTGCTATTGTAGGGAACGAAATTAGTAAACATCATACAATGGATCCTTAAGCCCTTATACAATGGGGAAAAAGTCTGCAGTTTCTTTTGTCAAGAGGATTTACTAGACTGCTCTATTATCAACTTGCTATAACAATGCTAAGCCCAAAAACTTCTTACAAAAGGCTGGGAAGTCACAAACTAGCAATTGGATTTTCCTAGGTAACTGTGGAAAGAGTTATCCCCAAACTAATTTCAACCAGTACATGTCGTTAACAGCGGGTGACTTCTTTGCGGCGTAAGGTAGATGCCGACAGTAGATAGCCGCGCCCTTAAGGACCACTCCATTTGGCAACCCTGAAAATTTTATATGATGAGGTAACTAATTTAAAGGGAGGGAACGAGGCCACAAACTTCTAAGTTTAACACCCACGATAACGCCCTTAAGGTAAAATCTACCAATCAAAATTAGTATAACATATAAACTGTTTGATGTTGAGTGATTCCGGGTTCTGTGGCCGTGGTCCATAGTTGGTGTTGATACCAGACGTTTCGCCCTCAACTGCGGAGGGCATTTTCAGTGGCGAGTGCTTCTAGGCGTGTTTCCTGGTCGGAAGCTCTACTTAGAGTGAACGCTGCGGGTGTTGTATTGATACTAGTGGTGGGAGCAGGGTGAGCGGGCGTGGCTCTTGCTGATTGGCTAATGGTCGTCTCCTTGTTGTCCCTAGTGTTGATGCATTTATTTTCTAGTGTACGGTACCAGGCCTTAGACAGTTTAATACCTTCCTCTTTTCTGTTAATATTTTCCTTATGCTTGTGTATTTCTATAGCCTCTCGATATAATCTAGGGAAATAATAGGAAGTTGTGGCTAAAACTTGTGTATCATCGAATAGAATCTGGTGTCCATTCATAATGGCATGTTCTGCTACAGCCGATTTATCCATTTCTCCTTGTCTGCAGTTTCTTTTGTGTTCTGATAAACGGGTGGCTATACTTCTTTTTGTGGTATACGCAGCGTTCACTCTAAGTAGAGCTTCCGACCAGGAAACACGCCTAGAAGCACTCGCCACTGAAGATGCCCTCCGCAGTTGAGGGCGAAACGTCTGGTATCAACACCAACTATGGACCACGGCCACAGAACCCGGAATCACTCAACATCATGATTACCGGCCGTGAAAGCCTGCATTCAACTATATAAACTGTTTGTGAGACGATAAGACTTTTGGTGGAAGGGACTAATGCCGGCCCACTCAGAATTAATAAATATATTTTACTAAGCGAAAATTGGTGTGTCCGTTGCGAGGAGTAGCAACGAGCGAATGTGCCGGTGCAGGGCACATCGCATTACATAGCGAAAGTTCAGTTCTGTTAGTGGACAGTTAGAGTTCAGCAGTTCTCTTAGTCAGTTCAGTTCAGCAGTCAGTGCTGTCAGTTCAGCAGTCAGTGCTGTCAGTACAGCAGTCAGAGGACAGTTAAGTTACATCGCTTGGTTGAGTGTTACAACCATTACTAATTCTGACCCACCAACAGCCTTCTCGTCAAACTCGTCGTCTAATACGACGAATGTAATTCAAGTGACAATAAAAGTGCATCGTCAATTTCAAGACATTACACTGGGCCTACTGTTTTTCCCCAAGTGAACATCCTTTCCTCACGGATTCCCGAGATTTAAGTCCATTGTTCTACCGAAACCTGAACCCATCTAGTCCGGAGCACAACTGTCCAGGAACCCATATCCTTGGACCTAATTAAAACCAAACCCCGATTACAACCTCTTTTCCTTTAGTTTGTAATTCTGTCATAATACTGGGCATAGTATACGTAGTGCAGCATGTAGCCATGTTCCCCACCGAGTTACAATTGGCTGTGGAGACAGGGGAATCCCAGGTGCCATTTATTTAAATATTTTAATTATTTGATGGTCCCTTGAGAAAATGTTTTTCATATTTTTATAAATGTATCAACATGCGGAAAACAGACTAATTTCTTCCTCAACTCGATGCAGACCATGTGCTAGACATTTTAAATTTGGATGTGATTGCTGAATTGTTGTAGCAGCTTTTCCCATATATGCAGCCCCAACCGTAACAAATAACAAAATATGTTCTTTCTTTACACCGGCAGGCCACAGGAGGGACAATAAATCACTAAACAAGCGAGTAATTCTAGAGTGGTTAACCTCCTCCATCTCTTCGGATGTTAGACAAATATTTTAGCTGGACCATCAGGCGTTAGGTTACCTACAATAAACATTAGCGATTGATCTATGAGCGGCACCTATTGTTTCGTCTATAAACACAAAAATCAACCATTATTAATAAGCTGTTAGTTTATGCTGATGATGTAGTATTATTGGCCGATAGCGAGGAAATACTAAAGGACAACACGCACACACTATTGAGTAACACTAAGAAATTAGGGCTGGAAGTAAATATCAATAAAACTAAATATATGGTCACACGTAGAAATACATTATATAATGGAAATGGACAGCTAATGACAAATGAGGGAAATTTTGAGGAAGTGGCTGAATTCAAATACCTAGGAACAATAATCACAAATAGGAATGAGATGCACAAAGAAATTAAACATAGGCTCAATTATTCTGGAAATGCGTGCTATTATGAATTGCAGAGACTCTTGATGTCCCAACTCCTTTAAAAAAACGTTAAACTGAAAATATATAAAACTGTTATTCTACCAGTTATACCAGTTATATTATATGGATGCGAAACATGGACTCTTACTTTAAGGGAGGAAAGGAGATTATGAGTATTTGAGAATAAAGTTCTTAGGAAAATTTTTGGACCAAAGAGAGATGAACAGCAGGTGAATGGAGAAGACTACATAACAATGAACTACATGGTATTTACAGGAAACCAGATATAATAAGAACAGTTAAGTCTCGTAGACTGCGATGGGCAGGACATGTGGCACGAAAGGAAAATGAAAGATGTGCATGGAAGCTTCTTGTAGGAAAGCCAGAGGGAAAACGCCCAGTTGGTAGACCAAGAATGAGGTGGGAGAATAACATTAACTATGATTTGAGGGAAGTAGATTATACAGGGAATGATTGGAAAGCATTAGCTCAGGATAGGGATGTATGGAGAGCTTATGTCCGCGCGACCATGAACCTACGGGTTCGATAGTGTGAGTGAGTATGTAAGTAAGTAAGATAATAATTCTGTTTTACAATGTATAGTGTAATACTGTTATAGTAAGCTACAACCCTAACGTGCCTTGGTGGCGAAATAGGGTTTCAAAATATTTGGAGATTCAATAATAAAAAAAAACACAAAAATCGTTTTATCTGCTACTTCATCCGTTATGTAATTTAGGCATTTTTCATAGATTGTTGGTAGATATGTTTTTCGTAATTATGTTTCTGAAGGCATTTTTCTGTTAGTATTATTGTTACGAAAGCTACCAAACGAGTAAGCTGTATTTATTTTAAAGGAATATCGGCTCTTATTAAATGCATGACACAAATCATCGAAAAATTCTTATCTGTATTTTTTTCTAATGATACAACATTCTCCTTGTGTTTTCTTGAATTACAGTGTTGTTTAACATGATGTTTGAAACTTCCTTTGAGCTCTATGTGACATACCTTACATTTCACCATTTGTGCCAAATTCCTCTACACACGATGCTAATTGTGATGATGATGATGATTTTGAGATATTACTCTATTTTACTTTAGGCATATTTCCTCAGTTATTTACCACTCTGTATGCAGTGAATAAATGAAACAGTCATTACGAAACACACTGTTGTAGTGGTGTGTGTCCTGCGCAGTACATACTCCGTGTGGCAGGTAATATGAAGCGCCTGTTTACTTACTCAAACCCCGCTCCCTGGTTATGAGTAAACAAAAGTAAAATTTCATTCATTACAACTACTACTAACTCACCAACTCACTGGCACCATCGAACCCAGAGGTTCATGGCCGCACGGGCATAAGCTCTCCACAAATCCCTATTCTAAAGTAATGTTTTCCAATCATCCCTGTATAATTTACCTCCATCAAGTCATGGTTAATATTATTCTTCCACTTCTGTCTTGCCTACCTCCTGGGAATTTTTCCTCTGGCTTTACTACAAGATGCCCCTCTTTAAATCCCCAGTCGAACTATATGCCCTGCCCATTACAGTCTACGAGACCTAACTGTTCTTATTATATATAGTATCATGTTATTTATTATTATTATTATTATTATTATTATAATCATCATCATAATTATTATTACTAATGTTATATGCTGATGATCAAATAATATTATCAGATTCCGAAGATAGCTTACAAATAGCAGCATATCAATTATTCAAAATTGCCAGCAAATATAATATGAAAATCTCCACATCAAAATCCAAAACAATGGCAATGTGTGGAAAAAACATACAACGGGTGAAAATTGAGAGTGATGGAAAAATTATAGAACAAGTGTCAGATTTCTCTTACTTAGGAAGTGTATTTGCAGAGTATAAGAGTGACATTGATTCAAAATTACAAAAATATAATAAAATGAATGGGGTAATACGAAGACATTTTGGTAAACAGATGAGGACAGAGACAAAACTAAGATTACATAACATCATATCAAAAGCTGCTCTAAAATACGGAAGTGAAATTTGGATTTTAAATAAAAGAAACTCTCATAAACTTCAAGTAAGCCAAATGCGCTTCTTACGATCATTGTTAGGAGTTAATAGACTGGATCACCAAAGGAACACTATTATCAGAGGAAAACTTGGAGTAACAAGTTTAAATGAAGATATACAAAGATACCAACAAGAATGGAAAAATCATCTGAGAAGAATGGCAAGAAATAGACTTCCAAAATTGGCATTCCAATATACCCCAACTGGACATAGGGACCAAGGAAGACCAAAACATCGGTGGAAAGATCAAGACCATCTTCGCTAGGTTTACCGCACAGGTCACATGGCCTAAAACGAATTTGTTCATGATGATGATGATGATTATGTAGTTCACAAATTTTCAGTCTTCTCCAATCACCTGTTTATTCGTCCCTCTTTGTTCCAAAATGTTTCCTATATACTTCATTATCAAATGATTGTAATCTTTTCTCCTCCCTTAAAGTAATAGTCCATGTTTTGCATCCATATACAGTTATAACTGGAAGAATTACAATTTTATGTTTTATTTCAGCTTTTTTAAGAGTTTAAGAGATTCTGTAATGCGTAATAGCGTGCGTTTCCAGAATTGGACCTTTGTTTAATTACCTTCTGCACCTCCGCTACTACTACTACTACTACTACTACTACTACTACTACTACTACTACTACTACTACTACTACTACTACTAATAATAATAATAATAATAATATTTATTATTATAATTACATATTCCAATGTTATTGAACATTGGTTTTATACACATTCATGGTTTTATACGCATTTCTAAATTATTTCTCTTATTTTAATTTTTTTTCAAATGCCCCGGGTTTGTCTTTCGACATTCCAGGTTTGTCTTTCGACATTCCAGGTTTATCTTTCGACATTCCAGGTTTATCTCCTGGCATGGCCTACTTGTAACCCACTTCTGAGGTTGGGGCGCCTGAAAGGTGGGGTTACGTTGCCCCGATGATATGATGGTGATGATAATGGTTGCGCCAGGAGAGTCCCTAATCCTAAACTTAACCTAAGATGAATATGAATGATGATGATTGCGATAGCCATATGATTTCGGGGACCGTTTGGGCCTTAAAGTTTTCCTGACATTTGTCTTACAGGTGAGGAAAAACCCCGATAAAAACCTCACCCAGAAAAACTGTCCCGACCGGGGATCGAACCCGGGCCCGCTGCGTGACAAGGCAGCACGCTACCCCGAGACCACAGCGGTGGACACATTTAAAATCTTGATTTATATAAAATTATAGACCACGGTGTCCTAAAATTGTATAATCGTTTTATGTGTATGCACATGACAGCTGATTAATTGATTAAAATATACACAACAAAATAGTATTTGCAAAGAATTTAATGTATTCCTTCCATTACATTCAAAAGTCTATTGACCCCGGGCCGGGTTTGAAGTAGCGACCCATGGGACTAGAATCAAGGAACATAAGCACCACACCAGTCATGTGGTCTGGATCTTGGAACTATCGAACCAACATTTGATATACCGCTGTAGTCTCGAGGTAGCGTGTTGCCTTGTCACGCAGCGGGCCCGGGTTCGATCCCCGGTCGGGGCAGTTTTCTGGGTGAGGTTTTTATCGGGGTTTTTCCTCACCTCTAAGACAAATGTCAGGAAAACTTTAACGCCCAAACGGTCCCCGAAATCATATGGCCATCATCATCACCATCATCATAATCATAATCATCCTTACACCGGTGTGGAAAGCAACGGGAAGCTACCACACCTGCAATTCCCTAGTAAAGCTGTAAGAATATCATGAAAATGCTATGATTGCAGTGAAAGACCTGCCCTCGGGCAGAGTTACTATGGATATGGATTTTATTTCAATATTAATTAGCTGTGGCTCTTGATATCAGCCGGGTTGTCAGCCCTGTGTTTTTTCTTTTTTTATTAATAAAACATAAATTATAATATACAAATTCATGAGATAAATGAATTATGTGTGGAAATTAATCACATTGTCAAGTTCAAAATGTTCACATTATACATTCCCAGTGTCCACCGCTGTGGTCTTTAGTGTAACATCATTGCCTCGTACCCTGGTCGGGGTAAGTTTCCTCTGTGACATTTTCTTCGGGCTATTTCCTCACCTGTAAGACAAATGTCGGGAAACTTTAGGCCCAGATGGTTCCGAATATAATCTGACCATCATAATTATCCATATCATATTCGCCTTGTTTGGTATGAATTAATTATTGGTGTGTCCTGTCTTAATGTTTGCGTTATATCGGAGCCTAATAGCATTGAGCTGATCACTCATCTGTTAAAATGCAGAAAATGAAACATTGTTTTCGAAAGGCCTCCATATTGGAATAACTTGAAGAAGTTTAATAATTTAGCTGAGGACGACTGACTTACCAGGTAAAAATTTTATAATTAACATCTTATACGAATGTGTCTAAATGGCACAAAGAGTAGGGTGCGTGTTGAACAGTTTTCGGATATTTTTTAAATCCACAATGGGTTGAAGCAAGGAGATGCACTATCTCCTCTAGTATTTCATTTTGTACTACAACATGCCATTAAATCTTTAGAGGATGAAGAAGGCCTACAACTCAATGGTATTAATAAGCTGTTAGTTTATCCTGATGATGTAGTACTATTGGGCGATAGGGAAGAGATACTAAAGGCCAACACGCACACGCTATTGAGTAACACTTAAGAAATTGGGACTGGAAGTAAATATCAATAAAACTAAATATATGGTCACACGTAGAAGTACATTATATAATGGAAATGTACAGCTAATGACAAACGAGGGACATTTTGAAGAAGTGGCTCAATTCAAATACCTAGCAACAATAATCACAAATGAGATGCACACAGAAATTAAACATACGATCAATTCTGGAAATGCGTGCTATTATACATTACAGAGACCCTTGACTGCCCAACTCCTTTCGAAAAACGTTAAACTGAAAATATATAAAACTATTATTCTACCTGTTATATTATATGGATGCGAAACATGGACTCTTACTTTAAGGGAGGAAAGGAGATTAAGAGTATTTAAGAATAAAGTTCTTAGGAAAAATTTTGGACCAAAGAGAGATGAAGAGACAGGCGAATGCAAAAGACTTACATAACAGTAAAGCACATGGTCTTTATAGGAAGCCATATATAATAAGAACAGTTATGTCTCGTAGACTGTGATGGGCAGGACATGTGGCACGAATGGGGAATGAAATACGTGCATGGAAGCTTCTTGTAGGAAAACCAAAGGAAAAACGCCCAGTTGGTAGACCAAGAATGAGTAGGAGAATAACATTAACTATGATTTGAGGGAAATAGATTATACAGGGAAAATATTAGTTCAGGTAGGGATGTTTGGAGAGCTTATGTCCGCGCGGCCATAAACCTATGGGTTCGATAGTGTCAGTGAGTTAGTTAGTTATGACTACATTTTAAAATATTTATTTACAAAGATGAATATATCGGGAGTATTTAGCAGATAGTCATTAGCTTCATCCATAGTAATTCTGCCCGAAGGCAGGTCCTTCACTGCAACCATAGCATTTTCATGCTATGCTTGCAGCTTTACTAGGGAGATATAGGTGTGGTAGCTTCCCGTTGTTTTCCACACCAGTGAAGGATGATGATGAAGATAGTAATGATAAGGATGATAATGATGATGATGGCCATATGATTAGCTTCATATTACATGTTATTTGATGAAAAACAAAATAAAGGTTGCAAATTTTGCTCTTAGAGAGCCCTCAGTGTCACAATTCACGGACAAACTCTTTTACCCTAGGTACGTTTTAGCATATTTTAGAAATTTCTGTATGTGTTACATGCGCAGGGACCATGACAAATATTTCCTTACTTCAAACTAAAATGGCGCACCTACATTTCTATTCGAGCAGCGTACAAACTTGGCGACGGTCGTTGGCCTTTGGTTCGGTGAATGTGCACAATTCATTAAAATGAAACAGAATACAATAGAGAAGTGTGACTGAATTGATAAGAACTGAATTAGAATAGATTTAGAATAGAATAGAATAGATTTATTTAGCCTGGTGGAGTTAAGGCCATGTGGCCTTCTCTTCCACTCACCAGAACAAGCATATGTTACATATGAATACAAAAAAAATACAATAATAGTCATATAAAACAGGACAAACATATGTTACACATGAATACAAAAAAATTACAATAATACTCAAATTAAACAGGACAAACATGTTACATATGAATACAAAAAAAGTTACAATAATAGTCATTGAACAATTAATTATCTGTCATATTGAATAATAATGAAATTAATGTCTAATAATAAAATGGAACTAAATACAATTAAAATTAAATTAATGACACAATGAATAAAAAAGGAATAACAGCTCGAATCTACTATGCATAAAAAGAAGAGAAAAAAATACAAAGAAAGTAATAAACTACAATGAATTAATCTACGCTTTTTATACAAGGCATTAGGTAAATGTATTAACAAATCCTAAGTCTATTTTTATTAAATAATGCAAAAACTCATTATTAATTCTTAAAAAGTAGTATTAGTGAGTTGTTTCTGTTAGTGATTTTATTTTCAATTTATTTCTGAAAGATGGTAAAGTTTGGCAGTCTCTGACATAGGGTGGAAGTGAATTCCATGTTCTAGCAAGAGAAACTGTAAAAGATTTCGAATATGATGAGGAGGGATATAAAGGACACTGTGCTCAAGGGATCGGGTATCTAAGTTATGTGTATCAGAGAGTTTAGTGAAGCGGTGTGATAAATAATAAGGTAAAGATGTGTGTAATATGTTATAGAGAAGGCATAGGGAATGGATGGTTCTACGATCTTGAAGACGAAGCCATGACAATTGTTCCAGGGATGGTGTAACGTGATCAAATCTACGTATACCACAAATAAAACGTATGCAAGAATTGTGAACACGTTGAAGTCTTTGGGTAAGAACAGTATTTAGGTCAGTAAAAAGAGTATCACAATAATCAAAATGGGGCATTGCAAGTGTTTCTACTAGCATTTTTCTTAGAGAAAACGGTAAACAATCTTATACGATTTAATGAGTGTATTATTGAGAAGATAGTTTTGCAAATGTTATTTATTTGTTTATTCCAAATTAAATGTTTATCCATAAACACTCCTAGATTTTTTACTGTCTCACTATAAGGGATCTGAACCCCATTAAGTGACACATGTAATACTGAATTAGTGTACTTAATGAAAAATATGGTTATAACAAATGACGTAAATACAAATAAGTGGAATACAGCTTACTACTATACTACTACTACTACTACTACTACTAACAACAACAATAATAATAATAATAATAATAAATAATAATAATAATAATAAAATAAAACTAATAGTAATAATGTATATTTCCTGTTTTAACAATGTTACACATTTTTCCGGCACCAATGATTTGTCTTCAATTTCGCTTTATAATTTTCCTCCATTCGTCTCTATTATAACATATTTCCTCCTCTATTTTCCAGTCCTTCAATGTTTCTCTAATCCGTTGGATCCATGTGAGATTTGGTCGTCCTTTCCTTCTCCTTCCTGTTGGAGTCCATTCCATTATTTTCTTCGTAATCGTTTATCCTCCATTCGCCTAATATGCCCGTACCATTTTAGTTGCTTTTCTTGGATACATTCTAAAATTGATTCGTGTTCTCTTAATAATAATAATAATAATAATAATAATAATAATAATAATAATAATAATAATAATAATAATAATAATAATGACAATAATAATAATTTATTTAAGCTGGAAACGTTAAGAAAATAAAGACTTCTCCTCCACTAAATCAGCAAATAATAAAATAAAACAAAATTTCATATAGCCTGTTTAACATTCAAGGGCACGTCTTTCACTGCTATCATAGCATTTTCATGCTATGCTTTGCAGCTTTAATAGGGAATTGTAGGTGTGGTAGCTTCCCGTAGCTTTCCACACCGATGAATGGTAGTGATAATGGAAGGATTATTTTTGGGGACCGTTGGGCCCTAAGTTTCCTTACATTTGCCTTACATGTGAGGAAAAACCTCATCCAAAAAGCCTGTCTCTCGACCGGGAATCGAACCCGGGCCCGCTGCGTGACAAGGCAGCACGCTACCTCGAGACCATAGCGGTGGATCCTAGTTAACACAATTTAAAACATTGGACCGAAAGTGCTATTTCGGTTCGATACATTTGTACTGTTATCCTCCCTCTACAGTGAGATTCGTGAACTATGCCAATTTCCTTTCTATTTGTGTCTACTCCCACTCTCCTTTCTACCCCTCCCTTTGCTCTGTTTGTAGTGCGCAACTTCCCCTTCTACCTCGGAACTCTCAAATAGGCTAAACACGTGTTTAACTCTATCATTCGATCATAGATTTTCGTTGGAACACTTGTCTGTCGTCTGGAGGACGCGAGCTCCAGGAGAGCTGCGTATTTTGGGTTTGGTCCGGCAAGCCAGGGTAAGGCACCCTAGGCAGGACTAAAAAGTATGTATGATTGTGTAAACAATGTTATTTCTGTTATTACTTATTGTTTGTTGTTTAACATTTGAATGATCAAGTTATGTTTATATTTAATTTCACTTTTCAAGTTCAGACGTGCAATTTAAACATTAAATCTCATTTTAAGTAAATATCAATGTCTGATTATTGTATTTGTTAGCTACGCTACAGCTGTCTTGCATAATTCCCGTATACAAGCTTCCTCAAAAGTTGTATGAGCTACTTTTTCCGTCTAGCTTTCATGGTTGAAAATAGTATATTCAGGTTAACTAAGAATCATAAATTGCTACAGTGTGTTTTAAGAATTATTATTGATTAATTTTTATGAATTTGGATAGGAAGGATGAATCAATCTTTGCCTCTCATGGACCCGGGCAAAGGATTAGAGATAGCACTGATAGCTATGAACTCGATGCTACTACATGCACAAAGAGGTTGCAACACGGCGCAACATTATTATAAATATTATATTTACATTTAATCTCCTTTGTTATGGGCACGTGTCTACTTTATTTTAAGCCTTATCACGACTGCCTGTAAACGACCGAAGAACACTGGATACACATGCTTTCTTATTCCAAAATCAGCACACACATTTACCTAGTAATTTATCAATGCGTTTTCAAAATTCATCGGCTCATTACAATTTATACACAAGATCACTTTAATTTCGATACCAAGCAGAAGTAATGCAGAAGACGTGTTTAAATTTGAGACTAGAGCATAGAACTCACTTCCCAGACAAGTATCGATTGTCAATCATCATTATTTAAATATAAAGTAACAGATATTCTAAGTACCACATAATAAACATACCACCTGAATAACTAATATGTTCAGCATTTTGTATGCAGGAAGCTTTTCTTATTTTATTTCAGTTTTGTTTATTCTATATTTTACATCATTAGTCTATGTTTTAATTGCTTAAGGTAGGATGCCTTGGCGCAGAGCTACGCGACTTGCTCTGGTTCGAGTCTCCTGGAAAGAAGAAATTTTCTCATAGAATTTCGGTCAGTATGAAACTGGTGCCCACCCAGTATCGTGAGGCATTTGGGTAGCTGCAATAAGTAGCTGCTCCAGGTTGAGAAAACCAGCTATAACAGCTGGGGGACCCGACATGCTGACCACATGTCACTCTTACACTGCTGGATCATAGTCTATCTCTGTGATGAACAGATGTGGATGTGAGACCAGCAGCCAGCTGGTAGGCCAAAGGCCTTCTAGGCCTGTCGCGCCATGAAGAAAGAAAAATGAGAGTCAATATTTGAATGTTTTTAAAATGTAATAGCTAATAAGTATATAAAATATTGTATTCTTTATTATTCGCTGGTTTAGTGGAAGAGAAGGGCTTATGGCCTTAAGTCTTCCAGCTTAAATAAAGCATTATTATTATTATTATTATTATTATTATTATTAATATTATTATTATTATTATTATTATTATTATTATTATTAATATTATTATTATTATTATTATTATTATTATTGTAAGCCATTGTTTAAACGAGACTTAAGCACTCTACTCCTTACTTACTTACTTACTCACTGGCACTATCGAACCCGTAGGTTCATGGCCGCACGGACATAAGTTCTCCATACATCCCTATCCTGAGCTAATCCTTTCCAATCATTCCCTGTATAATATACTTCCCTCAAATCATAGTTAATGTTATTCTCCCACCTCATTCTTGGTCTACCAACTGGGCGTTTTCCCTCTGGCTTTCCTACAAGAAGCTTCCATGCAAGTCTTTCATTCCCCATACGTGCAACATGTCCTGCCCATCGCAGTCTACGTGACTTAACTGTTCTTATTATATCTGGCTTCCTATAAAGACCATGTAGTTCATTGTTATGTAGTCTTCTCCATTCAACTGTCTCTTCATCTCTCCTTGGTCCAAAAATTTTCCTAAGTACTTTATTCTCAAATACTTGTAATCTCCTTTCCTCTCTTAAAGTAAGCGTCCATGTTTCGCACCCATATAACATAACTGGTAGAATAATGGTTTTATATATTTTCAGTTTAACGTTTTTTGAAAGGAGTTGGGACATCAAGAGTCTCTGCAATGCATAATAGCACGCATTTCCAGAATTGAGCCTATGTTTAATTTCCTTGTGCATCTCATTCCTGTTTGTGATTATTGTTCCTAGGTATTTTAATTCAGCCACTTCCTCAAAATTTCCCTCATTTGTCATTAGCTGTCTATTTACATTATTTAATGAATTTCTACGTGTGACCATATATTTAGTTTTATTGATATTTACTTCCAGTCCTAATTTCTTAGTGTTACTCAATAGTGTGTGCGTATTGTCCTTCAGTATCTCCTCGCTATCGGCCAGTAGTACTACATCATCAGCATAAACTTACAGCTTATTAATACCATTGAGTTGTAAGCCTTCCTCATTCTCTAAAGATTTAATTGCATGCTCTAGTACAAAATTAAATAGTAGAGGAGATAGTGCATCTCCTTGCTTCAACTCATTCTGGATTTCAAAAGTGTCCGAAAACTGTTTGCCTACACGCACCCTGCTCTTTGTGCCATTTAGACACATTCGTATAAGTCTAACCAACTTTTTAGGAATTCCGAACTCCAGCAGGATACTATATAACTTCTCCCTCTTAATTGAATTATATGCTTTTTTGAAGTCTAAATACAGTTGATGTACAGTACCATTATATTCCCATTTCTTTTCTAAGCACTCTACCCCTACAGGGGATAAATTCAACTATATAGTAATTTAGTTACACTTGTTTTCGAATAGATGTCATTGAGTGTCACGAGGGCAGCGTTCCGCCTCATAGTAACATCTAGGATGGGAAAATTCGGTAAATTTTGCTTAGAGGCCTATTATTCAGGCTCGAGGATCTTTTACGAACCTGAAAATCTTCAGACTCGGAATGCACGGCTTAAAATCCCTTCCGGAGGACTTCCAGATTGGATTTCTTCTCTTCTTCCTCTACTTAATGAAATTAGGCCTTTTGAACCTGTTTTCACATCAAATGGGATTTAATGTATCTTCCCATCTAGTAAATGGACGTTCAAAACTTCTATGTCCTATTGGTAACACGTGAGGGATACCTTGGATTTTTCCGTCCTAAAAAATCCATTGACCCCGGCCGGACTTGACCCCGCGACCTTCGGGACCAGAGACAAGGAACATAATCACTAGTCCACCGCGGCCGACTATATTAATAATAATAATAATAATAATAATAATAATAATAATAATAATAATAATAATAATAATAATAATATATTATTATTTATTATTATTATTATTATTATTATTATTATTATTAAAGTAGAGCCTAAACAATTCACAATGCGAATGTAGTTTAATATTAATAGTAATAAAACAAATAATAACATACAAGAAAAGTTATTTTAAAAATCGAAGATATTCAAAATTGTAAGTTACACCCTCGATGAATTTTTATATGTTCCTACAAAACGTTGAATATTGTAGTTATTATAGTTTACAATAACAATGAAGTATTACATTTTAATGTTAACAGTGACGTATGGCTGGAAAGTGGGTTCCATTCTTTAGTCATATAAATCATGAAGGATTTGGAGTACAAATATATTTTATGCCTCAGTATTCAAAATAAACAAGTCTCTTGTGCTCTTGGGCCTAAATTGTGACGACACGATAAATTTTCAAAACGAGTTGATAAATAACTAGGTAAATGTATGTGCAGAATTTGGAATAACAAGATATGTGCATGTAGATCTTCAATAATTTAGACAATATAAGGCCCAAAATGAAGGGGATAGGCCTATGTGGTCGTAGCGACGGAGAGGAAATGAAAGGATGGCATGGAAGCTTCTTGTAGGAAAACAATAAGGAAAGCGTCCAGTAGGTAGGCCAAGAATCAGGTGGGAGAATAACATTTACCATGATTTCAGTGAGAAGAATCATACAAGGAATGATTGAAAAACATCAGCTCAAGAAGGGATTTATGGAAAGCTTATATCCGCGCAGCCATGAACCTCCGGTTGGATGGTGCCAGTACGTCTTAGTTATGCACGTATTACGAGGATACTGTCCCTTAGGTTAATTATCAGACCAGCTAGCAGTATGTCGCAATAATCGAACTGTGGCATTACAAGAGTCAATACGCATATACAGTTTTTTTTTTTTTTTAATTTCGTTGGAAGGAAATCTCTAAATATATTTAGGAGGTGAAAAATTAAGAACACTTTCTTGCATACATATTTGCCTGCGTGTGCATGTGTAGATTCCCAAATGTTTTACTGCTGAATCAGAATCTCAACATGGTCTTTGTTTTCGGTGTTCAATTGTATTATATAATAAGAAATCTTGATAAGTTGAATAGCCTGATAGTGCATTTGATGTCTGCAGGGACAGGGCGCGCGTATGTATGTATAAGTGTGTGTATTTTTTCTCTTTTTCTTCCTTTTTTTAATTGTTTTGTAGCAATTTTTTTTAAATTATTAATATACAGAATGGTACTTTTTTGTATCTACACACGTGATATTTTCATGGATGAGTGTAGATGTGTATTATTGTGTATGTAGTGTAGACATAGATTTTATTTATATATATTCATTGTTTTGATACAGGTGTGTAGCCATATAGGTATTTGTTTATATTATGATTTTTTTATTTTTTTATTCATGGAAAAATAATGCACATATGGCCAAGCAGGCCCGTGCGCAATGTAAATGCATATGTATATCCTATCTTTTGAAAGATGACAATAAATTCCATTCCATATATATACTGCTGAGTGTTTACAAGAAAGCAACGCCGTGATATACTGACAACCAAATTAACGTCTGTGCTATGCGGGTTAGTTTCATAACAAACAATCGGCGTAACTTTCAAATCTTCAAACATTAAAACATATTTATATACTACTGACACTAATAAGCAGAACTTATTAAACGACTGGCAAAAATCGACATAATACGCGAAACACGCCAAATTTTTAATCCACGAATATTATTGAGGATGATATATATATATATATCCACCCATCCATAGTAATTCTGCCCGAAGGCAGGTCCTTCACTGCAAGCATAGCATTTCATGCTATGTTTGCAGCTTTACTAGGGAATTGTAGGTGTGGTTGCTTCCCGTTGCTTTCCGCACCGGTGAAGGATGATGATGATAATGATTGCCATATGATTTCGGGGACCGTTTGGACCTTAAAGTTTTCCTGATATTTGTCTTACAGGTGAGGAAAAACCCCGATAAAAACCTCACCCAGAAAAACTGCCGCGACCGGAGATCGAACCCAGGCCCGCTGCATGACAAGGCAGCACGCTACCTCGAGACCACAGCGGTGGATATATATATATATATATATATATATATACTCACAGATATATTCTAAACATTAAATTACTATATCAGACAGTTATTGGGAGAAATATAGAGAATAACATTCATTTACAATATTTAGAAAATTCCTAAAAAGTTGGTTAGACTTATACGAATGTGTCTAAATGGCACAAAGAGTAGGGTGCGTATAGGCAAACAGTTTTTTGGACACTTTTGAAATCCAGAATGGGTTGAAGCAAGGAGATCCACTATCTCCTCAACTATTTAATTTTGTACTAGAGCATGCCATTAAATCTTTAGAGAATGAGGAAGGCTTACAACTGAATGGTATTAATAAGCTGTTAGTTCATGCTGATGATGTAGTATTATTGGCCGATAGCGAGGAGATACTAAAGAACAACACGCACACACTATTGAGTAATACTAAGAAATTAGGACTGGAAGTAAATATCAATAAAACTAAATATATGGTCACAAGTAGAAATTCATTATATAATGGAAATGGACAGCTAATGACAAATGAGGGAAATTTTGAGGAAGTGGCTGAATTCAAATACCTAGGAACAATGATCACAAATAGGAATGAGATGCACAAAGAAATTAAACATAGGCTCAATTCTGTAAATGCATGCTATTATGCATTGCAGAGACTCTTGATGTCCCAACTCCTTTCAAAAAACGTTAAACTGAAAATATATAAAACTATTATTCTACCAGTTATATTGTATGGGTGCGAAACATGGACACTTACTTTAAGAGAGGAGAGGAGATTACAAGTATTTGAGAATAAAGTACTTAGGACAATTTTTGGACCAAGGAGAGATGAACAGACGGGTGAATGGAGAAGACTACATAACAATGAACTACATGGTCTTTATAGGAAGCCAGATATAATAAGAACAGTTAAGTCTCGTAGACTGCGTTGGGCAGGACATGTTGCACGTATGGGGAATGAAAGACTTGCATGGAAGCTTCTTGTAGGAAAGCCAGAGGGAAAACGCCCAGTTGGTAGACCAAGAATGAGGTGGGAGAATAACATTAACTATGATTTGAGGGAAGTAGATTATACAGGGAATGATTGGAAAGCATTAGCTCAGGATAGGGATGTATGGAGAGCTTATGTCCGTGCGGCCATGAACCTACGGGTTCGATAGTGCCAGTGAGTAAGTAAGTAAGAACGTAAAAAAATTCTTACACAAAAACCTAGACAGCTGTTTACACAAATGCGAGTATTTAAACAATATAGAATTGAAAGAAATAATAAGAAGTCATTTTAAACAACGTATCTGCTTAAAATAAGTAAGTTAGTCTGCACATGAGGACAATAAAACACAATGTGACGTTTTATGACGCAGATGGTGACGTCATTTCATTCACTGGAGTGGCAATGACTTTCAGATGCAGATATCTCTTGCAGATTGTTATATAAACCCGCCTTCTAACTATTCTACCTACGTAACCATCAGGGTGAAACCTACCTTCACTGCTTACGTAAATATCATTAGAGATGGTACACTTGTATTAAATTAAAATGCAGCCTGCTGGTGCCTATATACAGTGTTACTGTATTTTATTACCAGATTTTAAAGTTGATATAAAATTAGTTCAATTGCCAACTGTATTGTTTACATTGATCATTTCTCACAATCATAACTGTAACATTTTTTTAAAAATTGATTAAGAAAATACATTAACATGTATATAATCTTTCCCCCAAAAAAAGGTATTCAATTCAACGTGAATTTTTATCGCCAAATCTACATCAAATTAACAATTGGTCTCGTGCCTCTTGATATATACTGCATTGCCTCTAAGCTTTTAAGAGTTCATTTCCTCTAAGACGATGCCGCCAATTATTATTCTAAAAGTATTATATTTACTACAATATTTGTTGCCCTTTTAAACAAAACAAACTTCATGGTGCGACAGGCGTAGAAGGCCCTTGGCCTACCAACCGGCTGCTGGCCTCACATCCATATGTGTTAATGACAGTTAATCATCCAACCAGTGTAAGGGTGACATGTGGTCAGCATTTCGGGTGCCCCAGTCTTTATAACTGGTTTTCTCAACCTGGAGCCGCTACATATGTAGCTACCCAAATTCCTCGCGTTGCTGCATGCGCAGAGGTCTCTTACCGGCCGAAATTCCATTAGAACACTTCTTCTCCTATGGAGACCAGGGCCAGCCAAGTCTCGTAGCTCTGCACCAAGGCATCTTGCCTTAACCAGTTGGCTGCTGCGTGGGACGGTTGCCCTTTTAACTCATCTACAATTCTTTAATTGGTCTTTATACTCCGTTCCTCATAAGTTATCTCTGATCTTGCCTATTTAATCCTAGCTTTCTCCAGTTTTTTTTCTCCCAGCCTGAGCCTCAGTTAATACAATACACCATGATGAAGATCTGTTACAATTGGCTGCTTACAAACTAAATGCAATATGTAGCGATTATAATTTTAAAATTTCAATAAGTAAAACAAAAGTAATGGCATTTTGTGGAAGAAATACTCTGCGTGCAAAAATAGTAATTAGAGACGAAATTATTGAGCAAGTATCCCACTTTAAATATTTAGGATGTGATATCAGCTATGGGTATGATAAATATATTGAACACAAAACACATCAGTTTCAAGCTATTTGTGGTACAATAAATAGAACATTGAATAATAAAGCCCATAAACAAACAAAATTAAAATTTTATAAAACAATGGCTGTCCCTGTCCTTTTGTATGGGAGTGAATCTTGGATTACCACTACCAAACAAGAAAGTAAAATCCAAGCAGCCGAGATGAAATTTTAAGAAGAGTAAAAGGCTGCACTAGAATGGACCAGATAAGAAACGAGGATATCCGTGAAGAACTGCAGATCTACTCCATAAAAGAAAAGATATTTAACAACAATATACAGTGGAAAGAACATGTAGAAAGAATGGAAGAAAGAAGATTACCAAATAAAATCTTCCATTATTTTCCAAGAGGAAGAAGAGATGTCGGACGTCCTCGGAAGAGATGGTCTTAGATCTATTAGTGAAGACGGAACAGGCAACTCTTGCCTAAACCAGGAAGTGAAGAAGAAGAAGAAGTTTAGAAATTATATCTGATGAAGCTTTAAGAGTTTTGTTTCATCGAATCCCTAATTAAGATCTGACGGCATTCTATATAATTGCTTAATTTTAACACAGGGTTACGAGTATCAAATAAAACAATCGATAGTTCACATATTATTCGTCTGAGATCTTGAGTTCTGAATCGTTCGTCTGCAATTCCTACATAATAAGGTAGATTTATTCGATATAGGCCTAATTCACCTAAATCCTGTAAAATTAATATTTATACTACAGATGTGGCTACGATTTAATTGGCAGGTAGAATTTTGCTTATATTGGCACAAAACAGGAAGAATAATATGATAATCCTTAAACCAGGAGATGAACAGACGACGAAAATTCAAATCATTGTTAAAAATCTACTTTATCGTGATTAGAGGCGCATCTCTGCGGATGAAGTTGATACAACTGTAACTAGACAAATAAGAAATGACAATTTTCATATAAGATCTCGTTAGTGACCATTCCTCCCACTTGCACAGAGGTCAACTCAATTGTACTTGATTCACAGAGTGGCCCTAATTACATCCGCCTGCCAACGGGTATAGTTTTCGTATAATAATAATAATAATAATAATAATAATAATAATAATAATAATAATAATAATAATAATAATAATAATAATCCATCCATTCAAAGTAATTCTGCCCGAGGGCAGATCTTACACTGCAATCATAGCATTTTCATGCTATGCTTTGCAACTTTACTAGGGAATTATAGGTGTGGTAGCTTCCCGTTGCTTTCCACACGGGTGAAAGATGACGATAATGATAAGGATGATGGCCGGATGATTTTTCGGGGACCGTTGGGCCCTAAGCTTTCTGACATTTGTGTTACAGGGGAGGAAAAACCCCGAAAAAACCTCACCCAGGAGCCTGCCCCGACTGGCAATCGAACTCGGGCCCTCGGCGTGACAAGGCAGCACGCTACCTCGACACAAGAGCGGTGGACAATAATAATAATAATAATAATAATAATAATAATAATAATAATAATAATAATAATAAATAAAAACTAACTCATTGGTATCATCGAACTCGTAGGTTCATGGACGCGCGGACATAAGCTCACCATACATCCCTATCCTGAACTAATGTTTTCTAATTATCCCCTTATAATCTACTTCTCTAAAACCATGATTAATGTTAATCTCCCACCTCATTCTAGGTCTAGCAACTGGACGTTTTGCCCCTGGTTTTCCTAGAAGAAGCTTTCATGTATCTCTTTCATTCCCAATCGTGCCACATGTCCTGCGCATCACAGGCTATGAGACTTAACTGTTCTTATTATATCTGGTTTCCTATAAAATATCATGTAGCTCATTAAAAAATAATAACAATAAAATGTTGGATCTACAATGGATAAATTTGCGATTAAAAACAAGCGGACTGTATTAAACAAAAGACGAGCTACGTTACCCTTCTTTTCAGTAGCCAAATGTTATACCAGTTCAAATTACACGCCAAAAAGAGAAATAAGGAATAATTCTCCCAGAAATTAGAATGCTCTGAAAGATTATAAGAGCTCTAAAGCGAATATTCCAGCTTGGCCAAGAGCGGGAGCCGTACCGATGTTTCGCCTGAACACAGGACGACATCCTCGCTAAACATCTCCAACGGGTTTGGCATCCTCGTCTCCTAACTGCAAGCTGTGTAACCATCCTGCCACGTACTACAACACTAAACTGAGACCAAACGATATTGGGAAGCAAGAAGATAAATAAGTTAATAACGTTCTATCAATGTGCTTTCCATTTACTTAGTTTTATTCTTGGTTTAACTTCTCTCTGGTACTTCTACGTGTGCCACGCCACCGGGTCGTACAGGGACACAACCTGCAGAGAGAGGATGATTTTAAACTTTGAAACACAAAATACTATTTTGACCACACAGGGATATGGAGGGCCTCCCCGAATGAGAGATGTAGGGCCACCTCCCTGACATCACGAGCATTTTAAGACAAAGACACACACATATTCTTAATGAACAAGCCGATTATTAAAGGTTAATTATGATGACCACCAAATTAAGTTCGAGGGCTATTTAGACCTTAAAGTTTCCCTAAGTTTGTCTTACAGGCGAGGAAAAACGCCGACAAAACCTCATCCAAGAAACTAGTCCCTTCCGGGGATTGAACCCGAGTTTCCTCAGTAAGATGCAATGACGTTGCGAAATAAATAATGATAATAGTAATAATAATAATTTTATTTATATACAGAATTTTAATGTTTACACATCTTTCTGTGCCTAAAGTTTTATTTTTCTTCTCCACTCGTCTCTCTCCATCCAATCCATGTCCTCCAGTACTCTTGCTCTCATTCCAGTTTTTATTTCCTGCATCCACGAGTTTCGAGGTCTTCCTCTCCTCCTTCTTCCAGGTGGACACCATTCCAATGTTTTTCTGGGTAATCTTTCTTCTTGCATTCGTCGTACGTGCCCATACCAATTTAATTGCTTATACCGTATATAATCTACTATTGAATAACCAATATTCATTTTTTCTCTTATGACAGTATTTCTTATTTTGTCTAATTTTGAAAATCTTGCTGCTCTCCTCAAGAAATCCATTTCCATCAACATAAGTTTTTGTTGAATTTCCAAACTTCAGCTCCATATGTGACAGTATTTCTCACTATTGAATTATATATTTGTAACTTATTTTTCCTGGTTATATGTCTGTTCCATAAGACTCCGTTCATCATTGCTGTTACTGCTCTACCTTTATTTATTCTGTTCTTAATAATGAACAATATAAATTCCAACAGATATACAAAATACCAGATTTAGTGGAAAACTGCTAAATTGGCAACACAGAATAAAATATAAACGTAGCATGATATAAATTACATTTATTTACTTTCATTTCAAATATAGGCTATTAGTTGACAGTTTTTATGCAAAACTGTGTCTTTATTATTAGGATAGGAAATGAAAATTGCTCGCTTCTATAGTACCGAAGTTTGCAGTTCAATCTCGCCGGAGTTGATGAACTTTTAAGAGCGTATAAATAATGTCAAACACATAAGACTTGATGATAGGGTTGGAATGAAAGGTTAGACGAAATAAATACTGTCCGATTTTAATACAATTGAATTTAATTATTAGGTAAAAAGTCTTAAATCATTTATAATTTTAATGCAAATGAATTTATTTAAATTTTACAGGGGCATTAAAATTATTGACTATGTCTTTCATCGGAAGGGAAATGAAATCGTCGAATTCGCATCATGGATTTTCGGCCTGAAGTAAGAGGCCTATAAACAAATATTATTGTCCATTTCATCGCATATATTGCCACGTGAATGACCCGACGCGTTAAAGAGCGTCGTTAAAATACCAACATATGGGAGATGGATCAACAAATCTTTGTACGATACAATAGCTTTACGACAAGTTGATTAAGATACTTGTTTTGCAGTGTATAGTGTTATTATCATTCTGAAAGCAGAGGAAGTGCGAACTTCCTGCCACGCAGTTCAATGATACGTAACATTAACAACACATTTTCAAACTTCATGTCATACAAGAGAAGAACATAAAACATGTTTTCTATGGAATTATCACATACAACATGGTGCCTATAACATTTTAGAGTTCTTAATGGAAAGGTAAAGTGATTCCACTAACTAAAAGCTTTAGGAGGCCCTAGGGATAGTAGGAAATTATTGTAGACAATACGGACGAGATGTCAGCTGGATTGTTAGCCCTGCGTGACAGCCGCCCTTTCACCCAAAACATACACCTGATACTCAATTCCATTAGAAGCTGAGTCGATCCAGAAAATTTTGCCAGAAAGCTTACAAAGAAACTATCAACCATTGCATGCCGAAACCTACCTTGAAATTTCTCCCAGAGAAGCGTTGTGATGTACCAAGACTCTGTCCAAAAAAATATCTGCCGTTTTTAACTGCAAGGCACAGAAATAGAAGCCAGAATCCAGGTATGGCAACTCACTATGCTAGCAGATGGATTCCCTGCATGAGTAAAGCGAAGTGATGTGTGGCGGTACATATCTGTAGTTTAAATGTGAGATTTAGCGCTGTTGCAATTTAAAACGGCAGTTATTTTTTATATTGTCTAGTGCCTTGCAATTAAAAAGGGCAGATATATTTTTTTTTTTTGCATACGGCCTCTATATCATAACGATTCTCTGGGAGAAATTTGAAGGTAGGTTTCGGCATGCAATGATTGACTGTTCCCTAGTTAGATCAATATACAACCTTAACCTCAACGGGACTGAAAGCCTCAGGATTGTAGCTTATTGTCTAAACCAACTCTGCTACAGCATTGTATACTATATATATATATATATATATATATATATATATATATATATAAATTTCGTGTTACGTTGTTTGTCCGCGGTGGAATCCTAAACTACTGAACCGATTTTAATAAAAGTTTGCACACTGTGTGCAATTTGATCCAACTTGAGACTTAGAGTAGATTATAACTAAATTTATAGTCGCATTATTTTTTATTGCAAATTATTTGTTTATTATTTAACAAAGAGTTATAATTATCTGTGAGTTCCATTCGATTCTAACAGATGGCGGTGTAATTATCTGTGAGTTCCATACGATTCTAACAGATAGCGGTGTAAGGTAATTTGGTAAGGTAATTGGTTTATCAAAGAGAGATTCAGATGGCTGTGCTTTTTGTTGCAACCGCGAATTTCAATTGAATTACAAATATTGATTATTTAATAATTTAAGCGTGTTCAGTGTTTATTTTATTTTATAATCGCTTATTTTTTTATTGCAAATTATTTGTTTATTATTTAACAAAGAGTTATAATTATCTGTGAGTTCCATTCGATTCTAACAGATGGCGGTGTAATTATCTGTGATTTCCATACGATTCTAACAGATAGCGGTGTTAAGGTAATTTGGTAAGGTAATTGGTTTATCAAAGAGAGATTCAGATGGCTGTGCTTTTGTTGCAACCGCGAATTTCAATTGAATTACAAATATTGATTATTTAATAATTTTAAGCGTGTTCAGCTGTTTATTTTATTTTCTAATCGCATTATTTTTTATTGCAAATTATTTGTTTATTATTTAACAAAGAGTTATAATTATCTGTGAGTTCCATTCGATTCTAACAGATGGCGGTGTAATTATCTGTGAGTTCCATACGATTCTAACAGATAGCGGTGTAAGGTAATTTGGTAAGGTAATTGGTTTATCAAAGAGAGATTCAGATGGCTGTGCTTTTTGTTGCAACCGCGAATTTCAATTGAATTACAAATATTGATTATTTAATAATTTAAGCGTGTTCAGTGTTTATTTTATTTTATAATCGCATTATTTTTTATTGCAAATTATTTGTTTATTATTTAACAAAGAGTTATAATTATCTGTGAGTTCCATTCGATTCTAACAGATGGCGGTGTAATTATCTGTGAGTTCCATACGATTCTAACAGATAGCGGTGTAAGGTAATTTGGTAAGGTAATTGATTTATCAAAGAGAGATTCAGATGGCTGTGCTTTTTGTTGCAACCGCGAATTTCAATTGAATTACAAATATTGATTATTTCATAATTTAAGCGTGTTCAGTGTTTATTTTATTTTATAATCGCATTATTTTTTATTGCAAATTATTTGTTTATTATTTAACAAAGAGTTATAATTATCTGTGAGTTCCATTCGATTCTAACAGATGGCGGTGTAATTATCTGTGAGTTCCATACGATTCTAACAGATAGCGGTGTAAGGTAATTTGGTAAGGTAATTGGTTTATCAAAGAGAGATTCAGATGGCTGTGCTTTTTGTTGCAACCGCGAATTTCAATTGAATTACAAATATTGATTATTTCATAATTTAAGTGTGTTCAGTGTTTATTTTATTTTCAATATTATTAATTTCGTGTGTAAGTATTATTTTTAAGTAATCTGGCTGAAAGACAGCAACTTTATTTAACGCCACAGCAACGCGTGGCCGGGAGTTCTAGTGTATATATATATATATATATATATAATATAAATAAAGTAAAGTGATCCCACTACAGGCCATAGTAGTAGGGGGTTAAGACTCCCGCATTTTTCTAGACAATCGGCTCTTGATATCAGCCGGGTTGTCAGCCCTGCGTGACGGCCGCCTTTACCGCCAGAACAAGTGCCTGGTACTCATTTCCGTTTGAGGCTGAGTCGACTCCAGGGTCATGATGTCACCAGAAAGTTTGGGTCAGTTTAAAAATCCTGACCCCACTGGGACTCGAACCCTCGACCTCCCGGTTTGTAGCGCACTGCGTTAATCACTACGCTAACGACGTGCCACAAATATATAGGTCTATATAAAAACAATTTATTTTTTAGATACATTGATCTATATAAAAAAAGGAAAACAGTGATTCTGAAACTTGGGTATCACCTTGAAGGATATTAAACTTAACCCGATCTATAGGTTAAATTAAACACGTAAATATTGTATGACGTTATTTATTGCTGGAGTATGTTTGGCTACAAGTGAGCCGAGTGTGTCCGTGACATAAGAGTGTCCATTACTCAATCAATGCTGTTCATTAAAACTTATATTAGAAGTCTCATCATCATCACTAATTGGTCAACAAACATTTAAAAACTCGCTTCCAACTGTCATACCAATCCATCAAATTGTACGCTAAAAAGAGAATCAGTGAATCATCCCCCTACCTCAGAACGCACCAGTGAGTCGGGATTAATAGTTTGAGAAACGCTGTAGTAAAAGATAAATAAAGGGCTATTGAAGGCAAGGGATATCTTAGCTCCTTTTTTTGGGTAATAAATGCATTTGTTCATTACCAAAAATTTGGCTGTGTTCCGGAATCAATTATAGGTGGAAGATTTTATTTTTATCATTATTATTATTATTATTATTATTATTATTATTATTATTATTATTATTATTATTATTATTATTATTATTATTATTATTATTATTATTATTATTATCATTATTATTATTATTATTATATAAATTGATATGGGTATGTACGACGGATGCAAGAAGTTAGAAAACATTGGAATGGTGTCCACTTGGAAGAAGAAAGAAAGAGACCTCGAAACTCGTGGATACAAGAAATAAGAAATGTAGTTAGAACAAGAGGACTGGAGGACATGGAGTGGATGTATACAGTGATGAGTGCAGAAGGAAAATAAAACTTTGGGCGCAGAAATGTGTGTAAATATTGAAAATCTGTATAAAAATAAAATAGTAATAATTATTTAATAATAATAATATTATGACATTTCATTTAATTATGATAATGATATAAATAATAAAATAGCAAAATTCCAGGGAATATGTGGTACGATAAAACGAACACTAAATAACAAAACAACAAGAGAGACCCAACTGATATTTTATAAAATGTTGGCAGTACCGGTACTGCTCTATGGTTCAGAAGCCTGGATACATAAAAAACAAGACCTAAGTAGGATAACGGCGGCAGAAATGAAATTTTTGAGATCTGTTAAAGGGTGCACTAAGGAAGACAGAATCAAGAACACAGAAATAAGACAGGAACTTGAAATATTTGCAATAACTGATAAAATGGATACATATAGACAAAAATGGAAGCAACACATAGACAGAATGAATGAAGATAGATATCCAAAACAAATAACAAAATACAAACCTAAAGGCACCCGAGATGTAGGCAGACCTAGAAAGAGATGGGCTGAAGTCGGAACGGGTCAACAGACCTAATCCATGAATGAAGATGATGATGATGAATATTATTATTATTATTATTATTATTATTATTATTATTATTATTATTATTATTAGTCCACCGCTGTGGTCTAACGGTAACGTCGTTCCATTAGACGGAGTGGGCTCGGGCTCGACCATGGTAGGGACAAATTTGTTGAGTATTTTTTTGGGGAGTTTTTCCTCACCTATATGACATCTCGGGACTGAGGTCCACTATTTGACAATCATCCTATCGTCGCCTTGTTTAGTATGAATGCGTGAGTGAATGATGTATCCAGTCTTAAATTATGCTTTGTCTCTGAGGTGGTACAGGTATTGAGCTGGTCACTCATCCAGGGAAGTCTCCCATATACTGCTCAGTAAAAAAAGGATGTATGTGATCCAGAATTTAAAAATCCTGTAAAAACCCTGTGATTTAGGACATATAAAAATAACTATAAAGGGAGAGGTTAAATTAAAGTAACGACAGATATATTATTATTATTAATTTACGAAGTCCATTCTTGAACATGTTCGCTATAGAGATATCACAATCCTTTAGATCTGTTCTGCATTGCATTTTTTGAGTTGTTTAGCCAATGATGATGATAATGACGATCATGACACTTCTAATAACTACAATTTTTAATGAACAACATTGATTGAATAATGAGTACAGCACAGATTGTTGTTTCCTCCTCTCATGTCATGGACACACTTGACTCACTCACTTGAACCCAACATAATATATCATCTTACATAATTCTACAGGATACATGCTAAATAATAATAATAATAATAATAATAATAATAATAATAATAATAAAAATAATCTTGTATCCTGTAAGCCCATGTTTCCCTTAACAGAGATTTAGGCGCTCTCCCCCTACAGGGAAGAATTTTGAACCATACTAATTTAGTTACACTTGTTTTCGTATAGATGTCATTTGAGTGGTCCGTGGTCAGCGTTCCGCCTCATACTGACATCTAGGAAACCAAGGTAGTACTAGGACGGGAAAATTCGGTAAATTTTGTTTGATGCCTTTTCATTCAGGCTTAACGATCTTTTACGAGCCTGAAAATCTTCAGACTCGGGAACCACGGCTTAAGTCCTTCCCAGAGGACTTGCTCCTTGGATTTTTCCATCCTAAAAAATGCATTGACCCCGGCCGGGTTTGAACCCGCGACCCTAGGGACCAGAGGCAACGAGCATAACCACTAGTCCACCGCGTCCGATGATGATGATGATAATAATGATAATAATAATAATAATAATAATAATAATAATTTTATTTAAACTGGCGGAGTAAAGACCCATAGGACCACTCAATAAGTAAATTTATATTCCTAAAAATTACCATATTTCTTGACACTTCCTGGAACTATCTCCATGATCGCAGCTAAATGCATTTTCTTAACTCTGCTCTTCAAAATTATACATTCCTTTTCATCAACCTCGCTTCCATCTCCTAATCACAATTTGACTACACGATCGCATCAGAACCTCCTCCTTCACATCCCACAACACAGAGATTCCCATAAACTGCATCTAGTGCTAGAATATGGAACTCCTAAGCACTCAAATCAGAGACTACCGGCCATTAGTTTCCATTAAAAGAAATTTAAATGCCCTTTTTTTGTAATTGGTCTCCAATTCCCTACCACAAGAAATAAGGGGCTGCCGGACATTGGCATCTTTTAAAAGAAATCTAAATTTATATTTGCTCTAAACTCGACTTCATTATTATCCAGTGTAAGATATATATATATATATATATATATATATATTAATTGGTTTTTATTATTGATTTCGTACATCTCAAAGATGGATAAATCATATTTGAAGAGAAAAATTATACGCTCAGACCGGGACTTGAACCCGGGAATTACAATGTATATAGAGAAAGATTTGCGTTTAGATCGGTACTTGCTCAGGTAGCTCAGTTGGTAGAGCACTTGGTCTAGAGAACCAAGGGTCCCGGGTTCAAGTCCCGGTCTGAGCGTATAATTTTTCTCTTCCCGTATAATGTATCATATTTATATTATTATTATTATTATTATTATTATTATTATTATTATTATTATTATCGTATCATTATTGTTATTACCCTATAAAATGTTATTTGTACATGACATTTACATTGTTAGATTTATTGTATCTTTAACTGTTTATAATTAGTATAGTGTATATCTATATTTGTCGAATATTTATTTGTATTTGTACTGGTTGAGTGGAAGAGAGGGCCTTATGACCTTAACTCTGCCAGAATAAATAAAGTATTATTATTCTTCTTATTATTATTATTATTATTATTATTATTATTATTATTATTAATGGATTAACTGATCGTTTCTGATCATTGCTTCTCTAATAAATTTAGCAGGTGGAAGCCTTAACCTATTACTACCCCAAGGCCTGTAACGGGATCACTTTACATAACAAAAATAACATATGATTCTTGAAGGTCTTCATATTATTCCTTTGAACCTATCTGCTAAGTACCATGTTATTTCGATTGAGTCGCTACAATATTTTACAATAGTCTCTAATTCGTGTAAGAAAGAGACCCCAAATGTAGAAATATAAGGTATTTGTATTAATATATTGCAAAAAAATGTAATTACATTACCAACGCCTAACTTAGATAATTCACAACTAGCCCAGACACCAACAATCACTACGTATTTTAATTTTAGATTCTTCTGGAATTTCTTTAATTGGAAACATGGACTCTTACTTTAAGGGAGGAAAAGAGATTACGATTGTTTGAGAATAAATTTCTTAGGAAAATTTTTGGACCAAAGAGAGATGAACAGACAGGTGAATGGAGAATACTTCATAACAGTGAACTACTTGGTCTTTATAGGAAGCCAGATAAAATGAGAACAGTTAAGTCTCATAGACTGCAATGGGCATAACATGTGGCAAAATTTGGGGAATGAAAGATGTGCATGGAAGCTTTTTGTAGGAAAGCCAGGGGGAAAACGCCCAGTTGGTAGACCAAGAATGAGATGGGAGAATAACATAACTATGATTTGAGGGAAATAGATTATACAGGGGATGATTGGAAAACATTAGCTCAGGATAGGGATGTATGAAGAGTTTATGTCCGCGCGGCCATGAACCTCCTGGTTCGATAGTGCCAGTGAGTGAGTGAGTGAGTGAGTGAGTTAGTTAGTTAGTAAGTTAGTTAGTTAACAGGAGGCCGTGAGACCAATTTAGTAATAGGATGGCGAAAAGTACGTATTTATTGTTTTATATTGTTTCAAATAAAGTTCAGTTCATTTAAAATGCAGTGATTTGTTTCGTATAATGTATATTAACACTACCTTTTGGATATTTTTTGTATATACATTGTATGTAGTATACATAGAGGGTAGTGGTTTTACTTCCCACACGCGTGTTTGTAATATGTACTATTACAGTATGGTTATTTTATTATCGTACAGTTATTTAGGTTGGCAACCCCGAAATATGGGAAGTTTAACTTCAATCACGGTCGCCATTGCTGTAAGTACGACAAAACGCACTATCGCGCAAAAAAAAAAAGTTTTATTACTGAACGTTTCAGAGAAGAACCTTCAGATTGTTATGATCTTGGTAAATGATAATTAAATGAAATAATTAGTCTAAACTGTCCTATTAAGGTCAAAGACCTCCTTTACCCCTTGGATGCTTTGGTTTGATAATTTGGTTGACTTTCACTGATTTGATTCAATTATTCTTATTAGTTCTAACACATCGTTTTCGGTCATTATTAACTTGTCTTCTCAAGTCTTTCTATTTGTCGGTCTACTTGACCAATGACTTCCTACACATTCTTTGAAGAGACCAGCCCACCTTCGTTTTGATCGACGGCGAGATCTTTAGTCATTATGAGGATCCCACAGTGTGACCTTGTGTGTCCTTATTTAGTCTGTAATCTTACAACCTTGCCTCACCACTTTCCATCAGACTTATATTTCTTTGAAGAAAATCTAGTATATTATTTCATAATATATACAGCTGAAAATATGTATTTATAATACAGAATTATACAGATAAATTCCATATAAAATTTGACATGCCACATGAAAATTCTTCCTTGTCTCCCAGAATGGTATATGGGCCATACAAAATATTTTCACGTGACTGGATTTCAAAATATTGTAGAATATGAAAGAACTCATACGTAACAAAGAATTGTTATTTATGTAATATATAAAAATGAATGTTTGGTTTGTTTGTTCGTACTTTATGCGCAGCCATACCGTTGATCCGATTGTGATGGGGCTTTTGCAAAACGTTCAGGAGATTCCCGGGATGAACATAGGGTATAAGAGAGTTGTGATACGCAACTCCTACACCCTTAAAAATCGCCCTTTGTAGTGGAAAACGTGAAAAAGTAGCTCTTTGGACACTTAAATGGCTTACACTGCCTAAACCATAAAAAATACACAAAATTAATGTACACAGAATCGAATATATCAAAAAGCTCTACAAAAAGTAATTCATTGATGCCAAGAATATCGAGACAAGTACGTGGATTCTTGTGCAAGCATAGCAGCACATGGCGGGTATTCTTTTACGGATAACTCACAATAACGAATTTTGTCTTTTAGCTCATTTATGCCAAGAAGATCGGGATGAGTAGATTCCCGGACAATGTCGGGTAAACATCACGGGATATCTAAAAATAATTATGATATAAATTTTTCCTCTCACTTATTTAACTAAACATAAAACACATTAAGTTTCGTATTTCAGCTGATTTATGTCAAGAAGATCGGGATTAGTACATTCCCGAGAAACGCCGGGTAATCAGCACGGGGTATCTAAAAAAGTATAAATTTATAATTATTATTCCTTTTACTTATTCAACTAAACATAAAAGCACATTAATTTTCATTTATTTAGGCGTAGCAGCGCACGCCGGGTATTAGCTAGTATTAATTAAAATGCTTACACCGCGCATTGCTAGTTGATACGTCAGTTACCTTATTTTGTATAATTAGTGAATGAAGTTTATTAGACAAAAAACTCAAAACATGTATTTTGTAACTCCTCCTACATACTGCATTCACAATTGCTTGTTGAAATAAAATTTAAAACTTCACAGAGATTATTATTTTACTCTCACTCTGTAAAACATAATGTCGTTCTACAGTTATGTCAGTTGGGCGATATAAAATCTTATATTTTAAGTATATATAATTCATTTATTACATTTTAAGTGCAATTATTAAAGATAGAGAATCCATATTTTCAGTAAAAGAGATTGAAACCAATAAATAAACGTTTTGAAGAGAAAAAGTAATGTCTTATTATCTGAAGGCTAAAAAAATATAATGTTATCTTATTTTGTTGGAATTGTTGCTTCAGTTACTATGCAAATCACCTATAAATCAACATCACATACTCAGTTATCAGATTTGAGTTCCTTACAATAAAACACGAAGTCAGAACACCTGGACAACCTGAAAGTTTGTAGATAGAATTTATATCCTCCTTCATTTATCAACTACTGTAGAGTTTCTCAACTTATGAATCCTGACCTACTGATGGGCCTTGAGGGAGTTGCCAAGTCCCTCAATATGATAAACGACACCCAAAAACGTAATAGGCAAGGTATAATTAAAATAAATCTATTTATGTTTTCGTATCTTCTTTTGTAATTCATTATTCTTCTAATATCTTCGGAGAAAGCCTAGAACATTTAAATTAACTTCCTGCCAAAAAGTGCTATGTTACAGTCCATTTTCAAACATTATATCATACAAGAGACGAACATTTCCTTACAACCCAAACAGAAACTAATAGACACTCGTCATGCCACATTTCGACTGCTGTGATACATTATTGACTTCAATACTGGACTGTCATATAAATAAAATTTGTTCATAACGCTTGTTTTAAATATATTTTTAATACCCGAAGATATGACCATGTTTCTGCAAGTATTGAATCATTGTCATGGCTCCGAATGACTGACAAGAACTTTGCATTCTATTGTTATTATTTTTATTATTATTATTATTATTATTATTATTATTATTATTATTATTATTATTTTGATTTTATATGAATCTGGATGTCTGGTTGCAAGTTTCCTGCAGACATGCGTCCATGATCAAATAAAATTTACATTATTGTTTAATTAGGATATTATTTTTCGTGTTTCAGCTTACATCCGATTGCATAGTAAATTTTATTAAAGCGGTAATACATAACATTATTTGATAAAATACACAACACAGAAATTAGGGACAAATGCCATATTCAAGACATAACCAAATTTATTATAGATAGACGAAAATATTGGAAGGGTCATATAGAAAGAATGGAAGAAAACCGGCTTGCAAAAAGAGCTAAAGAAGATAGACCAATGGACGGGAGAAGAACAAGAGGAAGACCTGCCAAGAGATGGATAGACAGTGAATGTACATCCAGTACGTCTTCCTCCGAGGAGTGATTTTGGAAATAAACAGGATGAAAATCCTACAAATTAAGTTTAAGAAGAAGAAGGTAATACATAAACATTTCAGTATTATTTTGAAAATAAATTCGAGAAAAGACAAAATATTTGTAAAATGTTAATAGTTTGCACTATTTGCTCTCTGCATATAATTTAACATTAATGGCTTTGCTGCTTGTATAATCTTATCGAACAAACAATTTGCCCTAAAAAGTAAAATCAACATTATTTTAATATACATTTGAATAATGATGGACATGCACGTTTTTCCATTAAAATAACAAATGAATCTTTTAAAAGACAAATCGTATACAAATTTCCTATAGTTACTTATCAGTACCCCGTTAATAGACCATGAAGGCCAATTGGGACGTGGGTGGGTGCAAATATCAACGAATTAACCACCGACACGAGGAGCACGCTCCGGCAGTCTTTACCTTAGGAAATTTCATGATACTCGTTTTAAGAGCCAGAAACGGCTCAAGAGCAGTCTAGGAAGAAATGAGTGAAGAAACATTTCAATTTCTCCGTTGTCCGGGATCTAACACAGGTCATCCATCCGTAGTGAGACAAAGGCCTTACAACTGGCTATGGACGATTTCTCCATCTTTACTTTTGGTTGATCGCCATAGAAGGTGATAATTGAACTTTGTGAGTTTTGGAATTCCTCAAACTTACGTGGTTATTGAGGGCCACGTGCTGCCTGTTCCGAAGTTAATACACTTCGAGACCCCTCTAGTCCTAGGAACGGACTTTGATTCAAACATTTGGTCCTGCTTTAATTGTATCTACGTAGTAAGTTAACGCAAAATAAACTTGATTTTCACCGATTACATGTGTTGTAATAACTAAATTTACCTTTACAAAAATCCAGCACCCCAGAGGAATATTAGAAAAAGGATTCAAAAGTAGACCGTGTTGGCAATCAACATATTTATCATTAGGAATGTTGTGTGCCAACACGGTCTACTTTTGAATCCTTTTTCTAATATTCCTCTGGGGTGCTGGATTTTTGTAAAGGTAAATTTAGTTATTACAACACATGTAATCGGTGAAAATCAAGTTTATTTTGCGTTAACTTACTACGTAGATACAATTAAAGCAGGACCAAATGTTTGAATCAAAGTCCGTTCCTAGGACTAGAGGGGTCTCGAAGTGTATTAACTTCGGAACAGGCAGCACGTGGCCCTCAATAACCACGTAAGTTTGAGGAATTCCAAAACTCACAAAGTTCAATTATCACCTTCGATGGCGATCAACCAAAAGTAAAGATGGAGAATTCGTCAATAGCCAGTTGTAAGCTGGGGGAGATCCACCTCCCACGAATCTCTATACAATTACTTAGTAAGGACTACCGTCCATGATGAGAGTGCCTAACGCACACTGCGAGAGCCTAACACACAATTATCATTAAATATTTATCATTAGGAACGGAATTTTATGTGCTAATGGCTAAGATAGCAACATAGCATAACGACTACTAGAAATTTTCCTTCAATGCATCGAAAATAACTTATTAGAGTTTTATAAAAATAACTTAAATTGTTTCACAATCCATATGAGACATGTTAACTTGATATAATTTAATTTATGCAGTTTAACATCTCGCATTACATATACTTTTTACATGCCACCCCGACTATCTGTCAGGAAGGGATTTTAGAGTATAGATCACACACATACTTTTTTTTGACAGCACAAGGACATGAAGGGCCTCCCCGATTGAGTGATCAGCTCAATGTCAGAGCCTCCTCCGAGACAACACAACCTTAGGACAAAATACACCATTCGCACTAAACATGGGGAATATTATGGTTACATGATGTTTGGGGACCGTTTGGAACATAACATTTCCTGACATTTGTCTTACAGGTGAGGAAAAACTCCGGGAAAACATCCATCAACCAGGAAACTAGTTCCGACCGGGAATTGAACCCGGGCCCACTGCATACTAGGCAGCGACGGTACCCCGAGATCACAGCGGTGGTTAAATTGATGCAGTAGTAGTAGTAGTAGTAGTAGTAGTAGTAGTAGTAGTAGTAGTCATCATCATCATCATCATCACTCCAGGGATTAGGCAATTGCCCGTTCCGACTTCATATTGCATCAGCCCAACGTCTTCTAGGTCTTCCAACATCACGCCTTCCTCTTGCTTGATAATTTCTGGCTAACAATGGATATCTCTCCTTGCTCATTCCATCCATGTGATCAATCCATTTCTGTCTGTAATTCGTGACTTTATCCAATAAAGGCTGTACTTTCAATTCTTCTCTTATATCCTCATTTCTTATTCTATCAAGTCTTGTACATCCTTTTACTTGTCTTAGGAACCGCATCTCTGCCTTCTGTATTCTATCCTTCTGTCTTTTCACTGGAGCCCAAGTTTCACATCCATACAATATTGTGGAACCGCCATAACATTATACATTTTTATCTTGGTTTCTTTTCTAATTTTATTTTGAATGTTCTCTGTATTGTTCCACACACACGTCTGAAATCTATTTATTTTGGAGTCAATATCTCTTTCCACATTGTAGCCAACATCACAGCCCAAATATTTGAAACTAGACACCTGTTCTATACTTTGATTTTCTAAAATAATTTTGGTTCTCACTGGATCTCTTCCTCTAAAAGCCATGGTCTTCGTTTTCCTTACAGAAATTTTTAGATCGTATAATTTACATATTTCATTTAATGCATGCATTGATTTCTGTAAGTCGTCTTCATTTTTCTGTATTATGATTACATCGTCAGCAAATAAAAGATTATTTATGCACATTTTATTATCCATTCTTATTCCTGGATTTACTAAAACTTTCCATTTATTAAAAATATCGTCTATATATATATTAAACAAAGTGGGTGATAAACTACATCCTTGTCGTAATCCAGTATTTGTTTTGATTGCATCTGTTCTTTTGAATCCGGTATCTATAATTATATTTGTGTCTTCATATAATGTCTTTATTGTTTCAACAAGGCACAGCGGGTATCCTTTCATTCGTAATATTTCCCATAATTTTTGTCTGTTTACTCGATCGAAGGCCTTATCCAAATCTATAAATCCTATGTGAGTTTCTAAGTTATGTTCTCTTCTCTTTTCTATGAGTTGTTTCAGTGTAAAGACATTGTCTATACATGACCTTCCCTTTCTGAATCCACTTTGATTTTCACTTATTATTACTTCTGTTATGTTTCTCAATCTATTATTTATTATTTTCGTATATATTTTGTAGCCAGTATTCATTAAGCTAATCCCTCTGTAATTCTCGCAATTTCTCCGGTCTCCTCTTTTGAATATATTCTTGACAATTGCTGTTTTCCAAGTGGTTGGAATCCCATAGGTCTGCCAACATATATTAATTAGATGAAGTATTCGTAGTTTACACAATATTCCACTATATTTGATTAATTCCATATTTATATTATCTAATCCTGTTGCTTTCCTATTCTTAGTGGTTTTCAAAGCCATTTCTAATTCATTTATGTCTATTACATCAATATTTTCCACTTTTATTTCTTCCTCATTGTTCTCTTTTCCTTCAATTTCCTCCTTTTTCCAAAGTTTTTCATAATGCTGGATCCATTCTTGTTCTGGGATTATATTCAATCTGGCAGAATCTTTCTCAGTCTGATTTAGATGTTTCACTAATTTATAACCTATTTCTTGTCTTCCATACATATCATGTTCTACTGAGCTTATAAATTTATCCCATGACTCCTGATGGGATTTTCTTATAATGCTTTTAGCAATTCTCCTTTTCATTTTATATTCTTCATAAGATTCTTCTGTTTTCAGTCGTAAGTATGTATGATATGCTTTTTGTTTTTCATTCACTGCATTTTGTATATTCGCATTCCAAGTTCTCAAGCCCTTCCTATTCAGTAGTAGTAGTAATAATAATAATAATAATAATAATAATAATAATAATAATAGATATATAGATAGATAAACGGTTGATTAATGTCTTTGACATCGTCTGATTCCTAATAGCCAATTTTGTCGGTCCATCCAATCTCCTGGTTGTAGATGTTTCTCATTCATGTATAAGCATATTCCCTGACTCCAGGAGGTTTTAGGTCTTCCTCTGCCTCGTCTTCCCTCAGGTTTCCATTCCAATAATAATAATAATAATAATAATAATAATAATAATAATAATAATAATAATAATAATAATAATAATAATAATAATAATAATAATAATAATAATGTAATTTAAACTGGCAGAGTTAAGGCTATAGGTTCATATTTCCATTCGACCAGTAAAGTATCTATCTATTAATATACCCCGTACTTTCCCTTCTGGGGATTAGGGTTCTCCCTAGTGGAAGAGTTGTAACCAAGCTAATTTACTTACGCTTATTTACCCCTAGATGTCAGAGGGTGATATGCAGTCGGTATATCGCCTCAGTGAAACACCACCAGTAAAGTAAGATATACACCATGTCCCATGCAAACCTCCAACATTGTAATTAATCACAACTCATAAAGTATGCAGAATTATGAAATGAAGTTGGTATTAAAAGAAAGAGAAACTCAAAGAATTTTTGTTTTCATTGTTTGCATTTAATACATCTGTTGCTTGTTGGACAATGATGACATAAAAGAAAATGGCGACTCCTCAGCAATGTGCACAAATTGTTTTCTGGTATGCGAGGCAACATTTCATGTATCAGGATCTGTTAATCGGCACAATGTAAGGATCTGGGGTACGTAAAATCCGCACCTCTACTGTGAACACGTCTGGGATAGCCCAAAAGTAAATGTTTGGTGTGAACAGGATTATCGGCCCTTCTTTTCTTCAATGAGAAGTCAATAACTGACCAAGTATACCAATACTTGATGGAACAGTTCTTGTACCTCCAAGTAGCTGATCTACAGCCCCAAGTAATCTTTCAGCAAGACAGACCCCACCATGCTAAAGCCTGGATGTTCGAAACCCTCACAGAATTCTTCCCATGTCGCTGGATTGGATGCGGTGGACCAATTTGCTGGCTACCACATTTGCTAGACATTACTCCTCTCTAGGGGTATGTAAAAGGCAGTCTGTTTGTGACTGCAGTACATTACGAATCTGTATCCTTGACACAATTGCAACAGTAGCAATGGACATGTTGGACAAAACGTGGCACGAAATCGAATACAGGCTGTATATTGTTCATGATACAATGGTGCACATATAGAGGTGTTTTAGTGTGTGTGTATTAGGTAGTTTCCCAATAAGATATAGGTCTACTAAATCATGGAATTTAGTTACATTATTTACAAGTATTAATATGCGGTTGTAAATTCTATGTGATAGCAGATTATTATTTATTACATCAGGAGGCAGTAGTATAATTCGTAGTTAGTGATATTGACACATGTAGCGCTACTGTCACAAATTGCAAACTTCGTCGTGCTTGCTTAGTGAGTTTATAACAGGTCTCATTTAGTTATATTGTCAATTTATTGTCAGATTGAATACATGCAGAAAAACTTTATTTTATTTTATGCACTCTATTTTGTTTCGTTAGACAACTAAATTTCCTCGTAAAATTGAATAAAAACAATCCGAATGTAAAAAAAAAAAACTAACAAAAAATGTGTAAATCCGTGCATATTGTTAGTTTTTATTAGTTTATTTAGACTATGATCATTCTTTGGTCTTTACAGTTTAAATTATCCTAGAGAAGCGTTGTGATGTACCAAGTGCATGACCAAAAAAATTATCTGCAAGGCACCAAAATCCAGCGCAAAATATCCGATTTAAACTACAAGGAAGTAATACAACTCCTGACTCGGTGGATTGGATAACCCTCACAACCTGTCGTCCGCGCCGCGTTTCACCCCACTCCACTCGACTCTATTCAAGCATAGACGTCCGTCTGCTTAGTTGCCATTGCTAGAGCTTGGCTTCGATTTCTGTGCCTTGGAATCAAAAGCGTGAGTTTATAATTTTTTTTTTTTGACACGGTCTTGGTACATCACAACGGTTCTCTGGGAGAAATGTCAGGGCAGGTTTCAGTACGTAATAGTTGACAGTTCCCTTGCCAGACTAACTAACGAATTCATCGGTACAATCAAATGCAGTGGATCAAGCTCGTGCGGACTAAATTCTCTATACTCCCTATTCTGAGGTTAGTCACTCTCCGTCTCTAGTCCCGAGTTCTCGTCTCAGTCACTCCTAGTATGGATTGTGGTGGACGAATCGGAGCAAAGGCAATTTTTTCGGGGTTTCTTCCGTTTTTTTTTTCCTACCAAAAATGTAACTTCTCCACATTCACCTCGACCATTTTGTTTCATTGCATGTGCCCTGTGATGTTACGACAGGCCTGGTTAGTCGATATCTCTGTATATCACATAGATTACCTTCAATTACATTCTCATTTTATCGCTGAACCTAGCATTATGTCGGATGCGAATAGAGAATTGACTTTTACTTCTCCTTCTTCTTCCTTGCAAGTATTAGGCCAAGACCTGTTACGATCCTATAGAAAATTTTCCCTCCAGCGTTTCATAGGACGGCCCAGTGATCTTCGTCCTCTTGGTATATAATTATAAACAGCTTTGGGGATCCGATTTGAACTCATTCTTTCAAGATGGTGTTTCCAATTTAGTTGGTACTGTTTAATATATTCCAAAATTGACGTAGTCTTCAATTCTTTTAAGATATCGGTGTTCCTTTTCCGATCCCAACTGGTGTAACCCGCTGTTCTGCGCATGAATCTCATTTCACAAGCCGTTATTCTGCTTTCATGTTGTCTTTTTAGTGTCCATGCTTCACTACCATAGGTCAACACTGGTCTAGCCAAAGTGTTATATAAACGTAATCTGGTGTTTTTTTGTACAAGGGATGGTTTCATAACTTGATTAATAATTCCTAAACTTTTATTATAACTAGTAATTTTTTCAGGGATATCTTTTCCATCCCAGATAGAGAGATAATATCCAAGGTATTTAAATTGATTAGATCTCTCTAAAATTTTATTCTGGAGACAGATTTTACTTTGTATGGGGTCCTTCCCATGAAATGCCATAATTTTAGTTTTGTTAATTGATATTTCCATATTAAATTTGGCAGCTATTTTTTTGTAAATTATAAATTGATCGTTGCAAATCATTTTCAGAAAGTGCCAGAAGCGCTAAATCGTCTGCAAAAAGAACAGCATCGAGTTTGAGGTACTTGAAATACCTATTAAGGCTTTTGCTCTGGTTTTACTACAAGGAGCTTTCGTATTCTTCTTTCACTTTCCATTCGTACCACATAATCCTGTCTATAGCAATCTGTAAGACTGAACTGTTTTTATTCATTTGGTTTCCCCTAAAAATCATGGAGAGCTCATTGTTGAATCTGGGGCACTTTGTATATGTAATCTGCCTTTGAAAAGAGTAGACACACTGTGACAAATAACAGCTGTGTGTTAACAATCTATCACATGTGTCTATATAAAGACAACCAACTGTCGCAGTAATGTGCATGTAAGGACATTCTTTGTCAATGTTGTTATTAATTGTATCGCAACAAAATGTTATGTAACACCTTTACGGTAGCTACGTACTGCTTCTTATCTTGCTTTATACGTAACTAATTGGCACTATCCAACACAGAGGTTCATGGCCGCAAGGACATAATCTCTCCATATATTCTTATCCTGAGCTAATGTTTCAATCATTCCTTGTATAATTTACTGCCCTCAAATCTATATATTATTCCCTCACTCATTCTTGGTCTAAGTTTATAGGACAGATGCATTACCTCTGATAAGAAAGTCCCGCGTCGTAGCCGAGTGGTTAAGGCAAGAAGCATTGGCGCAGAGCTACGGGACTTGCGCTGGTTCGAGTCTCCATGGGGGAAGAATTATTTTCATGAAAGGCTAGTATGGGGTCGTCTTGCCATCTAGAACTGTGAGGAATTTGTGTAGCTCAATAAATAGCAACTATAAAGGCGGGGGCACTCGAACCACCTCACCTATGTAGTGAATGGCTCGATGATTGTCCACCTCTGTAATTGACAGTCGGCTGGTTGACCAAGAATCTTCTAGGTCTTGTCGTTAGCGCCACGGTTGTTTTACATTATTTTTAATAAATAATTTTCATACAGCGTTGCTAACAGATAAAAAATCATGTACTTATTTACTCACTGGCACTATCGAACCCGTAGGTTCATGGCCGCGCGGACATAAGCTCTCCATACATCCCTATCCTGAGATAATGCTTTCCAATCATTCCCTGTATAATCTACTTCCCTCCCATGTTCCTAGGGACATGTCCCTGTGTTTGAGTCTTTGGCATGGGTTCCCTGAATGTACACGAAGAAATTAAATAAGAATTCAAAGCGAGAAATTTGTGTTATAATTAAATTCGATGCCTCCTGAACTCATCTTTTGTCTATGAATCTAAAAAAATAATGTCCATTTTCTCGAAACTTGAGATCTATCCGGCAGCCATCGATTTGTTGAAGTTGACGATCTTCGCCTGTGTTGTGTGAGCATTGTCTGTAGGCTAATCTGAATTAGCGGATCTTTATGAGGCTGTAAAATAACTGTAAGGAAGAGACCTTGCAGGCTTTGTTTATAATCATTTTCTAATAAATATGTCTTAGAGTTCATTATCACTACACATTCTCATAATATGAATCGAACTAGGACCTCCGGCAAATATCAGACTCACTGATCATTGCCACATACACAGAGTTGACAATAAAAAATAAATATCCTCAACTCGTGTCCAACTCAGGGTCGGATCGAGGAATGAGATGAGATGAAGTCCCTTATATAGAGGTCTGTTAATGACAAGGTTGCCGGCCGACCACGCCTGACGCACCGTCACAGGGGCGGATGAACGAAATGGATGAGATGAGTATGGAGAAATGGTGGAATGAAATTTGTTGCGGGGGAAAACAAGAGAAACCCCGAGAAAAACCTGCCCAAGCACCGTTTCGTCCTCCACAAAACCAACATGGAGTGATCGAGACTCGATATCGGGACTTCAGCGCCACGGAGCCGCTACAGATGATAATATATCAAATTAACGAATTTTGTATCAAAATATCACAGAAAAAAATGAATATTTTAATTTGAAATAAACACAATTTAAAAATATAAACAAGAATATAAAGAATACATTAAAAGAGAACTTCCATGAGAGTTCACTAGCACTTGTGACTCTCATTCGAGAGATCCCGGTTTAAATATGACGGTGCTAATTTTACAATTGCTTGATTACCTCAGCTGACAAAGCACATCCTTGGAAGGAATTTCATTAACAGGACTCGCTTCATCACATCCAACCATTTGTATTGTAAGCCTATGTTTTCCCTTTACAGAGATTTAGGCGCTCTCCCCCTACAGGGAAGAATTTGAACCATATTAATTTAGTTGCACTTGTTTTCGTATAGATGCTATTTTTGAGTGGTACGTGGAGAGCTTATGTCCGCGCGGCCATGAACCTACGGGTTCGATAGTGCCAGTGAGTAAGTAAGTAAGTACGTGGTCAGCGTTCCGCCTCATACTGACATCTAATAATAATAATAGCTTTATTTTACCTGGTAGAGTTAAGGCCTTAAGACCTTGTCTACCACTCAACCAGGTTTAAAAAAATACAAAAGAATAGTCTTAAATCTAAATTACAATATATATATATATATATATATATAAACGATTACAAGTTATGAATACAATACAATTAATATTTATAATGTATTTGGATTTACTCTAAATTTAACGAATTAAATATATATATAAAAAAAGAGGAAAAGATTAATGACATGGTATAAAATTAAATAAATAGAGAAAAATTAATTATTAGACAACAGGTAACTGTATAAGCGTGACTTAAAGGTGCCAAGTGTGCGGCAACCCCTGATATCTTGAGGAAGGAGATTCCAGGAGCGGGCGGAGGCTACTGTGAAGGAAGTAGAATAGGAGGAAGTGCTATGAAGAGGAATTGTTAGCAGACTGCTATCTTGTGACCTAGTGTCAATATTGTGGTAGGAGGATAACTTCTCAAATCTGGACGCCAGGTAAGTAGGGATGTAGGAATTCAGAAGCTTGAAAAGTAGTGAAAGAGAGTGCAATTTACGTCTGTCAGTAAGATGGAGCCAAGAGAGGTTATTAAAGTGTTGGAAATATGGTCATAACGGCGAATATTGAAAATGAATCGAACGCAAGCATTATGAACACGCTGCAGTCTCTGCGACAAGGCATAGTTTAGATCATTATATAGGCCTATAATGTCACAATAATCGAAGTGTGGTAACACAAGATTCTGCGCTAGGATTTGTTTTAACGAAACTGGGAGAAAATTCTTTAAACGTCTAAGATAATGTAAGATCTAGGAAACCAAGGTAGTACTAGGACGGGAAAATTCGGTAAATTTTGCTTAGAGGCCTTTTCATTCAGGCTTAAGGATTTTTTACGAGCCTGAAAATCTTCAGACTCGGGACCCACGGCATAAAGTTCCTATCCAACCATTTCATAACATTATTATTGAAATAAAAGCAGTGAACTTCGTCCAGGCCGTATGTATAACAAACAAGCCAATACCCGGAATGCGTTGCTACGCTTAAATACATTAAATGTGTTTTTATGTTTAGATGAATATGTAAAAATAAAATTAATTATACATTTATATTGCAATTATTTTTAGATACCCCGTTCCGATTACGCGTAGTTGCGCAGGAATCTACGTATCCCGATCTACTTGACATTAATGAGCTGAAAGACAAAAAATGCTATTGTGAGAATGAAAAGTGATGAGATAAGGATGCAGTGGAATAGTAGAGAAATGGTTGAACATATACAAAATTATCAGATTAAATGGTTCCAACACGTCCAGAGAATGTCAAATTCCCGTTTACCAAAGATGATTTACCACCTCAACCCTAAAGGCAAAAGAGACCTCGGAAGACCCTTCAACCGATGGAAAGATCAGTTTTTGTAGTCGCAGAACGGGCATCATCACCCAATACTGCATTCGGAAGAAGAAGAAGGAGTTATTCGTAAAACATAAGACAAATGCTGTCGCGGACTTCTTTGTAGACTTTTCTTTTTCTTTAGATATTCGATTCTGTATACATTAATTTGGTTATTTGTTGGGTAATGTAAGCCATTTAAGCGTCCAAAAAGCGACTTTTTAGTGCACCGATGCCCTTTTTAGCTCCAGCCCTATAGTATGTACGGTAATTATATCACATATGTTAATTGTCTCAGAAAATTATCTAAATTATGGTAAAAATCCCATTCAAATCAGTCAAATAGTTTTTGACTCCATGACGAACAGAGAGACAGACTCACTAATGTTTATGTATAAAGATGTAATTTATACACAACCTACTTGGATACAATCAAAAGACTCTCGACGCGATATGACCTTGCATGTTAAAATGTCTATAAAAATAGCATGAAGTAAAAAAAAAAATTGAAAAAACTTGCAGCAGTAAAAAAAAAAAAACTATTACAAAACCAAGGAGGTTGCGAAAGTTATTTAACGACACTTAGTCCACTCGAGTCCCAATAAAACTTGAATATGAAATACCCAAACAATTTTGTTGAGAGCCCTCTTATTTGACGATTCAGTTTATTTTAAATATCGTCAATCTACGTCATGCTTTTCTTCTCTTCTTAAGAAGGAATACATACTCAGGGTAGTTATGCTCGTAACCAGAGGCGAGCAATGTAAACCCCAGTACACCCCTAAATCCTGGATGAAAACAATTAATTATGATTGTCATTCCTTTATAATTGTACATATGTTCGAAGTTTTAATTCACAAGTTAGATAATGCTTCTTTATAGCGGTTCCGTGTGTAAACACATTTAATGAGACGGCTATTAAAACCTGAAGGACAATTAAACGCACGTAAAACTTTTCACCGACAAAATATATTATCTTACAGGTCAACAAACCTTGTTTATTTCAACCTTTGAAATATATTTTTTAAATAATAGAGTAAAATCGGTAATATATGTAGTCTAACAGCAGGATTGAATTATTGTGTTTATGAAAAATGACCGAAGATTCCAGAGATCTTTAGAGTTCTAAATAATAATTTGTGACGAGTGCCCTCAAATGCTGTTTCTCCATTAATCATCTTGAAGTCAAATCCTTTGAAATTTTCACGAAACTTTTATAATTTAATTCGAAATCATATTTGAATATACGTATAATATTATGATAATTTTAGTTGTCTTCACCCAATTATTATGTTACCTACTTACATTGGAATTAAATGTAATATTATACTTTAAATGTATCTTAACTTGTGTGTCTTTCACAATTCTCGGAAAGGACAAATATAGTGGTAATGGTTATGATTTTTACATTAAACAACTGTTAGGGTTCAAGGATTGAAAGTGGTATTTTCACAGACGAGTTAAGAGACTTCAAAACTATTGTAAAACACTTTCAATTATTCTATCTTAAATATTTTATTTCATATTATGTCGAATTTTCTAATGTCAATAGATAAAATATTAGCATGTACTTATTAAACAATATAATATAAAAATACCGTTACTGTAAATATTTATTTCTGTATTACACTATAGTGTATTCTAAAACATTCTAGTATGAAACAAATGTACAGTATTAAATGGGCCATTAAATTTATTTTAGTTTTAATCTATTATATCAGATTTTTTTCTTTCTTTCTTAATAATACTACTACTACTACTACTACTACTACTACTACTACTACTACTACTAATAATAATAATAATAATAATAATAATAATCAACAAGGATTAAGCCCAATGGCCTGTTCCGATCTCATTATAGGTCGAATTGGTCCTTCCATCTCTTCAATGGTCTTCCCAACAATCTTCTCCCTTTTGGTTTATAATTACATTCTTCTTGGTATGCGCTGTTCATTCATTCGTAATACGTGCTGAAGGTAAGCATTTTGATAGTATTTTATTCTTTCACAGAGATTAAATATATTAAGTTCTGTTCTTATATCTTCGTTTTTCTTTTTATCGGTCCTTTGGTATCCTGCTATTGCTCTCAACATCTTCATTTCTGCAGCCTCTATTTGTTTACTATCTGCCTTTGTTAATGTCCAGATTTCACATCCATAGATAAGAGATGGAACTGCCAATACTTCATAACATTTTTAAATAGTTTCTTTTCTTTGTAAAATTTTAATAATAATGAAATTTTCTCTTGGAATAATAATGATAATAATAAATCAATGGTAAAATGTCCATTGTGGAGTCAGTCTTTCAGCAATTGATACAAAAGGATACACAAAAATTCGGATGAGAATAGACTAGCTCGAATTGTAGCAATTTTTGAAATGTTATAAAATATCTTACAATTAAATAAGGAGGATATGTTTACATAAATTCTATAAAATTATTTGGAAGGAAATAAGGGTAGCCGTAGCCGAGCGGTTAAGGTAGGAAGCCTTGGCGCAGAGCTACGGGACTTGCGCTGGTTCGAGTCTCCATGGGGGAAGAAATTTTCCCATGGTATTTCGGCCAGTATGGGACCGGTGCCCACCCAGCATCGTGAGGAAATCGGGTAGCTACAATAAGTAGCGGCTCCAGGTTGAGGAACCAGCTATAACGGCTGGGGGACTCGACATGCTAACCACATGTTACCCCTACACTGGCTGTTGATCATCTACCTCTGTGATTGACACATGTGGATGTGAAGGGCCAGCAGCCGGCTGGTAAAAGGGCAACCTCTGAAAAGTGGAAAGACCCTCAATCGGAATCGGAATAAGGGAAATGTTCCTTATAATTTATATTAAGTACCTTGGCTTCTATATTAGGCCTATAATATTTATAATAATGAATGTAAAAAAATATCCATGGCGCGAGAGACCTGGCCCTACCAGCCGGCTCCTGGTCATGCGTTAATCACAGAGGTAATCAATCATTCAACCGGTATAGAAGTGACATGTGGTCAGCATGTCGGGTTACCCAGCCGTTACAAGCTGATTTTCTCAACCTGGAGTATTACTTATTGTAGCTACCCAAATTTCTCACGATGATGGGCGGGCACCGGTCCCATACTGGCAAAAATTCCAAGATAAAATTTCTTCCTCCATGGGTACTCCAACCAGCTCAAGTCTCAAAGCTATGCAGCAAGGCATAATGCTTTAAACCACTCGGCTACGGCGCGGGACCATGTATGACATAGTTTAATCATAATATGTTAGTAAAAGTGGCATCCCCGCTATGAATATTACAGTTTATGGTGTAATGTTCCATTTATCGACCATCATATAGACTCGTGAAGTACAGAAATGAGATTTTTTTTTTGTTCAATGCCACCAAGTGTCCTTTAAGAGATTTCAGGATTTCTCCCTTGTCATTGGGGAATTGTAATCCATTTCTTAAATTGAGGCACCTGCAAGGCGGAGTTACGTAACCCCCGATGATATAATGGGTTATAAATTATAATGAAAGGCTAGGAGAGTCCTTAATATAAACTTAACCTAAATTACAGACTATGAGCAACCACAGGAAAAATTCTCTTTAAGGAAAAATTCCTATGGTGTGACCAAGAATCAAACCCGGGACTTCATGAACTATACTCAGAAACGCTGACCACTAGCCCATGCGGCACGCTTGAGAAATAATATAAAATAAGATGCAACTGAAGGGCGTTGTCAGATATTAATTTCGTCAATGGTGATTTTAAGATATTAAAATGAATACAATATCATTTATATAGCCCAGGCATGTCACAGTTCAGAGCCCCAAGTTCTGTGCGGAGCGCAGTACTAACTCTGGAGCATGCATTCTACTTCCTACTACTCCGGCAGGACCTGTACGAAAGACTACCATTGTCATGAACGTTTATAACAGGAGGAATCGAAATATAAAACAACGCACAAACAGGAGTAAAGCATTTATTAATGAATAGTATTCATTGGTTTACAGTATTAAATAACACATCAAAAGATTTTAATCTGCAATATTTAATATTTGCCTTAAAAAACACATGATATAATATTTCTTGGTACAGGAAAAAAAAATAGTGGGTATATTAATTGTTCCTACTGTAGGAAAATAAATCACCTGTTTTCAGGGTACTACTTCCCGGGCATTTTTACCTGACACTTGACTTTTTTTTTTAATTTTATTATATTTTTTATATTTTTTATATAAAACTTTCCTCATTAGAGGATTACCACAAGGTCAAAGTGATACAGACAATTAATTTTCGAAATTGATAAAATACATAACATTTCCAATTGAAGTATATTCTATAAAGTAGAAATTTTGTAAACATGGTTTTTTAAAATTGAAATTGATCCTCTATTGGCAGCGATGGCAATTTTAGAAAGATGCATACTGTCCAAATCTAAGAAACTAAAAAAAAAAAAGCTAAGAATCTTGGTATAGTACCTCTTGCCTCGATCATCAATCTTGTGACCGTTACACTATCTAATTGGCATTTCTCTTTGTTATAGTCAACTGTTGGCTCATATATGGCTTTCTTTTCAGAGTCAACTTCCTCAGGTTGGCCACTATGAGTCTCAAACGGGTTGTGGGATCTAATATCATACCTATTTTAAAAGATGGTCTAAATGCAATAATATTTATTCGTCTATTACTCACATTTACTAATTTAATATTAAAAATATAAAATTAGTACATGATAAACCAGTCGTCCTCATCTAAAATAAAGTTCTGTTTGAAAATTTTGTCAAGTAGTTAAAAATATGATGGCCTTTCAAAACAATGTTTCATCTCCTGCATTTCAACTGGTATTATCGCCTCACTATGGTTGTACGTTTATATAAAAGTGGGTGGCGCGACAATGCTTGACAATGATTAACATGCGGAATTATTATAGTGGCGGTAGTCGGCATCTTTGTATTTAATTATATATAGGCCTAACACCTGCGGGGAAACAAAGCGAGCCGCTGGACAACTATAGTAGTGAGGCTATAATACTAATGTTGTATAAGTTATACAACGAGTTCAGGTCTGCGGGCGTGTTCTTGTTGAGCAAGTCTTTATTCTCAGTTTGTTTTAAAATTCCTATGTTTTCTAGAATGCTGATCTTGTTGTTATTCTTTCTATGCAATTTTGACATAGTATTATCGATTTTGTCGACCCGTTTCTAGTATATGTTTGGCAAAACTTGATTTTTCTTCGTTATTAATATTTTTATGTTAACATAAAAATTACACAAAACACCTGAGCCTGTCTATATTCGAAAGGCAACGATTCTGGTTATTAAATGATGATGAGGCTTCTGTATCAATGTGTGAAGTGAATTTTAAGAACCAAAATTATTAAAAACATTTTATACCTTAGTTTCCTAGATGTCAGTATGAGGCGGAACGCTGACCACGGACCACTCAAAATAACATCTATACGAAAAAAAAGTGTAACTAAATTAATATGGTTCAAATTCTTCCCTATAGGGGGAGAGCGCCTAAATCTCTGTAAAGGGAAAACATGGGCTTACAATACAATGAAATTAATAACACACATTCATAACAATATATACTAAGACACTTACAGATGATTTATGTAATTCAAAACACTCATTCCAAACCATAAGATAATATTTCTGTTTTATAATGTATAGTATAATATTGTCATAATAAGCTACAACCCTAACATGCCTTTGTGGCGAAATAGGGTTTCATAATATTTGGAAATTCAATAATAATGATGATGATGGAATAATAATAATAATAATAATAATAATAATAATAATAATAATAACAGCTCTACAAAAATAATTGTGTTGCCCTGGATATATCAGCGAATTTATATGTTTTCAAGTGCACAGTTTACGAATATATTCATGAAAGTGCTGAATGTGCTCTAGTTTTTATGATTTTTGCTTATCTTATATCTTAAACAGTAAACGGCTTGTTACTAGTAAAATTTATGTTTCCAGTCATGATTTGATTTCTGCGCATTTTTTTCGTGTATACAAACATCACGTGATCCCCACTCTCGCACCCCTCACTCCGCACACCGGCCATGATCAAAGTTATTTGAATTAAATTCACTCATGACGTGCATCTAGATATGATAAAACAATTCGTCAAAGCGTTGGACAAGGAAGGAGAATGTTTCAAATACATTTGTAGAACATTTCCTAAGCTCAGTATGGAAAAGTTAAAAGGCGGAATATTTGATGGTCCTCAAATTCGGCAATTGATGAAACATGCAAATTTTATCAAAGTTATGACTGTTCCGGAAAGTGAAGCTCTGAAGAGTTTTGTATTGGTAGTAGAACATTTCCTAGGTAACTATAAAGCACCAAATTATATGGAAATTTTGCAAAACACGTTGACTAGCTTCAAGATTCTGGGAGCAAATATGAGTATAAAGTTACACTTTCTCCAAAGTCACCTGGATAGATTTTCGGATAATTTAGGAAATTATAGTGACGAACAGGGGAGAGCGCTTACACCAGCATCTAAAAGTAATGGAGGAAAGGTATCAGAGTAGATGGGACCGTCACATGATGGCAGATTACTGCTGGTCTTTAAAAAGAGATTGTCCCCTAAAAAAAGTATAGATGAAAATCACTGAAGTATGACATGGGTTTTTTACATTTTTCTTTCTATTTACGTCGGCGTATACTAATTTTTCAAAAAACAACTGACATTATAAATATATCTGTTATATTTTTTTTCATATTTTTCCGATTTTTGTAGTGTAAAATGAAAATAAAGATTTTGAAAAACAGAGCAAATCTTCCAAAATCATTGATAGTTTCATGAATTGTGAGCATAAATATATCTAAAATTAATCTTATATCAAGGGCAACAAAACCACTGTTAACCAGTGTAATAAATATTATTTTTTAATGTTCAGTATATCTTGTGTTAAAATTTCTTGTTGATCTTCCGATGTAAAACTTACCGCAATTTTGTACTTTAGTTTATAAACGTCTTTATTTTCGTATTTATTTGTTACTTCAATTTTGTTTGATACGATGTTGTTGAGTTTGTTATTAGTTTTAAAGGCGATTTTTATGTTTTTGTCTTGTTTTTTCATCGAATTACTTAATTTAATCGTTTCAAAATTGGGAGACGTATTCTGTGCCAAAAAAAATAAGAAGGCTTGATTTTCGCAAGGTATCCTTGCTAAACGTAGCCATGCTCATCATTGCGTTTGACGAGTAAAACTGAACCAAGTCACCAGGTAGCGTTACCTGTCCAGCGGAGCGCTCCTGGTGCATATCGTGTTTTACATCGCTGATATAGCCTTTCCAACTTATTTATTGGCATACTGCTAAAAATGTGGAATCATTTACCACACGAATAAACTTTGGCTCTTCGTGTTCCTTTTAGAAACGCAAGTCACGCAAAATTGTTAGTTACATCCTTATTCGAGGGAGTCCCTAATTTATTTTAACATTAGAGGGAGAAAACTTAATACGAAAGAAGGAATTCAGAACACTCCCCACACTTTAGAGATTAGCCAATTAAAAATTAACCCATAATTTTGGCACAATAACCTTATGAAAGAAATTGTCGCATCATCAGTTAATAAGCCTATTTCTAAAAAGAACATTTATCATCTGTTAAACATAATTGTCAAACCCTGTGCACTGTAATTACACAGATGGAATGCACCAGGGATGTCCAAGATTAGCATGTAATCTTGCTAGGCATATTCATAAAATACAAGTAGTTGATTGTATAGATGAAGTCTGGCAAAAAATGGTTATAGCTGTAATCAGCTCTTAGAATACAAAGTAACAGGGAAAATTCCAAGTATCTCAAGTCTCTTCTCCATTACATAACATAAGTATACTTGAATTCTGTGTAAAGGTCAAATGTTTCCATGCCCTTAAGTATAGGAGTACGTATAGAATATTCTCTTCTAGGTTAGAATTCTTTAATATATCATTAACAACTGTCAGTAGTTTATCATACTGTAAGGACTCATGCCCCAAATGGTAGGCAATGACCAATCACACTTCCATGAATTTTGTTTTACAACCAATGACAGTTGTGTTTCACCTCGCTCTTTATCGATTTCTCTTTATCAGCTCCTGCTTTTCTGATAAAGAAAGATCCTCTTTTTTAATATTCTGAACAAGTTAGAGCATTATTTTTCTCCAATAAATATATTGAATATAGTAAATAATGAACAGATTCCGTGATTTTACTGAGATGTTTACTAAAAAAATAAACGAATAACTTATAATGTTAATTATAATATACAGTTTGATATGTTTCGTTATTTCTCCACTAGGGTGCATTCTTACAATAATGCTATCCTATTTGGCAATATATAATATGATCAAGTTTGCAGTGAATATACATAACTTCACATTTCTGATTTGTTTTCAAACATCGCCGTTTACATTAAATATACACACATTTTAAAATACCGGTAACTATATTTAAGTAATGATTTTTGAGTAAACAGTTTAATTTTATTCGTTAAATAGTCCTAACAAATGCCACTCTTGATTTCTAAATCCTCTAAATAAATTCACTCACGATACTTATTACTTATGATAATATGTTTATATTAACAGACAAAAGAAAACATTGTATGTTTTATTCGTTCTAACAAATATTAGCAAGCATTCTGGCTATAACAACATTTAACTTTCTCGTTTTGTATGAACAAATTTGACTTAGGTAAGTAAAGAATTGTATATTTATTTGAGGTGTATTGGCATTCGTTTCCAATTATTCTGCACTTTCTGAGAAGCTCTCAACGTCAAAAAGCTGAAATGTTATATATCTTTTTCTAATCATTTTTATAGGGCCTAATATTATAAATTGTCATGAACAGTCTCATGGGCTAGTGATCAGAACTGCTGATTACAATGCATGGGGTCACGGGCCTGATCAGAACACAATACCTTTTTTTTTAAGGAAATTATTCCTGTGGCCTCCCACGGTCTGGATTTAGGTTAAGTGTAGGTTTAAGGACTCTTCTGGAGCTTGGTTATCTCTGAACACCTATCATGATCATCGGGGTAACGTAACTTTGTCTTTCACTCGCCCCAACTTAACCCTCTGCATGCCACTGATAAAATCTCTTGTGAGATTTAAATCGCACCCGCCGATGTGATCGGCTTTGCAAGCAGTTTAAGTATATTGTATGGCAGGTAATGGACAGGAACACCAGAGCTTTTACAGTTCCCACAGAAAGCAGAAGAGAACCCTTTACGAGGGGCCATAAATATGTAGCCTTCAATTAGATTAGAAAACCTTCTTAAGCTGGGTTTGTTTGAGAACCTCATGTATTGAGTGATTTGGGAGAATTTCAAGCTTCCAAATTTACAGCTCTGGAAAATACTACCGCCGAAAAAATACTGTGAGAATCTACACAATTTTAATAAAATTAACGCCTTTTAAAGACAAGTGATTGAAAATCTAACCAACCGGAGATAACGTTGAGAGGTATGACTACATAGGGAAACAAAAGGTCCGGACTTCGATACCAAATTCATGAGGACAGACCAAACCACTTACGTCCAAGATTTCGTAGAGAGAGGATCTAACCGCACATGAAAATAATGATTTGTATTAGACAATGTCAGGACTTAGTGAAATTTCTCCCAGCATGTAATTATTCTTATCAATAAAGGGCCTCGATAATTTGATCTCGAACGTTTCATAACAGCTTACTTTGTTTCAAATTTTAAAATCTGTAGCTTATAAAACAGTCGTCCTCAACTATAATAATGTATGTTAGAAACGTTGTTATACTATTAAAATTCAAGGCCTTTCAAAGACATGCTTCATCCTCAGAAATTCCTATGGTACTGAAATTATTTGTACAATTCATACAGAGGGCTTTGGTTGTTGAGTGTGTTCTCATTTAGCATATTTTTATTTTCTGCTTCCTAAATAATTTCAATCTCTTCCAGGATATTGATTTTTTGTCTATTGTTCTCTTTGTGAACTATTGAGATTGTTTTGTATATTTTGTTAAATTTATGCTAAATGATAACACACCCAACAACCAAAGCCCTCTGTATGAAATATACAAATAATTTCAGTATCATAAGAATTCTTGGGGACGAAGCATGCCGTTGAAACACCTTGAATGTTAATAGTGTAACGACGTTTTTAACAGAAGTTATTATACACCATGTTCCAAAATGATGGACGGGATTTTAAGTAGTTGGTATAGCTTTACAAATGAAATTGGATGCGTGATTATTTGCTATAATGAAAGAAAAACTGTGAAAGTTTCATATCCTGTATGCAGTAATTAAATTTGTGTCTTGTCATTATTACGTCAGCGTTAAATTTGTGAAAATCCCAATACCTGTACATAAGTCATTCTGTGTGTTGCAATTTGCGAGGTCTGGTTCCATTGTTGCAGTGCAGCGAGCTTTCCGACGGCAATTTCGAATTGATCCTCTTACAGATAAAATTATCCGCCGATGGTAAAAACAGTTAGGAACTACTAGATGTATCTGTAAAAGGAAAAGTCCAGGACGTCCATGAACACCAAACGACGCGTCGGTCCGGATGACATGATTCATTCCCATACACTCCACGGTCTCCCTATCTCAAACCTTGTGATTTCTTCCTGTGGGGGTATGTGAAGGACCATGTGTACGTACCACTACTTCCAGACTTGAGAAGAAGGATTGTTGCTGCTATTGAATCCATTACTCCAAATATGCTGACCAAGGTTAGGGAGGAATTCGACTATCGCCTCGGCTAGATGTGTGCCTTGTGACGAACACTTATAAAGTATGTTATGAAAACTCGAAGAGTTTCTCTTTAATCCCTTTAATATATATATATATATATATATATATATATATATATATATATATATATATATATATAATGTAAGGAAAATTAAATAACTTTGAAACTCCGTCCATCATTTTTTAACATTCTGTAGTTGAGGACTACTGTTTTATAAGGTACAAATTTTAAAATTAAAATAATTTTAACCTCAACGGTGTTGAAACCTGATTACTTTGTAAATAAGTGAACATTGTATAATAAGGATACTAAGTAAATTTAATAAAATTATTAATTAATTAACTATTGTCTGCTTGCACACAACTCTCCTCCGGACCCTGCATAGATAAGAATCTCAGTGTTCCATCCTAAAAGAACTGACTCGCTACCGCGCAAGGGCAATCAAAATTACTATCGTGACCCTAAGTGACGATATACTGCCCCACGTGTGGAATGTAAAAAATACCTTTAAGACGAGAATATAAACTCAGATATAGAAATAAATTATTATTTTACCTTTTCATATTTAATTGAACGATGAACTGCTTTAGATTGTAGCGGTTGAGATTGTATTCGAGAAATTCATGGTTCAAATCCCGGATTTTGGCTGTTTTATTCAGTCATGAAGATACATGCTGGACTGTACTTTCATTACCCCAAAATATTTATTCCTTGTTCTTATTTTAACCACTCCCTTTATGTACCTTTACGTGTCCCATGCAACCCGAACTATACAGTGACAGGACCTGTAGCTGTCCGGAGAGGATGTTTAAATGCATAATTTCTTCACCACACAATACGAGGCCACCTCCCAGGCAACACAAACATTTAAGACAGGACACACCCACACATTCATCCATTCATCCATATTAAACAAAGCAAATATTCGATAACACTGTTGTGAATCAGCGATCCTATTGGTGACTATTGTAATCTTATAGTGTGTTGTTGAGCAGTTTTTGTTGTATAAATCTGTAATATTGGAAGTCTCGTAATAACAATAGTTTGTGAATACATTCACTTGTTTCTCACATTTAGTAAGTAATGCCGCCCTAAAAAGATGTTCAGTAGAATTTGTTTAGAAGATGGATTTGAGAAATCCTCGAACATCCACCAAATTCACCAGAAATGAGCTCTTGTGATTATAAATTATTCATAAAATTGAAGAACCTATATGAGACATTCGATTTCAATCAATAGTTGATATCTAGAAAACTCTACATCGATCAGATGAAACAAATATTGAGAAATGGTACTGCAGATGGAGTACACCATCTTCCAAAGATGTATATTTGTATAGTTGACTTGGCAGGAGACTATAAATGAAGTTCATAATGTCAAAAATAACCTAAATAATTGTTGTGTGGTGTTATAGCAGTATTGTCATTACTTATCGAATGTTCTAGTATTATAGGATCATTTTCTTGGCTAAATGATGTTCTGGAATATTTGGACCTAAAATTTCCTGACATTTGAATTACTTTATAAATGGAATGATTTAAGATATGATGTTGGTGATGATAAAGTTATAAAATATGCAGTTTTGTTGTTTCATTTAACAAGTGTTATCATGGAACAAGTTAACTCATGTGGTAGCGGTTGAGACGCATTTTTATCTATTTTATTTATAATTGTAATTTAGGTATAAGACTAATTATTGTTAATTTGATTTTTTATACTTGTGGTAGACAAAGTCTTACGGCCTTAAGTATGTCAGGTAAAGTAAAGCTATTATTATAATTTAAATTACGAATACGATGAAGAAAAAGTTATAAAAATATAAAAATTCTCTTGAAATGATTATACTTGGAATGGTAGGAAATGAAAGCAAGGACAATCTTCATGTAATTGCAGAATAAGCATAACTGAAGTACTAGAACATGATTTTTATTCAGGTATTTGTGAGGCCTCTTTCAAGGAGATTTCCCACAATTCAAGGTAGTTATGACATTCAATCACCCACAAACTTTATAATTAGACTTACTTAAAAAACACAAATAAAAATGTTTTTCTTTTTTTTTTCCTTTAATATGTGGCGTTTTCAATTGTATAGACTCTTCTGAAATTTAAACTTGTAATAGTCAAATTTAATGTGGAGTTTTTAAGGTGATTTGGTTTTAATAATATTATAAAGTTAATTAATTTTGCATTGTATATATTAAAGAGATTTTAAGCAATACATTTAATTAGGGTGTTGTTATAAATTGAAAAATTATACACGACATGACATTAGTCCAGACGGCAGCGTTTGAGATTCGTAATGGGAATATACCGAGTTCATATCTCAGATCGGACCAAATTGATAGCGGGGATTCTCGTAGTTTGAATTTTATTTTCACGATATAGTTCATCTTTAATTATTTGTTAGTTCCATCCATCCATAGTAATTCTGCCCAAGGGCAGGTTCTCCACTGCAATCATAGCATTTTCATGCTAGCCTTTGCAGTTTTACAAGGGAATTATAGGTTTGGTAGCTTCCCGTTGCTTTCCACACCGAAGAAGGATGATAAGGATGATGATGGCCGGACGATTTTCGGGGACCGTTGGGTCCTAAGATTCATGACATTTGTCTTACAGGTGAGGAAAAACCCAAAAAAAACCTCACCCAGGAGCCTGTCCCGACCGGATCCGCTGCGTGACAAGACCTCGAGACCACAGCGGTGGACCTTAATTCAATAAAGTGAAGTAAATGCAATTGAACAAGGTACATAATATGCAAAACTATACAAAACCTCACCCTAGATAGTAAACATCCAAACATTCTTCTTTTTCTCCCATTCTGCAATGCACGTCATGATTATTTTTAAATTTTCCAAAGCTTTCCGCATCATTCACCTTAATTCTCGAATATTCTTTATTTTCCTCCTCGCAACATCATTAACTTATCCTCCAATCATAATCCTGGTACCGGTATTACCAGTTTCCTTGAATTTTTATATTCAAATCTTGTTTTACATTGACTTCCTTCGCCATTATTATAGCATGTTGATACTGTACTCCTATAGCTATTTGTTCGACAATTATTCACTTATTTAAATTTTGCACTCTGTTTTAATTACTAATTTTATTAAAATTAATTTAAAAATTAGTTTCTCAGTAGATCTCTTATCTCCGTAATAAACGTATTATTGAGGTTTTATTTTTATTTTTTTGCAAATGTGGATATACATTTAATTTTTGTTATTATTATTCCGGCTTTTACAATGAATATACATTTTTCCGATACCCATGTTCACAGTTAACTACACATTTGTTTCAACACATTTTTCCATTCTTGTCTGTCCATCCAAATATCTTCTTCTATTTCCCATTCCCTCTTACTTTCTTGATTCCCTGAATCCACGTAATATTTGGTCTACCCTTCTTTTTCCTTCCCTGTGGTTCCCAATCCGTGATTATCTTAGGTAGTGTTCCTTCTTCCATCCTTCTAATGTGTCAATATTATAATAATTTAATAATGTAATAATTTTCATCGTTGTGTCGGAGCAACGTAGCTCATACCCAGTGGACTCAGGATCGATCCCCGGTCGGGAGAGGTTTGTTGAGTGATTTTTATCGGATTCTTCCTCACCTATAAGACTAATGTCAGGAAACTTTAAGGCTCATAAGGTCCCCGAACACCATAATCATCGTTATTATATTCGTCATGTTTAGATACGAATGTGTGAATGAATGGTGTGTTTGTTCGTGTTGTCTCGGAGGAGGCCCTGAATTGAGCTGATCACAAATTCGGGGAGGTCCTCCATGTTATATGTCGTTGTGTGGTAAAAAAAGTATGTGTGTGTGATCTAAAACTTAATTTCCTCTCCGGAAAGATGATGTCGTGTGGAACCTGGAAGGCGAGAGGTGGTTAAACTATGATGAGATGAGAATACTGTAATAATAATAATAATAATAATAATAATAATAATAATAATAATAATAATCCATCCATAGTAATTCTGCCCGAAGGCAGGTCCTTCACTGCAATCATAGCATTTTCATGCTATGCTTGCAGCTTTACTAGGGAATTGTGTAGGTACGGTAGCTTCCCGTTGCTTTCCACACCGGTGAAGGATGATGATGATAATGGTAAGGATGATAATGATAAGGATGATGGCCATATGATTTCGGGGACCTTTGGGCCTTAAAGTTTTCCTGACATTTGTCTTACAGGTGAGGAAAAACCCCGATAAAAACCTCACCCAGAAAAACTGCCCCGACCGGGGATCGAACCCGGGCCCGCTGCGTGACAAGGCAGCACGTTACCTCGAGACCACAGCGGTGGACAATAATAATGAACAGTACATAAACATTAATGTAATAAATGATAGCCCTAATCTCGATAAACTGCTTTATTTCATTAAAAGGACATTACGACAGTTAATAAGACGGTCTAGTGGTTCTGATTGATGGATGATAACCAACATCCGAAAAAGTGAAATAGCTTGGCCTAGATTCTCCAACAAGTTTATATAAGTTTCTAGAAATTAAATGTCTAACAAACTACAAGGACAAACTTGATATTTTCTGTCTGAAAAAATAATAAAAAGAAAAGTGAAACTGGATTATTATGCAAACTGTTTTAATTATACGTTTGCTATCATTATATTTAATTGTTCCCTTTATCTTAGTTTATTGTCATCTTTGGAGATAATTTGACGTGCCCTGCGGCTTCCAAGCCCTACACCTATAGCGAGATGAATTTTAACTCTGGGTCATATGCATACGATTTAACCAAATAAGGACATGGGGGAACTCCCCTTAAGAAAGTTCAGTTCAAGATCGGGGTCATCTTCGAACTTTTAAGATAAGACACACCCTTCACTTATATATCGTTATACTAAAACAATTATGATAAGGTGATTATGATTGACACGTTATGTTCGGGGAATATTTAAATCTTAAGGTCTTCTGATGCTTGTCTTATAACTAACTCACTGGCACTATCGAACCCTTATGTCAATGGCTGCTCTCCATACATTCCTATCCTGAGCATCCAATCCTATCCAATCATCCTCTGTATAATCTACCTCTCTCAAATTATGGTTAATATTATTCTCCCACCTCATTCTTGGTCTACCAACTGGCCGTTTTCCCTCTGGTTTTCCTATAAGAAGCTTCCAGCACGTCTTCCATTCCCCACGACCATCGCAGTCTACGAAACTTAATGGTTCTTATTACATCTGGCTTCTAATAAATATCATGTTGCTCACTGTTATGTAATCTTCTCCATTCGCCTGTTCGTTGATCTTTCTTTGGTCCAAAATTTTTCCTAAGTACTTTATTCTCAAATACTCGTAATCTCCCTTCCTCGCTTAAAATAAGATTTTACCCCAGTTGAACCCATGTCCGCATTTCTAGACGGCCATATTTTTTTACGGTGAAACTCTTTTGAACAAGGTACTTTTTTCGTCTCACTTATCGCCTTCAACCTGTCCGGCATGGTCAACCCTTTCGGCAGCAATGCTACCGGGGGCATAGCTTTCGCGGTCATTTAAGCACGCAAGCCGCTCCGCTACGACAAGGTAAAGGTCCATGGAGGGGATGCTTGTCTTATAGGCGAGTAAGATGATCACCCAGGAAAATTGTCCCTACTGGGAATCAATCCGATCCCGGTGAGTCGGAGGCAACAATTATTACCCCAATAATAATTATAATTTATTCCATTTCTTTTTTATTTTAGACAAAATACTGTCACATATAACAACTCAGCATTTGAAAATGATACTGTTAAAGAAATAGTGGATCTTCAAAACAAACATGGAGCTCGTCATTTAGGCTCCTTACATCAGTATTAACTCATTCGCTTCAGGTTTAAATGCTCCATGCATATTCCCAGAAACCGGATTTAAGTTACCATAAATTATATTGTATATTTTCAAATATTCAAAACAAACAAATGATAACGGTACTTGAGATCACAATAAGGGTGAAGGCAAAAACACATTCATCCACTATTCATAGATGTTAACAAAAGATTGCCCTACCAAGGGATGTACAAAATATTACAAAACATATAAAAGCAAAGATAAGCGAGTGTACCTCGTCTTCTGCGATGAAGGCATTTTTAATGCCGGCGAGTCTAACTCATCTTTTGAGGCGAATGCGTTAAGGATATCCTTAACATTAAAACAAAAATAGAAGACAAGAAACCAGAAACAAGATACCAACATATTTTTACGAAGAAATTGCAAACACAAACAGTAGGGTGCGTGTAGGCAAACAGTTTTCGGACACTTTTGAAATCCAGAATGGGTTGAAGCAAGGAGATGCATTATCTCCTCTACTATTTAATTTTGTACTAGAACATGCCATTAAATCTTTGGAGAATGAAGAAGGCTTACAACTCAATGGTATTAATAAGCTGTTAGTTTATGCTGATGATGTAGTATTGTTGGCCGATAGCGAGGATATACTAAAGGACAACACGCACACACTATTGAGTAACACTAAGAAATTAGGACTGGAAGTAAATATCAATAAAACTAAATATATGGTCACACGCAGAAATTCATTAATAATGGAAATGTACAATTAATGACAAATGAGGGAAATTTTGAGGAAGTGGCTGAATTCAAATACCTAGGAACAATAATCACAAGTAGGAATGAGATGCACAAAGAAATTAAACATAGGCTCAATTCTGGAACTACATGCTATTATGCATTGCAAAGACTTTTGATGTCCCAACTCCTTTCAAAAAACGTTAAACTGAAAATATATAAAACTATTATTCTACCAGTGGGTGCGAAACATGGACTTTTACTTTAAGAGAGGAAAGGAGATTACAAGTATTTGAGAATAAAGTACTTAGGAAAATGTTTTGAGCAACGAGAGATGAACAGACAGGTGAATGGAGGATACTACATAACAATGAACTACATGGTCTTTATAGGAAGCCAGATATTATAAGAGCAGTTAAGTCTCGTAGACTGCGATGGGCAGGACATGTTGCACGTATGGGGAATGAAAGACTTGCATGGAAGCTTCTTGTAGGGAAGCCAGAGGGAAAACGCCCAGTTGGTAGACCAAGAATGAGGTGGGAGAATAACATTAAGTATGGTTTGAGGGAAGTTGATTATACAGGGAATGATTGGAAAGCATTAGCTCAGGATAGGGATGTATGGAAAGCTCATGTCCTTGCGGCCATGAACCTACGGGTTCGATAGTGCCAGTAAGTAAGTAAGTAAGTAAGTAAGTAATTGCAATAGCAGTTTTAAAAATGTAGCTAAAACAATACTATGAAGACTATTACAATCATTTTCCGTTCATATTTTTAGCTGTGTCACGACTCAATTTGGGTCAATATCGATCAAGTTTGTGTTCACTGATTGTGTACTTTGAATCGTAGGGTGCCCACCTCTGTTTTTAGGATGAAGAGATTTGTTTTGGTTGAGAACCCGAAGTTCTCGGAATCAAGATAGATTGATTGGTCCTTGTTATGAAGAATATTAAGGAGAAAAGAGAAATAAAAAAAATAAAAAGAAGCATGAAACCCAAACCTTCATTTTTTTATCACTGAGTACAATTTCTTAGATCTTTGTCCAATGTTTCAGTTAAAAAAAAAAAGATTAATTTCAAAATATTGATGAAAACTGATTCTATACTATTTCGTTAGTCTAAATGTTTCATTTAATAGGACTGGAGAATTTTAACAGTACAACAAGACGTTTTATAATTTCTAATTATATAACTACGTTGTAATTTAATTAGGCCTACATATTTTTAACTTTTATGATACATTTTAACGTTAATTCATTCATTATGAGAATTTTTCTCATCATTGAGGGGTTTCTCCATCCAATCATAATAATTAACATCAGTTAAAAAAAGCATAAATGATTATGTAGTTATAGACTATCAGTTTGTAATACACATTCACAAATTCCCCTTAATTAAAGTTCTCCATCTGTGTCTTCATCTGTTACACCAAATTTTATCATTGAATTCTGAATGTTATTCTTTCAGAATAAATTGTAACATTATATTGTAATTAACTAATATGAGAAATGCATTTCTGGCGATTTGCCACGAAATAATATACACCATACAGAATGTAAATAAATTGAACTAGAAAAAAAAATCTAAGAAGTTGCATATAAACCATTTGAGTAGGGAACACACAGTTTCAGACGAAATATACCTGAATTATTAATTAGGTTGTCAATTTTTCACTGAATATAAGTAAAGTAAAGTGATCCCACAACGGGCCCGGAGGCCCTTCGGGTAGTAGGAGGTTAAGGCTCCCACTTTTTCTAGACAATCGGCACTTTATGTCAGCCGGGTTGTCAGCCCTGCGTGACGGCCGCCTTTACCCCCACAACAAGCGTCTGGTACTCATTTCAGTTAGAGGCTGAGTCGACCCCAGGGCCATAGTGCCGCCAGAAGGTTTGGGTCAGTTTAAAACTCCTGACCCCAACGGGACTTGAACCCTCGACCCTCAGGCTTGTAGCTCAGTGCCTTAACCACTACGCTACAACGTGCCCCTTCACTGAATATTTAAAACCTAAATTCTAAATTGATATTACAATTGTTTTTATGTGTAAATGTAAGTGTACACCTACCTTGAGTAAACTGAGTTTGGTTCTGGATGGCTCTTCAGGATTGTTTCCCTGTGGTTTTGGTACAATAGGCTCCTGTCGCAGCTCTGTCTCACCGTTCGCACTCTGTGTTTTTGACATTATCAAATTAGGCGGGAAACAGATACTGTATCAAAACACTACCCACTCCACGTTATCGCCTAAGCACTTCGATACTTAAATTGCAAATTTACGTAAAAAAACTCCCTAGCTTTGCAATTCTACTTGTGCCTTAACTATTGGCTTCGGAGGCTCTCGACGGTGCTGATGTTACGGTGGTGCACGGCAAACTGACTGCTGGAGGAGTGTTCCAGTTGGTGTAATAAGCGGGGACCGGTTCTTTAAAATTGCTAATAGTTTTCTGTCTCTTTCTCTTACACACTATAACGACTGTATATACATTATATTCAATGTTATTGTTAATTTCCGTTGTGTTTTGGGGAAAATAATCTTGTTCTTCAATCGTCTTCCACCTTTATCGTCTATTCATCTATTCTCCAATCAGTAAATATCCTTTTCCCGCTTCCCTTTCTTCTTGAAATGACAGTGCAGCTACTTGTTTTGGTCAGGTCAATAATTACATTCTAGTCAGCTGTTCTTTGATACTCTTCCGCTATTGGTAATTTAAAATAAATTATTTAATATTTTAATTCCATTTTAGCTTACAACTTTCTTTAGGTCGGACAGATAGAATCATCAAGTCTCATTTTGTAGATATATGTTTTTTTTTCATAATTTATATTTTTGCTATTAAAAAGAGATTTTTTTAAATTGATTTTCTGGACCCATATTTCACATGTACGAGTATAAAGTGTCAAAAATTGTACTAAAATATTGTACAAATTAACAAATATTGTAATTTAATCTGACCTTAACAGTCACAGTTATCTCAACGTATACTTATAAATTATTTCCATTTTTAGACGAATGTTGCAAATACTCTCCACTCCTCATCATTTTTCTATTTTTTTAAAACTTTATTGATAATTGTTGAACATGTTGAATTTACTAACTAATTAACTCACTGGCACTATCGAACTCGTAGGTTCATGGCTGCGCGGGCATAAGCTCTCCATACATCCCTATTCTGAGCTAATATTTTCACATCAATCTTTGCATAATGTACTTTCCCGAAATCGCACGCCGTAGCGTAGTAGTTAAGGCACTGAGCTACAAGCCGGAGGGTCGAGGGTTCAAGTCCCGTTGGGGTCAGGGTTTTTAAACTGACCCAAACCCTCTGGCGGCACTATGGCCCTGGGGTCGACTCAGCCTCTAACGGAAATGAATACCAGACGCTTGTTCTGAGGTAATGGCGGCCGTCACGCAGGGCTGACAACCCGGCTGACGTAAAGTGCCGATTGTCTAGAAAAAGTGGGAGCCTTAACTTCCAACTACCCCAAGGGCCTCCGGGTTTGTTGTGGGATCACTTTACTTTACTTACTTTCCCGAAATCATGATTAATGTTATTCTCTCACCTCATTCTTGGTCTGCCAACCGGTGGTTTTCCTTCTGGTTTTCCTACAAGAAATTCTTGGTCTGCCAACCGATGGTTTTCCTTCTGGTTTTCCTACAAGAAATTCTTGGTCTGCCAACCGGTGGTTTTCCTTCTGGGTTTCCTACAAGTTTCCATGTCCCTCTTCCATTTCCCACTCCTGCCACATGTCCTGTCCGGTTTCCTATAAAGATCATGTAGCTCACGGTTATAGCCTATAGTCTTCTCCAATCACATGTCTGTTCATCTCACTTTGGTCCAAATTTTTTCCTAAGAACTTTATTCTCAAATACTTGTAATATTTTCTCCTCCTTAAAATAAAAGTCCATATTTAGCGTCTGTATAACATAATTGAGAGAATAACAGTTTTATATGTTTTCAGTTCAATGAGTTTTTGAAATAAATAATGCATAATAGCATGCATTTCCAGAATGTAGCCTATATTTAAATCTTTTGTGTATCACATTCCAATTTGTAATTATTGTTCCTAGGTATATGAATTCAGCCACTTCTTCAAAATTTCCTCATTTGCCATTAACTATCCATTTCCATTATATAATGTAATTCTACGTGTGAGCACATATTTAGTTTTATTGGTATTCCACTAGGCTAAATCGCATCTACTACACTTGTAGGCCTATATTAGTAGCAGAATATCATGGCCACTATTGTTATTTTACAGACATATGTAGGATATTGAGGCCATGTATCTCTAATGGGCGACAATAGACTTTTATTGGGAAAATCTTGGATAAAAGACCATTTGGAGAGTTGTGGATGGGCTTAGTAAACGCGCCATTGACCGTACAGGCTCCAGTTAGTTCGTCTCAGCGCACACCATACAATTTAATTAACCTTTACTATTTAATTTATTTAGGCCCAGCAACGCACGCCGGCTATTAGCTAGTTTTATATGTAAATATTTATAATACAATATTTTATTATCGACTACGGTTAACTATATACTTACATGTTAGATGAAAGAGTTCCCAGCACAACATTGGAAAGAGTGTTTGGTTTCTTTAAGAAAATTATGAAAATGATGTTATGTGATTCAAGCAATGAAATGCCAATCCAATATTTCTTAACAATGACTATTTAACTCATGCCCCAAATGGAAGTCAATGACCAATCACGTTTCAATGATTTCTGTTTTACAACCAATCAGAGTCGTATTTTACGAAATATTTATCAGTGTTATACTTACCATATTAAAGAAAGCTCCCCCTTTTTAATATTCTGAACAGGTCTGACCATTATTTTGCAGTGACTGAGCCTATACGAAATACGGCTACCAGATTGTATATACTATATATAGTGCATGAATGTCAACACATGCCACATGTGGGAGTTAATATAAAAACATTTGTAGCAATTTATTATACCACCAAAAAAAGAAACCACTGTTTGCATTTTTCTAAATGTATCATTCCCAGATAACAATCCAGAAAAATATAATTGTCATATTTACATCATACGACATCACAAATGAATTAATATACAATTTGATGTGTTTCATATTTTCTCCACTAGAGAGCATTCTTACAATATTCCGTTCCTTTGGCAATAAATAATATGATCTGGTTGTAGTGATAAACAAAAGAAGCAGATGAAGCGAACCTATCGTTTCTCATTTGTTTTCAAACATCGCCGTTTACATTAAATATATAAATATTTTAAAATAACTATAGTTAAATAATGATTTGTGAATAAACAGCTTAATTTTATTCGTTAAATAGTCCTAACAAATGCCACTCTTAATTTCCAAATTCTCTAGATAAATTCACTCGTGGCATTACTTATGATAAAGCAAGAAAAGCTACAGTCGGCCCCAGGATTCGAACCTGAGATCTCGCGTGTATACGAATCTGAATCGTTACCGACCACCAAGCCAATCTGATATTCGTCTGTTATAAAACAAGATATAATTTCAATTTATCTCTATGTCATCTATAATAATTTTATTTTTACTCTACTTTTTTCTGTCTCTTTCTGTCTTTCGAAGATTCTACAAAAAATCGTAATTTCATTCGACTGATTTCTATGAATTTCACTTTAGAAGCTGTGTAATTATAGCCTATAAGCAGGTAATCTATCACCTGGCGTATCTTCATAAGTAGTCTTTGAGAAAGAAAGATTAATCTATATGTTCAAGTAGTAATTAAAATTAATTTTAATTAATTATCAGGCACACATTAGGAAAAATCCATAAGAACAATATACTCGTATGGACCTCACCATACTTAATATATTTAATCTCTGTGAAATAATAAAATACTCTCAAAATGCTTATCTTCAGCACGTATTACGAATGAATGAACCTCGCATACCAAGAAAAATGTATAATTATAAACCAAAAGGGAGAAGATTGTTGGGAAGACCATTGAAGATATGGAAGCACCAATTCGACCTATAATGAGATCGGAACAGGCCATTGGACTTAATCCTTGTTGTGATGATGATGATGACCTCACCATATTGTAATTGATTAAGAGAGAACGCTACAAGCCTGAAGTCGGAGGTTCAAGTCGTGGTGGGGTCATTATTTTTATGCTGGTCTAAATCCTCTGGCGGCACCATGGAACTGGGATCGAATCATCCTCTAACTAAAATTAGTACCAGAAGCTTGTTCTGGGGATAAATATGGTCGTTATGCAGGGCTGACATCTCGTATCGATTGTCTATAAAGATGTGAGCCTTAACCCTACCATCCCAAGGCCTCCTCAGGCCTCTAGTGGCATCACTTTAACTAATATAGGCCCTATTCGTACATGAATGCGATGATGACCCCAAATTATATATTAGGCTTCTAATCAACAGCAGAACCAAGCAAACCAATAAAATCATACAAATTTACTGGTATAAAGAAAGGGCGAATTTAATTTCAGCCTGCAAAAGTATTGTGATATCCATAACAATTATACAAAATATCGATCCAATTATGTTATATTTGTGAAACCCCCCTGAATTTAAATATTACATACCTGCAGATGACCCCACATATTTTAATTTGTACGCATGGCCCAGATTTCCTCCTTATTTTTGTTTATTGATTCATACGTAATTTGTTATATTGTTTTACTGAAAGAGGGACAATTATGGTTTATATCAATATTTAAACTACTTGTTTTTTCGATGTAATTTTCACCTGAAAGGGGTAGTACAAATATTAACTGGGAGTTAGTATATATATAACTGCGCTAAACATACGAAGTTTAGAAACTCGGGTTCAAATACCGACCCAGGCATTTATTTTTCTTTTTATGTCTATATATATATATATATATATAATATATATATACAATATATATAGTATAGTATGATGTCCCCACCGCTGGGTGATCTCGAGGTAGCAAGAGGGAGTTGCTGCCTATGTCACGCAGGCGGGCCCGGGTTCGATTCCCGGTCGGAAGAGCCGTTTTTCTGGGTTAGGTTTCGGTATCGGGGATTTTCCTCACCTGTAATACGCAAAAGTTCAGGGAAACGGGTTAAGGCCCAAATGGTCCCCGAAATCATATGGCCATCATCCTTATCATTATCCGCGGGTCACATCATCATCATCATCATCCATTCAACCGGTGTGGAAAGCAACGGTAAGCCTAACCGGGAACCTACAATTCCCTAGTAAAGCTGCAAGCATAGCATGAAAATGCTATGATTGGCAGTGAAGGACCTGCCTTCGGGCAGAATTACACTATGGATGGATATATATAAAGAGCGAGAGTAGAGAGAGAGAGAGAGGAGAGAGAGAGAGAGGACCGAGAGAGAGAGGGACAGAGAGAGATAGGGACAGAGAGAGAGAGAGTATAGAGAGATGAGAGAGAAGGAGAGAGAGAGAGAGTGAGACCTACAACCCTCGATAGTTTGTTTAATAAAAAACTTTTTTTTTTCTGGATCTGTAAGGAGGTGATTTACATAAAACGAAATCAGCATATGAACATCCAAACATATGAATACGAGACCTAAGTTTAATGTTCTAAGCAAAAAAAGCTAAAAAAACTTTAAGATGCTAAACTTGAAATTCTGTTTAATATTTAATCATGTCCCTGGTTGAAATATTGTACTATCTCCTCTCTGTCAATACAGCATTCCTAATTTAATGACTTTTGTTCTTCTTCTTCCTTCCAAGTTAAATACATTAAAACCCTATAAAGGTAGATTTTTTTTGGCATTTCTTCCTAAATACAGTGAGTGTCCGGACCATCCATTTAAGACGTTTACAGTGCACACACAATACCACTCGATGCACCGTAACTCAAAACGCTAAACAATTCAAGGCTTCAGGCTACCAGCGCTATGATCTAAGCTTCACATACAAAGGACCTGGGATAGACTCCTGGTTGGGTCGATGTCCCTGATTGAGGGGTTTCCTCAACTGTAAGACAAATGGTCCCAACGTCCCTGTAAAATCAGCGGCCTCTTAATTAATTATAATCAATAATCATCGTATTCTTTTTCTTCTTTTTCTTGGGCATACAACACTCATATTTTAGCTAGTATATCCTTGAGAACGAAGGCCCATCCAGCTTAGGGCAGCTCTCCTCTTCCAACTTCTTTTTCCCAAACCCGTAGGTCTTTCTCCACTCAGTTCAATATTATCGATCTATTCTGTCCACTAAACGTTTTCCCTTCTATCTCACCTATAAAATCTTCCTCTCACTCCTTATGCTCTTCATTCTTATTAAATGACCCACGCACTGAAGTCTTCTAACTTTAACACAATTCACGATATAGGATTTTTGAACAGTTTTTCAATCTCTAAGTTAGTGCGAATTCTCAACAGATGTATCAGAACTATCCACGTCAAAACAAAATAACTAGATAATCAAAGTCAATGTGCAAAGACTATGATTAGCCTAAGAGTCTAAGGGAGAGTTGAAATATCCAATTCAGAGATATAATGTGGTCATACCTATGGGTTTGAGAATTCAAATGCAGTGACTCGAATTGAAATTCAAGCGTCCATTTATGAAACTGTGAAGAAGTATTTTGGTAAGATCTTCATTATGCCCCTCGTTGTGGCGACAATTTTGAAGAAGTAATTCTTTTCCCATATTGTGGCGATGTTTTGAAGCAGCTAACTCTCTTCATGCCCGATGTTGTAGTAACATTTTGAAGGATTAGTGTCCCAAAAAGAATTACTGGTTCAGGTTGGGTTTAATTTTCGGTAGAGCTGGATTCTCTTCTCAAGGTCGAAGTTGGTACACAAGATAGGAAAACACTTTAAAAATCACTAATAACTGATTCTTGTAGAAATAGTTGTAAATTTATTTACTATTTAATTTCCCAGCAGATCAAGTAAATATAGGTGGTATTATTCTTCACCGTCAATTAAAATTAATTATTTTCTTTTCTTGAATGAACTATTCTTCTTGTATTAAATATCACATTTTATCAGGAGAGCTGTTATTTATAATTGTAGGCTTTCACGGCCGGCGTCTTGATCCATATTTGGTTCGTCTTCCGGGCTTATAGGCCGTGGTCTGGTTGTCTTCTTACTCGACGTTTCGTCTACTGCTGCGGTAGACATCATCAGGAGATACTGCGTGCTTTCTGTGAACTCCTCAACAGTCGGCTGCAGACTGACTGGTCATTGGAAACTGTCTCTCTGTTTATAGCTAAACCCCGGGTGGAGGGGAGGTTTTCTGCGCGCACCGAGTTGTGCGCTGTATTGCCGTGTGCCGAAGTCATAGGCTTCGTTGTCGTGTTATGCAGTGCTGGGATCCAAATTTTGTTTATCTTCAAGGTTTTCTTCTTTTTTGTTGAAGGAATTTTTATGTTTGTATATTTCTATGGCTTCTCTGTATAGTCTGGTGTAGTAATGTGATGTTTGTGATAATACCTGGGTATCTTCAAATCTTATAATATGTTGTTGGTTGTTCATACAGTGTTCCGCTACGGCCGATTTTTCATTTTGTTTTAACCTGCAGTGTCTCATGTGTTCTTGTAATCGTGTGTTGATCATTTCTTCTCTTTGTTGTACCGATGTACACCTCTCCACAGCTGCACGGGATACGATATATACCGGCATGACTCAAAGGATCTCTAGTGTCTTTGGCTGGGCGCAGTATATTGCTGATTTTTTGTGTTGGTTTGTAGGTTGTTGCTATGTTGTATTTCTTTATATAACCGTCCAATTTTCTCTGTTTGTTGTTTTGATATAAGGTAGGTAAACCTTACCATTTATCTCTTCCTTGTTTTCGTTTTCGGGCCTATATTTCTTTGGATTTATGGCTCGACGAAAATCTGTTTTGCTGTATCCATTGGTAAGAAAAGCTGCATGGAGATGATTGATTTCTTCTTGCAGATACTGTGGTTCCGAAATCCTTTTGGCTCGTTCAACCAGGGTTTTTATTATCCCGCGTTTTTGTCTAGGATGGTGGTTAGACTGTTTGTGTAGGTATCTGTCTGTGTGAGTATTTTTCCTGTAAACCTTGTGTCCAAGTGTCATGTCTTGGTTTCGGATTACCAAAACATCCAAAAACGGTAGACTGTTGTCATGTTCCTTTTCCAGGGTGAATTGGATGCTGGGACAAATCCCATTTATGTGCTTCTTGAAGTTATCTAGTTCCTCCTCACCGTGTTCCCAAATGACGAAGGTGTCATCCACATATCTTAGCCAAACTGTGGGTCTTAAGGTAGCATTCTCCAAAGCCTGTTTTTCAAATTTTTCCATGTAGAAATTTGCTATTACGGGACTTAATGGACTTCCCATGGCCACGCCGTCTATTTGTTCGTAGAATATACCTCTCCATTGAAAATAAGATTCTGTGAGACATATGTTGTAGAGCGCTGTTATGTCTGGAGGAAAGAGTTCTTGTAAGTATGTCATAGTTTCTCCGATAGGTACCTTAGTGAATAATGCAACCACATCGAAGCTTAGTATTATGTCATTCGGCTTGAGTTTCATAGTGTCTATTTTTTCAATGAAGTGTGTGGAGTCTCTTACAAAAGTATCAGTTTTACCAATATATGGTTTCAGCAGTGAGGCGAGATACTTGGCAAGTTCATATGTAGGTGAACCAATGGCCGAAACAATAGGTCTGAGTGGTGTTCCTTCCTTGTGTATCTTAGGTAATCCATACAATCTAGGTGGCAATGCTTCTGATTTGCACAATCTATGTTTAATGTCTTCATCCAGTGAGGAAATCTTGATGAGTTTATTAGATTTACGTAGAACCCTTGCTGTGGGATCATTTTTAAGAATCTTGTATGTCCCTGGATCTAAAAGCTGCTGTATTTTCTGGTTGTATTGCTCGGTTTCCATGATGACGGTAGCATTTCCTTTATCTGCAGGGAGAATGATGATATCTTTGTCTGAGTTTAAAGTTAGTAAAGATTCTTTTTCTTTTCTTGATAAATTGCTCGTAGGTGGTTTGCTTTTACGGAGAATGCGGGACACTTCGCCCCTTATTTCCTCACTCTGATGAAGAGGCAGCTGTCTTATTCCGGCTTCTACATTGGCTATGATGTCTTCAATAGGTACTGTTTTAGGTGTTACAGCAAAATTTCTTCCTTTGGCAAGAACCGAAATTTCTTCTTCATTGAGTTGCCGGTCAGTCAAATTTACTACTGCTCTTGAGTTGGTTGGTTTATTTTTGTTTACTGAATGATATTTGGCGTGTTTTAGTTTTTGTCGTTCAGTGTTCTTTTCTATGGTTCGGTAAAAGCTGTGATATGTGATGTTGTCCACCTTCTCCCAGTCTCTCTTGGAGAGAATATTGCTGAGCTTTAGATGTAAACGAAGTAGTTCAAGGTCATTCAACCCTAATGTTCTTCTAGTATCATGAATACGTTCTCTAAGTAGAGCCCGTTCCATTCGTCCATATATCCTCTTAGCCTTTGTTGTTTTGAAGATATGTTTGCATTGTAAAAATTGAGGGATAGTTTCCGTGTCTCTGCACCGTAGAAGGAAGCTTAAATTGCACAGAAAGCGTCCTTTTTTCTTTCTTAATTCTTCAAATTTCCGAATAGAAAGAAACACATCCTTCCCGTAGAGGTTGCTTATATATAATTGTAGGCTTTCACGGCCGGCGTCTTGATCCATATTTGGTTCGTCTTCCGGGCTTATAGGCCGTGGTCTGGTTGTCTTCTTACTCGACGTTTCGTCTACTGCTGCGGTAGACATCATCAGGAGATACTGCGTGCTTTCTGTGAACTCCTCAACAGTCGGCTGCAGACTGGATGGTCGTTGGAAACTGTCTCTCTGTTTATAGCTAAACCCCGGGTGGAGGGGAGGTTTTCTGCGCGCACCGAGTTGTGCGCTGTATTGCCGTGTGCAGAAGTCATAGGCTTCGTTGTCGTGTTATGCAGTGCTGGGATCCAAATTTTGTTTATCTTCAAGGTTTCTTCTTTTTTGTTGAAGGAATTTTTATGTTTGTATATTTCTATGGCTTCTCTGTATAGTCTGGTGTAGTAATGTGATGTTTGTGATAATACCTGGGTATCTTCAAATCTTATAATATGTTGTTGGTTGTTCATCAAGTGTTCCGCTACGGCCGATTTTTCATTTTGTTTTAACCTGCAGTGTCTCATGTGTTCTTGTAATCGTGTGTTGATCATTCTTTTTGTTGTACCGATGTACACCTCTCCACAACTGCACGGGATACGATATATACCGGCATGACTCAAAGGATCTCTAGTGTCTTTGGCTGGGCGCAGTATATTGCTGATTTTTTGTGTTGGTTTGTAGGTTGTTGCTATGTTGTATTTCTTTAATATTCGTCCAATTTTCTCTGTTGTTGTTTTGATATAAGGTAGGTAAACCTTACCATTTATCTCTTCCTTGTTTTCGTTTTCGGGCCTATATTTCTTTGGATTTATGGCTCGACGAAAATCTGTTTTGCTGTATCCATTGGTAAGAAAAGCTGCATGGAGATGATTGATTTCTTCTTGCAGATACTGTGGTTCCGAAATCCTTTTGGCTCGTTCAACCAGGGTTTTTATTATCCCGCGTTTTTGTCTAGGATGGTGGTTAGACTGTTTGTGTAGGTATCTGTCTGTGTGAGTATTTTTCCTGTAAACCTTGTGTCCAAGTGTCATGTCTTGGTTTCGGATTACCAAAACATCCAAAAACGGTAGACTGTTGTCATGTTCCTTTTCCAGGGTGAATTGGATGCTGGGACAAATCCCATTTATGTGCTTCTTGAAGTTATCTAGTTCCTCCTCACCGTGTTCCCAAATGACGAAGGTGTCATCCACATATCTTAGCCAAACTGTGGGTCTTAAGGTAGCATTCTCCAAAGCCTGTTTTTCAAATTTTTCCATGTAGAAATTTGCTATTACGGGACTTAATGGACTTCCCATGGCCACGCCGTCTATTTGTTCGTAGAATATACCTCTCCATTGAAAATAAGATTCTGTGAGACATATGTTGTAGAGCGCTGTTATGTCTGGAGGAAAGAGTTCTTGTAAGTATGTCATAGTTTTCTCCGATAGGTACCTTAGTGAATAATGCAACCACATCGAAGCTTAGTATTATGTCATTCGGCTTGAGTTTCATAGTGTCTATTTTTTCAATGAAGTGTGTGGAGTCTCTTACAAAAGTATCAGTTTTACCAATATATGGTTTCAGCAGTGAGGCGAGATACTTGGCAAGTTCATATGTAGGTGAACCAATGGCCGAAACAATAGGTCTGAGTGGTGTTCCTTCCTTGTGTATCTTAGGTAATCCATACAATCTAGGTGGCAATGCTTCTGATTTGCACAATCTATGTTTAATGTCTTCATCCAGTGAGGAAATCTTGATGAGTTTATTAGATTTACGTAGAACCCTTGCTGTGGGATCATTTTTAAGAATCTTGTATGTCCCTGGATCTAAAAGCTGCTGTATTTTCTGGTTGTATTGCTCGGTTTCCATGATGACGGTAGCATTTCCTTTATCTGCAGGGAGAATGATGATATCTTTGTCTGAGTTTAAAGTTAGTAAAGATTCTTTTTCTTTTCTTGATAAATTGCTCGTAGGTGGTTTGCTTTTACGGAGAATGCGGGACACTTCGCCCCTTATTTCCTCACTCTGATGAAGAGGCAGCTGTCTTATTCCGGCTTCTACATTGGCTATGATGTCTTCAATAGGTACTGTTTTAGGTGTTACAGCAAAATTTCTTCCTTTGGCAAGAACCGAAATTTCTTCTTCATTGAGTTGCCGGTCAGTCAAATTTACTACTGCTCTTGAGTTGGTTGGTTTATTTTTGTTTACTGAATGATATTTGGCGTGTTTTAGTTTTTGTCGTTCAGTGTTCTTTTCTATGGTTCGGTAAAAGCTGTGATATGTGATGTTGTCCACCTTCTCCCAGTCTCTCTTGGAGAGAATATTGCTGAGCTTTAGATGTAAACGAAGTAGTTCAAGGTCATTCAACCCTAATGTTCTTCTAGTATCATGAATACGTTCTCTAAGTAGAGCCCGTTCCATTCGTCCATATATCCTCTTAGCCTTTGTTGTTTTGAAGATATGTTTGCATTGTAAAAATTGAGGGATAGTTTCCGTGTCTCTGCACCGTAGAAGGAAGCTTAAATTGCACAGAAAGCGTCCTTTTTTCTTTCTTAATTCTTCAAATTTCCGAATAGAAAGAAACACATCCTTCCCGTAGAGGTTGCTTATATATAATTGTAGGCTTTCACGGCCGGCGTCTTGATCCATATTTGGTTCGTCTTCCGGGCTTATAGGCCGTGGTCTGGTTGTCTTCTTACTCGACGTTTCGTCTACTGCTGCGGTAGACATCATCAGGAGATACTGCGTGCTTTCTGTGAACTCCTCAACAGTCGGCTGCAGACTGGATGGTCGTTGGAAACTGTCTCTCTGTTTATAGCTAAACCCCGGGTGGAGGGGAGGTTTTCTGCGCGCACCGAGTTGTGCGCTGTATTGCCGTGTGCAGAAGTCATAGGCTTCGTTGTCGTGTTATGCAGTGCTGGGATCCAAATTTTGTTTATCTTCAAGGTTTCTTCTTTTTTGTTGAAGGAATTTTTATGTTTGTATATTTCTATGGCTTCTCTGTATAGTCTGGTGTAGTAATGTGATGTTTGTGATAATACCTGGGTATCTTCAAATCTTATAATATGTTGTTGGTTGTTCATCAAGTGTTTCCGCTACGGCCGATTTTTCATTTTGTTTTAACCTGCAGTGTCTCATGTGTTCTTGTAATCGTGTGTTGATAATTCTTTTTGTTGTACCGATGTACACCTCTCCACAACTGCACGGGATACGATATATACCGGCATGACTCAAAGGATCTCTAGTGTCTTTGGCTGGGCGCAGTATATTGCTGATTTTTTGTGTTGGTTTGTAGGTTGTTGCTATGTTGTATTTCTTTAATATTCGTCCAATTTTCTCTGTTGTTGTTTTGATATAAGGTAGGTAAACCTTACCATTTTTCTCTTCCTTGTTTTCGTTTTCGGGCCTATATTTCTTTGGATTTATGGCTCGACGAAAATCTGTTTTGCTGTATCCATTGGTAAGAAAAGCTGCATGGAGATGATTGATTTCTTCTTGCAGATACTGTGGTTCCGAAATCCTTTTGGCTCGTTCAACCAGGGTTTTTATTATCCCGCGTTTTTGTCTAGGATGGTGGTTAGACTGTTTGTGTAGGTATCTGTCTGTGTGAGTATTTTTCCTGTAAACCTTGTGTCCAAGTGTCATGTTTTGGTTTCGAATTACCAAAACATCCAAAAACGGTAGACTGTTGTCATGTTCCTTTTCCAGGGTGAATTGGATGCTGGGACAAATCCCATTTATGTGCTTCTTGAAGTTATCTAGTTCCTCCTCACCGTGTTCCCAAAATGACGAAGGTGTCATCCACATATCTTAGCCAAACTGTGGGTCTTAAGGTAGCATTCTCCAAAGCCTGTTTTTCAAATTTTTCCATGTAGAAATTTGCTATTACGGGACTTAATGGACTTCCCATGGCCACGCCGTCTATTTGTTCGTAGAATATACCTCTCCATTGAAAATAAGATTCTGTGAGACATATGTTGTAGAGCGCTGTTATGTCTGGAGGAAAGAGTTCTTGTAAGTATGTCATAGTTTCTCCGATAGGTACCTTAGTGAATAATGCAACCACATCGAAGCTTAGTATTATGTCATTCGGCTTGAGTTTCATAGTGTCTATTTTTTCAATGAAGTGTGTGGAGTCTCTTACAAAAGTATCAGTTTTACCAATATATGGTTTCAGCAGTGAGGCGAGATACTTGGCAAGTTCATATGTAGGTGAACCAATGGCCGAAACAATAGGTCTGAGTGGTGTTCCTTCCTTGTGTATCTTAGGTAATCCATACAATCTAGGTGGCAATGCTTCTGATTTGCACAATCTATGTTTAATGTCTTCATCCAGTGAGGAAATCTTGATGAGTTTATTAGATTTACGTAGAACCCTTGCTGTGGGATCATTTTTAAGAATCTTGTATGTCCCTGGATCTAAAAGCTGCTGTATTTTCTGGTTGTATTGCTCGGTTTCCATGATGACGGTAGCATTTCCTTTATCTGCAGGGAGAATGATGATATCTTTGTCTGAGTTTAAAGTTAGTAAAGATTCTTTTTCTATTCTTGATAAATTGCTCGTAGGTGGTTTGCTTTTACGGAGAATGCGGGACACTTCGCCCCTTATTTCCTCACTCTGATGAAGAGGCAGCTGTCTTATTCCGGCTTCTACATTGGCTATGATGTCTTCAATAGGTACTGTTTTAGGTGTTACAGCAAAATTTCTTCCTTTGGCAAGAACCGAAATTTCTTCTTCATTGAGTTGCCGGTCAGTCAAATTTACTACTGCTCTTGAGTTGGTTGGTTTATTTTTGTTTACTGAATGGTATTTGGCGTGTTTTAGTTTTTGTCGTTCAGTGTTCTTTTCTATGGTTCGGTAAAAGCTGTGATATGTGATGTTGTCCACCTTCTCCCAGTCTCTCTTGGAGAGAATATTGCTGAGCTTTAGATGTAAACGAAGTAGTTCAAGGTCATTCAACCCTAATGTTCTTCTAGTATCATGAATACGTTCTCTAAGTAGAGCCCGTTCCATTCGTCCATATATCCTCTTAGCCTTTGTTGTTTTGAAGATATGTTTGCATTGTAAAAATTGAGGGATAGTTTCCGTGTCTCTGCACCGTAGAAGGAAGCTTAAATTGCACAGAAAGCGTCCTTTTTTCTTTCTTAATTCTTCAAATTTCCGAATAGAAAGAAACACATCCTTCCCGTAGAGGTTGCTTATATATAATTGTAGGCTTTCACGGCCGGCGTCTTGATCCATATTTGGTTCGTCTTCCGGGCTTATAGGCCGTGGTCTGGTTGTCTTCTTACTCGACGTTTCGTCTACTGCTGCGGTAGACATCATCAGGAGATACTGCGTGCTTTCTGTGAACTCCTCAACAGTCGGCTGCAGATGACTGGTCATTGGAAACTGTCTCTCTGTTTATAGCTAAACCCCGGGTGGAGGGGAGGTTTTCTGCGCGCACCGAGTTGTGCGCTGTATTGCCGTGTGCAGAAGTCATAGGCTTCGTTGTCGTGTTATGCAGTGCTGGGATCCAAATTTTGTTTATCTTCAAGGTTTCTTCTTTTTTGTTGAAGGAATTTTTATGTTTGTATATTTCTATGGCTTCTCTGTATAGTCTGGTGTAGTAATGTGATGTTTGTGATAATACCTGGGTATCTTCAAATCTTACAATATGTTGTTGGTTGTTCATCAAGTGTTCCGCTACGGCCGATTTTTCATTTTGTTTTAACCTGCAGTGTCTCATGTGTTCTTGTAATCGTGTGTTGATCATTCTTTTTGTTGTACCGATGTACACCTCTCCACAACTGCACGGGATACGATATATACCGGCATGACTCAAAGGATCTCTAGTGTCTTTGGCTGGGCGCAGTATATTGCTGATTTTTTGTGTTGGTTTGTAGGTTGTAGCTATGTTGTATTTCTTTAATATTCGTCCAATTTTCTCTGTTGTTGTTTTGATATAAGGTAGGTAAACCTTACCATTTATCTCTTCCTTGTTTTCGTTTTCGGGCCTATATTTCTTTGGATTTATGGCTCGACGAAAATCTGTTTTGCTGTATCCATTGGTAAGAAAAGCTGCATGGAGATGATTGATTTCTTCTTGCAGATACTGTGGTTCCGAAGACATGACACTTGGACACAAGGTTTACAGGAAAAATACTCACACAGACAGATACCTACACAAACAGTCTAACCACCATCCTAGACAAAAACGCGGGATAATAAAAACCCTGGTTGAACGAGCCAAAAGGATTTCGGAACCACAGTATCTGCAAGAAGAAATCAATCATCTCCATGCAGCTTTTCTTACCAATGGATACAGCAAAACAGATTTTCGTCGAGCCATAAATCCAAAGAAATATAGGCCCGAAAACGAAAACAAGGAAGAGATAAATGGTAAGGTTTACCTACCTTATATCAAAACAACAACAGAGAAAATTGGACTAATATTAAAGAAATACAACATAGCAACAACCTACAAACCAACACAAAAAATCAGCAATATACTGTGCCCAGCCAAAGACACTAGAGATCCTTTGAGTCATGCCGGTATATATCGTATCCCGTGCAGTTGTGGAGAGGTGTACATCGGTACAACAAAAAGAATGATCAACACACGATTACAAGAACACATGAGACACTGCAGGTTAAAACAAAATGAAAAATCGGCCGTAGCGGAACACTTGATGAACAACCAACAACATATTGTAAGATTTGAAGATACCCAGGTATTATCACAAACATCACATTACTACACCAGACTATACAGAGAAGCCATAGAAATATACAAACATAAAAATTCCTTCAACAAAAAAGAAGAAACCTTGAAGATAAACAAAATTTGGATCCCAGCACTGCATAACACGACAACGAAGCCTATGACTTCTGCACACGGCAATACAGCGCACAACTCGGTGCGCGCAGAAAACCTCCCCTCCACCCGGGGTTTAGCTATAAACAGAGAGACAGTTTCCAATGACCAGTCAGTCTGCAGCCGACTGTTGAGGAGTTCACAGAAAGCACGCAGTATCTCCTGATGATGTCTACCGCAGCAGTAGACGAAACGTCGAGTAAGAAGACAACCAGACCACGGCCTATAAGCCCGGAAGACGAACCAAATATGGATAGAGCTGTTATTGCTTCTATCCTTGATGAAAGTTATATGCTGACTGACTAGAGTAATTCTGTTATAATTTTAAATAACCTTATTACATCACATGATTTTATATTTAAATTCTATTGGTTAATGTTCCATTAAATACCAGGTTTAAATTTGATTTGTTAAATCAAAAAGTTAATTGCTTTAACATCCAATCAGAATTTAGTATACTTTTATTTAAAAATATTAAGTTAAGCAGGTGTTCTTATTACAGTTATAACAGAAAGCTTTATATTTCAGGCAACAATGACTTAAAACAATTTTAAAAGCTTTATTAAGAAAGACTGTTATGTAATACAATTTCTTTAATTGTTACTGAGACATTTTTATTCAACAATGAACAACAATTAATTATTTAGATGTTTTTCTTTATTTAAGTTACATTTAAATATTAAACGAATTTTAAAGTATAAAATTATTAACTTTAACTTCTATATTTATTATGATATTGAAATCCTGCTATAACTGGTAAAATGGCGCGGAGAGAACACTCTGATCGAGACCCAGACATATCCAGACTAGTGGACACTGAACTTAAGAGATCAGTCATGACAATAGCCAGACAATTTCAGATAATTGCTGAATCAGCGTTTCATTGTTTAAGTTAGAACTAGAACGTGTTTTATTAGCTAATATATTACAATGCGAGGTTGGGAAGTGGTTTTTACAGAAGCGAGGAAATTTCCGAGATTATGTAAAACACTTCACAAACGTGTGTTGTGCATTATTTTTTGCACGAATCTGTTTTCAAAATAATAAATAATAGTAAAATAATAACATCCTTGTTGGAAATATTTGTGTTCATTATAAACAAGTGATCGACGTTAGCAGTCTGGCCAATGTATATTCGCTAAATACCGAGAAAAAAAAAGTTGAGAATACAGCAGGTCGTGACACCAATCAGGCACAAAATGGCGGCAAGTACTAATTTATTGCTTTATATTGTTTCAAATAAAGTTCAGTTCATTTAAAATGCAGTAATTTGTTTCGTATAGTGTATATTAACTCTGCCTTGTGAATATTTTTTTTGTGTATACATTGTACGTACCACACATAAAGGGCAGTGGTATTACTTCCCACCCTACATAGGTAATTTGTCATTAATACAGTATAGTTATTTATAGGTTGGAAACCCCGAAATTTAAGAAATTGAACTTTCAATCACAGTCGCCATTCCTGTAAGTACGACAGAACGCACTATCGTACAAAAAGTGTGTTTCAGTACAGTCTCTATCAATGTTTCAGTACAGTCTGTACCAATGTTCACTATCATTTTTAATGCTATTCAAGTACAAATATCAGTATGATAATAATTAAATCTAGTAGACTGTGAAGGGCGGAACATGGGGAACGAAAGAGAGGCATGGAAACTCCTTGTAGGAAAACCAGAGGGAAAGCATCCAGTAAGTAGGCCAAGAATAAGGTGGGAGAACTTATATCCGTGCGGCCATGAACCTACGGATTCGATAGTACCAGTAAGTTAGTTAAGTACAAATAAAAATTATAAGCACGTAGTATAGGATATGAGTGCAATATAAACTATGACGTCATTATGATGAAACATCAAAATCGTGACTGAACTATATAAACAAATTTCTCTTTAAGACAAAACTTAGCATTGATGATAATTCAAAAGAAAACGTGCGAAAAGAACACAACGTGTAGTCATGCGAGTAAACAGGTCAATACTGAACTGCATCGTCATTGTAACATCATTGTAATGCAACAGATCAAACCAATGTAACTTACCGATATTGGTTTGTTATTTATTTATAATACTGCCCATGCATTTCTGCAACACTTCATCACAAATATATATATATATATATATATATATATATATATATATATATATACATTTATTTATTTATTAGGATTTTTTTCTGCACTATGGAGTAGTAATTTAAAGCCATTTTATTATTCCAAAAATTCCTGTATTTCGCATCTTGCGCGCAATAAAACAACAATACTAATACTACTACTACTACTACTACTACTACTACTACTACTACTAATAATAATAATAATAATAGTAATAATAAAAATAATAATAATCATACAAAATTACGACACTATACATTAAATAATATAATATTATTATTATTATTATTATTGGTAGACCAAGAATGAAGTGGGAGAATAACATTAACTATGATTTGAGGGAAGTAGATTATACAGGGAATGATTGGAAAGTATTAGCTCAGGATAGGGATGTATGGGGAGCTTATGTCCGTGCGGCCATGAACCTACGGGTTCGATAGTGCCAGTGAGTAAGTAAGTATTATTATTATTATTATTATTATTATTATTATTATTATTATTATTATCATATCATCATAGGACATTCACGAATTTAAATATAAACCAGAGTGCCTCTATGGAGCAGAAACATTAATTTTGAACAGAAAAAAAAAAATATCGAAAATATAGTGAAAAAATAATGCAAAATTATAAGAACATTTTTAGGTCCACAAGTCATAGGTGAAGCATTTAGACTCAGAAGTAAAAAGGAAATAAAAATATATACAGACATTCATAGTGATATTAGAAAACGAAGGTTAAAATTTTATGACCATATTAAACGAATGAACTCAAATAGGCTTACAAAACAGATAATGGAATTCTACGAAAACAGAAGTAAAGCTCCAGTGCATACTATGAAGTGGATTGATGAAGTCAAAAAGGACTTAAAATTGGCAGGAATTACTAAAGAAGATATCTCAAACAGGGATATATTTAGAATTAAGGTGAATAAGTGGCAAGTTGACCAAGAGGATAAACCGAAGAAAAAAACTGGAACAACTTGGACAGATGATAGAAAACAAGCTCATAGCAAAAGAAATAAAGGAATTTGGGTTCAAAGGAATCGCCTCTAAGTACTTTGCATAGTCCTACATGGGCTCATCCGCAATAAAAAAAACAATATAATGATGTTCGGAATATAGTAATAATAATAATAATAATAATAATAATAATAATAATAATAATAATAAAACAACTCTTTTGTATGGTAGCGAAGTATGAAATTTGAAACAGAAGGATATACAGAGACTTAGATCTGCTGAAATGAGATACCTTCGGAGGACTGCAGGATACACACTACTAGATCACAAAAAAAATGAAGACATCTTAGAAGAATAATTATACATGGAACCTTTATAAAACAAAATTTCTGATTATAAGTCAAGATGGATGCAACATGTTCATCGAATGGAAGATCACAGGATACCCAAACAAATGTTAAGATATCAACATGTAGGAAGAAGAAGACCAGGACGTCCACTCAAAATACTTCTGGATAGTGTTTCTCTTGAGGCCGAAACGGGTTAACAAATGGGCTAAATTCGTGAATGTCCTATGATGATATGATGATAATAATTTTTTTATTATTCCGGCTTTTACAATGAATATACATTTTTCCGGTACCCATGTACACAGTTAACTACACATTTGTTTCTACACATTTTTCCATTCTTGTCTGTTCATCCATATATCTTCTTCTATTTCCATTCCCTCTTAGTTTCATTGATTCCCTGAATCCACGTAATATTTGGTCTACCCTTCTTTTTCCTTCCCTGTGGTTCCCAATCCATGATTATCTTAGGTAGTCTTCCTTCTTCCATCTTCTAATGTGTCCGTACCAATTTAATTGTTTCTTCTTTATAAATCTAATATTGAATATTGACGCCGTAGCATAGTGGTTAAGGCACTGAGCTACAAGCCGGAGGGTCGAGGGTTCAAGTCCTGTTGGGGTCAGGATTTTTAAACTGACCCAAACCCTCTGGCGGCACTATGGCCCTGGGGTCGACTCAGCCTCTAACGGAAATGAGTACCAGACGTTTGTTCTGGGGGTAAAGGCGGCCGTCACGCAGGGCTGACAACCCGGCTGACATAAAGTGCCAATTGTCTAGAAAAAGTGGGAGCCTTAACTTCCTACTACCCCAAGGGCCTCCGGGTCTGTTGTGGGATCACTTTACTTTACTTTTACCTGCATTTTTTCTTTTAAATATGAATTTTTGATTTTATCCTTCCTGGATATTCTTGCAGCACGTCTCCAGTAGTCCATTTCAGTGGCGAGTATTTTTTTTTTTTCATTTGTGCATTTAAAGCCCACACATCAGCTCCATAGGTAATAATGATAATAATAATAATAATAATAATAATAATAATAATAATAATGGCTAACTCACCACTGGCACTATGGGCTCAGTGGTTTATAGCGTTACGTACATAAACTCTCCATTCTACCCTATTCTGAGCTAATATTTTCCAATTATTCCTTTACAATTCACCTCCCTTAAATCACAGTTAATGCTATTCTCCCACCTCATTCTTGGACTACCTACTGGTAGTCTCTTCCATTCCCCACTCGTGTCACATGCCCAACCCATCGCAATGCACGATATTTCAATATACTGTATTTATTACGTCTCGTTACCCATAAAGATCATGCAGCTCCCTGTTATTTAGTTTTCTGCATTCATCTATCGTTCGTCTCTCTTTGATTAAAAAAATTGCTAACCACTTTATTTTAAATACTCTACATTTTTCTCCTCTCTTAAAGTAAGAGACCATATTTCGAATACATATAATAATAATAATAATAATAATAATAATAATAATAATAATAATAATAATAATAATAATAATAATTTCTTCTTCTTCTTCACGGTTTAGGCTTATTTTCTAGCCTGTTCCGGCTCCAAATTGCTGCTCTTTCCATCTTTTCCTTGGTCTTCCCAAACTTATTCTTCCTCGTGGTGAATAGTTGTATGCTGATTTTGGTATTCTAAATAATAATAACAATAATAATAATAGTCTATCTTCGGATTTTTTACAGCTGCTGCCGTGCCAAACCTCCAAAGCCTACGGCCATGGGCATCTTGAATGCTTTAGCCCTCTTGCTTGCATTACTATCTTCATGTTTTCCTTCCACGTTAACTTTATAGTCTCCCACTTTTCTTCTTTCTGCTCGGTTGCCATTGATATAATAGTTTCGGTCATCGTTCATCTTACATTCTTAAAATATGTCCTAATCAATTTAATTCTTTCTCCTCTTTTATTTTAATTATGCTTTCTTCTGCTTCCATAATGTTTCTAATTTCCTTAATTGTGACATGTTCTAATTTTGACTTTCTGACACTTCTGCGTAAATAATACATTTCTAGAGCTATTAGTCTATTCTTGTAGTACTTATTGATTGTCCATACCTCATTTCCATACACTGCAACAGATTCCACCAATGTTTTACCAATATATTTTTTATGTCTCTCCAAATATGCTTATCCCACAACATGGAATTTAATGATGGTATTATTTTACTACTCAATTCAATTCTATGCTTTATGTTCTCTTTACCTATACCTTTTAATGTTATGCATAATGATAATAATAATAATAATAATAATAATAAATAATAATAATAATAAATAATAATAAATACTTAAATTATATTATTATTATTATTATTATTATTATTATTATTATTATTCATTAATGTTCAGGAATTGGAGTACCAGTTGGAGATGGATCAACGGATACGATGTATACACTGTTATTTGAGGATAGCCAGAAAATAATTGCTCAAGAATATGAAGACATCAAGTTTATGTTCAGAAAATTATTGGAAGAAAACGATAACTGGGGTTTGAAAATAAATTTAGAAAAAAAAACATTTTATCTGGTATGTGGAGCCAAAACCGAAAATTTAAAATTAGAAGATGAAAGGGGTATATTTGAGGACATGAAAAATTTGAATATCTGGGAGTAAAAGTAGATAAAGAAGATAAACCAGAGAGTGATATTAAGAACATAGCCTAACACATAAAGGTAGAGCAACAACAGCCATGATGAATGGAATCTTGTGGAACAGACATATAACCAGAAAAAAATAAGTTACAAATACATAATTCAATAGTGAGAATTGTTGTCCACCTCTGTGGTCTCGAGGTAGCGTACCGCCTTGTCAAGCAGCGGGCCCGGGTTCGATCCCCGGTCGGGACTGTTTCCTGGGTGAGGTTTTTATAGGGGTTTTTCTTCACCTATAAGGCAAATGTCAGGAAACTTTAATGCCCATCATATGACCATCGTAATCATTATCATTCACATATTCATCTTAGGATTAAGGACTCTCCTGGCGCACCGCTGCTATCATCATCATCCTTCTAATCATCGGGGCAACGTAACCCCGCCTTCCAGGCGCCCCAATCTCAGAAGTGGGTTACAATTACGTTGATGCCAGGAGAGAACACCAGAAATGTCCAAAAGGACAAACCTGGGGCATTCAAAAATAGTGAGAAATACTGTCACGTATGGAGCTGAAGTTTGGAAATTCAACAAAAACTTATGTCAATGGAAATGTATTTATTTAGAAGAGCAACAAGATGTTCAAAATTAGAAAAAAATAAGAAATACTATCATACAAGAAAAAATGAATATTAGATATTCAATAGTACGGTACATTATATAAGATATAAGCAATTAAATTGGTATGGGCACGTACTACGAATGCAAGAAGAAAGGTCACCCAGAAAAACATAGGAATGGTGTCCAGCTGGAAGAAGAAGGAAAGGAAGACCTCGAAACGCGTGGATGCAAGAAATAAGGACTGTAATGAGAACAAGAGGACTGGAGGACATGGAGTGGATGAATAGAGATGAGTAGAGAAGGAAAATAAAACTTTAGGGACAGAAAGATGTGTAAATATTAAAAATCTGTATATAAATAAATCAATTATTATTATGTTTTATTATTATTATTATTATTATTATTATTATTATTATTATTATTATTAAGAATTTATTTCTAAAAGTGCAGTAGGATGTTGGATATTTACAGATTGAAGTGGTCATAATATTATAGACGGCTATTTTTAAGAAACCGGTTTTTAGAAAGAGACAGTTTAGTTACGGTATTTGAAAATTTAAGTGGGTACACATCATATCACATGCAAATTATACATTTTACGTAACAAGAACATTAACACGATAAATACACTTTAATACCCGATATGCGCAAAGGTATTTAACAATTTTGAAACCACTTCCATTTTAATAAATGAGTGTACAATATAAAATAAAATATTAATTAAATAAAAATAAAACTTAATTTTATTTGATTTTCATATTTATTATATAATTCAGTGACAGCTGTTTCGGTACACTGTACCTTCTTCAGACATGTTAACAAATTATATATATAAAATAAAATAAGTTAAAATATACCTTCATAGGTAAGATCTGTCGTCCTCAACTTATAAAAAATGTATTCTTTATGTCTGTAGGCCTTTCAGAACATCCGTTCCATCTTCACCAGGTCTTCGCTACATTATCTGATATGATGTTTGATGCTGCTGGTACTAATGTGTTGTCGTGACAACATATCAGATAATGCAGCGAAGAAAGAGCTGCTGAAGATGGAACGGATGTTCTGAAAGGCCTACAGACATAAAGAATACATATTTTATAAGTTGAGGACGACGGATCTTACCTAAGAAGGTATATTTTAACTTGTTTCATTTTATGAGTATCCACCTCAACGGTTTTAACAATGAATTTTATTAGTATTGACTGTACAATATGCTTTATTTCAATCCACTGAGAGCTTGAATAAAAGTCGTAGGCCTACTGCAAGCTTAATTAATGCTCTGATTTATATATTGTTAAATATTGATGACAAATCGAAAGACTCGGTTGATTTTAAATTTTATTTTTATAGCAAGTATTATACGTATAATCTGTACATTCCGAAGGAATGAAGCTATTGAGGTTGTTCTCATGTTTTATTTCAAATTTGTTTATCCACAGATCTTCACCGATCGTATTCAGTAGATACCAAAAATCACCATTATAAAAAAAATATGACACTTCTGTGTTCATTCGTGTGTGTCTGTTAATACTCTAGTGGCCACAATTTTTGTTTCATTGAAACCAAACTTGACATATAGCATTCGAGATCGTGAACCAAAATCGGACATTAGATGTAGGATTTCACCTGAAATATACATTTAAAAATCGCTCTAGCGGTCGCATTTTTTTATGTTTCACAATGGAACTCAATATATGCTATTAAAATAAACCTAGGAAGGTATTGTCAAAAAAATCAGTGAAATCCGACCATTAGAAGTGGGATTTACCTGAAAACCAAAATAAATTCGGTCTAGCAACCGCCATGCTTGCTTCGTCGCAATGTATACCACATTATTTGATTAACCCTTAAATTGGCAATGTATCCTATAATATACATTAGTTTAATATATTTAATATACCCCTCAGGGGTCCTCATCTAGGGGATATGTGGATGGCGACCACAAGGTGCCCAAGCTGTGCAAAACATTTCTTCCACTTCTTGTGTTTTGCACTCTTTTAACTTTACTATCTAACCTCTCTTGGTTAACTCTTGTTTTTTTGAAGCCGACGCTATTAGGGCATCTGAGGGCTAGGGAGTCTTTCCTTTCTTCCATTTCTTCTTTCCTTTATTTTCTTTTCTTCTCCAGAAAAGCCTGACCAGAGGCTATAAAATGACAGCCTCATCACTGGTCTTTCCTTCCTTTGGCCAGCAACCAATCGAAGGGACTATTATTATGCTTTCAAGTCTTATACGAGAATTTCCCTCAAACGCTGGAGGGAACATTTTCTATAGGATCGTAACAGGTCTTGGCCTAATACTTGGAAGGAAGAAGAAGAATATTTCTAATAAAATAGTGGAAAAAATAAATCGGCAGATATTACTATACAGTAATATAGGCATATATATATAATTATACAACATGCAAGTAGGTAACATCTTACGATTATACAAGTTTTATTTACTCTCCAGTTCGACACTTCTAAATAAGCTGGCATTAAAAATTGAGTTTGTCCAATGTAACAAAACAATTAGGCCTATAGCCTATATTTCATAAAGCAGCAAAAGGGTAACATAAATTCGACTTGCAAAGAACAGGCAAAGACCTAATCCGTGAAGGATGATGATGATGAAATTGGACTTGCTGAGGAATTCACTTAGCTTACGCAATCTTGAGTGACCGACTTGTTTTTATAAAAAGTAATTGCCGCAAAATACAATTTACAAACATTTAAGCAATTTTTTATAAATCGACTTATAAATATTCTTTTTTATTATAAAGGCAATAACATTTGCAGCAAATTAATAATAATAATAAATTTCATCGTCACAATAGAAGGGATATACACCCTATATATATATATATAGTCCACCGCTGTGGTCTCGAGGTAGCGTGCAGCCTTGTCACACAGCGGGCCCGCTTTCGATCCCCGGTCGGAGCAGTTTTTCTGGGTGAGGTTTTTATCGGGGTTTTTCCTCACCTGTAAGACAAATGTTAGGAAAACATATGGTCATCATCATCATCCTTCACCGGTGTGGAAAGCAACGGGGGAAGCTACCACACCTACAATTCCCTAGTAAAGCTGAAAGCATAGCATGAAAATGCTATGATTGCGGTGAAGGGCCTGCCTTCGGGCAGAATTACTATGCATGGATATATATATACATACTGATAAAATGCATATCAAATTCCGTTGAGGTGAATGTTCTGTCATAAGATAAAAGTTAAAAATTGAAATGTACCTGTTGATAGGTGTCGTCAACATAGTTAAAATGGTGTATATAAAATTAACTGGAGGCGTTTCGAAAGTTAACTTCCATCATGAGCGGGTTAAGCTGCTGCTGGTTGTTAGAGGATACATCATCGTAAACAACAACAACTAGTAACAGAAGCTCAATCTCCTGATGATATAGGCCTATTCTAACGCATCCAACGTGTCTATTAGATAAAATATTATTTTCTGCCTCGTTTTTTCTTTAAGGATAAATAACTAACTCGGAAGTACTATCTGTCCCGCGCCGTAGCCAAGCGGTTAAGGTAGGAAGCCTTGGCGCAGAGCTACGGGACTTGCGCTGGTTCGAGTCTCCATGGGGGAAGAAATGTTCTCATGGTATTTCGGCCAGTATGGGGCCGGTGCCCACCCAGCATCGTGAGGCAATTGGGTAGCTACAATAAGTAGCGGCTCCAGGTTGAAGAACCAGCTATAACGACTGGGGGACTCGACATGCTAACCACATGTCACCCCTACACTGGCTGTTGATCATCTACCTCTGTGATTGACACATGTGGATGTGAAGGGCCAGCAGCCGGCTGGTAAAAAGGGCAACCGCTGAAAAAGTGGAAAGACCCTCAATCGGAATCAATCGGAAGTACTATCGAACAGCGAGGTTCAGTAGATTTTCAAACATCCCTATCCTGAGCTTCCTGTACAATTCACCTCCCTCAAATCATGGTAAATGTTATTCTGGGTCTAACCTACTTCCCGTCTAGTTTTCCTACAAGAAATTTCCAAGCCTCTCTTTCATTACCCATTCTAGACACTTTTCCTGCCCATAGCAGTCTATGAGACATAACTTTTTCATATTACATATTGTTCCCCATAAAAATTACGTAGCTCACTGTTATGTACTGTAAGGTCTTCTTTATCCACCGTCTCTCTGTGGTTCAAACTTTCCTAAAGAACTTTATACTTAAATACTCTTAATCTTTTCTCCTCCCATAAAGGGACCATGTTTCGCATTCATATAACTGGAAAAATAACCACAATTTATAAGTATTCCCTTATTATATCGCATCAGTTTATAAAATGTATAGTGGATCCATGACCTTGTATTGCATTCATAAAGTTTTAATTTTAATTGAGGCATGTCTTATTACAACTCTGGAGAGGATTAGGCCTATAATAAATGATATAATAATAATAATAATAATAATAATAATAATAATAATAATAATAATAATTATTATTATTATTATTATTATTATTATTATTATTATTATTATTATTATTATTATTATTATTATTATTATTATTATTATCTTCTTCTTCTTCCTTTCATGTGATAGACATAGTGGTCTGTATCCAACGTTTGAAGGGTCTGCCCAAAGATCTCTTGCCTGGTGGCTGGTAATTTAAGATCTGACGTGGTATTCTTGTTCTCCTCATTCTTCTTACGTGAGATTTCCAGTTGTTTCTGTATTTTGTACATATTCCATGACTGATTCTGTTTGTAATTCTTTCAGAATATCAGATTTCCTTTTATGGTCTGTTCTTGAGTAACCCGCAGCACGTCTCATAAATTTCATTTCTGCCGCAGTTAGTCTTTATTCATCTACACTGCGATTTGCCCAGGCCTCACTGCCGTAACATAATATGGGTCTGGCCAATTATTATTATTATTATTATTATTATTATTATTATTATTATTATTATTATTATTATTATTATTATTATTCTACTTGATTAAATTAAGCCTTTTGATCTGTGTTTACATCAAGTGGGATTTAATGAATTTTCCCATCTAGTAAATGGGCGTCCAACACTTCATGTCCTATTGGTTTGTACTTTAATAACAGCTAGGGGATTCTATCTGTAGGCATTGTTTTAAACATGTTCATACCAGTTGCTCCACATATTGTTAATCTATTTGTTAAATTAAACATATTTAAATCTTTTCTAATATCTTCATTTCTTTTTCGGTCCGAAATCGTCACACCTGCTACTGAACGTAAGAACTTTATTTCTACAGTTTCTATTTTTCTTCTGTCTGAACGGTTAAGAGTCCAATTTATTATTATTATTATTATTATTATTATTATTATTATTATTATTATTATTATTATTATTATTATTATTATTATTATTATTATTATTATTATTTATAATTTATCTTGTAAGATACAAACTCTATGATTGGAAGTCAAATATACTAGTGTTCTAATCAAAATAATTGGGTCAATTAATCGCAACTTTATGTTTTCGAGAAAAAACGAGTTACTTTTATCTTCCCGTTTTATAAATTTATAGTTTACTTTTTTTCCCCCAGAGACGTTAGTATGACAAAAATCACTGTTATGTATAATAGGATCCGTTTCAAGGTGAGTTTCTTTCTACGCTTCATTACTGTTTGTAATTATTGTTTATATGAATAGATATATTGATTGATTAATTATATTTTATCTTTGTTTATCCACTAACAAATCTGAGGTACCATAATTCAAGTAGTTTATCTTTGTATATCATTATTCAAAGAAGGCATGTTATGTTTTATTAACGGAAATTATGCTGAAATAATTTGAACACTATAAATAAAAAAAGTAAACGTATAATAAAAATTATGAACGTTTATGAAGAACCAAGTAGTATAGGAACAAATAAATAATAGTTTTAAAAAACTAAAAGAACACGCTTTATTAGAAAACTAAAAAATGAAAAATAATTTTAATTTCCAATACGCTTGGGATAAAATAAAGTGGTCAACAAAAAAAAAAATCATATCCAACACATAGAATAAAATTAGAGTTATCAAGAAAAATAATATAATTTTACCATCAAAAGTGTGGGGTGCTCTATATCAATTAATATATTTGATAATAAACAGATATTGGTAAATGTAAGCTCTCTAAGAAGAAAATGTAAAAATCATAAAAAGGACCCCACGCTTTTGATGGTAAAATTATTTTATTTTTCTTGATAACTCTAATTTTATTCTATATGTGTTGGAGATGATTTTTTTGTTGACCACTTTATTTTATCCCAAGCGTATTGGAAATTAAAATTATTTTTCATTTTTTAGTTTTCTAATAAAGCGTGTTCTTTTAGTTTTTTAAAACTATTATTATTTTTTTATTTTTTAGTTTTAATATTTTACAAAATAAGATAAAAATGTAAATATCTTTAAATTCGATACTATTGTAGTATGAGCTAAAAGTAATACTCTTCTATAAAAAAAATCCCTCCCAGCCAGATGTTGAAACAGCCGACGATATGCGATTACTGACCTGAACTTATATACCACTAAGAGGCTTCACTGCCTTACCAACTGAGACCTTCTTTACAAACGATTGACTAGAAAATCGACAACCTCCGCAACCTATAATACCAGATTTCATGCTTTTTGATGTTAGGAGGATTCTGGCCAGCGATTTTAGAAACACCCAAAAATTATGAAAGTATTTATTGTCACGCGCACTCCTCTACACGTATATAAAGTTTTATCAATGTCGCAATCCAATGTTTCTAAGTGGGTTGAAAATCGCGATTGATTAGATTCCGTTATATATGATAAAAAACACTTTTTTTGATTTTCTCTGACATGCTTACTAGGCCAGCGATTTGAAAAAATAAATATGAAATTATTGTCTATATTGTCACGGGTCCTCTACAAGGATACAAAGTTTCAAGTCGCATCCAAAGATTTAAGTGCAAGCTGGGTGAAAATCGCTGTTGAAAGCATCAACGTTACATAGATAGATAGATAGATAGATAGATAGATAGATAGATAGATAGATAGATAGATAGATAGATAGATAGATAGATAGATAGATAGATAGATAGATAGATAGATAGATAGATAGATAGATAGATAGATAGATAGATAGATAGATAGATAGATAGATAGATAGATACAGGTCAAGCTAATATAAAGCGTGTAAAAAAAGTACGTTTATTGAATGTGGGGTCTGCAAAGGAAGATTTAGGTAGAGATTATGATTGCTAGATATTAAATATGGATGAAAAGAGAGGAACTGAAGTTCAGTTTCCGGAAAATAGAGACAGCTGTTATGACACGTAATTTTTATGCGATATAATCAAAGAAGGAAGTGTAATTATGTAAAGAAAACATGCTTCAAACGTTATGTGGATCCAAAACTCCCATGGCATGCTGTGTCCCTGATTCAAATAGAGTTGTCATTGAGAAGATGTTAAACCTCCATGGCTCGTATCCAAACTGCTAGTTACGCATTTCTTCCATTACTTCATATGTTTGAACAGTTCTCTTGTACGATACATTGAAATTCTCAATGAAAGCGTATATTTACCGCAGTAACAAATTCTAAAAACCAACGTTTTACTGACATCCACATGTCACTAGGATTTATAAGTAAAACCAAATCATGGTCACACAATATTAAATTGAAATGAGTATTTAACAAAAAAAATCACAGAAATTTTGAAGGATTGGCGAAATTCAAATACCTAGGAACAATAATTACAAACAAGAATGAGGTGCAGCAAGATATTACACACATGGCCGACTCTAAAGACGTATTCTACTATGCATTTCAAGGCTCTTGTCATCCTACCGTCTCTAAAAAAATGTTAAACTAAAATATATAAAATAATGGTTTTACTAGTTTCATGGAAATGAAACATGGCCCCTTACTTTAAGAGAGGAGAAAAAAAAGAGCATTTGAGAATAATGTACGTACGAAAAATTTTGGAGCAAAGAAAAACGGACAGATGGATGAAAAAAAAAAATACAACTATGAACTCGTGATGTTTATAGAAATCTAGATATAATAACAGTTAAATATTGTAGACTTCGATGGGCAGGACATATGACACGAATGGGTAACGAAAGAAGGGAATGGAATCTTCTTGTAGGAAAATGTCTAACAGGTAGGCAAGGTAGGAGAGAATAACATTAAACACAATTTACGGGAGATTATTTATACATGGAATGATTGGGTATAATAGCTCAGGATAAGGATACATGGATAGATTATGCCACACAGAACCTCCATGTTCTATAGTGCCAGTGATTCATTAGTTAGACTTTATATGTATTAGAATTTACTTGTAGATTTTTTAATATATATTTTATTTAACAATATGGTCATAGTAGTTTAAACAGGTCTAAGAATCACAAGTAATAAATAACATCCTAAAACACAAGTTAAAGCATAATTCAATGTAAGTGTATTTTAACAATTACAAACATAATTACTAAAATGATAACTCTTAGTAAAGTTTCACAAGTGACATCAATCATCTCTGAAATCATAACAACTCAAGAGCGTTAAGTGACAATTCAATCACACGCTCCAGTATCCTTCATAATGAAATTTAATATAGCAATACGCTGTTCAACTAGCGGTGCTCACACCAACAACAGCACATCATAATAAAATATCAATCATTAATTCCCATTTATCAGACCACACCTTCACATATAATAATAATAATAATAATAATAATAATAATAATAATAATAATAATAATAATAATAATAATAAATCCTTGTGGAGTTGCCAGTCTCCCAACGGACGCCTCCCCAGGTGGCGGATAGGGGAATGCTCACCAGATATGGCGGGTACTGGGGAAATAAAATACCCAGGGCGGACCAAAACTAGCGCTGCTGCCTTGCAGTAAGATACTGGACTATCAAAGGCTAGAGGAAGAAAACCTTGAACAAAAATTACCCGTCCCCCAGGTTGGGGGTTGATGCATCGGGCCAGCTCCTCGTTCATCATAAAAATAAAAATAAATGCTAAAAAATCAACCAATATGCCTCGGAAAAACACTCTAGGACGATTAAAGCCAAGAAAAAGGACTTTGAAAATTGGCACATGGAATATTCAAGGCTACAGAAATAAAATGGAGGAAGTAATAAAAGAAATAGATGCAATGGAACTAGATTTGGCAATTTTAACTGAAACAAAGAAAAAAGGCACAGGAAATGAAACATTAGGCAATTATATACACCTTTGCAGTGGCGTAGATAAACATAAAAGAGCAAAAAGAGGTGTTTCAATGTTGATTAATAAGAAATGGAAAGGCACTATAAGAAATTGGGAAGCCATTGATGAGATAATTTTAAAATTAGATTTGAATATATGGGGCTATAAATTAACAGTTTTTGGAATATACGCACCAATTAACGATAATGGAATGACAAATCTAAAAAATTATTTATTTTTTGACAAAGTTAATGAAGAAATAGGAAGTAAATTTGGAGACCCAGTAGTAGGAAAGTTTGGAGAAAACATTTTAAATGAAAATGGAGAAAGGTTAATTGAATTATGTAGACAATCATCTTTAAAAATATGGAATGGCTTTTTCAATCATAAAGATATCCATAAATACACATGGGAACGTCCAACACTAAATCAAAAATCCATTATCGATTACATAATTACAAAACAAAATTCAAAAATGAAAATACAAGATGTGAGAGCTTATAGAGGACCAAGTTGTGGGACAGATCATAAATTAGTAATTGGAAAATTTGTATTTCCTTGAATTGTTAATAAAGAAAACAACCACGAAGAAAAATAAGAAAATGTTAGAACAGAAACGGAAAGAAAAATAATGTTGAAAGCCTACAAAACGAAAGTGTAAAGCATTTATATCAACAAAGATTGAATAAAAAAGTAACACAGAATGAATTCAGAGATACAGAAGAAATGTATCAGTACCTAAAAAGGTGCATCCATGAAGCCGCCTATGAAGCATTGGGTGAGAAAGACGACTATAGAGGAAGGACAGCACTGTTTTGGAACGATGAAATAGAGAAAGAAAGAATAAGAAAAAGTTATTTTTAAAATGGCTTAGTACAAAGAACCAGAACGACAAAATACAATATCAAAAATCACAAGCAAAAGTGAGAAGAATGGTTACTAAACACAGAAACGAGATTTGGGATAAGAAATGTACAGAAATACAAACATATTTAGGAAGCAAGAAGAGTTCTGAATCATGGAAATTTATAAAAAATATACGTGCATCGAATAGAAATAAGAATCTTCTCAACCTAATAGGGATACATGAATGGGAAGAATATTACAAAAAGCTTTTAGTAGAGGACCGAAAAGAATTTTTGGGAAAAAATAACGATTTATCAGAGATGGAAACAGGAAACATAATCGAAATTGAAATAAATACTGTGAGAAAGTAAATTATGAGAATGAAAAATGGTAGTAATGCCGGCCCAGGAAATATTGCTATAGAATTGATTAAAAATGACAGTCAGAAGTTATTGGAAATGATCACTGTACTGTTTAATAAAATAATAAATGGCGAAAAAGTGCCAGAAGAGTGGAAAGTCGCTATTATTACATCGATACATAAGAAGGGACACAAGAGAAAGTGTGAAAATTATAGAGGCATATCAGTAACGAGTACATTAAGTAGAATATATGGACGTATACTAAATAAAATGTTTGATATAGAATACCAGGATAAAGAAATGGAAGAACAATCTGGTTTTAGAAGTGGTTGGTCATGCACAGATAATATATTTTGCATAACACAAATGATAGAAAAAAAAAAGAGCAACTAACAGAGATTTACATTTGCTTTGTGTCGATTTAACCAAAGCATATGATAGTATTCCCCAGAAAATGTTATGGGAAACTTTAGACGATTCCAACATTACCAAAAAATTAGTAGAAGCTATAAAAGCATTATACAAAGGATCTATTTCGAAAATAAAAGTTGGAAATCATATAACAAAGGGATTTACTGTTACAAAAGGTTTAAGGCAAGGTTGCAGTTTATCTCCAACTCTATTTAAAATTTATCTCGAAAGAGTACTAAGAGACTGGAGGAAAAAATGTCAAAAAATGGGCAAACCTATCCAAAATACACATGTATATTCATTAAATTTTGCAGATGACCAGGTATTAATAGCACAGGACCACGATGACATAGAATATATGGCTAAAAAACTAAAAGAAGAATATGAAAAATGGGGACTTTATATAAACATTGAGAAAACTAAATATCTGTGTATAGGAGAAGAAATGGAAAATATAAATTTCAACAATGGAGAAGAACTAAAACCTAGTATTGAATGCACTTATTTAGGAACAAAATTAGACCATTCAGGCGATAACACAGTGGAAATTAAAAATAGAATCGCACAAACAAAACAAGCAATAAATGCTTTAAACTCTGTTTGGTGGAGCAAAAATATTACAAAAAATAGAAAATTACAAATATATCAAACCATAATTCAGAGCATTTTAACATATGGTGCTGAAGTCTGGCAAATTCCTACCAGGGAAATGAAAGAATTTTAAGTACAGAAATGGATGTTTTAAGAAGATCAGCTGGAAAATCTAGAATGGATAGAATACGAAATAAAGAAATAAGGGAAATTATGGGTGTACAAGAGGAGCCGGACATCATAGACATCATAGAAAAGAAAAGATTGCAGTGGTATGGTCATGTCAAACGAATGCCAGAGCAAAGATTGCCAAAAATTGTTATGGAATGGATCCCAATGGAAAGGAGGAAGAGAGGAAGACCGAAGAAAACTTGGATAGAAGGGGTACAAGCAGCTATGAATATCAGAGGAATGGAGGAAGATCAATGGATGGATAGAGAGGAATGACGTTTGGTTTCCGGAAGACGGCGGCAGCTGCCATGATACAGGATGAATAATAATAATAATAATAATAATAATAATAATAATAATAATAATAATAATAATAATAATAATAATAATAATAATGTAAAAAAAGAAAACTAGCAAAAATCAAGTGGTTACACGAGCCAAATGAGGTAAATTTAGAGGAATTAGATAGTATCAGACGGGAAACCACCAAGTTACTAAAGAGTAAAAAGAGGGAATATTTTGTGACAGAAGATTAATGATCTTTAAATTAATGCGAAAAATAGGAACATTAGAGAATTATATCAGGGAATTAAGATAGAGAAGAAAGGGTTTCAGGCTAGAACAAACATAATTCGGAATGAAAATGGAGATATGATTGCAGATTCCAGCAGTATATTAAATAGATGGAAACGTTACTTTAATCAGCTATTAATGGACATGCAGAACAGGATATTGAAGATTATAATTTACAGAGAGCAGACATGCTAGTCGCAGAACCAAGTGCATTAGAGGTTGAAATGGCGATAGAAAAATCGAAGATATATAAAGCACCAGGTTCAGATGAGATCCCACCAGAACTGATAAAATCAGGGGGAAAAAAATTGATGGTCAAGATACACCGGTTGCTTAATATGATTTGGGAAAAAGAAGCTCTTCCAGATGAACGGATAGAATCGATTATCTTACCAATTTAAAAGAAAGGGGATAAAACTGATAGCAACAACTATAGTGGCATCTCATTACTTTCAACTTCGTACAAAATTCTAACAAATATATTAGTAAGCAGACTTACTCCTTATATTGATGACCTTCTACGAGAATATCAATGTGGATTTAGAAGAAACAGGTTTACAACAGATCAAATTTTTAGTATAAGACCGATTTTAGAAAAGAAATGGGAATATAATGGTACTGTACATCAACTATACGTAGATTTAAAAAAGGCACACGATTCAATTAAGAGGGAGAAGTTATATAGTATCCTGCTGGAGTTCGGAATTCCTAAAAAGTTAGTTAGACTTGTACGAATATGTCTAAATAGCACAAAGAGTAGGGTGCGTGTAGGCAAACAGTTTTCGGACACTTTTGAAATCCAGAATGGGTTGAAGCAAGGAGATGCACTATCTCCTCTACTATTTAATTTTGTACTAGAGCATGCCATTAAATCTTTAGAGAATGAGGAAGGCTTACAACTCAATGTTATTAATACGCTGTTAGTTTATGCTGATGATGTAGTACTATTGGCCGATAGCGAGGAGATACTAAAGGCCAACACGCACACACTATTGAGTAACAAACATAAGAAATTGGGATTGGAAGTAAATACCAATAAAACTAAATATGTAGTCACACATAGAAATACATTATACGAGTATAATGGAAATAGACAGCTAATGACAAATGAGGGAAATCTTTGAGGAAGTGGCTGAATTCAAATACTTAGGAACAATAATCACAAATAGGAATGAGATGCATAAAGAAATTAAACATAGGCTCAATTCTGGAAATGCGTGCTATTATGCATTGCAGAGACTCTTGATGTCCCAACTCCTTTCAAAAAACGTTAAACTGAAAATATATAAAACTATTTATTATTCTACCAGTTATATTATATGGGTGCGAAACATGGACTCTTACTTTAAGGGAGGAAAGGAGATTACAAGTATTTGAGAATAAAGTACTTAGGAAAATTTTTGGACCAAAGAGAGATGAACAGACAGGTGAATGGAGAAGACTACATAACAATGAACTACATGGTATTTATAGGAAGCCAGATATAATAAGAACAGTTAAGTCTCGTAGACTGCGATGGGCAGGACATGTTGCACGTATGGGGAATGAAAGACTTGCATGGAAGCTTCTTGTAGGAAAGCCAGAGGGAAAACGCCCAGTTGGTAGACCAAGAATGAGGTGGGAGAATAACATTAACTATGATTTGAGGAAAGTAGATTATACTGGAAATGATTGGAAAGCATTAGCTCAGGATAGGGATATATGGAGAGCTTATGTCCGCGCGGGCATGAACCTAGGGGTTTGATAGTGCGAGTGAGTTAATTATTATAATAATAATATAACAATATATATATATATATATTTTTAAATCCCAGTTTTCAAATTGAGTATTAAATTATTTGAGAGGAATGTATAGGCCTATTACTACCTGCAAATAATATGATTTGTTGTAAAAAATATAGGCCTATATAACTCCATGGTGAGACAGACCTACCAGCCGGTTCACAACTACATGCGTTAATCACATAGGTAGACGATCATACTGCCAGTGTAAGGGTGACATGTGGTCAGCATGTAGGGTTCCACAGCCTTTATAGCTGATGTATAATTAAACGAGGAAAGAGACAAAAATAGTGCTATTAGCAATAAATTAATATGTTGTAGGAGTTAATTTGTACTATTATCGTTTAATTGTTCTGAATGTTTACTTAATTTTCATTTTAAATATAGAAATGTTACATTTTTTTTAAATACATTACATTATAAACCCGTAGCGTAGTGGTTAAGGCACTGAGCTTCAAGCCGGAGGATCGAGGGTTCAAGTCCCGTTGGGGTCAGGATTTTTAAACTGACCCAAACCCTCTGGCGGCACTGTGGCCCTGGGGTCGACTCAGCCTCTAACGGAAATGAGTACCAGACACTTGTTCCGGGGGGTAAAGGCGGCCGTCACGCAGAGCTGACAACCCGGCTGACATAAAGTACCGATTGTCTAGAAAAAGTGGGAGCCTTAACCTCCTACTACCCCAAGGGCCTCCTGAGGCCTGTAGTGGGATTTTTAAACTGACCCAAACCTTCTGGCGGCACTATGGCCCTGGGGTCGACTCAGCCTCTAACGGAAATGAGTACCAGACGCTTGTTCTGGGGGTAAAAGCGGCCGTCATGCAGGGCTGACAACCCGGCTGACATCAAGTGCCGATTGTCTAGAAAAAGTGGGAGCCTTAACCTCCTACTACCCCAAGGGCCTCCTGAGGCCTGTAGTGGGATCACTTTACTAGGGGCACGCCGTAGCGTAGTGGTCAAGGCACTGAGCCACAAGCCGAAAGGTCGAGGGTTCAAGTCCCGGTGGGTCAGGATTTTTAAACTGACCCAAACCTTCTGGCGGCACTATGGTCCTGGGGTCGACTCAGCCTCTAACGGAAATGAGTACCAGACGCTTGTTCTGTGGGTAAAGGCGGCCGTCACGCAGGGCTGACAACCCGGCTGACATCAAGTGCCGATTGTCCAGAAAAAGTTGGAGCCTTAACCTCCTACTACCCCAAGGGCCTCCTGAGGCCTCTAGTGGGATTACTTTACTTTACATTATAAACATTTTTACGGAATTTATACAGGACTGTGTATGACTGTACTCGACGGCAAACGGACCTGGCATCAGCGTTTGTCCCGTTGCAGTCGCACGCTACTCTGTTGTGCCATCAAGATTAGTAAAAAATGTGAATATTGGTAATTTAATAATGGACTGTGGAGAACATCGTTCACCGGGAACGATAAGTGCTGACGCCGGACCCGATTGCTATGAGTACCATAGAGAACGTCTCTGTGCCTATGCCTTTTGCCCGTTAATAGATCAATTTAGACGGTAAGCGATTCATATTATTATTCGGAAGTTTCGGGCTTAAACCTCAGATTCGGGTAACTATCAACCATTGCATGCCGAAACCAAACTTCAAACTTCTCCCAGAGAAGCGTTGTGATGTGCAAAGGATATGTCCAAAAATTATATGCCGTTTTTAACTGTAAGGCATTGAAATCGAAACCATATTCCAGCAATGTCAACCCACTGTACGGAGTAAATGCTCTCTCTGCATGAGTAAGAGCGGAGTGAAGTGAGGTGGAACTCGGTGCGAACAGCAGGTAATGAGGGTCATCTAATCTATCAATAAAGGAGTTGTATTACTTCCCCACTACTTGTCACTATTCTTTATTTTCTTCTTAGATTTGTTTCATGTATATCATATAGAGTCTGTCTTTTGTAGCATTAATCTTATATCCTTTCTTTATTACAATTAATACTTACTTACTTACTCACTCACTGGCACTATCGAACCCGTAGGTTCATGGCCGCACGGACATAAGCTCTCCATACATCCCTATCCTGAGCTAATGCTTTCCAATCATTCCCTGTATAATCTACTTCCCTCAAATCATAGTTAATGTTATTCTCCCACCTCATTCTTGGTCTACCAACTGGGCGTTTTCCCTCTGGTTTTCCTACAAGAAGTTTCCATGCACATCTTTCATTCCCCATACGTGCAACATGTCCTGCCCATCGCAGTCTACGAGACGTAACTCTTCTTATTATATCTGGCTTCCCATAAAGACCAAATAATTCATTGTTATATAGTATTCTCCATTCACCTGTCTGTTCATCTCTCTTTGGTCCAAAAATTTTCCTAAGAACTTTATTCTCAAATACTTGTAATCTCCTTTCCTCCCTTAAAGTAAGAGTTCATGTTTCGCACCCATATAATATAACTGGTAGAATAATAGTTTTATATATTTTCAATTTTACGTTTTTTGAAAGGAGTTGGGACATCAAGAGTCTCTGTAATGCATAATAGCACACATTTTCAGAATTGAACCTATGTTTAATTTCTTTGTGCATCTCATTCCTATTTGTGATTATTGTTCCTAGGTATTTGAATTCAGACACTTCCTCAAAATTTCCCTCATTTGTCATTCATTAGCTGTCCATTTCCATTATATAATGAATTTCTACGTGTGACCATATACAATTAATATTAATTTCAATTTGTTGACAACATTAAATACAAACAATAAAGTTTAGCCAATTGTTTTTGTTCGATAGTGCGTTTTGTCGTACTTACAGCAATGGCGACCGTGATTGAAAATTCAGCTTCCTACATTTCGGGGTTGCCAACCTAAATAAGTATACTGTAATCTTAAATTTTGCAAACCTCGTGCGGGAAGTAAAACCACTGACTGTGATTTATGTATACTATGTACAATGTATATACAAAAATATATCCAAAAGGTAGTGTTGATATAATCCCGTGAGGGGTTGCTGATCCCGCATCGGGCGCCTCCCCAGGTGGTGGATAGGGGAATGCCTCCTAAATATACGTGGTACCGGGGAAATGAAATACCCGGGGTGAACCAAAATCAGCATAGCGTCTGTTCCAGATTGGACGGCTATAATGGGCAGGTAGAGCTCAGAGCCGAAGAGAAGGCAATCTACCTAAGGGAAGGCACCCTAAAAACAAAGCTGAAGCAAGTTGGGAGGCTGTAAGGTAGCAATCCCACCACCCAACTATATCTGCGCAGCCCTTGTAAGGCGGCCAGATGAATTTTTTTTACTAAAAAGCGAAGGAGAAATGGACTCCACTTTTAACTTCGCCGGGACAGGCTCCATAGCCTAAACCTTGTAGTAGAAGAAGAAGAAAGGTAGTATTAATATACATTATACAAAACAAATCACTACATTTTAAATAAACTGAACTTTATTTGAAAGAATAAAAAACAATAAATACTTACTTGCCGCCATTTTATGACTGATTGGTGTAACGGCCTGCTGTAGTCTCAACTAATAAACACTGCCCACACTGTTAACGTTAGTCAGTTGTTTATAATGAACACAAATACTTCCAACACAGATGTTATTGTTTTACTATTATTTATTATTTTGAAAACACCATCTTGCAAGAAATAATGTACGAGTACAACGCAAGGTTGTGAAGTGTTTATAGAATCTCGAAAATTAAAAACCTCGCTATCGCTCGGTTTTTTAAACATGTCCTCCCTTCTGTAAAAACCAGTTCCCAACCTCGCATCGTACTATTTTATTAATGAACCAGACACAGTGTTGTTCGATTTGTTTTTGTAGATGCAAGCGCACGTTTAAACACCTACATTAAATTATTATTAACAACTTAATGGAAATTTAGATGAAAAGTAATCCCGCTATAAGAATGAGGAGACCCTTGAGGTAGTAAGAGGCACCTTTCTAAACAATTGGCACGGCATGTTGCCAACCCTGCGTGACGGCCGCCCTTTCCCCTAGAACATGCGCCTGGAACTCATTTCAGTTAGAGGTTGAGTCGACCCCACCGAAATTGATCGAACCCGGATCTTCCGACTTCTAGGGGTATTGCATTAATCAACTACCCTATGGCACCCCTTCCCCCTCATTGTGTAAGTTTAGCAAATCTTTAATAAAATGTGCGGTTTAGGGTAACAATGAGGAGGTGATTATTCCCCATCGGTCCGTGACAATGGCTGCCCGTTATCCAGGAAGACTTTCAATATAGAGGTCAATACCCATTTGAGGAATGTTAAACGATGGTGTACTGTTAGCATTCCTACAATGTACTGTACATCCTGCAACTAAATTTAGCGCCCAAATCCTTTTTAAGAATTCCCACTAATAAGGTCATCTGTACCTCTGAAGTCCACCGCTGTGGTCTCGAGGTAGCGTGCTACCTTGTCACACAGCGGGCCCGGGTTCGATCCCCGGTCGGGGCAGTTTTTCTTTGTAAGGTTTTTATCGGGGTTTTTCCTCACCTGCAAGACAAATGTCAGGAAAACTTTAAGGCCCAAACGGTACTCGAAATCATATGGCCATCATCATCCTTATCATTATCATCATCATCATCATCATAATCATCCTTCACCGGTGTGGAAAGCAACGGGAAGCTACCACACCTAGAATTCCCTAGCAAAGCTGCAAGGATAGCATGAAAATGCTATGATTGCAGTGAAGGACCTGCCTTCGGACAGAATTACTATGGATGGATACTTCTAAAATGCATTGTAAAAATGGATACGAAGAAAAATTATCAACAAATTGGTCAGAAAAAAAACTAACAAATATAACGAAACTGGAAAAATATGATAATATAAATACAAATAATTGGATTACATTTACTTATATAGGAAATGTCCACCGCTGTGGTCTCGAGGTAGCGTGCTACTGTGTCTCGCAACGGGCCTGGGTTCGATTCCCGGTCGGGACAGGTTCCTGGATGAGTTTTTTTCGGGGTTTTTCCTCACCTATAAGACAAATGCCAGGAAGCTTAGGGCCCATCATCATCATCATCATCATTATCAACCTTCAGCGGTGTGAAATGCAACGGGAAGCTATCACACCTGTAATTATCTAGTAAAGCTGCAAAGCATATAGCATGGAAATGCTATGTTTGTAGTGAAAGACCTGCCCTCGGGCAGAATTACTATGGGTGGCTTGATATAATAAATTGAACAGTTAAATTAGCTAATTCGATCAAGAAGCAAGACAAAGACATAAAAATCGTCTTTACAAATAAATATACTTAATACCATGGCATCAAACAAAATTGAAGAAACTAACAAATACGAAAATGAAGCTGTTCATAAATTCAGATGCAATAATTGCGACACATTTTTCATCGGCAGAACCACAAGGAATTTTGACACAAGATACAATGAGCACTTTAAATACGTCATTAATCACGAAGAAAAATCACGCTTTGCCGAAAATATACCGGAAATGGGTAATGAGTTTAACAAAATCGACAATATCTTGTCAATCTTGCACAAAGAGAACAACAACAAAATTAGCGTCTTAGAAGACATAACAATTTTAAGAGAAGCAAATAATATAGACGTGCTAAAGGAGAACACGCCCACAGACCTGAACCCGTTATACAACAGATACGCTAACATCAGGACCAAATGACTTGCAGAATGTGGAATATGTTTAATATGTTTATGAAAGGCCTACATTGAATGCAGGCTTTCACGGCCGGTAATCATAATGTTGAGTGATTCCGGGTTCTGTGGCCGTGGTCCATAGTTGGTGTTGATACCAGACGTTTCGCCCTCAACTGCGGAGGGCATCTTCAGTGGTGAGTGCTTCTAGGCGTGTTTCCTGGTCGGAAGCTAAGTAGAGCTTCCGACCAGGAAACACGCCTAGAAGCACTCACCACTGAAGATGCCCTCCGCAGTTGAGGGCGAAACGTCTGGTATCAACACCAACTATGGACCACGGCCACAGAACCCGGAATCACTCAACAAAGGCCTACATTGTTTTAACTACTTGACGAAGTTTTTTAAACAAAAATTTATTTTAGTTTAGGACGACTGATGTATCAGGTAGCTACTCATTTCAATATTTTAACGTTTTGCTACAATAACTGATACTTAACTGTACGGAACAATTCCGCTCAGGTGGCAGCATTTGAGTTCTGGGTTAAAATCTCAGTGACAGGCAACCTGAAAAATTATTCCATTTAGGGTTTTCTCAGACACCAGCCAAATGCTAGGTTTAAATATAATTTAGTAGGACCAATTTAATCATATTCGTCATTTCATATGATCATTAAAATTAAATTCAGTGATAATCTTCACTAAACACATTGCAAACGCCTACTGGATATAACCAAATATTCTAGACAGTATATATAATCTTAATTGTTAAAGCGTCTATAAATAAGAATTACATTAAAATTCCAATAATATTTTCAATACATTATTACGTTTTCAGATTCTGCATATGTTACAATCTTACGCCAAAATAGTTTTAATAAAACATTAGTAACAAACTCACTGGCTCTATCGAACCCGTAGGTTCATAGCCGTGCGGATATGAGCATTCCACACATCCCTACCTGACCTAATGTTTTACAATCATCCCCTGTATAATCTACTTCTCTCAAATCATGGTTAATGTTATTCTCCCGCCTCATTCTTGGTCTATCAACTGGGCTCTGGTTTTCCTACAAGAAGCATCCATGCCCCTATTTCATCCCCCATTCGTGCCACATGCCCTGCTCATCGCAGTCTACGTGATTTAACTGTTCTTATTATATCTGGTTTCCTATAAAGACCATGTAGCTCACTGTTATGTAGTCTTCTTCATTCGCCTGAATGTCCATCTCTCTTATTAATAAACAATAGGCAACAAAAATATTATCCTTTCAACCCCGATCGGCACAAGTTTCCTAGATGTTTATTTTTTCGTAATATTTCCTCACCTGCAAGACAGATGTCAAAAAACTTAAGGTCAAAGGTGTTCCAAGACAGTTTTCTGGCCACCATAATCATATTTGCTTAGTTTAGTATGCAGAAACTTATATGAGTAAACGACATGACTCCTATTAAAATTGTGTTGTCTCACAAATGGCTCCGACATTGAACCCGGGGAAGGCCCTCTAGATCGTTATGTACTCAAAAAAGTATTATGTGATCCAGAGTTTAAAATCTTTTCACGACAGGTCGCATTCCAGCAGGACTTTGTGCAAGTAAAAGTAACTTCAAAAGGGAGAGGTTAAACTAAGACAGAGAGGGAGGGAGAAAAATTTCCATTCGTATTAAGCAACATGTACTGTACATGTAAATAACTACAAAGGTTGTTGATCCATAAACAAAATAATAAACATGCTAATGACATCTTGAAAACATAAACAAATTTGAATAATCAGATCCTCCAAATAAAGAGTTATTAGAAAAGCAATTAAAAATAAATTATTGTAAAAAATAAATAACAATAGAAATCTATGTGACAGTCTATTAAAGAAAGATACATCAATTGAAAACACTTGGATCAATATTACGATCTCTTATTAGTTATAGTCAGTACAAAAGAATATAATCCAATTAAAAATAAAATTTGATAAAAGTATCCTCAATAACTGGAGTTCCATACGTTGGCCGAAATCCCATAAGAAAACGTATCCCTTATTGGGAAGAGAACCAGAAAGCATTTCGCTGTACTTCATGAAAACAGGGTGATTTAAACACTCGGCCACGGCGTGGGACAATGAATAAAAATAAACCCTTCTTAATTTCAGTATTCTAAACCTACCAAAGGCATTTGGAATACATTAACAAGCATTAATTCAATAAATTAAGAATTTGTTTCCCATTGTTCGTAATACTATCTTAAATAAATAAATCACTTATGGTTCTCGCAAGACCAGTATTAAGATATGGTAGTGAAGCATGGGCAATACGAAGAAGATATGAAAACCGAATAACAGCAAATGATATGTGATTTATGCGCTGTACAGCAGGCTATACAAAGTGGGACCATAAAAGAAATGAGGAAGTTATGGAAGAGTTGGATGTAGAATCCATTCTTCACCATTTACAAAACTGCCAGAAAAACTGAAAGCCCATCTTCAACGAATGCCATCTCATAGAACTCCAAAAGCCATGCTTCGTCACTGTCCCCAAGACAAAAGATCTCTGGTACGTCCAAAAAAAGCGCTGGAAGAAAAAATCCTGTTTGAGATCGTAACAGGCCACATTGGCATACTACTTGCATGGATGATGATGATGAATTATGGTTACACTGAATTTTAATAATGAATATTTCATATTCATTTAGTGTATATGGGAAATAAATAAATAACAAAAAGAGATAACAAAACAAATTGGAAGCGAAGATATTGACAAAACTTGAATAACTGTTGTTAAATTGTCAAGACTTTCCAGGGGAATACTGGAAGTCATTATAATACTTAAAAAGTTTATAAAAGAATTCTGTAAATATTATTTTCCGCTCCGCGGAAAGATATCATTAAAATGACATTCAATACAGCGTTAGCAACAGTTTGTTTATGTATTAATACATGTGCGTTGCTATGAAAGTCACTTTGCAGCTGTGAGTATTCCTTCCTTGATATTACTTTATATGGCATCTGTCACACTGCTCTTATTCATTATGAAATGACAGAAAAAAACATGAAATATAAAATATGAAAAATATGTAGGCTTATTCATAATAAGTTATACATTTATTTAGCATATCAAAATCCATACAATTTATAAACAACATTTTTCATAATAACTGAATAAAAAATAAATTATCCAACAGATCCATGCAATTGAATTGATTAAGAAGTAGAATCGGACACTCGTGTTCGGGAAGTCCTTCAGATCTCCCGGTTGACTGAATGTACAGTCATTAAAACAAATATTGGATTGCAATCTCATTACCACTGTCCACTTATTCATCAATAACAATTAATTAAATAATTCTAAATCAGTAAATAACAACATATTTGTAGAATAGATACAACAATAGACATGCATATGAAAATCCTGCACCTGATATGCCCAGGTTCTCTCTCTCTCTCTCTTCTCTCTCTCTCTCTCTCTCTCTCTCTCTCTCTCTCTATATATATATATATATATATATATTCTCTATTTCTCTCTCTCTCTATCTCTCTATCTCTCTCTCTCTATCTATCTCTCCCTATCTCTCTCTATCTCTCTCTCTATTTCTCTCTCTCTCTCTCTTTCTCTCTATCTCTCCCTATCTCTCTCTATCTCTCTCTATCTCTCTCTCTCTCTATCTCTCTCTATCTGTCTCTCTATCTCTCTTTCTATCTCTCTCTCTCTCTCTCTCTCTCTCTCTCTCTCTCTATATATATATATATATATATATATCTGCGTGTGTGTGTGTGTGTGTGTGTTGTCTTGTACAGTAAAACTTGTTTAATCCGGAACGTGTGTGTAATGCGGAAATCTGTCCAATGTGAACAAATTTATTGGTCCCGGATAAATAATAGTAATTTTACGTGTATTTATTTTGTATAAAACGGAATCTGTCCAACGCGGAAACGGAAGGATATTTCCACACAAATCATGAAAAAAATGTTTGTAAGGCGAAAAGATAGAGAAATAAATTAGTTTCCAATTCATTGAATTTCCGTTAAGCGAATTAACAATAAGTGATTATGTCTGCCTCTGTGTGAAGTGGAGTTTCTACCTGTATCTGGAATTTTCTTTCGGCCTCACTGCACACCCGTTTTCCGAAATATAGGTTCGTTTAACAAATATTTGGCCTTCACATCTGTCTTGCAAATAACCAATGTACTGTAAAATATTTAATTAGTTTAAGATCTGAGACCATATTGTATAGTATATTTCACAGGTAGCGTCTGAATTTACGGAACAAAGATGGCTAAATCTTACGTATAATTGTCATTAAACTAAAAAGTGAAAGCGGTTGAAGATAAAGAAAAACAAACTCAGTTCGGGAAATAATGACTAAATTTAAATGTGGACAAACCCAAGTATAGGAGATTTTAAAACAAAGAAAAAAAATGAATGAATGGATGGATACAAGGAAATTGTCTAATGAAGAAAAAACGGGACTTTTTTTCGCGCATTACCGTCGAAGTCGCTCGTACATAATTCACTTTCCAACGGCAGCGGAACTACAATTAATCCAAGACATGTGCTACGGTGCTCTATAATCTAAGATTGGTTAATATTTGTTTGTTTCTTTATAATGCGGAACGTTGTCTAATGCGGAAATAAAAATTGGTCCCATGCGATTCCACTTTCAACAAGTTTTACTGTATAATCTTATTTTATTTGTTCCCCATTAGGTTTATAGTGACACGAGCTCACATACATATTGGGGGCACACCGCAGCGAAGTTCGTTAAGGCAATAGCCATAAGCCGGAAGGTCAGGGGTTCGAGTCCCGGCGATGTCATGGTTTCTAAACAGACCCAAACCTTCTGGCGGTACCATGGTCATGGAGTCGACTCAGACCCTAAGCGAAATGAGTGTCAGACGCTTGTTCTGGGGATAAAAGTGACCGCCACCCAAGGCTGACAATCCGCCTGACATCAAATGCTGATTCTCTGGAGAAGTGGGAGTCTTAACCTGCTATTATCTGCAGGACCTTCTAAGGCCTGTAGTGGGATCAGTATACCTTTTTTTTACCACATACATACTTTTTGACAACATACACATGAATGATCATTTTAATGCAGGGTCACTTCCGAAACAACATGAACATTAAGACAAGCTAATATAACATGGGTGATTGTGATGCCACATAGTGCTCGGGACTATTTGCGCCTTAAAGTTATTGTCTTATTATTTTTTAATCAATGCCACCAGGTTGTCATTACAACATTTCTGGTATTCTCTCCTGGCATGGCGAACTTGTAACCCACTTCTGAGGTTGGGTTACGCTGCCGCGATGATATGAAAGGTGATGATGATTTTAGTGATGCGCCAGGAGAGGCCTTAATATAACGAGGCGAACATTACTGTGATGATAATGATGGCCAGATTATGTTCGGGGAACGTTTAGGCCTTAAAGTTTCCTAGCATTTGTCTTACAAGTGAGGAAAAACTCCGAAAAAAACCCCAACCAGGAACCTTGTCCCGACAGAGGATCGAACTCGGATCAGCTGCGTTACAAGGCAGCACGTTACCTCGAGATCATAGCGGTGGACAGTTTTTGTCTTACAGATGAGGGAAAACTCCGATTAAAACTCTCACAGGAAACCTGTCCATACATCAATATAAGAGACAATGTATCAAGCGCTGGACACAAAGGTGTTATATGCTGAAATGTGTAGAAATTATACATCATAAGAAAGTATCTCCAATAGTCTCACAAGAAGACTTTTAACCATTACATACCGAAACCTATCTTGAAGCGTTGTGATGTACCGTCTCCAAATATATATGCCGCTTTTAACTGCAAGGCACTAAAATCCAACGCCAAATCTTCCATTTAAACTACAGGTAAGTAATACAACTCCTGACTTTGTGGATTGGGTAACTCCCACAACCTACCGTCCGCGACGTGCCCTGCCTCCTCACTCCACTCCGCTCTACTCAAACAGGGACGTTAGCTGCTTCACACAGTAGGTTGCCATTACTGGATTCTGGCCTCCATTTCTGTGCCTTGCAGTTAAAATCAGCACATAATTTTTTGGACAGGACCTTGGTACATCACGTCTCTCTGGGAGAAACGTCAAGATAGGTTTCGGCATGCACTGATTGAAAGTTCTCTTGTCAGACAATGGTAGTTGAGAAAAAATATGCTTCTGTGTCATCAAATAATGTAATTCTTAGGAATTAACTACTGCTTTCACATGCGTCTGCGTGAAAATAAATATGTGCTCTATGACTAAATGTGAATTTTTGCAAAAGCGACAACATTTAAAAAAAAACATATTTCAATTCATACCATTTTAATATCACTTAGGATCGGTTTCACCAACAGAGGTAACTGTATTACGCCAGTTTGAGCTATGCAATATACACGGGGAAAACTGGCGTAATACAGTTGGTGAAATTGACCCTAAGTCATTTAATAAAAATGAAATTATAGCTCTATTGCAGATAAAAACAAAACAAAAATAGCGTAACAACATTAATATACTATAAATATATAAAATGTTAGACTTACGTAGGTATCTTCCTTGGGAAGCTACACAAATTAACACAAGAATTGAAACGTCATCCACCTAAACAAGAGGTGCCCAGAATATATTTGGCTCCATTGCAACTCAGTTATGAGTCAACATAACTCGACATTGCTATGACCTAAAATTACTTTCTATGTAATTGCACACCATGGACTGGCATCAGGTACATAAAGCTTATTAATTGAAATCAATGTGTAATTTTAATGTCTAGTGTAACCTGTCAACGCAACTTTTAGAGTTGAAGGGCATAGGGCAGTAATATGACAAGCCACATTCTAATATAATTTATTACATTGAAAGCAAATAAATGTATTGAAATATCCATACAATCATTTGTGATGAGTTAAAACATGTAGATACACAATGTATTAACAACAATACTGCCCAATTAGTATTTATAATTTTTTGAAACATTAAAATCCTCATATCTCAGAAAGAACAATATGTGACTTATCATGTTATTACCCTAAGTCCTTCAATTATAAAATCATCAAAGGATAAAACTAATAAATAAATAAAAGTACAAGAAAGACGAGAGCGATAAATTATAATATACTCATTATATTTGAAGAGAAAAAATTTTCGCCCAGACCGGGACTCGAACCCGGGACCCTTGGCTTTCCGGGCCAAGTGCTCTACCAACTGAGCTACCGAGGCAAGTTACGATCTAGACGCAATTTTTTCTCTTATGTACGTTGTAATTCCCTCGCGCCAAATGCTTGAAACCATAGCTTCTATCTTTGCAAATGGCGGCTTCTTAGTTAAGAAGACATTTATTGGGAATTTAACACTACTTTATAGCCAGTAGGGCTTCTATTGACGATTTTTATTATTAATTTAACACTTCTCATAGAAGGATAAATTATATTTGAAGAGAAAAAATTTCGCCCAGACCGGGACTCGAACCGGGACCCTGGCTTTCCGGGCCAAGTGCTCTACCAACTGAGCTACCGAGGCAAGTTACGATCTAGACGCAATTTTTTCTCTTATGTACGTTGTAATTCCCTCGCGCCAAATGCTTGAAACCATAGCTTCTATCTTTGCAAATGGCGGCTTCTTAGTTAAGAAGACATTTATAGGGAATTTAACACTACTTTATAGCCAGTAGTGCTTCTATTGACGATTTTTATTATTAATTTAACACTTCTCATAGAAGGATAAATTATATTTGAAGAGAAAAATTTTCGCCCAGACCGGGACTCGAACCCGGGACCCTTGGCTTTCCGGGCCAAGTGCTCTACCAACTGAGCTACCGAGGCAAGTTACGATCTAGACGCAATTTTTTCTCTTATGTACGTTGTAATTCCCTCGCGCCAAATGCTTGAAACCATAGCTTCTATCTTTGCAAATGGCGGCGAAAATTTTTCTCTTCAAATATAATTTATCCTTCTATGAGAAGTGTTAAATTAATAATAAAAATCGTTAATATACTCAATTCAGTAATTATGTAATACATATATTGAACATTCTAAATTATTGCAATGTTGATGCAAAACAAAAAAAATAGTTCAACAGCGTAAGTTTCATGAAGAACAACGTTACTTGAAGAATATTATACATCTGTCTAAAGTAAATAAAAATATAAATATCAATAATCATACAGATAGAATTAAATACATTAATTGAACTCAAAACTGTTAAAAATCAATTATAATTTTCTCTCCTGAATGTATAGCAAGAATATTGTAATTGCTGAACGGATTTAATAAAATTAAAAATTCATTATGTGTTTATTTTACAAATCCTACACAGTACTGTAAATTATTTGTAAAACGACTAAAAATTAGCAAACTCTCTTTCAAATATAGTAGTAGTAGTAGTAGTAGGACTTTATTAGACAAAAAGTAAGATATTTACAGTAAGCCGTACGTGCTGTTGACAGTCCGTTACAATAAAGTAATAATTGGTACTAGTGTAAAGAAAAATAAACAACAAAAAGAAACCAATAACATTACAATTACATAAAGAAAACACAATAATATTACAATTAAATAATAACACAATAGCATTATACACTAATTAATTTGTATATCATTGTTAAGAATTAATGGTATTGCATTTTGATAACATATATTTATTCATGAATGAGTGTTGTCCTTATTTTCGGCGTTTTGTCCAGAAATTTACCGAGGTTTATCCAATTTTCTGGATTTACCAATAACTCTTTCATATATATATATATATATATATATATTTATTTATTTATTTATTTTCCCTCAGGGGTCCTCATCTAGGGGATATGTGGATGGCGACCACAAGGTGCCCAAGCTGAGCAAAACATTTCTTCCACTTACTTGTGTTTTGCACTCTTTTAACTTTACTATCTGACCTCTCTTGGTTAACTCTTGTTTTTTTCAACCCCGACGCTATTAGGGCATCCGAGGGCTAGGGAGTCTTTCCTTTCTTCCATTTCTTCTTTCCTTTATTTTCTTTTTTTCTCCAGAAAAGCCTGACCAGAGGCTATAAGATGGCAGCCCCATCACTGGTCTTGCCTTCCTTTGGCCGGCAACCAATCGAAGGGACTAATATTATGCTTTCAAGTCTTATACGAGAATTTCCCGGAAGGATCAAACTAATGACGAAATAGGACAACTCTTGGAAGAAAAAATAATTATATACCAAGAGGACGAAGATTACTGGGCCGTCCTATGAAACGCTGGAGGGAAAATTTTCTATAGGATCGTAACAGGCCTTGGCCTAATACTTGGAAGGAAGAAGAAGAAGAAGAAGAAGAAGAAGAATTTATTTATTGGCTTTACGGCACTTTGAATCTAGCCTTAGCCTCTCCTTTGTTAGGAGTTTATAGACCAAGCTAATTTAGTTAAGCTTTTATTTACCTAGAGATGTCATATGTGGCACGTGGTCAGGACATCGACCCAATGAGACATCTAGTAGGCAACTAAGGTATTACTTGAATTATGAGGATCAATACATTTTGCTTGTAAGAGTCTTTTTTTTCAGAATTAATGCAGTTTTACGAATCTAAAAAAAATTCAGACTCTGGATCAACGGCTTAAAGTCCCTCCCGAAGGACTTATTCTTTGAAATTTTCAAATATAAAAATTCATACCCCGGCCGGGTTGAACCCGCGACCCTCGGTACTAAGGCAAGGAACATAATTATTAGACCACTGCGGTATATGCCTATATGTACACTGTCATAGACTAACATAACGCTAAAAATATGTTATAGGTTTGAAAATTTGAAGGAACAAGTCCTCCGGGAGGGACTTAAGCTGTGGGTCCAGAGTATGAAGATTTTTAGGTTCGTAAAAGTACCTTAATTCTGAAAAAAAACTATAATAAGCAACATTTATTGACCCTCATCTTTCAAGTAATATCTTAGTTTCCTACTAGATGTCTCATTGGGATTCACAACCTAAAAAAATCTTGTTAATAAAGAGTCTAATTTTGAACTTTGACATGTGTTGGTTCTGTATAAATATATCGTATATCTATAAAAAATATTAGTAGTGTATGTTTAGATATTACTTGACTGATAGCCTGCAAGATATGTTACTAAACAATTAATAAATAAATTCGTGATTAATCATAAATAATTATTATTAATCCTCTCTTTCCTACAAAGAAATAATCTTCAATCCCTACAAATCGAGAATTATATACAAAATAAAAAATAAGTAATTTAAATAATTATATATTACTAATTTCCATTTAAATAAATTGAATTAAAGGTAATGTGCTTCATAAATTATTATTTTGTGTTAAGCGTTTTCTATTTTTTGCCAATCATTATTATGAAGAGAATGGTGGGATTTCAGGATTTCGTCGGAATTTTAGTTTTTTCTAATTTTTCCTACACAATTATGCAATTTGTATTTTTTTAATCTAATATGAATGCATTATTTAAAAAATGGTAACAGCGTGCTTTTACCTCGATATTATTTAACTTTATATTATAACTTTCTACTTATAAAATAATTATTTAGATAGTTTTTTAATATATTTTCTACGCAGTTCACCAATATTCTGTTATCAACTGATTATAAAGTTATTTTAGAAACGTCTTTACATATAGTCTCTATTTATTCAATTAGTTTCTATTTTTATTTATATAATATTGTGATATGGGTGAATATGATGAAATGAATCGCCTTGTAATTAAATTATCAAACCTCCATCATTTTTCCCTTGCGATTGAGGGAAACCAGAAAAAAAAAACCTCAGTCAGATTGGTCGGTACCGGGATTTCAACCCGACACCTCCCGAATACCAATTTACCAAGAGGTAGCGTTTGTGACTCGTATTCTGGAGGTGTTGGGTTCAAATCCCGGTACCGACCAACCTGAGTTTTTTTTCCTGGTTTCCCTCAATCGCAGGGTTGGAATTTCACTCCCTGGACTCATTTCATCATATTCACTATGACACAATATTATAAAAATAAATAATAGTATAAAAAACTAAAAAAAACACGCTTTATTAGAAAACCGAACTAAAAAATGGAAAATAATTTTAATTTCCAACACTCTTGGAATAAAATTAAACTTGTCAACAAAAAAATCATCTCCAACACATCTAGAATAAAACTAGAGTTATCTACAAAAAAAATAATTTTGCCATCAAAAGCGTGAGGTGCTCTATATCAATTAATATATTTGATAATAAACAGATATTGGTAAAAGTAAGGTCTCTAAGAAGAAAACGTAAAAACCATAAAAAGCACCCCACGCTTTTGATGGTAAAATTATGTTTTTTTTGTAGATAACTCTAGTTTTATTCTAGATGTGTTGGAGATAATTTTTTGTTGACCACTTTAATTTTATCCCAAGCGTGTTGGAAATTAAAATTATTTTTAATTTTTTAGTTCGGTTTACTAATAAAGCGTGTTGTTTTAGTTTTTTAAAACTATTATTTATGTTTTATTTTTTAGTTTGGTTTTCTAATAAAGCGTGTTGTTTTAGTTTTTTAAAACTATTATTTATTTTCTTAATTTTTAGTTTGATTGTCATAAACCGGAATCCCATGAAAATTTACTTGCTTAATACTCTTCTAAAAAAATCCTCCGGGCCGCATTTGAACCAGCGACCTATGGATTACTGAAATTATATACCACTACAGTCCACCGCTCTAACAAGTGAACTCTTAGAACGATTGACTAAAAAGTCGGTAAGTCCGCAACCCATTATACCGGTTTTTATTTTATTTTTTATGATTCTGGCGAGAATTTTAGAAAAAACATTATGAAATCATTATATTGTAATGGGTCCTTTATCAAGTATACAAAGTTTCAAGTCGATCCAATGTTTTTAAGTGGGTTAAAATCGTGTTCAAAGATTCAGTTACATAGATACAGGTCCGTTACATAGACAGATACAGGTCAAGCTAATATAAAGCGTATAAAAATATAAACAAATTGAATAAATAGACGCTGTATGACCTTGATGTATAGGTGTCTCTAAAAAACTTTATAATCAGTTGAGAACAGAATATTGGCGAAACTGTGTAGAAAATATATTAAGAAAATTATATAAATAATTATTTTATAGAGTAAAAGCTCCTTATTCGGGGGGAATATGTTCCGCAAATATGCCGTAAATACAGAAACCGCGAATATGGAATGGTAATTTGTATGGGTATATAGGGGATACGTTCCAAGGTTCCAAAATACAATAAAAATTATAAAAATAAAATAAATTAATGAGAGATTTTGAACAATTTCTATTAATACTTACTGTCTGGTTTAGGCAAGGACTTAAAAAACTTAGTATTTTTTCCTGTTTTGCGCTTTTAAAATATATTTCAATTAAGATTGATAGTCAGTTATGAATTCTGCGATAGAATTCCTTCTTTTACCTTCGGATTTCTTGATCCATTAACATTAAACAGCGTGATATAGACGCAAATGACTCGCCAACGCGTATAAACGGCCAAGCATTTTTATTTTTACTTTAAGCGGCAACATTACGTTTTTCCGCTACCGAACTAATTTACTTTCCTTTTACTCGACATTATAAATTGGCAACAAAGCAGAAGAGACACGTGTTATTCAATCAAAATTATTGCAACGAACGACAAGTTGAAACAATGAACCACCGATCGTGGCGAAGGCGGCATTTATCAATGGACATAGCGGCACGTGGCTTTTAACAACGAACTTTTGGCTTAGTAACAAAAGGTATGTTATACATTGATATTAATTTGTCAATTTAGTTTGAATTACTCTTTGCAAAAGCCGTCTTGCAACGTGCCTGCAGTAAAAAGTTGCAGATGCGTTAATAAAGGACACTAACCCTTCTAATATACAGACTGGATCCGCGAATAAAGACTTTTTAGCCTCGAATACAGAACTGTGTCGCAATTTTTTAACCCGCGAATAATGAAAACGCGAACAAGGGAACCGCGAAGAAAGAGCTTTTACTGTATGTAAAAAGTTATATTTGATTAGCGAAAGAACCTATATTAGTGATATGGCTGACTTTACATTCGAAGTAATTGAATTCTTCAGTAAACGTGGTTTATCTGAATATATAGGCCTAGATGTACTCTGCATAGGGTTAAGGATTATTTCTACATTCGTTATAAAGTTTTGTGACGGAGAGAGTCTTTCATAGGATCAATACATACATCAAATCCCATTGACTACAAATTCATTTCGAAAACTAGGATTGAAACAAAATCTTTCAAAACAAGTCAATCTTTATGTCAAAAGGCTACTCGAAATTCAAAGTCACGATACTGTCTTGTAGGCAGAAATGAGGGAAATTAGTTAAAATGAAATTATTAAATGAACTGAAAGACGTGATTGCCTTTTGTTCTCAGGCTAAAGGGATATTAAAATCTAATGCAAGATTTACAAATACATTTTTGTTAATATTCGATAAAACAAAAATCATACGAGAAAAAATATAATTGAAGGAAGTAGGGCAGTAGCATGATAAGCCACATTCTGTTAAGAAATGTCATTTATTACAATAATAACAAATACATTTATTGAAATATCCATAAAATCGGCTACTACGTGGCGCAAGCGGTTAGACGCTCACCTCTGGGGTCCCGAGATCGAGACTCGATCACTCCATGTGGGTTTCGTGGTGGACGAAACGGACCTTGGGTAGGTTTTTCTCGGAGTTTCTCCCATTTCCCCTGCCACAAATTTCATTCCACCATTTCTCCACACTCATCTCATCCATTTCATTCATCCGCTCCTGTGACGGTGCGTCAAAAGTGGTCGACAGGCATCCTTGTCGTTCAAAGACATCTATCAATGTAGGGGCTTCATCTAATCTCGACCCGACTACGAGTTGAGGATATTTATTTTTTTATCCATAAAATAATTTGTAAATGTGCCAGTGATGAGTTAAAATATATAGACACACAATGTATTAACAACAATACTGCCCAATTAGGATTTATAATTTTTTGAAACATTAAATTCCTTATATATCAGAAAGAATGATATGTGGCTTAACATTTTATTGCCCTAAGCCTTGCTTTGCTTAATTTCTTAAACTGTTTGGGACCTGTTGTGAATGTTTCATATATTTATGACAAGTTATAGGAGATTATTTTACCTTGGTAATTGCAGGAGCTGCCACTGGAGTGGGCAATTTCCCGTTCTCCTCATCAGGAGTCTTTCCAGAAAGCAGCGATCAAAAGTAGATTATATAGTGTTAGTAACAGAATCACACAAGGGAACTGTCAACCATTGCATGTCGAAACCAACTTTGAATATCTCCCAGAGAAGCGATTGTGATGTACAGAGGGTATGTTTAAAAAATGGTCTGCCGTTTTAATTGCAAGGCATAGAAATCGTAACGAGAATCCAGCAATGGCAACACACTGAACGGAGAAACTGGACTCCCTGCTTCAATAAGAGCGAACTGGAGTAAGGCGGGAACTGGCGAGGACGGCAGGTAGTGAGGGTTATCCAATCTGCCAATTCGGGAGTTGTATTACTTCCCTATAGTTTAAAATGAGAGGTTTGGCGCTGGATTTTAATGCCTTGCAGTTAAAAACGGTACATACTATTTTGGATACGGCCTTGGTTAATCACAACGCTTATCTGGAAGAAATTTTAAGATAGATTTGGATATGCAATTGTTGACAATTTCCTAGTCAGATAATATATATAGCTTCAAAATGCTCTGAGGTATGATAATTATTATAATAGAATCTACTGAAAAAAATTACGGCAGAATTACAAGGAATTAAGATGGAACAAAAAGAGCAAGTCAAAAACATAAATAAAGTAAAATTATCATAATCCAATATATGAAGTAGGAGAATACAATACTTGAAAATTAATCTAGTTAAAGAAATACATACCAGTACATAAATTCTAATTACACACTGCCGGAAAAAACGCAAAAGCCTCAAGGACTGTATTCAATGGGTCCAGGGTATAATGTGTGCATACTGCGGATTTGTAGTATTAGTTATTCGTTTGTCTTGGTCATCGGCGATAAGAAGGGGCTCAGGAGGCCTTGCTTTACGCCCTCTGTTTTGACTCTGCAGGCAGTAACTGTGATCAGTGTTTGCAACATTCACTCTAGGATACACCATGCCCCGCTGAAGAATTCAGACTCCTGTTAAACAACTTCAGCCATTTGAATACGGTCAAATTGTTAGGCCTACGGGAAACTGAATGGACATATCGACGGACTGCTGCACATGTTGAGCAAAATGTATTGGTGATTTGTCGCTGCTTTCAGCAGAGACATTGCGAACATTCCCACCCGTAGACCAGGTTCTGGACTGTCGCGTAGTTAAAACGCATGTCAAGATCGACGTATTGTGCGAACAGAGATGGCCGACCGAACAGCATCAGGGAAGAACTCTGGGCACATGTTGCACATGCTGTGTCACCAAGGACTATTCGGAATCGTCTGCTTGCAGTAGGACTAAGATCACGTGTGCCTCTGGCCAGGCTACCACTTACACCACGATACTACCAAGCACGGCTACTCTAGTATCGGGAAAGAGTCGACTGGAGAGTGGAATGGCGCTCTCTTGCCTTTACTGACGAGAGTAGGAACTCATCTGTATCTGAGTAATGGATGTAGATCTGGTGAGCGTCATCTGCTGGAGTCCTTTCGTCCACGACACACAGGCCCCACTCCAAGCTTCATCGTGTGGGGAGCGAGCTGTTAAAACTAGCGGTCAAATTTGTTGTTTCCATAAACAGTGGCCGCTGCAATGCACAGGTTGTTAACTCCATGCTACTGGCATTTCTTCGACAGGAAGGTGATGTGCTTTTCGAGTAGGACAATATACGTTCACATACGGCTGCTGCGACGAAACGTGCTCCTCTTGGTGTACTACAAATGTCCTGGCCAGCAAGATCCCTAGATCTCTCGCCAATTGGACACTTACGGGACATGGTGAAGCGGAACTAACCCTTTCTCCAGGCCCTGCAAACCATTGGCGAATTGCGACAATAGGTGCAAGGTAATTGGACAAAATATCCCAGGATGCCATTCGGCACCTTTAACACCGTTTACATGCGACAATACACGCCTGCTTCGTCGCCAGCGCAGCGGGTTTACAGTTCAGTTCTGGCTTATTTTTGAGGGGTCTAGGGTGTATGGTGTGGTAAGAGGGGAAGGCGAATTGCAGGTACTGCCAGCAACTATCCTCAGTTTAGAAAACATAATAGTTACTACACGTTTGAGTTTTCTTATTTACTAGGTATGTGTTAGTGAATATTTTAGTTGTCTAGTAAGTTTAGAGTGTTCATTATAGGATAGCGCCGTTTTTATAACAATTTATTATTATTATTATTATTATTATTATTATTATTATTATTATTATTATTATTCCCTCCATGGTATCTTTAACTTGTCGTGGTGGAGTGGCTTGCGTGCTTAAATGATCCTGAGAGCTATGCCGGCGGTAGCATTGCTGCCGATAGGGTTACCCATGCCGGACTGGTCGAAGGTGATAAACCAGACGAAAAAATTATCATGGGCGAAAGAGTGACGATCTTTCATCGTAAAAATACAACCGACAAGAAATGCGGACATGGGTTCATCTGGGGTAAAATTTTCCGGAGGTCAAATAGTCCCCCATTCGGTTCTCCGGGCGGGGACTACTTCAGGGAACCTATGCCAAAGGCTCAAACACAGGGACATGTTCCTAGGAACATGGAATGTTAGGACTTTATACAATAGCGGAGCACTAGAGATATTAACGCGGGAAGGGGAATTAGATAAATCACCATTGGATATAGTCGCAGTTTACAGGACAAAGTAGGTGGCCAGGAGAAGGTTTAAGGCACGAATTCAGGAAAAGATGCATTATACTATGGGGGTGAAAGAAAGCCCTGCATTTGGAACGGGGTCTTTTAGTCAGGAAGGAGGCTCCAATCCGCATTCCGAGATATTAAGGTTTGTTAGTGATAGGATATCATACATAATTCTAAAGGGTAAATGACATGATTTTATAATTGTAAATGTACATGCCCCCACAGAAGATAAAGATGACAAAGATACAAGGATGAGTTATATGAAGACTTAGAATGCGTATTTGATAGCACTTCATGGATATCAATTGAATAATTGTCTGAGGAGATTTTAATGCTTTAAAGTGGGGCGGGAAGATATATTCAAACCAACAATAGGAAAATTCAGTCTTCATGAAGATAGTAACCTGACAATGGGGTGTAGATTAGTCACTTTCGCCACATCAAAGAATTTTATCATTGTGACGCAGCACAACATTTCAGCATAATGATATTCATTAAATACACCTGGACGTTCTCCAGCTGGAGAAACTCGGAACTAGATAGATCATGTATTAGTGAAATAAAAAAGAAGGAAACAGGAGAATCATCGATGTTGTTAGATTCAGGTTAGAGGAGCAGACTCCAATTCGGATCCTCATATGGTCAGGTTGTAAAATCAGACCACGGCTATCGCTTATGAGAGGAACAAACGCTCTAAAGATGATTCTGTAAAATTTGAATTTAAAAACTTGAAAAATGATGAAATGCGGCAAGAATCCCAAATCAAAAATTACTAATAGATTTGAAGTACTGGAATCTTCCGATGACAATGTGGCAAACGAAGGAAGAAACTGATATAAAATAAAGAACTGGGAGGCTATAAAGAGATACTATTAAATTCGTCCGCATCAGAAAAGCATTGGTTGTATAAAAAAGAGGAAAAAAATGAAATGGTTTGATGAGGAATGCTGCCGACATTGTAAAGAAAAAGAAATGCTAGCAAAAATGATGAACATGGTTACACGGACCAAATGACCCCCGGTACAAATTTAGAGAAAATTGGGTTGGTAGTATTAGACGGGAGAATACAACCAAGTTACTAAAGAGTAAAAAGAGGGAAATATTTGAGAGAGAAGATTAAGGGATCTTGAAAATGAATGCAAAAACTAGGAACATTAGAGAATTATATCAGGGAAATTAGTATAGAAGAAGAAAGGGTTTCAGGATAGAACACACATAAATCGGAATGAAAAATGGGGATATTGATTGCAGATTCCAGGAGATTATTAATAGTGGAGAAAGAAGTTATTTTGATAAGCTACTTAAATGTTACAAACAGAACAGGACATTGAGGGAGGATAATTTACAGACAGAAGAAATGCTAGTCGCAGAGCCAAGTACATTAGAGGTGAGAAATGGCGATTGAAAAATTGAAGATGCATAAAGCATCAGGTTCAGATGAGATCCTAGCAAACTGATAAATCAGGGGGAGAAAAATTGATGGACAAGATACGCTGGTTGCTTAGAATGATTTGGGGGAAAAAGAAGCTCTTCCAGATGAATGGAAGGAATCAATTATATTATCCTACCAATTTATAAGAAAGGAGATGAAACTGATTGCAACAACTACAAGGGGCATCTCATTACTTTCAACTTCGTACAAAATTCTTACAAATATATTAGTCAGCAGACTTACTCCCTATAGTGATGACATTCTAGGAGATCATCAATGTGCATTTAGAAGAAACAGGTCTACAACAGATCAAATTTTTAGTATAAGACAGATTTTAGAAAAGAAATGGGAATATAATGGTACTGTACATCAACTATATGTAGACTTCAAAAAAGCATATGATTCAATTAAGAGGGAGAAGTTATATAGTATCCTGCTGGAGTTCGGAATTCCTAAAAAGTTAGTTAGACTTATACGAATGTGTCTAAATGGCACAAAGAGTAGGGTGCGTATAGGCAAACAGTTTTCGGACACTTTTGAAATCCAGAATGGTTGAAGCAAGGAGATGGATGCACTATCTCCTCTACTATTTAATTTTGTACTAGAGCTTGCCATTAAATCTTTAGAGAATGAGGAAGGCTTACAACTGAATGGTATTAATAAGCTGTTAGTTTATGCTGATGATGTAGTACTATTGGCCGATAGCAAGGAGATACTAAAGGACAACATGCACACACTAATGAGTAACACTAAGAAATTAGGACTGGAAGTAAATATCAATAAAACTAAATATATGGTCACACGTAAAAATACATTATATAATGGAAATGGACAGCTAATGACAAATTATGGAAATTTTGAGGAAGTGGCTGAATTCAAATACTTAGGAACAATAATCACAAATGGGAATGAGATAAAAGTAAAGTATTCCCACTACAGGCCTCAGGAGGCCCTTGGGGTAGTGGGAGGTTAAGGCTCCCACTTTTTTCTGGACAATCGGCACTTTGTGTCAGCCGGGTTGTCAGCCCTGCGTGACGGCCGCCTTTACCCCAGAACAAGCGTCTGGTACTCATTTCCGTTAGAGGCTGAGTCGACCCCAGGGCCATAGTGCCGCCAGAAGGTTTGGGTCAGATTAAAAATCCTGACCCCACCGGGACTTGAACCCTCGACCTTCCGGCTTGTAGCGCAGTGCCTTAACCACTACGCTACGGCGTGCCCCCATGGGAATGAGATGCACAAAGAAATTAAACATAGGCTCAATTCTGGATATGCGTACTAGTATGCATTGCAGAGACTCTTAAACTGAAAATATATAAAACTATTATTCTACCAGTTATATTATATGGGTGCGAAACATGGACTCTTACTTTAAGGGAGGAAAAAAAGATTACAAGTATTTGAGAATAAATTACTTAGGAAACTTTTTGGACCAAAGAGAGATGAACAGACAGGTGAATGGAGAAGACTACATAACAATGAACTACATGGTCTTTATAGCAAGCCAGATATAATAAGAACAGTTAAGTCCCGTAGACTGCGATGGGCAGGAAATGTTCCACATATGGGGAATGAAAGACTTGCATGGAAGCTTCTTGTAGGAAAGCCAGAGGGAAAACTCCCAGTTGGTTGACCAAGAATGAGGTGGGAGATTAACATTAACTACGATTTGAGGGAAGTAGATTATACAGGGAATGATTGGAAAGCAATAGATGTATGGAGAGCTTATGTCCGCGCGGCCATGAACCCACGGTTTCGATAGTGCCAGTGAGTAGTATAGCATTATTATCATTATTATTATTATTATTATTATTATTATTATCATCATCAACAATCACGGATTAAGCCCATGTGGCTTGATCCGGTCTCATAGATTCTCATTCAAAAGTTGGATCATCTCTTCTTCGGTCTACCAACATTCCTCCGTCCTTTTGGTTTGTATTTAAGTATAATGTTGGGAGTACGATCATCTTCCATTATTATTATTAAGAATTTTTTTTTTGCTTGGCTACTAGTTCCCTCCCCCATTCGGCAATGTTCCCTCCTGCCCCGCACCAAGACGGCTACAATAATAATCAGAACTGGACCGTACTGTATATCGATGCGAATGTTTGGGGAACTCTTAGTGTAACATGTATGTTTCATTTGGTCTGAATTTATCATATACTCCTACAATGATAAACTACCTGGCACATCACTTTTGAATAAAACGAACTTGTTCTTAAGGGTGTTGCACTTTTTTCCAGCGATGTATATAAACATGCAAATGAAAATTTCAGATAACACAAATACATTTGTTAAAAATATTAACCCAAATTAATCTGAAAATCATAAACATAACTTGATATAACCAATATAATGTATTTATATCTGACTACATTTAGAAACAATTGCACAGTACATCGTGTAAAGAGCAAACAGAGAAAATTATATCAGATAATATTTTAACCAGATTTAAAATCAAATTCAATATTTCAAAATTGGAGCAATATAAGCATTTCTTCCGTATTTGTGTGTGTCTCACCAGAACTTACCTTTTTCGGTAATGCGGGCACCGGTACTTCTGTTGTCCCGTTTTTCTTCTATAGCAGCGTGTGCAAAAAAGGACACGTCAGAAAAACTGGTTTTAACACTTGATACTATTAAATAAATACGTGACCAACATACGCATTAACAGTAAAATTAATAAAACAAGATCTGCTAAAAATATCGTAAATGGTAACTTAATATCTTCGAAATCTGCAGAGCTACGTGAATTAAGCTGTTTTGAGTCTCACGGGGGGGAGAAACTTTCTCATCGAATTTCGGCCAATTTGGGACCGGTTCCCATCAAGCGTCATGGCGAATTTCGATAATTACTATTAGTAGCGGCTCCAAGTTGAGAAAACCAGCTATAATGGCTAGAGGACCCGACATGCCGAGCACATGTCACCCTTATACTGGATGGGTGATCATCAATCTCTGTGGGTGGATGTGAGGCCAACAGCCGACTGGTAGGCTAATAACCTTCAGGCCTGCTGCGCCACGGAGTTATATCTTCGTAAATCACTAAGATACAGACTGTAAAATACATATATTTATGTCACTTCTGGAGCGCCTTCCAATGTAAGCAAACACCACAATTGTAACAACCTTCAGGATTTCAGAGGTTATGTATTGACTTTTTCGATAGAAAAAATACATACATTTTCATTGACATCAGGAGAAGCCAGTCCTTAAGAGCACAGGGGAATGAGCCCCTCATCTCTTATTTACATTTATTTAATCACTGATATTACATAAATCGCTCTTGCAGTTATCTAGTGTATATAATCTATATTTATCACTTTAGATTAATGTAATTTATTTTATACAGTGTTAATAACAAAGAGAAATATGAATCATGTTACCTTGAGCACATAATCCTTCTGACCAGAATATCCTATATAAAGACAGTGTCCTTGTGGTGAATTGCCGTTGTCAGTGCTTACGAGACAAAATATTTCAAATTTAGGTAGTGTTTGGGGCACATCCATAGTGTGACTAGAGCAATATATGCAGAAAAATGCATGAATTCACTCACTCCATTCATTTTCTCAGGCTTCAATTCACCCCTTTGTATAGGGTACTTAACAATGAGCGTGCATGTTCCTGACACAGTATGATAAAAATAAACAACAGACAGTTAATCTGTGTTACTAAAGATTGTTTCTAAAACTTCTGAAATCAATCGTTTTACGGTAGCTTTGGTAGGATTCTTGCTATCTATGGTATTAATTTCTTATTGTGAATTTTTTTTTTTCGGTGTGAAAGTGTTTATGATGATTTAAATAAAATGATTACAAAATAAACCATCGTGTTATGAAGACAATTAGGAACAAGCTGTTAGTACAGCCGAGATCAGATATCTATAAAACAAGTGACTAGTGATAAAATAGATCTTATACATGACTCTTCAACGAAAATGTGAGAGGATTTGCGGTTATCGTGTAAATAATTATTAACTATTTAGTTTTCTATGCGTTCTGCTTGGGGGTGACAATTCATTGTGGGCAGACTGAATGATAGATTTGAAACATATACTGTTAAAGTTAAGAAACACAGATCTTCTAAAAAAAAATCATCTGGACAATGAAATGACTGGGAATAGACCTTAATACGAGGACTATGCCGAAAGTTTTTAGGAGCTATTAAACCGGAAGTCTAACTACAATTAAATTATTTTTGTTGGAAAGAGTGATATTTCTCGCCCTTTAAAAATGAGCGCGATATCACAGCATTTCACACCATAGTGCGTAATTGAATGGAGATGCAGGCGGTGCTAAGTCAGAAGTAGTGCAACATGGATCAATCGCGCCGCAATTTTTTGGGTAATGATGCATTATGACTAGAAAAGGAATTTAAGTTCAGAAGAATGCCATTCTTCTCTGTAAAGTGTTTTATTTTTGTGAGTCTGCCCCTTCTAGAGTCACAGTTGTGAATTGGGTTTGTGCATTTTCAAGAGGTCGGGAATCTCTTGAAGATGAATTCAGTCCTGGTCGCCCACCAATGGCAGTGACCCATGAAAACATTGACACTGTGAGGAAAATGATCCAAGAAGGTTCTCATCTCACATTTTGTGTTAATGAAGGGACTCTAAATATTGAATCAACTGCGCCGCAGTTGACGATAATTTAGTCCTCACCAAGAGATTTCCCCGATGGGTGCCACATTCCCTGACAGAATCTCAAAAAAAGACAGAAGATTGGATTGGTATAGTTTTATGCTTGAAACATTCGGCGGAGGAAGGTCCAAAAACACTTACAATACACAGCTGATGTAACATGGGTATACCATTATGACCCTGAAACGAACAGACAGTATTTAGTATGACGATTTTCAAGTGAGGAATCATCCACGAAAGTTTGGAGAATTAAGAGCTCTGGAAGGAAGTTGGTGATAACTTTGTATCACCAAGATAGGTCGTCTAACTTCTGCAAACTTGGACACACGTCGCACAGTTAATGCTGAGTGATAAATGACAATGTCTGCTGAAATTTTCGCCATATGGAGTTACAACATCTAAAATTGAAGAGTGGGCACCTTCTTCTGCATCATAACAGTGCCTCAGCGCATATGGCTGCCAGAACATTGGATTCCTTGGAGAAGATAAAAGTGCGAGTGTTACCGCACCCATCCGATTCACCTAACCCGGCCTTGTGTAACTTCTTCTTGTTCCGGAAGACCAAGAAAAAAAATCGTGGGCAGGATTTTTCATTCGATCAAGAGGCCATTGCAACACAGAGATTGCTCTAAGTGACATCTTCAAAGAAGCTTGGACTGAGACATTTTCTAAGTGGTTTCAAAGGATGGAAAAATGTGTAAGTGCTAATGGAGAGTATTTTCAAAAGTTGTATAGTTATTTTGTAAATACTTTGTATTTAGGTGTAGGTGTTTTTGGACCTTCCTCTGCCGAATGTTTCAAGCATAAAACTATACCAATCCAATCTTCTGTCTTTTTTTGAGATTCTGTCAGGGAATGTGGCAGCCATCGGGGAAATCTCTTGGTGGTGACTAAATTATCGTCAACGAAAACCTGCGGCGCAGTCGATTCAATATTTAGAGTCCTTTATATATTAAAATATATATGTAGTCAATATGCCCATTTCACCAATTAATGTTTTAAAATGGTCAACAAGTTTCTACAGCCAAGCTGTCATTCTCAAGACCAGTCAATATCTGGTCTTGAGAATGACAGCTTGGCTGTAGAAACTTGTTGACCATTTTAAAACATTAATTGGTGAAATGGGCATATTGACTACATATATATTTTAATATTATATCACCAAGAAGATCACTTGTGTTTTAAATCCTTTATATATATTGTACATATTTCGTTGTTTGTTGTTTCGATTATTTAATTATTTGACTTGAATAATTGTGAAGCACCCAGTACTCATTTCACGAACAGCCTCTGATTGACAATGTGCACGGATCTATTTTGTCTACGTACATATTCCTGTTCCACAAATGAAGAAAAAATATACGGATATATAAGAAAAACATGGCTACAGTATTAACACACCAACTCATACATAAAAAAAAGGTAGAAAACATTGTGTATATATATATATATATATATATATATATATATATATATGTAAGTCTACGTATACAGTACATATACAATGACACACATTTACACTCATACATTAATGGACTATGTGTACAGATATAAAACATCTCTCACTTTGTACAATGATAAAGTAACTAATGCATTACTGTGAAACTACTATAATAATCAGTATAACACTTTTTTTACATAGCAAATTCATTACATCCTTCCTCGTAATAAAGCCAACAAAAGACTCAAAATATAACATATAAAAATTATTATTTGATATTGAACCATTATTTTCATGGAAATTAACTGTTTTTAAATTAAAATATTTAGTTACGGTGTTTTGAGATTAAGCTAACGAAACATTAATACGGTATGTATTAAAATATAAAAAATATATATTATCTTATTATTTAACATTTTCCAATATTGTTATTTTAACACAGTTCGAATAATGGATCAATATTATAACTTATTATATGCAAAATGTTGACTTATGTACAATTGAAAGATGTAGGTAAAATAAGCAAGAAAAATAATATATTTTCATTGAAACTAATATTTTTTAATGTTGCTTATAAATTTTACAGATTTCCCTTAAATTTTAAGGAAATTAAGAAACTTTTAATAGGTGGATGTTTCTATTCCTATTTATTTAAATCATGTTATTTATTAGATTTGTACTCTTAATATGTATGGCTATATATATGCAAAATTCAATTCTCTGCTGTCATTCAATATTCAATTTAAATTAACCTCAATATTTCTTGTGTTTCAAAAGTAAATTTTGTAATTTATTTAAGACAATTTAAAGTTTGTTTTGAAAATCTATGGATATGTCGTCAGTAAAACATAAATATCCAGTAACCTATTCAATATTTTCATTCAAGGTACTCTTACAGGCGTTGATAAAGTCCTTGCTTCAAGATCTCAGGTTATAATAAATTTAGGATTCATGTTTGTTATATTGTTGTTTTTTTAAGAAAAGAGGTTTCTAATATCATGTATATATATATATATATATATATATATATACTCCGTATATCCATTCATAAAGACAGTGTAAAAATAAAAACATACAGAAATTAAAATTGCATACAATTTCTAAGCTAATAAAGATCAACTCTTCAACTAAAGTTAACTTTGATGTTTATATGAACAAAAATATATGGTTCTACTACATCAAGTGGAAATAATATAAGTGCGCAGTTTTTTAACAACGAGATACTTGAGGTAAATATAATCTTAATGCCTTATATACTTTGGATCGCAAACTTCTGGAATTCGTGGAAACAGAGTATAGAAATTCAACAGTCCATTACTAAATATAATGATAGTTTGTCTGTATTGGTTTGCAGTACACAGGGGAAGTGAATTAAAACAAAATTTACTATTCATATATATATATATATATTATGTGCCCCAAAGAGTTAACCAATTCTCTTTGAATAATATTAAAAACATGTTCAATTCCATCCCTTTTAAAATTAGTTATGCTTAAATCGACGACTGGATCAAAATAATAAAATGAGAAAAAAGTTCCATTCAATGTTACCCATGTGTTATGTAGCCTAAATTAGTGCCTCTGAGCAAAATTTAACCAAACTTTCCTATCCAAGTAATATCTTAGTTGCCTACTAGATATCTCATTGAAGCAATGTGGTAAGCACATGACAAATATGCAGGGAAATGAACGTAACTGAATTAGCTTGGCGAAGAAACTCCCGCTAGTGGAGCACCCATGTCTCCATGAGGGACGTATGGGGTATATACATACATGTATGTGTGAAATATCAGACCAATACTACTGATCATTACAAAGTACAATCATAAACTCTTGTACATTTTTATGGGAAAAGTATGCATTTAAAGAGTCTGTATGTACATCTAAAATGGTGTAACAGCACAATGTTGGACCTTAGCCTCTCCTTTGTTAGGAGTTAATAGACCAAGTTAAATTAGTTATACTTCTTTCCCTACAGATGTCATGAATGGTATGTGGTCAACACCGGCCCAATGAGGCATTTAATAGATAACTAAGGTATTACTAGGATGAAAAAGGTCGTTATATTTTGCTTAGACGCCTATTTATACAGGCTTAATAATATTTTACGAGCCTGAAAGTCTTCAGACTCGGGCTTAACGTCCCTCCTAGAGAACTTGCTCCTTGTATTTTTTTCATCCTAATAAAATTCATCCGGGTTTTAACCCGCAACTGTAGGAGTCAGAGGCAAGGAACATAACCGGGCCGACGTTATAGAGTCTATATACCATTTGTACGGTACTAATAAAATTCATCCGGGTTTTAACCCGCAACTGTAGGAGTCAGAGGCAAGGAACATAACCGGGCCGACGTTATAGAGTCTATATACCATTTGTACGGTACTAATAAAATTCATCCGGGTTTTAACCCGCAACTGTATGAGTCAGAGGCAAGGAACATAACCGGGCCGACGTTATAGAGTCTATATACCATTTGTACGGTACTAATAAAATTCATCCGGGTTTTAACCCGCAACTGTAGGAGTCAGAGGCAAGGAACATAACCGGGCCGACGTTATAGAGTCTATATACCATTTGTACGGTACTAATAAAATTCATCCGGGTTTTAACCCGCAACTGTAGGAGTCAGAGGCAAGGAACATAACCGGGCCGACGTTATAGAGTCTATATACCATTTGTACGGTACTAATAAAATTCATCCGGGTTTTAACCCGCAACTGTAGGAGTCAGAGGCAAGGAAACATAACCGGGCCGACGTTATAGAGTCTATATACCATTTGTACGGTACTAATAAAATTCATCCGGGTTTTAACCCGCAACTGTAGGAGCCAGAGGCAAGGAACATAACCGGGCCGACGTTATAGAGTCTATATACCATTTGTACGGTACTAATAAAATTCATCCGGGTTTTAACCCGCAACTGTAGGAGTCAGAGGCAAGGAACATAACCGGGCCGACGTTATAGAGTCTATATACCATTTGTACGGTACTAATAAAATTCATCCGGGTTTTAACCCGCAACTGTAGGAGCCAGAGGCAAGGAACATAACCGGGCCGACGTTATAGAGTCTATATACCATTTGTACGGTACTAATAAAATTCATCCGGGTTTTAACCCGCAACTGTAGGAGTCAGAGGCAAGGAACATAACCGGGCCGACGTTATAGAGTCTATATACCATTTGTACGGTACTAATAAAATTCATCCGGGTTTTAACCCGCAACTGTAGGAGCCAGAGGCAAGGAACATAACCGGGCCGACGTTATAGAGTCTATATACCATTTGTACGGTACTAATAAAATTCATCCGGGTTTTAACCCGCAACTGTAGGAGTCAGAGGCAAGGAACATAACCGGGCCGACGTTATAGAGTCTATATACCATTTGTACGGTACTAATAAAATTCATCCGGGTTTTAACCCGCAACTGTAGGAGCCAGAGGCAAGGAACATAACCGGGCCGACGTTATAGTCTATATACCATTTTGATCAAAGGAATTTGTACGGTACTTGAAAATTTGCGCACTTACATTATTTCTGTACTGTAATAAGTCTGAAGTAACTAATTTTCTAAACAACACGACACATATAGATAAAAGGCACTACAAGTAAACAAGTATTGTGAAGCTAGTGGACAATTTGCATGAGAATGTATCAAAGTCTCACCTCCGTGTCCATGACTCCGAAGTTGGCGCTTTTCCCAGCAAGGCCAGCGTGAATTATAAACAATAGGCTGCATCAACCATTCAACTGAAGAGTAAGGTCTGTACCCAGAACCCATTCATACAACATGAGGTCAAGATTTTCAAAGTAATTAATAGCATGACTCTTCAAGAATCAACCCAGTACTCGTTCATTGAACGTGAACTCTTTCTTTCTTTATTCCTAATCTCTCTCTCTCTCTCTCTCTCTCTCTCTCTCTCTCTCCTCTCTCTCTCTCTCTCTCTCTCTCTCTCTCTCTCTCTCTCTCTCTCTCCTCTCTCTCTCTTAGGTATTTTTTGTATCCCACCCGGGTTTTACAGTACAGTGACACGACCTATTCGGAAAAACATTTAAACTTTAGATCACATATATACTTTTATTACACAAGGACATGAATCGCAGAATGCGCAGGATAAACTCAATGTGAGGCCACAACCGAGACAACACGAACATTTAGACAAGACACGACAATGATTCACATATTCATTCTAAATAAGAAGAATATTATAGGATGATTGTGATGTGGTATTTGGGGACTATTTAGCCCTTAAAGGTTCCCGAAAAATTGTCTTATAGGTGAAAAAAAACTCACCCAGAAAACTTATCGCGACCGGTAACGGCTTTATTCCGAGACCACAGACTGCACAAACGTGAATTCAAGTTTTAGAAAATATACAGTATGTTAGCACAAAAAAAAAATCCCCATAATCTTCATCCAGTAAATGTGTCAGGCTTTAAGAATAACTCTAAATAATAAACTTCACCACAAGTAAGTATTGAGATTTGCACCCTCAATAGAAGTGATGTAAAGACTTTCTAACTAACATCTCCAAACATTAATTCATTCCTCAATTAATTATATAACAATGTATTAGCAAAATTAGTGTAATTAATATTTAATTTTAGGAAGTTATATTTTGAGGTTATTTTAATTATATTATTTTTGGTCTGGACATCTTACCTCAATATTAATGTTGATTTGTTCTTGGATATGTTTCAAAACAATTCTGTTTTATTGTCAGCTTTCCCAGACTGTAATTAATATTTAATTTTAGGAAGTTATATTTTGAGGTTATTTTAATTATATTATTTTTGGTCTGGACATCTTACCTCAATATTAATGTTGATTTGTTCTTGGACATGTTTCAAAACAATTCTGTTTTATCGTCTGGGAAAGCTGATGATAAAACAGAATTGTTTTGAAACATGTCCAAGAACAAATCAACATTAATATTGAGGTAAGATGTCCAGACCAAAAATAATATAATTAAAATTAGTGTAACATATCGTTGTTGGCACCTAGAAAATCATTAGACATTTCATGACTACTGTAGTATTTAAAACTATTTTTGCGCGATAGTGCGTTTTGACGTACTTACCAGCAATGGGGACCATTATTGAAAGTTCAACTTCCTACATTTCGGGGTTGCCAACCTAAATAACTATACTGTAATATTACATTTTATGCAGCCTCATGGGCTAGAGGTCAGCGTTTCTGATTTCAGTTCATAAGGTCCCGGGTTCGATTCCCGGTCAAACCATAGGAATTTTTCCTTAAAGGGAATCATTCCTGTGGTTTCCCATGGTCTGGAATTTAGGTTAAGTTTAGGTTAAGAACTCTCCTGGTGCTTCATTATCATTTATCACCCATCATATCATTGGGGTAACGTAACTCCGCCTTTTAGGCGCCCCAACTTCAGAAGTGGGTTACAATTAAGCCAATGCCAGGAGAGTACACCAGAAATGTCGAAATGACAAGCTGGGGCATAGGGGAAAAACATTTAAATCCACGTGCGGGAAGTAAAACCACTGCCCTCTATGTATACTACGTACAATGTATATACAGTAAATATCCAAAAGGTAGTGTTAATATACAGTACATTATACGAAACAAATACTGCATTTTAAATGAACTGAACTTTATTTGAAACAATATAAAACAGTAAATACGTACTTGCGGCCATGTTATCAAGGCCTCCTGTTGTTTCAGCTAATAAACATTGCCCACACTGTTAATGTCAGTCAATTGTTTATAATGAACGCAAATATATACAACAAAAATGTTATTATTTTACTATTATTTATTATTTTGAAAACACCATCGCGCAAAAAAATAATGTACAACGCACGTTTGTGAAGTTTTTTACGGAATCTCAGAAATTAAAACCGAGCGATCGATTCTGTAAAACCCACTTCCCAACCTAGCATCGTAATATAGCTACTATTAAATGCCATTTTATTTTGATGATATTCAGTGTAATCCACCGCTGTGATTTAGTGGCAACATCGTTGCCTTAGGCGCAGCTAATTTGATCCTCCCTCGGGTCAAGTTTTCTGGGTAAGTTTCTTTTTTTAGGGGGGGGTTCCTTACCTGTAAGGCAAATGTCAGGAAACTTTAAGATTCGAATAGTCCCCGAACATCAACTGGCCATCACAATGATCTATATCACCCTGTTTATTATGAATTTATCGATACTTTTAAACTTCATGACGAAACACCGTTGAGGCTGCTTTGTAAAATATACAAAATAAACATTTAATACCTGAGATCTCAGTCTTCCTCAACTTTGGATGTGGGAGCACTAAGTTAAGGAAGTCTGAGATCTCAAGTATTCAATTTTATGTTGTAAATTTGACTTAGTATGAATTTATGAGTTAACAGTGCCTTGTTTAAAATGTCCATGTTGTTTCGGAGGTTGCCCTCACATTGAGCTGGTCACTCATACGGGAAGTCCTTGTGTGGTCAAAAAAAAAATTTCTTAGGGTTTAAAATCCCATCTCGACAGGTCGTGTTCCGTGTGGCAACGAACGATACCTAGAAAGGGAGAGGTTAAACTAAGGTAGAAAAGAGTAAGTATTTAATATTATCATTAGAGAAAAGCACAGTGTAGAAACGCATCATAGCATGTCTTATTATACAGGCTTAAATCTGCCAGTTTAAATATAGCATATATTCTACTTTATTTTATACTTGGTATCCTTGTGTGAAGAAATGCTATTACAAGCACATCAGACATTTTGGAAAACTTAAAAGGGTATAATTACAAAGTAATATAATAAATTGTGAGGTTTTCTTAATAAGAATCAAATGCATCAATTCTTCCTACCTCATAATCTATGCTTTTCAACAGTTTTCACGACTGTCAATTTTTCATTATACTTACTTACTTACTTACTCACTGGCACTATCGAACCCGTAGGTTCATGGCCGCGCGGACATAAGCTCTCCATACATCCATATCCTTAATTATGCCGGTAATTTTCTAGACTGCCATCTGGTGTACTTTTGAAGAACTTCGTCGAAGTTCATGGTTCTATAGTATTTTTTTTTTAATGTATATATTTTCCCAAACTGTTATTTCCAAAGGTTTAGATAGATGTTTCAAAAGTTTTGCTTCTTTTTCAATTCTATGATTCTCTAATAAACTATGTACTGCTATTGCTATTTTTCAATTTCACTATCTTTTATGTTTCTAAAGTATTTGCCAGTTTTTTTTCCTTTAAATTAATTTAGACACTCGCAAAAAAGAACACTTTAGAAACATACAAAATGTAAAATTGAAAAATCAGCAATAGCAGTACATAGTTTAATAGAGAATCATAGAATTAAAAAGAAGCAAAACTTTTGAAACATGTATCTAAACCCTTTGTATTAAGAGTTTGGGAAAATATATACATAAAAAAAACCAGAACCATGAACTTCGAGTTTTCAGACGAACCAAATTTGATTACACAGTTCTTCAAAAGTACACCAGATGGCAGTTTAGAAAATTACCGGCATAATGAAAAATTGACAGTCGTGAAAACAGCTGAAGATGGGAATGATATGTTTCCCGATACTGCAGTTCTGTGTTAAAAAACACAGATGTATGAGGTAAGAAGAATTCACGATTCATTTGATTCTCTTAACAAAAAAATTGTTGGATTTATCCATTATTATTATTATTATTATTATTATTATTATTATTATTATTATTATTATTATTATTATTATTGTTATTATTATTATTATTATTATTATTATTATTATTATTATTATTATTATTATTATTATTATTATTATTATTATTATTAAGATGGAATGGGATGTATCAAAGATGTGGAGAATGTAATTACCTGAGGATCAAAATTAACTCAATGTGTACTCAGAAAATTACATAAAATACAGAATTCAAAAAACAATGTTAAACGTAGTTTTGTGGGATAAAAATATAAGAATAGATACCAAATTACAAATTTATAAATCCATAATTAGAAACTCGCTAACATATGGTGTAGTTGAATAAACATTTGAGTTCAAAACTTACGTCTATGAAATGGATTATTTTAGATGCTCAACTAGACATTCTAAATTGGAAAAAAAAAAAAAAAAAAAAAAATCAGAAATACAATCATCAGACAACAAATGAAAGTCCAAAATTCATTATTAGATTTTATGAGACACAGAATGGTATGGGCATATACGTAAAATACCAGAGACAACATTACCCAGAAAAGCTTTGGAATGGATTATAATAATAAGTTGGTAAGAGGCACTCGAAAGAGCATTAAGTTATAAGTTTATGATTTGTCTTTTATGAGTTGGTTCAGTGATCCTGTCCATATTCTGCATTGTTTGTAATGGTATCGCTCACACTTTTGGTCGCATATCTTGCATTCACACGAATCACTCGGTTGGTGGAATTTTGTATTTTTGCACATTTTGTGATGATATCCGTGTGTTGCTAAACCTATGATTCTGTGCCTTTGTGGTTGGTTACTTCCAGTCCAATCTCTGTTTACCATGGCATCTGAGGCGTAGAAATCTTCGTCGATATCTTTTTCTCTCTGTTTCTTTTTTTCGATGACTTTCTTACATGGCTCCGTTGCTGGCAGTAGTATCCTTTGCCTCAGGTCCTTTAGGAAGAAGGTTTCTCTGGCTAGCATATAGGCCATTCTATTTGGTGTGTATTTGCTTGCACCTAGTGCCTTTTTTATGAATCTTGGTTTTACTTTTTCTAACCTCTCCAAATCGCTGGTCGATAGTTTCTCCCATATCAGTTCTATCCCGTAGGTGACGATCGGGGTGATCACTGATGCGAATAATTTCATGGCTGTGACTAATTGGAATGGATTCCACGTGGGAAAGGAAACAGAATTCGACCTAGATTTAAATGGATGGATATCAGAAGAGGTATGAGGGAGATAGGTCTAGAAGAATTTGAATGGGGAGATAAAGAAGAACGGAGAAAGAAGATAAAAAATTAAAACGCTTTGGACACGAAGATTTTTTTACATTGTCAACTTGTTTACAAATAAATAAATAAATAATTATTTTTTATTGTTATTTCGAGACTACAAGATTAACGTTGGAATACACGACATCACGGCCCATGGGATGTGGTGACATTGGGAGCGTCCAGGAAGTTTCATAGTACAGTTAATTACGAGAGTAATATTGAAATTAATGTACTGAACCTTGTCATTTGCATGCAATAAAGAGAAAAAAGCTAAAGAGAAAAAATAATGCTGGAGACACTAGGTTGAAATCCCGCTTCAGGCATAAATGTTTATCTTTAGCTGTATGAAAGTTCATTATGCCATAAAGACAGGCAATTATTTTGTTATGCAGTTTATTTGTCTGTAAATGTGAACATTTATTTTGCCTTACTGTACCTTAATGTTTACATGGTGAAGCAACGATTAATGAACGCTCAGCTTCATCGCCTATTCGCCTCAAACTAAACAACGAATTTCACAGCACTTAAAAATAGCTTCAATCGGTTCGGTACCCTAGACCGAGCTCTGATTATTGTTATTATCATGTGTAACCTATTCCAATGTCGCTCACTGCACTAGTTGGATGTATACGTCCCTCGTGGTGACATGGGTGCTCCCCTAGCGGGATTGTCTTGACCAAGCTGATTAAGTTATGCTTATGTCAGTGAGTGACGTATCGTCAGCACATCTAGTAAACAACTAAGGTTCGGTTTCACCAACAGAGGTAACTGTATTTACGCCACTTTAGGCTATGCATTTACACGGAGAAACGGGTGTAATACAGTTACCTCTGTTAGTGAAACCAACCCTAAGAGAATAATTGGATAGGGAAGGCCAGTTATATTTTGCTCAGAGGCTTTAGGTTCTTTTACAAGTCCGAAAATCTTCGAACTCAGGACCCACGACTTGAAATGCCTCCCAAAGGATTTGTCCCTAGGATTTTTCAATCCCAAAAATCCATCGATCCCGGCCGGATTTAAACCCACGACCCTCAGGAATAGAGGCAAGGAAACAACTAGATGGATAGAGGGCATTAATGTGGTTGTATCGAATCGTGTCACTCTGCCTCTTCCAATATCAGTAACCAAATAATTAATTAACTATGATGGGAATTAAAAACACAAATAGGTTAACATACAATTCTTCTTCTTCTTCTTCTTCTTCTTCACTTCCTGGTTTAGGCAAGAGTTGCCTGTTCTGACATACTATTATATGAAGTAATTATCGGACATATACGAAATGTATACTCATTTCACTCGGGAAATCAAATGCAATTTGATTTGATATTATCAAGTAGGAATAAATTGGTAAAGAGAAGTTGAAAGGTTGAGGAATAAGTAATCAGTGATTAAGAACGAAAGACATGTAGGTAGGTAGACCTCTTTCCTATTGTCAAGAGACAGCTTGACGAGCGGACATAAAGGATCCAAAAACTCTGCAACCCTATTATTTCTCCAGCGTTCCTTTGTGTAAGCGAACTCGTGTCATTCAAGACAACGCACTTAATAGACAGCTTACGTACAATAGAAAATTTGGCTCAACTGCACTTCTACTAGCGCTTGATTTTTCAGTTAAGTTGTTGTAAACTACAGCTCTTCTTCTGTATTTACTAACATTATTTAATATTTTAAACTTTTTAAACAATTTTATACACTATTAGACAATTTTGAAGTATTTATTTAAATGTGCAAATCGCAATATTATGACACTGTTATACAATATTGTGATACTAACTGTTATTTTCTCCACAGAGTATTTTACTCAGTCTATGATTTTTCTATCACTGTTTTGCGTTATCGCTGGTTGGATCAGCGTTAGGGAGTGTTAAGTGTATACCCATTTTTAATAAACATTTGGTAATTTTAATATTATTGATATATTTTTTTAATATAGATTCGGGGATTTATTGCAAATAGTGGTCATTTAAATTTCATAGCGACGGATAGTAATCGATATGTGGTTCGATTGTGGGTTATCGCTGGGGCTATAAACTATGGCGCATGCGCACTGTTGTTAAAATATTTCACGCTAGTTTAAGTGCATTTTTTCCGAAAATGTATTACGGGAAACTTCGTAAGCCCAGCACACAGGTGTTTTTTACAGAGAGAGAAAAACAAATTAAACGCGAAAGACAGGAGAGACGCAAGTACGGTCAACGAACCGACCCGAGATTAGACACGAAGCCGAAAACAGAGATCGGGATTCCCTGGTTTGAGCTTATGATAAAACTCTACCTAAGGCGATAAGGGCGTATACTACCAAGACTTGGTGACGTCATATCCTATTAGATGTTGGCAACCCCTTCCTCATATTTATGAAATGGGTGATACACCAATTAAAAGGGCCATTATATTACGATAAGGTAATGGCCTCACGATGATAGAATCGCGGAGGGGGGTAGATCTAAGCTTCCTAATAGACAAAAAAGCAATCTCTAGTTATTACCCGTTTAAGGAGTAAGCGCAGTTGTTGACGGAGGGCACTGCAGTCGTGTTTATGTATCGGTTCTCTATGTTTATGTAGGAATAGAACACGTGACACTGCTATCTACGAGTGCAGAGGGGAATGGGACGTGGGACGCTGACAGTGTACATGACGTCACGTGAAACAACAAACAGAGCTTCTTAATTCTTCCGCCTGCAGAGATATTTTGAATGACTAATAGTTACCAATTACTCGCCAACATGAATAACTCGACGACAATTGCGCATGACTCACCAACAACTCGTCTCCGACAACATAACCAAACCATAACAATGGACTTATAATATTCTCAAGTCTACAATCATAATAACTTAACGAATTTTTAATACTCAGAAAATTCAGCAGTGACAGGCAATCTGATATGTCGTTCGGAAACGTAATTATCATTGCTGAGGTCAGTGCCTAATTCAGCATGGCTTAACTGTAAAAAAGTAAAAAGTAAAGTGATCCCACAACAGGCCTCAGGAGGCCCTTGGGGTAGTAGGAAGTTAAGGCTCCCACTTTTTCTAGACAATCGGCACTTTATGTCAGCCGGGTTGTCAGCCCTGCGTGACGGCCGCCTTTACCCCCAGAACAAGCGCCTGGTACTCATTTCCGTTAGAGGCTGAGTCGACCCCAGGGCCATAGTGCCGCCAGAGGGTTTGAGTCAGTTTAAAAATCCTGACCCCAACGGGACTTGAACCCTCGACCCTCCGGCTTGTAGCTCAGTGCCTTAACCACTACGCTACGGCGTGCCCCGGCTTAACTGTATTGTACTACGTTTTCTAGTGTCTTAATAAGAAGAATAAATAATGTGCTAAAATTCTTATATAATAAGAACAGTTAAGTCTCGTAGACTGCGATGGGCAGGACATGTGGCACGTATAGGGAATGAAAGACTTGCATGGAGGCTTCTTGTAGGAAAGCCAGAGGGAAAACGCCCAGTTGGTAGACCAAGAATGAGGTGGGAGAATAACATTAACTATGATTTGAGGGAAGTAGATTATACGGGGAATGATTGGAAAGCATTAGCTCAGGATAGGGATATATGGAGAGCTTATGTCCGTGCGGCCATGAACCTACGGGTTCGATAGTGCCAGTGAGTAAGTAAGTAAAATTCGTCTCGCATAGCCTCATGCCCGCCAGCATCATTTGCATCCCTGAAGAAAAAGAACCACAACTCTACCCAAAATCCGAAGCCGAGTAACCTAATTTCTCAAACATCGAGAAATCCTATCATCCTCCTGGCGCCCTAACAATCCTTTTTATTACCATTAAACCCAAAACAGAAAAACCCCCAGCTAAAAATCCTTCTGCATGGTCTATTTTCAATTGATGCACCACTTCGACAGACTACTAACTTTTAATGATGTTTACTCGTGTTATGTTTACAGAGGAGCGTAGGATGAGTACATGTTTAGTTTTTTAATTAATTGTGACAAAAACATTATGAGGTTTTCAATTAATAAATATGAATTTTTTTATTAATGTTTTTAAGTGTTTGTGTTGTGTGTGAGATGTGAGAAGGGAAGGCAGAGGCAAAACCCGGTGCCATCATATAGCCTACACCTGTCGAAAAACGCCAAGTGGGCCCCACGATTAACGTCCCTTTCCGATGACGACAAGACGTCATGAGTAGTACCCAAAACGTTCTCAACACATTTACTGTGGATTGAATTGCATTTTAAACCATGGGTCTGGTGCACAACATCACCATCCTCCTAGTCTCAAAATGTAAATGTTTGTTATTAAAATGTAGGCCTGTATACACAATTTTAATATAACTGCAAAAAGGTACAATATGGAAATCAACACAAAGAAAACTAAAGTGATGGCCTTCTGTGGGAAATATCCTATACCTAGCAAAATTGTTTTGGATGATGAAATTTTAGAACGAGTAAATGAATTTAATTATTTGGGTTATAATTTAACATTTTAAGATGAAGCTGATATATCAAAGAAAATCACAAATTTTACAAAAACAACGAGGATAATTAACAGTATAATGAAACCATCTTTAGTACAGAAGAACACAAGATTACGGCTTTATAAGGTTCTCGCAAGACCAGTATTAAGATATGGTAGTAAAGCATGGACAATACGAAGAAGAGATGAAAGCTGAATAACAGCAAATGAGATGCGATTTATGCGCCGAACAGCAGGATACACAAAGTGGGACCATAAAAGAAATGAGGAAATTATGGAAGAGTTTGATGTGGAACCCATTCTTCACCATATACAAAACTACCAGAACAACTGGAAAGCCCATCTTCAACGAATGCCGTCTCATAGAATTCCAAAAGCCATACTTCGCTACTGCCCCCAAGGCAAAAGATCGCTGGGACGTCCAAAAAAGCGCTGGATGGAAAATTCCTCTTTGAGACCGTAACAGGCCACACACGGCCTAATACTTGCATGGATGATGAAGATTATGATTAAAATGTCTAACCCTGCCGGAAATCAAAGCCAGACCAACTAGGGAAGAGGCAGACATGCTAACCACTTCAACTAGCGTGTTATACTTTATTATTATTATTATTATTATTATTATTATTATTATTATTATTATTATTATTATATTTTTTGCAAATGCCCCAGGTTGTCTTTTGTACCGATATAGGTCTAGGCATTGTTTCCCTGTATCTAATAATAAAAAGGTATCCTAATCAAATATAACATAGGCCAAAATATAAAAAGAGTAATAACAATCCAAATTAAACCGAGTTTATATTCAAAATAATCAGGGAACAATTTTTAGTATAATAGAAATAGAAATAAATTGATAACTAGAACAATATACGATTTTGATATATAGCTTAATAAATTAAATACATCATAAAGTTATTACTCAGGAAAGGCACGTATATATAATTCATGGGTTTTCCAGTGGCAGCGTGCCGAATACAATGGGGAAAAGAATCTGAACTGTCCCTTTGTAACAAAAGACTCGGCAAGGTAGGTACCTGTCAAACTCGACATAAATCCCCAAGCTAACAGGTGACATTTCACACAATAAGATATTGACATGACAGGTGACGTCTTTATCGGAGACGTGACATTAGCAAGTTGTTATACGAAAATAAATATAATTATTTTACCAACATAAGAAAAATATATGGAAGGTTTGAACATCCCTCAGTAATGGAGAATGGGCGTAAACCAGCCCCAAAACTTGTAAAATTGGTTAATTTGTAAGGAGGTCCAAAGCATACATGTGGGCGGGATCACCAAATACCTAATACCCAAATAAATTATTCGCGAAGAGAATCGCACATCAGTTAGTTGCTGGCCCTCAGCCTAATAGATCAGTTAGTTGTTAGCCTTACTTCAAACAGGGCACACATCAGTTAGTGTTAGCTAGCCCTACGTCTAACAGGGCACATTACTGGATCATCTCCTACATTGTGCTTTGGGGCTCTAGAAAACAGTCGGAGGGCCGACCAGTGTATACATATAGGTAAATAAAGTAGTCAACTGTGTTAACTCCACGGCAGCCTCCAGTGATTTCCTATTAACGTATCACGTTAATCTTCCTTGCGTCACATTTGATAAGAATCCAGCTCTTACCGAACCCTGACCTGAGCTAGTCCCGAGCAACAATTTAGTCCTCGTATCTTTTCCTGGACACCAATTAAGCCATCCCGGACTAATCCAGTCCCACTTTCGACATTCCTGGTGTTCTCTCCTGGCATATCGTACTTGCAACCCACTTCTGAGGTTGGGGCGCCTGGAAGGCAAGGTTACGTTGCCCTGATGATATGATGGGTGATAATGAAGATGATGATAGTGGTGCGCCAGGAGAATCCCTAACCTAAGCTTAATATAAGATGAATATGAAGGATGATGATTGTGATGGTCATATGATTTTGGAGACCATTTGGGCCTTGAAGTTTTCCTGACATTTGTCTTATAGGTGAGGAAAACCCCTGATAAAACCTCACCCAGAAAAACTGTCCCGACCGGGGATTGAACCCGGGCCCGCTGCGTGACAAGGCAGCACGCTACCTCGAGATCACAGCGGCGGACTGTAATAATAATAATATAAAACTCGGCAATTAAGATGATACGGACATGTCCAGCGAATGGAAGAGGATCGGCTATCAAAATGTGTTTTGGAATGGAAACCTGAGGGAAGACGAAGCAGAGGAAGATCTAAAACCTCCTGGAGTCAGGGAATACATTAAGGGGAAACATCTACAAGCAGGAGATTGGATGGACCGACAAAATTGGCTATTAGGAATCAGATGATGTCAAAGATATTAATCAACCGATGATCTATCTACCTATTATTATTATGCCTATTAATATTATTATTATTATTATTATTATTATTATTATTATTATTATTATTATTATTATTATTATTATTATTATTATTATTGTCCACCGCTGTGGTCTCGACTGCCTTGTCACGCAGCGGGCCCGGGTTCGATCCCCGGTCGGGACAGTTTTTCTGGGTGAGGTTTTTATCGGGGTTTTTCCTCACCTGTAAGACAAATGTCAGGAAAACTTTAAGGCACAAACGGTCCCCGAAATCAAATGGTCATCATCATCATCATCCTTATCATTATCATCATCATCATCATCAACCTTCACCGGTGTGGAAAGCAACGGGAAGCTACCACACTTACAATTCCCTAGTAAAGCTGCAAAACATAGCATGAAAATGCTATGATTGCAATGAGAGACCTGCCCTCGGGCAGAATTACTATGGATGGATTATTATTATTATTATTATTATTATTATTATTATTATTATTATTATTATTATTATTATTATTATTATTATTATTATAACTCTTATTCAAATTTAAGTTATGTGTACAATAATTCATATTTATATTTAATCTGAAATTATCTTATGTTTCTTATTAAGTTGGAAAATTAGTAATTAAAAACTGAAAGCTAACTTTGATTCCCATCAACATAAATTAATTCATTCGACTTACAACAGAACTGTCAACCAGTACATTCCGAAATCTACTTTGAAATTTCTCCAAAGCCGTTTCCAAAAATAATCTGCCGTTTTTAACTGCAAGGTACAAAAATCGAAGCTAGAATCAGCAATGGTAACCATTGTACGGTGCAGATGGACTCCCTGCTTGAGCAAGTGTGGAGTGCAATGAGGCGAGACGCGGCGCGGTCGGCAGGTAGTGAGGGTTATCCAATCTTCCAATTAACACATTGTATTACTTCCCTATAGTTTAAATGGGAGATTTGACGCTGAATTTTAATGCCTTGCAGTTTAAAACGGCAGATTTTTTTTGGACTCGGTCTTGGTAATCACAACGCTTATCTGGAAGAAATGTTCATGGTACATTTTAGCATGCAATGGTTGACAGTTCCCTTCTAAGATTAGTTTGATTAAATTTGTCGTTAAAAGTATAGATTCAGTATTAGGGTGCGATCAGATATGCTTAGCTCTGGATGGATATAGACCAGTAGTACCGAGGAGTACGTTAGCTCTATATGTGACCACACTATATAAGAATATTAATACATGTAACGGTATAGAAAACTAGCTGTTTTTAAAGTTTCAAGCTACGAATAAAAAGTTTGCATCACACAAAAAAACACCAATGGTTATAAACAAACAACTGCCTGCTGACGGAATCCCTAGAAGGAATATCAACGAAAAGAAAGTTGGTGGTAGAAAAAGACATCAGATGATGGACAATATTAAAATAAATGGTTTATATGTGGATACAAAAAGGATAACTGAGTTAAAGAAAGAGTGGAGAATGCTGAGTTTGCAGTGAAATACCTGCTCTTGGGCAGAACTTATGTATAAACAAACAGCCATTTCTTAAAATGTATGTTATACTTGAGGTTTGATATTGGAAAGCAAGTTCCCGTACTACGGTTTTGAATATGATACTTAGATCTTGAATAAAAGAGAGTATATAAATAAATTAGACGTTATTTACAAAATAAATGCCACATGAAGTTAGCATAAACGAAATAGAAACATAATATATATATTTATGAATTCGGACATTACTATTTTCAATTTATCACAAGGAACAGAAGACGAGCGATGTTCGAAAAAACAATTTAAAACTACATAGCGTGACTTGGACTCTTGGCGCGCACTGGGGTGAAGGTAAACTTTTTCTAGGAAAAGAGAAACCGCCCCTTTACGCAGAGCACCTGGGCGACTGATCTCACCCCCATCGGAAATTTCTACATGGAACATTCCGCCCCGTGTTATGCAACTCAAAATGTGGGGCGATTCTCCAACAGATTCGTCAATATCAGTTTATTGTTTCTTCCCACGCTATGATCTAGGGTCTGTCAATAACTCATTTGTTTATTCAATTCACTTTATTGTGTATGTTAAAATTATGTGGGAAAATGTTTGTTATTATGCACTAGGTCTATAATAAACAACTTGACATTCATTTGCTTATCTAAAATTATAATAGAATTTTGTCAAGTGTTTGAGCGATTTTAAAGGTCAACAAAGGTCAGTGCGTATTCAAAGGGAGCATTAATATTTAATGATTGTGGATAGTATACGATTTTTCGACAATAATAGGATGAACTTAAAGATTTGTCATGTGGTTCAGCATATGAAAACTATTAACATGACTTTTTACAATATGAATACTCTCTCATTGATTTAAAATCCTTTTGTGCTTTCAGATTAAAGAAATAAATACGTGTTTTATGATCAGTATTTATTATTTTAATACAAATTAAAATTTAGTTTGCGATTGACTTCTTGCTCCTCTTTTTTATTTAATACGCACTGTATATTTTAACTGGAACATATTTTAAAAATCTGATTGAGATTTAATCGTTTTTAAATATCGATGGCCTAGAACCATATTGTTCTAAGTCCATCTCGTAGAATAATTATTCTTGTTATGAAATGAATATTTTATGTCCCATGCCCATGTGCATTGTGAGAATAAAACATGAATACGATATTTTGTATAGCATTTTTAACCGAAATGTCGAATTCCTGTTCATTTTCACTGGACACGGGACATGAAACATAAGAAAACAACAAGAATTCTACAAAATGGACATAGAACAGTATGGTTCTGGACCATCGATATGTTGTTTGGCAAATACAACGCTCTTCAAAAAATTATCTGCAGGAGTATTAACAGAGTTTAGGAGTATGTGTACTATAATAACACAAATAACAGGACCATTTTTATATTCGTGATAATAATTAAGAATTAATAATGCGTTTTTGCATTATTTAATAAAAATAGACTTAGGATTTGTTAATATATTTACCTAATGCCTTGTATAAAAAGCGTAGATTAATTCATTGTAGTGTTTTTTTTCTCTTCTTTTTATGCATAGTAGATTCGAGCTGTTATTCCTTTTTTATTCATTGTATCATTAATTTAATTTTAATTGTATTTAGTTTCATTCTATTATTAGACATTAATTTCATTATTATTCAATATGACAGATAATGAATTGCTCAATAACTATTATTGTAACTTTTTTTTGTATTCATATGTAACATGTTTGTCCTGTCTAATATGACTACTATTGTAATTTTTTTGTATTCATGTGTAACATATGTTTGTCCTGTTTTATATGACTATTATTGTATTTTTTTTTGTATTCATATGTAACATATGCTTGTTCTGGTGAGTGGAAGAGAAGGCCACATGGCCTTAACTCCACCAGGCTAAATAAATAAATAAAATTAAAAAAAAATATTTCTTATTATAATTATGAAATACAGCCAAGTAGAGAAATATTTTGGATTGCATGTTTTCAGAAACATAAAACACTCTACGTTTTATTTTTATTCAATTAATAAAACACTCTTTTAGATAAACTGAATTTCAAGATTGTGGCTTATCTATTATGGAGGGACTTTATTTTTCAGGAAAATAACTATTACGAAATATATACTAGTATAAGGAGGTTCAATTTATTCCTCATAGCAGTTACACCAAACATGTTTAATTATACTTTAAAGTTGTTCAAGTTATTAACAGAAACTCGAATTTACATAGACAACTAGATGTAAAAACTGTGATGAAGAAATAAAAACTTTGTAAAAGATATAATGAAAAAAAAACATACTGACAAATGTGTACAATTGTCAATCGTAGAATATTTCTAGAAACAATTTAAATAAATAATAATCAATTGAGTTGGTGTTTACTTGATGAAAATCCATATTTATTAATTAAATAAAAATAAAACGTAGTTTTATTTGATTTTCATATTTATTATATAATTCAGTGACAGCTGTTTCGGTACACTCTACCTTCTTCAGACATGTTAACAAACTATGAATTGTGTTCCAACTGATCTAAGCAACAATACAACAATATTTATTTAAATTTTTTAATTTAATAAAGGGGATTCATTCAAATCAAGTTGAGAATTTAACAGTTTTTTACTACTTTTAAATTTCTTCATTTCTACAGCACCCAAAAGATCTAACTTCTTACCCTTATCACAAATATATAAAATTTCAAAATTTGGATCGAAACAATGATTAAATTGGAATAGGTGGTTAGCATATTTTGAACTGTTAAATTCTCAACTTGATTTAAATGAATCCCCTTTGTTAAATTTAAAAATTCAAATAAATATTGTTGTATTGTTGCTTAGATCAGTTGGAACACAATTTGTTAACATGTCTGAAGAAGGTACAGTGTACCGAAACAGCTGTCACTGAATTATATAATAAATATGAAAATCAAATAAAACCACGTTTTATTTTTATTTAATTAATAAATAAATAATAATGTTTGGTTAGTTCGAACTTTAATTATGCTCAATTACTTATACTTTTTTTTGTGAATAACTACACAACTATTTGCAAAGGAAATTAAGAATATCAAGTTTGTATTACAAATCTATATAAAATGTGTGATGACAAGGCAGAATAATAATGTCAATCACTACAAAACATTAATTCCCACGTGGTTACAAGCGTGTGTTGTAATGTAAGCTACCTACCAGATATCCAGGAGAACTGTACGCGGTAGTCACCTTGTCTGTACTGGGGTTTAACCCTCTCGCGTATGATATCATGACGTCATAGTACCACCCTTCCACACCCCCGCATTCAGTCAATAACACATCGCCCACGTGCTACACGGTGCATACAAATTTCTCTTCCATAATTATATGACGATATTATTATTTATTTATTTATTTATTTAGCAGGTTTCACAATGTTTCACAACATCTTCCTGTCCCCAAATAATCTACTGTCATTCACCCCTACATCTCTCTAACATTCCAATCCCCATCGTCCAATCCTTTTCCCCTCATGCTGCTCAATATACCATAAATCCACGTTACTTTTGGGCGTCCTCTTATATTATTATTATTATTATTATTATTATTATTATTATTATTATTATTATTAAACACAAGGTGTTCAAAATTAGAAAAAATAAGAAATACTGTCATACGAGAAAAAATGATTATTAGATATGCAATACTAGACTATATAAGATATTTAAGCAATTAATGTGTCCATCGGGAAGAAGAAGGAAAAGAAGACCTCGAAACTCGTGGATGCAATAAATAAGAACTGGAATGAGAACAAGAGGACTGGAGGACATGGAGTGGATGGATAGAGACGAGTGGAGAAAGAAAATAAAACTTTAGGCACAGAAAGGTGTGTAAACATTAAAAATCTGTATATAAATAAAAAAAATATTATTATTGCTATTATTATTATTATTATTATTATTATTATTACCAATACTAGGCATATTTTTATCAATGCAGAGTAAAATATGATATATTTTAAGGTAAGATGCCATAAAATTGTATTTATGCTAATTATGTATTGGAAATATAATTACATCTTTTGTAATATATTTCATTATAATTATTAAAAATTAGTAATCAATATTGAAAAAATAGATAATTGATCTTCTTTCCTCTCAAATATATATATATATATATATATATAATATATATATATATATATATAAATTAAATTTCCATGTGTTAAGTACTCTAACAATTTGCATACAAATATCTCAAAATAATTCCGTAGCTTAGAGTCAACATTTAATACAAACACAGGAATAAAAACCTAGTTTTTTTTATTTATTATAAAGTAAATGTTGTTTCATGAGAATATTTGGACATGTTCCCAGATTTACTTCAGGGAGAGAGAGAGAGAGAGAGAGAGAGAGAGAGAGAGAGAGAGAGAGAGAGAGAGAGAGAGAGAAGGAGGGGGACATAAAAAAAGTACGATAATTCCAAATAGGAGGGTACCCACGTTTCTTGCATAATTGTAACGCTGACATACTGTATTTGTGAAATATTATGTTCAGAATCTTCTGGTATTTGAACTCAAGATAATTTTAATAGGCCTACATTTTCAACATTTAAAATTAAATCTCTGGCAATATATTTACATTCTTCTTTATATCTCCATCGAAATTTAACTTCTTATATTAAATATACTTTTACAAGCCACACAACGGCCAGGCCTTACAGTGGCACGAACTGTCGGGAGAGGGATTTTAAACTTTAGATCACACACTTTATTTTTTGACCATAAAAATACATGGAGAGCCTCCCAAAATTAAGTGATCAGTTCAATACAGGGTCTCCTCCGTTACCACGCATTAACACATCCACACACATATTCATACTAAACATGGGAAATGTGATAATGATGACCAGCTGCGTACGAGGGAGTGACGCTTCCCCGAGACCACAGCGGTGGACTATATTTCTCTTATAGGAAGAAATTATCTTTTAACCAATACAGACTTCCCTAACCAGAATTAAATCTCCTCATATTCATAATCTTGAACAGGTTACCACGTCTTCCGTCGGCCGCGGTGGACTAGTGGTTATGCTCCTTATCTCTGGTCTCGAGGTTCGCAGTTCTAACTCGGTCGCGGTCGATGGATTTTTTTAGATTGGAAAAATCCAAAGAGAAAATCCTCCGGGAGGGACTTTAAGCCGTGGGCCCCGAGTTTGAAGATTTTCAGGCTCGTAAAAGATGCTTAAGCCTGAATAAAAATACCTATAAGCAAAATTTACCGATCTTGTCATCCTAGTAATACCTTAGTTGCCTGCTAGATGTCTCATTGGATCGGTATGTTGACTGCATACCACTCATGACATCTGTGGGCAAATATGCACAACTTGGTCTAGTAACTCCTAACAAATGAGCGAGTAAGGTCCAACATTAGGCTATGTCAATGTAGAGAGCAGATCACATCTTCCTGTGGGCAATGTTTTAAACTGTTAACCTTTTCCTCCGAATCTATTTTCCCATCCTGTTCTTCCTATCATTTTTCAATCATCGCTTTCTTTATGTCCTAAAGCTAGATGATATTTGGTTTACCTCCACCTCTCCTTCCCTCTGGACTCCAATCTAAAACTATTTCTGGTAGTGTTTCTTCATCTATTCGTTTAAAGCGGAATTGTCTCTATTAAAAAAATCTAGAATAGAATTTCCTTTATTGTTACTCAGCCTAATCACTTCATGTGCGGCTTGGCTGAACGTCATCGCGGTGAAAAAAAAAGTATTGGTTGTAGGCTAGGCTGCATCGTATGTTTACAAACCGCACGTTGATACGCGCTACTCGGGACAGACTTCTAGCACAGTCCTCTTTGTGTAGGAATGGACTCATCTTTGCACAGTTTTTGTTTCGGCTTTCTGATACAACCACACGTCACGTAAACAGGTCTATTATTACTGCCTCGCTATGATGCTTAACAAGCGGTTCGCTTTGTTTCCCCGCAGCTGTTATATGTTATTAAAATACAAAGATCTCGACTGCCGCAACTACGGCGATGTTGCCACATTGCTATTCTTCCCTCTGTTTGAATTAAAACTCGGAACGATGTGGAACATTCGATCCAGTTATAAAATTGTATACCGTAATTAATTGTATAATTATCAATGATTTATTATATGTAGCTAGAATAATAATACCATATCTACATATTATATTAGTTTATATATAAGTGATTTCAACACGTGGCGGCCATGGAAAAAAAATCAGATCGAACATTAACAATAATAATAATAATAATAATAATAATAATAATAATAATAATAATAATATTTTCAGCATGATTTTGTATGGATATTAAAATTATGTAATAATGTTGGAATTAAATTATTTAATAAATAAATAAATACGTATATAATTTTAATTTTAAAACTTAAACAATACCAAATAATAACAAAAAAAATAAATAATAATATAAACAATCAGTAATAAACGCCCATAGCGCTATAAGAAACGTGACAACACCGCATGTCAAGCATTGCCGCGCGGCATCCGCTTTTATATAAATTGTTAACCATCAGAGTGAGGCTATAATACTGAGTAGAGTCGAACATACACACTCTCCGCTCCGAGCAGCCAGTGGAGACGCTGGACAAAGACACGAATTTTGTAAACAATGTGTATAGAAATTAGTTACTATCCTGATACCGATACTTTTTTTCAGCCCTAGTGATAAGAAATCGATTTCTAATGCTAATATTAAATTTGATACTTTCAATTAAAAGACAAATGTACTTTGTATTATAAAGAATAAATAACTAATATTACAAATTGTCCACCGCTGTGGTCTCGATATAGCATGCTGCCTTGTCACGCAACGGGCCCGGGTTCGATCCCCGGTCGGGACAGTTTCTTGGGTGAGGTTTTTATCGGGGTTTTTCCTCGCCTGTAAGACAAATGTCAGGAAACTTTAAGACCCAAACGGTCCCCGAACATCATATGGTCATCACAATCATCATCATTCATATTGATCTTAGATTAAGTTTAGGATTAAGGACTCTCCTAATGCACCACTATCATCATCATCACCCATCATATCATCGAGGCAGCGTAACCCCGCCTTCCAGGCGCTCCAGCCTCAGAAGTAGGTTACAATTACGCCAATGTCAGGAGACAACACTAGAAATGTCCAAAAGAACAACCTGGGGCATTAAATACAATATATATATATATATATATATATATATATATATATATATATATAATACAAAATTGATGGATGCAACATGTTCATCGAATTGAAGATCGCAGGATACCCAAACAAATGTTAAGATATCAAACTGCAGGAAGAAGAAGACCAGGACGTCCACTCAAAAGAATTTTGGATGGTGTTTCTCTTGAGGCCGAAACAGGTCAACAAATTACCTAAATTCGTGAATGTCATATGATGATGATGATGATGATGATGGTGACAAATTAGAAATTTAACTGAAATAATGCAGTCAACACAAGCGTTATTTTTAGTAAAGGTTATAAAAACATACTAAAGTCCTTATTCTATTATTCAGATTTGTGAATAAAATATAACTGGAAACATTTTAAATCAAAGCACTATCACGGATTTTTTTCTTCAAAAAGATATTTAACTGATACTCATATGCCTATAATTTTTTAATGTTTAGCGGAAATATATATATCCATCCATCCATAGTAATTCTGCCTCGAGGGCAGGTCTTTCACTGCAATCATAGCATTTTCATGCTATGCTTTGCAGCTTTACTAGGGAATTGTAGGTGTGGTAGCTTCCCGTTGCTTTCCACACTGGTGAAGAATGATGATGATAATGATTATGATGATGATGGCCATATGATTTCGGGGACCGTTTGGGCCTTAAAGTTTTCCTGACATTTGTCTTACAGGTGAGGAAAAACCCCGATAAAAACCTCACCCAGAAAAACTGTCCCGATCGGGGATCGAACCCGGACCCGCTACGTGACAAGGCAGCACGCTACCTCGAAACCACAGCGGTGGACTATATATATATAAGTAAAGTGATCCCACAACAGGCCCGGAGGCCCTTGGGGGTAGTAGGAGGTTAAGGCTCCCACTTTTTTCTAGACAATCGGCACTTTATGTCAGCCGGGTTGTCAGCCCTGCGTGACGGCCGCCGTTACCCCCAGAATACTCTGGTACTCATTTCCGTTAGAGGCTGAGTCGACCCCAGGGCCATAGTGCCGCCAGAGGGTTTGGTATATATATATAAATTATTATAAAAAAAGGTGTGTGAATGTAAACAACAAACAAAAAATGAAAGTAGAATAACTGTATAAAATACTACAATAGGCCACATTTATTTCCTGTTAATGAACTGATTGTGTCAAACATAAGATTTCATTTTGTGGTTTATTGTAGTCCATATTATAAACGAATCTCTGTTTTTAGAAAGTAAAACTGCCAGGATTATTAATGTGTGTCACGAGGAGTCGGTGAAGAAATCAAATCAGACATCTTATTACATCAGACGAAGTGCCGCTCTGTCACGAGTTCAATGTTGATGTTGGCTGTGTGCTATAAACCATCTCTTGCTGCATTCCATAACCACATGTGGTAACCAGAGATTTTATAAAATTGTATAATTTTTATCAAGAAGCTACAAAGATTTCTGCATATATTAGAAAACTTAATACACACAAAGTATATACTAGGGCATTCGATACGTAATGGCAACACTGTTAAAACATCACCAAAAAATAGATTACTTTTGATATTAAGAACTTCATTTACAGTCTCTTATCAAGTCAAGTATAAGTTGCCAAATCTTTGGAAGATGGCGAACTCCATCTGCAGCACCATTTCTGGATATCTGTTTCATTGATCGATCTACAGATTTCTGGATATCAACTCTTGGTTAAAATCGAATGCTTCATAGAGGTTGTTTAATCTTTGAGAATAAGTTATAGTCACAAGGGCTCCTGTCTGGTGAATTTGGTGGATGTTCCAGTTATTTCCCAATTCCACCTTCTAAACAATTCTATTGACTATTTAACTCATGCCCCAAATGGGAGTCAATGACCAATCACGTTTCAATGATTTCTGTATTACAACCAATCAGAGACGTGTTTCACGAAATAATTATCAACGTTAGGATTATCATATATTAAGCAAAGCTCCTCCTTTTTAATATTCTGAACAGGTCTGACCGTTATTTTGCAGTGACTGAGCCTATAACAAATACGGCTACCAGATTGTATATAATAGTGCTTACATGTCAACATTTGTAGCAATTGATTTACCACCAAAAAAAGAAACCACTGTTTGCACTTTCTTAAATGTATACGACATCAAAAATGAATTAATATACAGATTGATGTGTTTCATTTTTTCTCCACTAGAGAGCATTCTTACAATATTGCGTTCCTTTGGCAATAAATAGTATGATCTGGTTGCAGTGATAAACAAAAGAAGCAGTAGAAGCGTAGGCTACCTATCGTTTCTCATTAGTTTTCAAACATCACCGTTTACTTTAAATATAAAAATATTTTTAAATAACTGTAGTTAAATAATGATTTGTGAGTAAACAGCTTTATTTTATTCGTTAAATAGTCCTAACAAATGCCACTCTTGATTTCCAAATTCTCTAGATAAATTCACTCCTCACTTCGTGAGTCGTGAATTTATCGATAATTTGGAAATCACTCGTGGCATTACTTATGAAAATCTTTTTAGGGTGATATTACTTATTACTATGTGAGAGAGAGTTCACAAAATACTGCCATTTCGAGACTTTCAATATTACAGACTTATACAAAAACATACAACAAGATTACAACGATCACCAGTATGATAGGTGATTTACAACAGTGTTGTCATCACTTATTGAATATCCTAGAATATCTTTACATATAATAAATAATAGTTAAAAAAAATCTAAAACAACACGCTCTGTTAGAAAACCGAACTAAAAAATGAAAAATAATTTTAATTTCCAACACGCTTGGGATAAAATTAAAGTGGTCAACAAAAAAATCATCTCCAACACATCTAGTATAAAACTAGAGTTATCTACAAAAAAATACCATCAAAAGCGTGGGTGCTCTATATCAATTAATATATTTGATAATAAACAGATATTGGTAAATGTAAAGTCTCTAAGAAGAAAACGTAAAGACCATAAAAGGTACCCCACGCTTTTGATGATAAAATTATTTTTTTTGTAGATAACTCTAGTTTTATTCTAGATGTGTTGGAGATGATTTTTTTGTTGACCACTTTAATTTTATCCCAAACGTGTCGGAAATTAAAATTATATCGGTTTTCTAATAAAGCGTGCTGTTTTATTTTTTAAACTATTATTTATTTTTTATTTTCTAGTTTGGTTTTCTAATAAAGCTTGTTGATTTAGTTTTTTTAAACTATTATTTATTTTTTTAATGTTTAGTTTGATTGTCATAAACCGGAATCCCATGAAAATTTAATTGCTTAATAGTCTTCTAAAAAATCCTCCGGGCCGGATTTGAACCAGCGACCTACGGATTACTGAAATTATATACCACTACAGTCCACCGTTCTACCAACTAAGCTCTTACAACGTTTGACTAAAAAGTCGATAAGTCCGCAACCTATTATACCGATTTTTATTTTTTTATTTTTCTGATGATTCTCGCTAGGATTGTAGAAAAAATGAAATTATTGTATTGTCATTGGTCCTTTATATGTATACAAAGTTTCAAATCGATCCAATGTTTTTAAGTGGGTGAAAATCGTGTTGAAAGATTCCTTTACATAGATAGACACATACTTTTTTTGATGTCCTGATGATCCTGGCCAGGATCTTAGAACAAAATTATGAAATTATTGTATTGTCATTGGTCCTTTACAAGTATACAACGTTTCAATTCGATCCAATGTTTTAAGTGGGTGAAAATCGTGTTGAAAGATTCCGTTACATAGATAGACAGATACAGGTCAAGCTAATATAAAACGTGTAAAAATGAATAAGTCTGCCTGTTTGTTTGTCTGTCTTTATGGATTCAAAAACTACTTGACCGATTTGAATTTGGATTTCACCATCATTTTGAGATTTTTACAGGGACTATTAACGTGTATAACATATAAGAGTATGTGCTAAAGGGCCGGAGCTAAAAAGAAAGTGCATCGGTACACAAAAAAGTCGCATTTTGGCCACTTAAATAACTTACGCTGCCTAAACCATAAAAGACACACCAATCTCATCTACACAGAATAATAATAATATAATAATAATAATAATAATAATAATAATAATAATAATTTATTTTAGCTGGCAGAGTTAAGGCCATAAGGCCTTCTCTTCCACTCAACCAGCGAATAGTAAAATTATACAAAAATTACGTACATATTACAATTTTAAGATATTAAAATACAGACTAAACAAAATACATCTAAAAAAAAAAATCTACCAAAAAAGTCCAGCGATAGCATATGTCTATCTTTCACGGACAACTCACAATAGTCATTTTTGTCTTCAGCTCATTGATGCCAAGAATATCGGGATAAGTAGGTTCCCGCGAAACGCCAGGTGATGAGTATCTAAAAATGATTCGATATAAATTTATAGTTATTTTTCTTTTTACTTATTCAACTATACATAAAAACGCATTTCATTTATTTAGGCGTAGCAGCGCACGCGGGTATTACCCAGTAAATTATAATTATAACTCATTACGTATCTTTATTTGTATACACTTTATTATTAGTTTTAGTTATAACTACCTATAATATTGTAACTATTACTAGATTCAGTCAAGTGCATATTTACTCCCGCTCGAATTTTGTTCCCCGAGCTTCTCAGACTCGTTTCTTCTACAGAGCCACTTAGGGGAGTGGGAGGAAATGTCATACGCATGCGCGGGAGTAGAATGCAGGAGAGAGCGACCGGGAGTCCCGTTGGATTAGATTTCCTGTGAGCAGTGGGTAGTCTTCATTAGCAAAATAATGTATACAATGAATATGAGAGCTAAAGATAATGTATTAAATGAATTATCTGGTAGAAGCTTCATTCTACAAGTATTACAATTTGAATATAAGCCTGTATATTACACGTGGAAAAAATGTATTAATACTGTAAATAAAATGTACTCCGACAGCACTAAACGTGTTTAGAATTTACATCAATTTATTTTCATGCGAAATTGTTAAGAAAAATATAAATTATGAGGTTTACATTCATCTGGCAATACTTACTTACTTACTTACTCACTGGCACTATCGAACCCGAAGGTTCATGGCCGCGCGGACATAAGCTCTCCATACATCCCTATCCTGAGCTAATGCTTTCCAATCATTCCCTGCATAATCTACTTCCCTCAAATCATAGTTAATGTTGTTCTCCCACCTCATTCTTGGTCTACCAACTGGGCGTTTTCCCTCTGGCTTTCCTACAAGAAGCTTCCATGCACATCTTTCATTCCCCATACGCGCAACATTTCCTGCCCATCGCAGTCTACGAGACTTAACTGTTCTTATTATATCTGGCTTCCTATAAAGACCATGTAGTTCATTGTTATGTATTCTTCTCCATTCACCTGTCTGTTCATCTCTCTTTGGTCCAAAAATTTTCCTAAGTACTTTATTCTCAAATACTCGTAATCTCCTTTCCTCCCTTAAAGTAAGAGTCTATGTTTCGCACCCATATAATATAATTGGTAGAATAATAGTTTTATATATCTTCAGCTTAACGTTTTTTGAAAGGAGTTGGGACATCAAAAGTCTCTGCAATGCATAATAGCATGCATTTCCAGAATTGAGTCAATGTTTAATTTCTTTGTGCGTCTCATTCCTATTTGTGATTATTGTTCCTAGGTATTTGAATTCAGCCACTTCCTCAAAATTTCCCTCATTTGTCATTAGCTGTCCATTTCCATTATATACAGAATTTCTACGTGTGACCATATATTTAGTTTTACTGATATTTACTTCCGGTCCTAATTTCTTAGTGTTACTCAATAGTGTGTGCGTGTTGGCCTTTAGTATCTCCTCGATATCGGCCACTAGTACTACATCATCAGCATAAACTAACAGCTTATTAATACCATTGAGTTGTAAGCCTTCCTCATTCTCTAAAGATTTAATGGCATGCTCTAGTACAAAATTAAATAGTAGAGGAGATATTGCATCTCCTTGCTTCAACCCATTCTGGATTTCAAAAGTGTCTGAAAACTGTTTACCTACACGCACCCTACTCTTTGAGCCATTTAGACACATTCGTATAAGTCTAACTAACCATTTAGGAATTCCGAACTCCAGCAGGATACTATATAACTTCTCCCTCTTAATTGAATCATATGCTTTTTTGAAGTCTACATATAGTTGATGTACAGTACCATTATATTCCCATTTCTTCTCTAAAATCTGTCTTATACTGAAAATCTGATCTGTTGTAGACCTGTTTCTTCTAAATGCACATTGATGAATTCATCTGGCAATAATGAATAAATAAAAATATCGGAAAAGTTGGTCAGTACGGAATAACTTATTATATACTTATGTAAAATGGTTAAAATGGTGAATTGTACATTACTGAATTGAACTTACGCCGTTTAGAAATACGTAAATATGAGCAATAGTGCATACAATTATTTATAATATGACTATTTTTTATGTTCAGGGAGTAGTTATACATTGAGAAATTTATTTCAAACAAAATACTTTTTATTTTAAATAAAATAAATTGAGAGATATTATTCATTAATTACAGCACATTAAACTGAGACCTGAATTCAGTTTACATGTTCAATGTACCATAATGTTTCACTATATAAAATTGTAGCCTACAATTTTGAATATGAGAGTTCAGTTTATACATACCAATATACAGGGTGTACAAGAAGGATGGCGCAAACTTACATGGTTAAAAGTACACGATAATAGAAGCAACAATGTCCCACTAAACAAGGGTCCGCAAACGAGCCGTTTGCCAGATAATTACAAGCCGCCACTGACGTCATTCTTTGTAACATCGTACAGTTTACTCCTTGCGCACTTGAAGCCGTCCTATGTTCTTTGTTTACAAAACTGAACATTGCCGAGAGGCGGAGTTGTAATCAAACCATACACGCAGAACGTATATGACGGATACAGTACACAGTCTGAAAAGGTATCAGTCTCGTCTGAGGAGTGCCACTTGTGCTTTGGTTGTAGTTACAATGGAACCTTGCAGTAACGAAGAGCATGCGGATAGGCATTTCATGTACGTAGGGCTAATGGCAATGCATGGGACGCTTCACGCTTGTACCAATAAATATATCCAGATCGAAGACACCCCGAAAGTCGTACATTTAGAAGGGTCCATCAGCGCCTGAGAGAAAATGGGGGTTTGCACATGGCAGAGCAGTAGGTAGGCCTGCTCGCATTACGCCTGAGGTTGAGGATATGGTGTTGGAAGCAGTACAGCTCTCTCCAGGAACCTCGACGAGAAGAATTGACACACACGTGCCTGTACTAAGCCACAGTAGTGTATGGAGAATTTTAGAGCGCAATTTACTGTACCCTTACCACCTCCAACGAGTTGAATGTCTCAATGATGCGGATTTTGAGTGATGTTTTGTCAGTGGATCAACAACAGACTGTAGTCAACCCTCGTTTCGCATGTAACATTTTATTTACAGACGAAGCAGGATTCACACGCGATGGTGTTTTAATAATCATAAAACACATGTTTGGTGTGAAATAAACCCACATGCTGTTCATGAGTCACCACATCAGCACCGTTTCTCACTGAATGTGTGGTTAGGGGTACTAGGTGATCATCTAATTGGGCCACACATTCTTCCACGAAAACTTAATGGACGGAGGTACCTTAGGTTTCTGCGGCGTCATCTTCCAGGATTGCTTGAAGATGTTCCCCTTCAACAACGTCGGAGTTTGTGGTATATGCATGATGGAGCTCCGGCACATTTTTCTGCTGCTGTGAGACGGCATCTAACGCGCAGATACGGCCAAAGATGGATAGGTCGAGGCGGATCTGTAACTTGGCCTCCAAGATCACCTGATCTAAATCATTTGGATTTCTGTGTCTGGGGTCACTTCAAAAACGAAGTGTACAGCACACCCGTTAACACGGTTGAAGAACTGGAGCAGAGAGTTGTACATGCTTGTCAAGAATTCAGAAATGATCCAGGGGTTTTCGAAAGAATTCGACATTCATTGCAGAGACGAGCAGAGTATTGCATCCAGATGCAAGGAAGACACTTCGAACACCTCCTTTAACAGGTAACCCATAACTGAAGTGAACTGTGAAATGTGAACTAAATGAGATGAAATATTAATAGTAAAGTCTAAATTCAAATTAATTTGTACTAACTAGGACAATGTTTACAATGAAGTCAGTGGCGGCTTGTAACCATACATTCGTAATTATTTCGCAAACGACTCGTTTGCGAACCCATGTTTACTGGGTTGCTTCTATTATCGTGTACTTTCAACCATGTAAGTTTGCGCCATCCATTTTGGTACACCCTGTATATATTTTATTTCATATGTAATAACTATGGCCTATAAAATGTCTATAAAACCCCTAAAAAAGACCTGAAAATGTCCTAAAAGACCTAAAAACTGAAAAAAAAACGTAAAAATATTACGGAAAAATGGCATGGAAGGATATTAATGGGGAATGGCAAGGTACAAATAAAAATATATTAAGAAAGTTCCTAATGAAGCATTAGGCAAAAAATAAATCGATACTTATCCGTAGGAAGGTGCAAAGTGCCAAATTTATAAATAATATATTATTAACAAAACATTATATAAAGATTTATTAGACACACTGTGTACATAATAATACAATTACTGGAAGTTATTAACATCAGCATAGAATTTTAAAGTCTTACTTCTTGCTATGCAGTCAATAAGGTGGTATTGTTGACATTTTTGATCGCATAGCTTGCAGAGGCACTGGTTCGATGCGAGGTGGAACCCTTTTATGGTACATACTCTGTAGTGGAATCCATTTGTGGCGGTCCTCGTGAACACGTGTCTTAGGTTGAAGTTTGGTTCCTTCCATTCTTCGGTGTTCATCGCTGGGGTCACGAAGAATTCGCGATCTATATCCTTTGCTTTTTCTTTTCTCTCTCTTATGTGTGCTTAGTAGGCCGGGGTGTGTGGCAGGTTATATTTTAACGCTATTTCTCTGATGAAGAAGTCAGTCTTGGTTAGATGGTATATGAGTCGGGAGCTCGTTGACCTTGAAACCTAAGTACTCTCCGGAGGTAGGCAATTTTGACATTTCCAGTCTTTTCAGATTTGCTATGGTTAACCGAGTCCAGAATGTGGTGATTGCATAGCACGCTATTGGTGATATCTTAATATGAAATAATCTTATAGCTGTTTCGATTGACAGCTTTTCGACATTTCGAATGTCAAATGTGGCCTTTATTGCTGAGTTGCATCTTTCCTGGATGTGCTTGGTGAATGATTTTCTGTGACTTGCAACGTTAGATCGAGATACTTGCAGCAGTTGGCTAATTCTAGTTGGGCATTTCCATACTTGAATTTGTCATCCCTGTTTACGTTTCCTCCTCGTCTACATTTCATGATCTTAGTTTTGCTTGTGTTAACTTCTAGTTCGTTCCAGTTGTGTAGTTTATCCAGGCTAGTCTCAAGAGCTACTTTATTTACAGATAGGATGACTATATCATCTGCATAGAGGATGCTACTTCTTGGACTACGTCGTGGGTTAGCAAGTTGAAGAGGAATGGATAAGAAGATCCCCTTGAAGCACTCCGTTTGTTTGCATTATGTGATCAGATTGGCTAATATTGTCATTTATGGTCAGTAGGTTGAAAGCCAGTACACTTTCAATTAGTTTCAAGAAAGGGTTCTGTTTTCCCAGTATTCTGGAGATTTTGTCCAGTAGTGTGTTTCTACTTACGCTGTCAAACGCCTTGGAGCAGTCTATGAAAGCCGCGTATACGTGGCCACCTGCGGTGCTTGTTGCTTCCCAGATGATGGATAACACTCTCTCGATGGCTTGTATCGTGGATTTTCCCGTCACAAATCCGTATTGTTCCTCAGGAATGAATGTGCTGGCTTGGGGAAGGATACGTTGTAGTATAATCTTCGTCAGAATTTTAAAAGTCGCACATTCCAGTGAAATTCCGCGGTAACCGTCGGGTCAGTCTTTTGGCCCTTTCCCTTTATACAGCATTAGAAGGTCGGACTCTCTCCAACTCCCTGGTATGATGCTGAAGGCCTAGGTAGCTCAGATGGAAGAGCGTTGACATAGAGAGTCAAAGGTCCTGGGTTCAAACCCCGGTCTAGGCGTATATTAACAAAAAATTGTCTCTAAGAAACAATTTATGATATTTATTTTTGGAGATTCAATCAAAGGTTTAAATTACATATTTTAACCAGTCTTTGCCAGCAGATTTATGATAAAGCATAACAATTAACACAAAAAAAGAACAAAAATGATTTATTATGAAAGGTGCAAAATCCTGCAAACATTTCAACGGTGCTACGTCCCGTTCATTATTAATATATCTGCAAATAGTATTCTTTATAACAAAAATTCCTTCTATGCAAACTGTACTGTTTAATAGTGATCAAAAACTTTACTGTTTACAACACATAAAGAACACGGAGGGAAATGACACATTGCATCAATGCAATGTAGTGAAACAGCTTGCGGTCTTAGCACTACTGTCATCGTTTGGTGATTTAATAACATTATACAGTCCCCTTTGGACTTAGCCCTGTTGATATGGCACGTTGCACTATTCCAATGTAATATCTCTTTTTTTTTAATTGGCACTTTGCACCTTTCTACTGATAAGTATCCAAATATGGAAAAGAACAAGGGAATTAAAAATATGGTATCAAGAATTAGAGGATTTGATTAAAGAAAAACAAAAAGCTTATGGAATATATATACAATTAAAAAAGGAAGAATCTAAATTGAAATATATAGAAATATATTGTAAGGAAACACACAGAGACAGTTGGAATAGATTTACGAATAACAATGGGAATTATATACATGGATTTTGTATATAAAATATTAAGTAATATAAATAAAAAAGATAATACACAAATTGAAGTTATATTCCCGAAATGGAATAACTATTATAAGAAGTTATGGTATAATCCACAAACTTGAAGCAAATTTGATTTAATAATCATAGAAGAATTGGATATGTTATGCCCACTTAAAAATCAAAAGAATAAAGAAAAACCAGTGCTTGAGCGAATTAATATTGGATTAATAAAAAATTAAGGATTCTTACTAAAATTAGGTCATCCTCACTAAATAAACAAATGCCGGATTAGTGCAAAATTTCCAAGTGATTAATTATTACCTAATATGTCGTGCATATTAAAAAAAAAAGAGAGTAGAATAAACCTGACACCTATAGAGGGATTAGTATACTGAATTTCACATATAAATTATATGCAGGAATACTGAACAATAAATTGAAACCAATAGCAGAATATTTATCAAAAGAAGAACAGAGTGGATTCAAAATAGACAGATCATGTGCTGACAATATATTTACTTTAAAGTTTTTGACAATAAAGAGAAGGAAATATAACCAATCGACTATATGACGTCTATAAATTTGGAGAAGGCTTATGATAAAATTGAAAACGAATACATTTATGAGAAATAATATAATGGTATGGATATCTAACTCACTTGATAAATTGTATAAAAAGTGTGTATAATGACACCTGCTTTAAACTCAGTTCCCATAATTATATATGGTTATAAATATAATAGTAAATCAAGGTGTAATATAAGGGTGTGTATTACCGCCCACTCTTCTTAACAATTACGTATATGGACGATATTTTAAATAGATAGAAAGATATGATAGTAAATCAAGGTGTAAGTTATGGGTGTGTATTATCGCCCACTCTTTTTAACAATTATATGGACGATATTTTAAATAGGTCGAAAGAGGAAGCACCATCAGGTGTTCGCATTGGAAGAACTGACATGAAAATGCAGACGACCTCGTAATTATATAGGATTCAGAGATAAACTTCAAAAATCAATTGGAGGGCTTAGGGCAGTAACATGATAAGTCACATGTTGTTTTTTCTGAGATATAAGGAATGTAATGTTTCAAAAAATTATAAATACTAATTGGGCAGTATTGTTGTTAATACATTGTGCGTCTATATGTTTTAATTCATCACTGGCGCCGCACTTAAAAATTATTTTATGGATTTTCAATGCATTTATTTGCTATCATTGTAATAAGTGACATTTCTTAACAGAATGTGGCTTATCATGTTACTGCCCTAACCCCTTCAATTTATCTATAATTTATCAGATTATAAAGGAATATAATTTAAAAATTCTACTTCCTAATCTAAGACCATGGAATTCCAGAGTAAATACCCAACAAAAGGAGAAATTATATTAGATGATAAGTGTGTGGAACAAGTGCAACATTTTAATTATTTCAGTTGCGAAGTTACTAATAATTTGGATCTAGATATAATAAATAAATTATATATATATATATATATCAAATGATCTGTAGAAAAATTAAATATTATTCAAAAGAACACGAATAGGCACTAAAATGAAATTCTATAAAGTAATGGCAGTACCGACTTTGACATACGGCAGCGAGTCCTGGACAATAAAGAAAAAAATATATAGCCACATTCAGGCGTCATAAATGCAGGTCAATATTAAGATTAATATTAAAACATACGTCAGCATAGGGATATTCATAAATACACCTGGGCGTCTCCAGATGGCGAAATTCGGAATCAGATAGATCATGTAATAGTGGACAAATGCTGGCACAATAGCGTCATCGATGTTAAATCAGTTAGAGAGACAGACTGCGATTCGGATCATCATCTGGTCAGGGTGAAAATCAGACAACGGCTATCGCTTATGAGAGGAACAAACGCTAAAGATGATTATGTAAAATTTGAATTAAAAAACTTGAAAAATGATGAAATGTGGCAAGAATACCAAATCAAAATTGCTAATAGATTTGAAGTACAGGAATCTTCAGATAACAATGTGGCAAACAAAGAAAAAACTGATATAAATAAAGAATGGGAGGCTATAACAGGTACTACTAAATTGTCAGCATCAGAAAGCATTGGTTATTAAAAAAAGAGACAAAACAAGAAATGGTTTGATGAGGAATGTGCTGACATTGTAAAGAAAAGAACGCTAGCAAAAATAAAATGGTTACACGAACCAAATGAGGTAAATTTAGAGCAACTGGGTGGTATTAGACGGGAAACCACCAGGTTACTAAAGAGTAAAAAGAGGGAACATTTGTGACAGAAGATTAATGATCTTGAAATTAATGCCAAAAATAGGAACATTAGAGAATTGTATCAGGGAATTAGGATAGAGAAGAAGGGTTCCAGGTTAAAACAAACATGATTAGGAATGAAAATGGGGATATGACTGCTGATTCCAGAAGTATATTAAATAGATGGAAAAGTTACTTTAAGAAGCTATTAAATGTACATATAGAACAGGATATTGAAGAGGATAATTATAGACAGCAGATATACTAGTCGCAGAACCAAGTGCATTAGAGGCTGAAATGGCGATAGAGAAATTGAAGATGTATAAAGCATCAGGTTCAGATGAGATCCCACCAGAACTGACAAAATCAAGGGGAGAAAAATTGATGGACAAGATATGCCGGTTGCTTAATATGATTTGGGAAAAAGAAGCTCTTCCAGATAAATCGAAAGAATCGATGATCGTACCAATTTATAAGAAAGGAGATAAAACTGATTGCAACAACTACAGGGGCATCTCATTACTTTAAACTTCATACAAAATTCTAACAAATATATTAGTAAGCAGACTTACTCCTTATATTGATGACATTCTAGGAGATGATCAATGTGGATTTAGAAGAAACAGGTCTACAACAGATCAGATTTTTAGTTTAAGACAAATTTTAGAAAATAATTGGGAATATAATGGTGCTGTACATCAACGATACGTAGACTTTAAAAAGGGAGAAGTTATATAGTATCTTGTTGGAGTTCGGAATTCCTAAAAAGTTAGACTTATACGAATGTGTCTAAATGGCACAAAGAGTAGGGTACGTGTAGGCAAACCGTTTTCGGATACTATTGAAATCCACAATGGGTTGAAGCGAGGAGATGCACTATCTCCCCTACTATTTAATTTTGTACTAGAGCATGCCATCAAATTTTTAGAGGATGAAGAAGGCCTACAACTCAATGGTATTAATAAGCTGTTGGTTTATGCTGATGATGTAGTACTATTGGGCGATAGCGAGGAGATACGAAAGACCAACATGCACACACTATTGAGTAACAGTAAGAAATTGGGACTGGAAATAAATATCAATAAAACTAAATATATGGTCACACGTAGAAATTCATTATATAATGGAAATGGACAGCTAATGACAAATGAGGGAAATTTTGAGGAAGTGGCTGAATTCAAATACCTAGGAACAATAATCACAAATAGGTATGAGATGCACAAAGAAATTAAACATAGGCCCAATTCTGGAAATGCGTTCTATTATGCATTGCACGGACTCTTGACGTCGCAACTCCTTTCAAAAACATTAAACTGAAAATATATAAAACTATTATTCTACCAGATATATTATATGGATGCGAAACATGGACTCTTACGTTAAGGGAAGAAAGGAGATTACGAGTATTGAGAATAATGTTCTTAGGAAAATGTTTGGACCAAAGAGAGATGAAGAGACAGATGAATGGAGAAATCTACATAACAGTGAACTGCATGGTTCTTATAGGAAGCCAGATATAATAAGAACAGTTAAGTCTCGTAGACTGCGATGGCAGGACATGTGGCACGAATGGGGAATGATAGACGTGCATGGAAGATTCTTGTAGGAAAACCAGAGCAAAAACGCCCAGTTAGAGAGGAAGAATGACGTGGCAGAATAATATTAACTATAATTTGAGGAAAGTAGATTATACGGGGAATGATTGGAAAACATTAGCTAAGGATAGGGATTTATTTGAAAGATAGTGCCAGTGAGTGAGTGAGTTAGTTAGTTAGTTATTTACGTAAATACATAAATAGAAGGGACATTTGGAAGGAATGGACGATAGGAGAATAACTGTCATATAAACCAAGATAACGGCGAGTTCCGGAGAACAAGACGTCAAGCCATTCGTCGTAAACCATAAAAGGAAGAAAAAGAAAAATAAGTTAATCTCTTTCTGTGCCTAATTTCGGTTTTTAACTATTGATCCTATTATTTGAGTTTAGTCACTCCTTCAAAATTTCCTTCATTTGTCATTAATTGTCCACATCTATTATATAGGCCTAAAGCATTTCTAGTTGATCTTATATTTAGTTTTATTGACGTTTACTTCCAGCTCCAATTTCTTAGCGTTATCCAATAGTATGTGCGCATTGCCTCTTAATATCTCTTCGCTATTGCCTACTAGATCATTAGCAGATAGGCCTACCAATAGCGCATTAATACTATTGAGTTGAACAATTTCTTTATCCTGTAAAGATTTGATCGCGTGCTCTAGTACAAAACTGAATGCCGACAGTAGAGGGAATAGTGCATCTGCTTCCTTTAATCCATTCCGAATTTCAAAATTATCTTAGAACTTTTTTTCTTACCCGCACTCTACTACTTGTGTCATTTAGATAAATTCGAATAAATATAATTATTTTTTTAGGAATTCGCAAGTCCAACAGGGTACTATACAACTTCTCCCTCTTAGTTGAATCGTAGGCCTTTCTGAAATCTACATACAGTTCCTATACAGTGTCGTTATATTCCCATTTATTTTATAAAATAGGTATTATACTAAAAAATGTTATCTATCGTAGACCTATTTTTTTCTAAATCCACATTGATGATTACGTATTAAGTCGTCAGTATAGGGACTAAATGCCTTTTGTTGAAGACAATTGAGGTCTCAAGTACGAATTTTATTATTTTAAATTTTTATATAATAAGTGTGGATACTAATATATTTGTTACAATTTTAAATGAAGTTGTATATGTCTATTGTCTATTAAAACTTATTTATAGTAGCATTGCAAGAAAACAAATGACAGGTGCTAGAGCGATTTTAAATTACGACTTTCTATATACGTCCATTTCCACAGATCGAATTTCGCTGATTTTAGAAGAATACCTTTCTCGTTTCGTTTCATTGGCATACATTCGAAAAACGGAGCGGCCGTTTGAGCAAACTCTAAATTTTTCGTTTCAGGCGAATACAACTCCTAATGATCCCATTTTGCTGGTTAACGAACTCCTCCTTATTTCATTTTATTTACTGCTATATCCCGAGTTTGGTTCCTGAAAAATGCGACCGTTAGTTAATATGCACACACACATATATAATAATAATAATAATAATAATTATAATTATTATTATTATTATTATTATTATTATTATTATTATTATTATTATTATTATTATTATTATTATTTTAATCTCACATTTCAAATTAATGTAAAACTATCAAGAAAGCTAGAAGGTCGAATAATTATAATTATTATTATTATTATTATTATTATTATTATTATTATTATTATTATTATTTTAATCTCACATTTCAAATTAATGTAAAACTATCAAGAAAGCTAGAAGGTCGAATATTAATTGAAGGAAATGAGTGAGCGTATATATCGCATCTTGGGAAGAAGACGGCCAAAAGCGTAAAAAAATTAGTTCCTAGTTATTCGCAATTACAATTTTAAAAAGGCACGGTAAATTCAATTTTTTATATGGACATAATTTCATCCTGTCTCCATTTTCTTGCACATGACTTGTGGCCATAAAGAAATAAATTTTAACCATTTTTTTTAACAGATAATTGTCTTAACTCAATTTATAACATTTTAACACTTTGTGGCCCTCTTCTTCCCAAGATGCAATATATGTATTTATTCTTATTATTATTTTATTTCTTTGGCAGTTGACATTTGTCATTCTCCGTCTCGGTTCCCATAAAATGTTGTTTGTATCACAGTAAAGTAAAGTAAAGTAAAGTATTCCCACTACAGGCCTCAGGAGGCGCTTGGGGTAGTAGGAGGTTAAGATTCCCACTTTTTCCAGACAATCAGCACTTGATGTCAGCCGGGTTGTCAGCCCTGCGTGACGGCCGCCTTTACCCCCAGAACAAGCGTCTAGTACTCATTTCCGTTAGAGGCTGAGTCGACCCCAGGGCCATAGTGCTGCCAGAAGGTTTGGGTTAGTTTAAAAATCCTGACCCCACCGGGACTTGAACCATCGACCTTCCGGCTTGTAGCGCAGTGCCTTAACCACTACGTACTTTTGTATCACAGTACATTACACACACACACACACAGACACATATATATATATATACAGTATATATATAATTGTAGGGCCTTTCAAGTCCAGATTTGAACTGCGATGCGATTATCCTGAGCTGTTAGATAGTGTTGTTAAATAATATGCTAAAGAAAGAAACAGACAAAACATTTTGGAAATCTACTAGGATCATGAGAGCTAAGCAATAGATAATCTGATTTTAAAGAATAAAATACCAGTTCAAGAAATGTCAATTCACTATAAATAGGAATTGATCAATCTAAATCAATCGCGGAAAGTAATACATATTGTCCACACGAGTAAGATTTGGATACAGGCCGATTTCATAAAATAATAATTTTAACTTATTTAGGATATTGTACTTCTTTACAAATTAATAATCTCCAGGATTCTGATTGGCCTACAATTTTACAGGAATGTTTATTGAAATTTTGTCTTAAATTTCCTAAATGCAGTTTAGTTAGAGTAATTTCTGTCTGCGATTAAATTTGGATCTGATCATTACGTGTTATGGTATTCGTACATCTGGTGTCGGTTTCGTGGACTAGTGATGCCATGCTCTCCAGTCCGCTGGTTCAAACTCAACCGAAGTAGATGGATTTTTTTCAGGGAAAACTTAATTGTATCTCTCTCTTTAAAAATTAAACCTTTTTTCACGATAGTGTTTGCAAAAAAAATCCAAATCTATCCAATAAGTACGAATTTTAAATTTTATATTTATAATACACTCCAGGGAGTAGGCGCCCCTGCCCTTTTGTGAGCCCCAGGTCCCACTCGCCCAGTGGGTAGTACCTGGGTAGGGCCCCGTCCACAGGGTCACGTGGGGAGAAGAGAAGTCCCCAAAGCCGTAGTGAAGGCAACTTCTCTAGGAGACGAACACTCCGAAATTCCAGTTCCCTGCCCTCCAGGAAGAGGGGTTTGGCTAGAGGCTGGTAACCTCTACTAGTAAAAAATAACTTACTCATAAACTTCAGCAGAAAAAAAGCCGGATTGATAAAAAATGGATACATATAGACAAAAATGGAAGCAACACATAGATCGACTGAATGAAGAGAGATATCCAAAACAAATAACAAAATACAAACCTAAAGGCACCCGAGATGTGGGCAGACCTAGAAAGAGACGAGCTGAAGTCGGAACGGGTCAACAGACCTAATCCATGAATGAAGATGATGATGATGATATTTATAATACACTGTCAATCACTATCATTACTTAAATCCAAATTAACTGATATCTTAAGTTCCACACAATCAAAATACTACCTGCATAACAATTATATTCAGTATGTTGTATATATCTTTAAATATTCATCTAGGAAGCTTTTCCTACTTTATTTTATTTCACGTTTGTCAGTGTTAGCTAATATTAGACCACATCCGCATTGTTGTCTGTTAGTCTATATTTTAATAATATTTTATAAGTGTAATAAGCATGTAATTTTTGTATGATTTTATTATTCGCTGGTTGAGTGGAAGAGTAGGCCTTATGGCCTTAACTCTGCTAGCTTAAATAAAGCATTATTATTATTATTATTATTATTATTATTATTATTATTATTATTATTATTATTATTATTATTATTATTATTATTATTATTATCATTATTATTATCATTATTATTATTATTATTATTATTATTATTATTATTATTATTATTATTATTATTATTATTATTATTATTATTATTTTAGAATTGACTAAAATGTGATCTCCGAATGCGGTACCTCTATATGCTCTTATATCATTTACTCTTAATTTAGTTTCCTGTTTAATTATAATGTAGTCAATAATTGATTTTTGTTGAAGAGTATCTTGCTGCCTTGTATACTTATGAATATCTTTGTGCTGGTACGGACACATTAGAAGGATGGAAGAAGGAAGACTACCTAAGATAATCATGGATTGGGAATCACAGGGAAGAAAAAAGAAGGGTAGACCAAATATTACGTGGATTCAGGGAATCAATAAAACTAAGAGGGAATGGGAAATAGAAGAAGATATATGGCTGAATAGACAAGAATGGAAAAATGTGTTGAATCAAATGTATAGTTAACTGTGAACATGGGTACCGGAAAAATGTATATTCATTGTAAAATCCGGAATAATACAAATTTATTATTATTATTATTATTATTATTATTATTATTATTATTATTATTTATTTTATTGTGTAGTGGTTAGCATGTATGACTAGCATCCCAGGGATCCCGGGTACGATTACCGACTAGGTCTATAGCCCTACCATAGAGATTTTTCTTTCTGTATGGGGTTTAAGAATGGACTCACTCAATCTCGTGAGGACAACTGAGTGTCTACTTGATAGATAAGAAGTAATAAAAACCTTTAACGAAAAGTGAAATTAAGATTGAGGGGCTGCGTCGCACTAATCTGTAGTGTATTTTCCTAACCAGTGGCAGCTACAACTTTAGTCGGCTTCGGGTCTTCGGGTTTATTTTATTAATTTTAATGTAATTCGGCATTTGTTCTCTCAGCAGATTAATTGGTGTTTCTGTCCTTTTCATTTCTATAATGATATTAATTTTAATTAAAGCTACCTTATGTTATACTGTTATGTATTTTTCTTGTATTTTCTCACTGGTTGAGTGAAAGAGGTCCACCGCTGTGGTCTCGAGGTAGCATGCTGCCTTGTCACGCAGCGGGCCCGGGTTCGATCCCCGGTCGGGGCAGTTTTTATCGGGGTTTTTCCTCACCTGTAAGACAAATGTCAGGAAAACTTTAAGGCCCAAACGGTCCCCGAAATCATATGGCCATCATCATCGTCATCATTCTTATCATTAACATCATCATCATCATCATCATCCTTCACCGGTGTGGAAAGCAACGGGAAGCTATCACACCTACAATTCCCTAGTAAAGCTGCAAGCATAGCATGAAAATGCTATGATTGCAGTGAAGGACCTGTCTTCGGGCAGAATTACTATGGATGGATGGAGTGAAAGAGAAGGACATAAGGCCTTAACTATGCAAGTTTAAATAAATAAACAAACAAATGTGTTATTGTTATTAGTTTTATCATTAAATTCTTCTTCTTCATTATCCAAGGATTAAGCTGTTAACTCGTTCCGGTTTCATGAAAGCTAGAATTGTTCAGACCATCTTCTGTGTGGGCGTCCAACATTTCTCCTTCCGTGTGGTTTATAATTCAGCAACAATTTTGGACATCTTTCTTCTGGCATTTTATCAACATATTCTTCCCAGGCGTTTCTATATTTAACTATTCGATATGTAAATTCGAAAACATTTAGTCCCTTTCCTTTATATTCATTTCGTTTCTTATCCAGCAGTGTATATCCTGCTTTTCTTAGAAATCTTAGAAATCTCATCTCAATTGCTTCCAATCTTTGTTCTTGTCTTTTAGTGATCGTCCAACATTCTGATCCATACATCTATATAGGAATAGCCATTACTTTATAAAATGTAATTTTTGTTTCTTTTCTTGTATTTTAAGGGTTCTTGTAATAGATTACCACATTAGATTAAATGTATTTATTTTATCACTAATATAATATATTTTGACATACGAGTATAAATTGACACCTATATTATTATTATTATTATTATTATTATTATTATTATTATTATTATTATTATTATTATTATTATTATTATTATCATTATTATGTATAGAATATATCATTTTTAGTGTTCCTATAGTTTCCGAAAAACAGAGATCGTGCTGTAACTGCGCAATGAGTTATTCTGAGACACACCCGCCAGACTAGCCAATAAGAGCGCGAGTTAAAAGCGCGAACCCCTTCCTTGGCACAGTGACCTCTGTAAGTGTATGAGTGACACACGAAGCAACAATTTGGTGTTTTATGGGTCTGCAAATTACCGCCAACAGATTTTCATGTTTACTGAGAAACAAAAGTTGATTGACCACATTATGCCACAGGAACACCTGTCATCCAGAAATTCCAAACTCCTGGCCTAAATTTAAAAATAGGTTATCAAAGTTAATTAATGTGTATTAAACATACACTGAGTACATTTTATAAGTGTTAATCTAGTTTCTTCAGTATTTTCCTTAATTGTATTTTTAAAGATTGTAAACTTCCTGTATTATATTTTTTTTACTATTCATAAATCAGGGGTTGCCGCACACTTGGCACTTTTAAGTTACGCTTATACAGTTAAATTCATTCTATGTCATTAATAATTTGTCTTTTTTTATATCTTGTACATTTTATATTTAATTCGCTAAATTTAGAGTAAATAAAAATACATTATAAATAATAATTGTATTGTATATATAACATGTAATCGTTTATGTTTATTGTAATTTAGATGTAAGACTATTTATTTGTATTTTTTAAAACCTGGTTGAGTGGTAGACAAGACCTTAAGGCTTTAACTCTGTCAGGTAAAATAAAGCTATTATTATTATTATTATTATTATTATTATTATTATTATTATTATTATTATTATGATTATTATTATTATTATTATTATATGATCGTATGGTGGCATCAAGGAACTCATATTTAAAAACTTTCGACTGTATTTTTCAGTTTTTAAATTAAAATTAATAACAACTAAAAACACTTTATCTGGATCAACAACATATTCCGATTCTTTGGGTAAGATTTGGTTATTTCTCATATATTTTGTCAAGAAAGAGGTACGAATTAAGGTTCAGTAAATTCAGGAATTATTTTTGCAATATTATCTATTGGATTGTTATGATATGTAATTTGAATTCATGATATATTTACAGTTGGAAAAGGATGTTTAATGTTTTACTTGAATCAAAACAAGTAACGATTACGATCAACCATGTTTATTTTGAATTCATTTTTCAGTAGTAGGCCTAAATGAAGAATTTTAAAATTTACATTAAGTCTAAAAATTGTGGAAACAATTATTCTCCTGAAGTACCATTATAGACTCATTCAGTGGAGTGGACAAATGAAGTCAGAATTATGATGACACTTTTCACATTAAATCTTTACTGTTTCCATAACAACTATAAATACCTGAAAATACATTGTTGTTAATTCTAAAATCAAAATATGAAGCACCGAGCAATTTGGCTCAAAGGGTATAGTTTGAGACTCGTATTCGGAAGCATCCGGGTTCAAAGACTCTGTGCCGACCAACTTGACTGAGGAATATTCCTGGTTTTCCTCAGCCGTTAAGACAAATGCTGTGTTGAAATTTCATTAAAGAGGTCGATTTCATCATATTAACCATTTAATAGTATAATTAAATTAGTAGACGCGATAAGACCTTAGATGTTAAGGTGTCTATAAATTAAAATCAGTTAGTTCATAATGTATTAGGAAAACATTAAAAATGGTCAGTTGTTGTTCAAATTACGTTTATGTAACCGAGTAAATTATTCTTACGAAAATATAATTGATGAGTGTTTTGAGCCGCCATCTATGTTTAAAGTCTTAATAATTAAAAACAAGTCGGTAGCGGTGGGCCAGTGGTTATGTTCCTTCCGAAGAACACGGATTCAAATCCGGTCGAGGTCGATGGATTTTTAGGATGGAAAAATCCAAGGAACAAGTTCTCCGGGAGGGACTTTAAGCCGTAGGTCCGGAGTCTGAAAATTTTGAGGCTCATAAAAGAACCACAAGTCTGAATAAAAAATGCCTCTTGCAAAATTTACAGACCGTTTCCCATCCGGTAATAGCTTAGTTACCCACTAGATGTCTCATCGAGGCGGTAGGCCGACCCCCTATCACTCGTTGACATCTAAGGTTAAATGAACATAATTAAATTAACTTGGTCAACAAGTTCCCATCGCGGAGGGCCCTTTCCCCAGTATAGGAAGGAAAGGGCTTACGAAGAAGAACAATTAAGAACACAATCATTATTATTGCACCCTTCCCTTCAATAGCCAATTCTCATACCAGTCCAAAAAGAAAATCAAAGAATCATTCTCCCAGGAACAATCCTGTAAGATTGGAATATCTCCTTAGCGAACATCCACCTCTGTCAAGAATGAAAACAGTTGCCATGTTTCGCCTGACTACATGATACAACATCCCCACTAATATCTCCATCTGATTGGCAAGCTGGGTACCCTTCATGTTGAAGTCGATAGACCTCAACTTTAATCCACTGCGATGAAGCGATGTTGAGAAGCAAGAAGACTGATGCGGATAATATCTTTATCAATGTGCTTCCAATTTGCGAAATAAATAATAATAATAATAATAATAATAATAATAATGACAATAATAATAAATAATAATATTGATAATAATAATAATTATTATTGTTATTATTATTGTTATTATTAATATTGTTATTATACCATGAAGAGTAGCCTATTGATATTAGCAGAATAACAGCTAGTGAAATGAGATTTTTGAGAGCAACTCTAGGATATAGGCCTACACGAATGGACCGCAAAAGAAATGAAGATATGCAAGACTTCAATTACAACCAATATCACACTTTATAAATAAATACAAGCTACAGTGGAAAACTCATGTGCAACGAGTGCATCGCAATAGACTTCCAAAAGTCATGTTTCAACACCGTCCTCAAGGGAAGAGATCTTCGGGACATCCTAGATAAAGATGGACCGAGAATGCTTCTCTGAAACCGTAACATACTTTGGGTTTTAAACTTGTTTGGAAGATTATTATTATTATTATTATTATTATTATTATTATTATTATTATTATTATTATTATTATTTATAATATTAAATTACCTTCTTCACGGTTTAGGCTTCTTTACTAGCCTGCTCCGGCTCCAAATTGCTGCTGTTTCCATCTTTCTTTGGTCTTCCTAAGCTTCTTCTTCCTCGTGGTGAATAGTTGTATGCTGCTTTTGGTATTATATTCTTGCTAAGTGTTTTTTTTTTCCTGTTTGTTCTGTATTTCACTATTGTTGTGTTTAATTGCTCTACTTATAGTTGCCGTCTTATTTCTGTGTTGTGTGTTTTTTTTTTTTGTCAGTTCTTTGATATCCTGCTATTAGTCTGAGGAATTTCATTTCAGTAGCTTGTATTCTGGCAGATTGTTGTGTTGTCACTGCCCATGTTTCGGATCCATAAGTAATAATAGGAACTGTCATTGCCTTGTATAATTTCAATTTAAAGTCTTTTTCTGGGTTTATTTGTCAAAGTTGTTTTTAGTGTTCTTGTTATGCAATTAAAATTATTTAGTTTATTATTTATATAGGGAAGTGCGGGAAATGTGGACCCATCTGTTTCAATGGGCCCTGTTAATATCTCCTTTAATTGGTGCTGCCCTCGATCAGAAAATATTATAACTTCTTCCCCTCATCAACTTTGACGGGTTCAAAACCGGTTTCTTTTATTATTTGTGGGAAGAAGGATTTATTTGTGATATTTATGAAAATGACCACTTTAAAAGTTTTTCAAGCTGAGAATCAATTCTTAATTTCTGCTATTGAATATTACAAATGTTGGAAAAACTCCTAAATATTTTACATTACGTAGATGCTGTTTTATATACTGCCGAGATTGGTTTGATATTATGTGACATGATGGCTGTATAAAATAATTAAACATAACAGAGGAATTAGGTTAATGTGGACCCTCTGGGTCCACTTTACACGAATACCTATATTTTATTAATGAGGATGCTATCTGTAAAAACCATTTAATATCCTTGAAATTTTACTAAACCCAAAGACCGTCGCTTTCTGCAGTTGAATGACGCGTGAATATTATAATCAACAATAATTTTTCAAAGCGTAATAAATATCAACGCTATCTAATTATGATCAGTCATAAATATTTTCAGATTAAGTTGTGCCTTACTTACTTACTCACTGGCACTATCGAACCTAGGTTCATGGTCGCGCGGACATAAGCTCTCCATACATCCCTATCCTGAGCTAATGCTTTCCAATCATTCCCTGTATAATCTACTTCCCTCAAATCATAGTTAATGTTATTCTCTCACCTCATTCCTGGTCTACCAAATGGGCGTTTTCCTTCCGTCTTTCCTACAAAAAAACTTCCATGCACGTCTTTCATTCCCCATACGCGCAACATGTCCTGCCCATCGCAGTTTACGAGACTTAATTAATAGAGTAAATAAACTTAAAAATAGACTAAAAGCTAAGGTGGACTCTGGGGTCCAGATTATCCGAATATGGAGGTTAAAGTGGACCTTTCTTGTAATCAATGTTTTTAAAATGCATTACGAAACTCCGTTGAGGTCATATAAAACAACACTGCAAATTATTGAGGACGACGGAGATATCGGGTACTGTTATACATTTATTAAAACTTTTCTATAATATAAAAACATTTATCAATTATGAAGATGTTTCCATATTTTAATAAAATAACAATGTTATTTCATAGTTACAACACTAATGATAATCACTGTAATTAAACAAAATTCAAATCCCTTCATAAAAAAGAAAAACAACAAATTCAAAACAGGGGTCCAAATTACCCGAAATTCCTCTATCTGTTTCCATTGTGTATGATATCTCGCAACCTAGGAAGTTATATTTTGTCACTTGTTTTATTGGTGTATTTTCTAATATTATCTTTGTCCCTGAAGCAATTTTTTAAGATGTTTTTATATTATTAAATTATCAAGTATTGTATTATCTTAACATGGACAATTTGTTCTCTATTATAAGCGCTTTCAAATTAATGTCTGTGACTGATTCAAATGCTTAATTCCTCTTTACTTTACATTAAAATTTCACATGCCGATGTTATTTTAGTCGGAAATGTAAGGTTCTTTTTTTTTTAATTCAGGATTCTAATGGTGTATCCAAAGTCCGTATGTTCTCTTTTTCAATAAATGAATAGAAACTAGAATAACAAATTGAATGTGTATCACTGTTGCCCTCAGAGTATGTAAGGTGGCGTGCTGCCAGAGCAGGACGGCATGCGTCCAACAATCGATACACTCCAACACTTACTACGTCTCACAATGACGTCATAGCGATAAATATATTGCAGTTTCTACATTTTTGCAATTTACCTTACGAAACATGACGCAAAATGCTCTATTCATAGCAAATCCAAACCAATTATCAACTGTATTTTTTGAAACATGAAAAAAGGATAGAAATTAAATGAATAACATTTTAAACTATGACCTTTAATGTGACCTCCGGACAATGACCTCTATAAATTCTGTCATCCAGTAGGTCAAGTGTCGTGGAAAAGCGTGTAGTATAACGAACTCTTGCCATGAAGAACATCTGATTGTATAATTTAATAGACCTAATGATAGCCTATACCTGAGTTCAAATCAAAGAGAGGATTTTTGCGAAACAATATAAACATACGAGAAAGATTACGATGATGTATTAAAGCTGGTTTTGATTTTCTAGTGGTAGCGCTTTTGCCTCTTAATATTAGATTTGTGGGTACATAATAGAAGTCGATGATATTTAAGGAGTGAGAAAAATTCGAGAATGTTGCTTCTATCCAAGGAAAAATTAAGACGTCGGAAATGTATAAAATAACAGTGTAGCTCATTACAGAACTCATCATCATCATCATCATAGTACATTCACGAATTTAGGCCATTTGTTGACCTGTTTCGACCTCAAGAGAAACACCATCCAGAAGTCTTTTGAGTGGACGTCCTGGTCTTCTTCTTCCTGCAGGTTGATATCTTAACATTTGTTTGGGTATTCTGTGATCTTCCATTCGATGAACATGTTGCATCCATCTTGACTTATAATCAGAAATTTTGTTTTCTAAAGATTCCATGTGTAATTCTTCTAAGATGTCTTCATTTTTTTTGTGATCTAGTAGTGTGTATCCTGCAGTCCTCCGAAGATATCTCATTTCAGCAGATCTAAGTCTCTGTATATCCTTCTGTTTCAACGTCCATACTTCGCTACCATACAAAAGAGTTGGAAGAGCCAGTGTTTTATACACTTTCAGTCTTGAATGCTTTTGGACTAACTGTGGCTTGAAGATAGAATTTATTAACCCTAAAATTCTTAAAAATTTAGATATTTTTGCATTTACATCCTTTTCTTCTTCATATGAGATATTGCATCCTAGATATGTAAAATTATTCACCTGCTCCAAAATTTTATTGTCCAGTACAATTTTACTTCTGACAGGATCTACACCTTGAAATGCCATAAATTTTTGTTTTTTTTCTGTAGATATCTTTAATCCATATTCTTCTGTAATTTTGTTAAGTTCATACAGACCTTTCTGTAGATTATCTTCGGAATTTGCTATTATTATTTGGTCATCTGCAAACAATAGGGTGTTTAATTTTCTATTTTCTGATATTCTTATTCCAAATTTATATGTTTTGTTCCAGCAACATATTACTTCATTGATATAAATTGCAAAAAGTGTTGGGGATAGGGGGCAGCCTTGTCTCACACCACGATTTATAATTCCTTCTTCAGAAAATCTTTAGAGAACTCTGACATGCAAAACATGTCTCTGGTAATGTTTTTAGGAGTATGAACTCGATCCTGGCGTCGCTATTGGCCTCATAGAGTCGAAGTGACTTTAAAATCACGAATAGATGTAAAATCTATTATCTAAGTAAAATAATTCAGAATAATATATAATCAATAATATATAATTAGTGTTCATTCGGCGTGAAACTTGGTAAAAGTGTCCTTGTAACAATGGCAGCTGGCACAAAATGTAGATAAATAGAGTAATGGTGTTTGTCCAACTGTTAGTAATATGTTTCCGAGAGAGTTATCATGGATGTACAAAGGTTTGCATGCAAAAAACTAATTTAAACCCGACGCTCAACAAATACATGGATATAAGACTAATACGCCCTATACGGGAAAACGTGGCAACATTAAGTGAAGAAAACAAGTTTAATATCTTCGAAAATATGTTATGTTTATATTCAGACATAAAGAGGAAGTCTATAATTTATATCAATTATTAAGATGGCCAGTGGCAGGTCTTATTTGGTAAGGCAATACGCTACAAGCCGGGAGGCTGCGGGTTCGAGTTCCGATGGGGGCAGGATGTATAAATTGGCCTAATCCTACCGGTAGCACCTTGACTCTGAGATCGACTCAATCTCTGACTGAATTGAGTATCAGGCTATGTTCTGGGGGTAAAAACGGCCGTTATATAGGATGATAACACTGCTGACATCTCGTGCCGATTATCTTAACCTCCTCCTAAAACTTATAGTGGGGTCACTTCATATGTTATTAATATAACCAAGATTAAAATCTAAGATATATTGAGGTGAGCAGGTCATGTAGCTGCTGTTGAAACTCTTTCAAAGTTTGGAAATCGTATAGGGAAAAGACTATTAGGAAGATATAGGCGCAGATAGAAACATAATATTTGTGTTGATCTTAGGGAACTTGAAATCCAAAATTTGATGCGGCCTCATTATCTGAAGATAGGGATTATTGGATAGACTTAGTGAATATGGAATTAACCCTCTGAGTCTATTAAAATGTTGAAATAAGAACCTGATATATCATTCGTTCGCATCTAAATTTACTTTATGTTTAAAAAACTTCGTCAAGAAGTTAAAACCGTGTAGGCCTTTCAAAAAACGTGTTCCATCTTCGGCGTGTCATTTGGTACTGATGTTGGTATATAAGTTGTATAACGGGTTCAGATCAATGCGCAGTGGGTGTGTTCTCGTTATATTCTTTGCTTTTAAAATTTCTATGACTTATAGGATGCTTATTTTGTTGCTATTGTTCTCTCTGTGCAAGGATGACGTATTATCGATTTTGTTGAACTGATGACCCATTCCCAGTGTATATTTGGTCAAAACTTGATTTTTCTTCGTGATTAATACAAATTTTAAAATGTTCATTGTATATATTATTATTTTAGTCTATTTATACATATAGTTACTAGTGATTAACGGATCTCGAAACAAACCATAAGCTTCAAAATTAATTGTGGATATTTTGGTTCATTTATAAAATAAAATATTTTGATGACTGTGAGACCGACGTCAGTATGAATATGATAGTTAAAGGTGAATATCCGTTTGTTAAAACCAGAATGCCGGGATTAGTTTTAAATAAGAGATAAAAGATAGAGGGGACGGATAACTCGTGACGCTCAGAGATGTTCCAAAAGTAGAGCCGGCGCCATACCTGGTGACGTCACTACAGGGCGCAACCCACACTTTGCTTGTCTTATGCAACATTTCATGGAATTGAATTACTGTAAAGTACCTTGTCTAACAAAACATGTGCCTCTGAGGACTTTATCATGTTACATTATTCATTATATTAACAACGAAAACAACACGATTTAAAAAAATAAATAAAAAAAACAGACAAAATGCAGGTGAAAATATCGATAAACCATCTTACATGATGACTGTGTTTAACCCTTAAAATTGTCAGTGTATCCTATAATAGTCTCTAATTTAATTTCTTTATAGTATAATGCGATACAAGTGTGGGAAGTGTATCTTAATAGAATCCAAGTGAAAAAAACAGACGAAGACAATCCCCCCATTTATGAGATCTGTTACAAACCTTCACACACATGTATTGTACACTATTTTGGACGATGTAGGCCATTTTTTGGACGAAGGGTATTAATATTAATTAAAATATATAGTAATAATTAAATTAAAATATTTAATATAAATTACTACTATGAGAGACGAAACGATTACTACGAGAACCCAGTCGTAACAATTTGACCTAGGAAATATTAATTTCGAAGGCTACTGAGATTTTTGTTCCCAGAGCAATCAGATTGGTTGTGGGAATGTCAACTTTCGATTCATGATAATAAGCTTAGTAAATACAATATACTAGTTACATCGTCAAAAATATTTTTACTAAAACAGTAGAAAAACAAATTAATAGCAAATATTTAAATATATGTTGAATTATGCATTTTTTTTCCAATGCCACCAGATTGTCTTTTTATGACATTTCTGGCTTTCTGCCCTGGCATTGGCGGAATTGTAACCATTTTCTTAAGATGGGACAACTAGAAGGCGGATTACGTTACCCCGATGATATGATGGGTGATAAATGATAATGAAGTTACCAGGGAGAGTCGTTAATCTAAATTCCAGGTCATGATCAACCACACGAATAATTTCCTTAAAGAAAAAATCATGTGGTCTGACTGGGAATTGAACCAGGGATCTGATGAGCTGTAGTCAGAAACTCTGACCGTAAGACCGTGACGCTGGTCGATTTACACAATATACCGTAATAACTTACAGTTACACATTATTTTGTTTTCACTGCGGTCCTATGCATTAAAAAACTGACAAGATAAATTAGTGTTTCGCAAATTTAAAGTTGTCTACAAAACAAATTTGTTCTGGAACATATTCGATGGATGAAACGTCGAAGACCAAGAAGGACATGAAGAAACGAATATTAGACATATATATATATATATATATATATATATATATATATATAATATAGGAAGGTTAAATAGAAAGCCTGGATACTGGGATATGGAATTCCATAATTATTTATACAGGATATATAACTAATTCTGAGATAAAAGAAAAAAATGCTACTGTAATCAATGTCTTAGAGCTAGAAAAAATTATGAGTCAGATATATCTGTAAATAGTGTGTAATATAAAAGAGATATATAACGAAGAGAAAAATGATGGAATTATTCTGTTATTCTGTATAGATAATGCAAAATGGAATTACTATAATTAATTTAAATTTTATAATGTGATTTAATTGTTGCAAAATAGTTTGAAATTAAGATTTCAGCCAGACGAGAAAACAACTACATTTTTCTATCATTTATCTTGTTTATATAATTATTTAGGTTATTTACAACACCTATTTTAATAAAAATGAGTAAATCAACAAAGCCTTCTATAATCGTCCTTGTAATTCAATGGAGATTGTATAGTTGGCCCAATTGTTAACAAGAGAATAAACTCATCATGATACGCTACTGCCATCTAGTGTAATAATTGTATTGACTATTTAACTCATGCCCTAAATGGGAGACAATGACTAATCACGTTTCAATGATTTCTGTTTTTACAACCAATCAGAGCCGTGTTTCACGAAATATTTATCAGTGTTATATTTACCATATTAAAGAAAGCTCCTCCTTTTTAATATTCTAAAACAGGTCTGACCATTATTTTGCAGTGACTGAGCCTATAAGAAATACGGCTACCAGATTGTATATATAGTGCATAGATGTCAACACATAGCGCTTGCAGGAGTTAATATAAAAACATTTGTAGCAATTTATTATACCACCAAAAAAAGAAACCACTGTTTGCACTATCTTATTGCGATCTTATATGGCAATAAATAATATGATCAAGCAGAAGTGAATGAACATAACCTCACATTTCTGATTTTTTTTCAAACATCGCCATTTACATTAAATATATAAATATTTTAAAATAACTATAGTTAAAACAATGATTTGTGAGTAAACAGCTTAACTTTATTCGTTAAATAGTCCTAACAAATGCAACTCTTGATTTCCAAATTCTCTAGAAAAATTCACTCCTCACTTCGTGAGTCGTGAATTTATCGATAACTTAGAAATCACTCGTGGCATTACTTATGATAAGGTGGTACACTTTCAAGACTGTTTAATATTTTATCTAATTTAATGTTTTGTTGTTTTTCAGTAGTTTATTTCTTTTAATTTTTATATACTTCATTCTAATCGTGAAATAGTCAATTAAATCCCATTAGAGTTTTGATTTTCATTAGTTAAATTAAAACTTCTAGTGAGATTACTGTAGATAATTATTACAACAGACCTACAAGTTTGAATTTGTAGGTGTACAGACATTTAAACAAAACTATGCAACACACAATTAATCGCCTACTGCAGCGATCAATAAAGATTGTTACATTTAACGACGGTCTCTTAACATCTCAGGTCATTAAAATAGCAAGCGCGAGGTTGATCTATGTACCGTAAGTCTATGACACAAGTCTCGCGGATTTGCTTCCCTCATAAGGAAGAGTCAACTGTCATACCAAAACCTACCTAGAAAAATCTTCCAGAGAAGTATTGTGATATGCAAGGTCGTGACCTAAAAATTATATACCGTTTTTAACAGCAATACACTAAAATTCAACGCCAAATCTCTCATTTAAACTATAGGGAGATAATATATCTCGATAATTGTTATAATCCTCACTCTAAGCCGTCCGCGTCGCGTTCCATCTGACTGTATTCCGCTCTTAATCAAGAACTGAGTCCATTTGCTCCGTACAGTGGGTTGCCATTGCTTAATTCTGGCTTAGATTTGTGTGCCTTGCAGTTAAAAAGGCAGATATTATTTTGGACATGGCATTAGTACATCACAACACTTCTCCGAGAGAAATTTCAAGGTAGGTTTCAGCATGCAATGGTTGACAGCTGCGTTGTGAGAACGCCCTTAGAAATCAATTGATTCCTAAGTAGTTTGAACCCACGAACCTCGGATTCGGAGGCGTTCATAGTAACACTAACCCAGGATATCAACAACAACAACAATAATAATAATAATAATAATAATAATAATGATAATTTAATGATTGTAAACACTGGCTCTTCCAACTCTTTTGTTTGGTAGCGAAGTATGAACATCGAAACAGAAATATATATACAGATACTTAGATCTGCTGAAATGAGATACCTTCGGAGGACTGCAGGATACACACTACTAGATCACAAAAAAAAATTAAGACATCTTAGAAGAATTACACATGGAACCTTTAGAAAACAAAATTTCCGTTACGAGTCAAGATAGATGCAACATGTTCATCGAATGGAAGATCACAGGAACCCATACAAATGTTAAGCTACGAGCCTGCAGGAAGAAGAAGACCAGGACGTCCACTGAAAAGACTTTTGGATGGTCTTTCTCTTGAGGGCGAAACAGGTCAACAAATGGCCTAAATTCGTGAATGTCCTATGATGATGATAAAGATAATAAAAATGTATTAATGTTTGGAAGTGCACAAAGGTCGATTACTCTAGCGCTCTGCGTTCTGGCTTGCACGAACAAACAATTTCTACTAACGCGGAAGGTATTGCGGAGAGTCTACCCATAGAAGATTAATTATAGGAAAAATATTTTTTGAATAAATTTAATTCTAATTAAAAGCAATTAACCAGTCATCTCGGAATAAACTGGTATTTTTTAAATGTTATAAAATTGCTTTTGGGAAGGTCAATTGAATTATTACATTTACGACCTTCACAAAAACGTAAATGTAAACCTACTAATTTTCAACCGATAGAGAATAAAATCATTTATAATGTGACTATCTTTTCAAGCCAAGTAGTAGTTACTTACTTACTACTTACTTACTCACTGGCACTATCGAACACGTAGGTTCATGGCCGCGCGGACATAAGCTCTCCATACATCCCTATCCTGAGCTAATGCTTTCCAATCATTCCCTGTATAATCTACTTCCCTCAAATCATAGTTAATGTTATTCTCCCACCTCATTCTTGCTCTACCAACTGGGTGTTTTCCCTCCGGCTTTTCTACAAGAAGCTTCCATGCACGTCTTTCATTCCCAATACACGCAACATGTCCTGCCCATCACAGTCTACAAGACTTAACTGTTCTTATTATATCTGGCTTCCTATAAAGACCATGTAGTTCATTGTTATGTAGTATTCTCCATTCACCTGTCTGTTCATCTCTCTTTGGTCCAAACATTTTCCTAAGAATTTTATTCTCAAAAACTGTTAATCTCATTCCCTCCCTTAAAGTAAGAGTCCATGTTTCGCACCCATATAATATAACTGGTAGAATAACAGTTTTATATATTTTCAGTTTAATGTTCTTTGAAAGGAGTTGGGACATCAAGAGTCCCTGTAACACATAATAGCACACATTTCCAGAATTGAGCCTATGTTTAATTTCTTTGTGCATCTCATTGCTATTTGTGATTACTGTTCCTAGGTATTTGAATTCAGCCACTTCCTCAAAATTTCCCTCATTTGTCCATTTCCATTATATACTGAATTTCTACGTGTGACCATATATTTAGTTTTACTGATATTTACTTCCAGTCCCAATTTGAAGTAGTAGTTACACTTTGAGAAATTAATTTCAAACAAGAGGCTTCTTTCAAAAAATGCGATAAATTGACAGCTCTATTACTCCAATTATATCGAACGAAAACCTGAAATTCAGTTCAGATATTCAGCACGTCATAAAGTTCTACTTTAAAGATATGAGTTAAATCTTCATCAATTGTTTGCCGATTTCACATCGAACGTCCCATGCAACATCTATTATATAAAAATGAATGTTTGTTTGTTTGTTTGTTTGTTCGTACTTTATGCGCGGCCATACCGTTGATCCGATTGTGATGGGGCTTTTTGCAAAATGTTCAGGAGATTCCGGAATGAACATAGGATATAAGAGAGTTGTGATACTCAACTTCTACACCCTTAAAAATAGCCCTTTGTAGTGGAAAACGTGAAAAAAGTAGCTCTTTGGACGATTAAATTGCTTGCGCTGCCTAAACCATAACAAATACACAAAATTAATGTACACAGAATTGAATTATATTATTTTTAGTCTGGACATCTTACCTCAATATTAATGTTGATTTGTTCTTGAACGTGTTACAAAACAATTCTGTTTTATCCCAGAGTCTGGGAAAGCTGACGATAAAACAGAATTGTTTTGAAACACGTTCAAGAACAAATCAACATTAATGGGAAGGCTGACGATAAAACAGAATTGTTTTTAAACACGTTCAAGAACAAATCAACATTAGTATTGAGGTAAGATGTCCAGACTAAAAATAATATAATTAAAATAACCTCAAAATATAACTTCCTAAAATTAAATATTACAGAATTGAATATCTCAAAAAGCTCTACATAAAAGTCAGCGACAGCATATGTTTATCTCTTATGGATAACTCACAATAACCATTTTTGTCTTTCATTGATGCCAAGAAGATCGAGACAAGTACGTAGATTCCTGTGTAAGATATCGGCACATGGCGGGTATTCTTTTACGGATAACTCACAATAACGAATTTTGTCTTTTAGCTCATTTATGCCAAGAAGAGCGAGATAAGTAGATTCCCGGGCAACACCAGGTAATCAGCACGGGGAATCTTAAAATAATTACGATATACATTTATAATTATTTTTCATATTACTTATTCAACTAATCATAATAAGTATATTATTTTTGTCTTTCAGCTCATTTATGCCAAGAAGATCGGGATGAGTAGATTCCCGGACAATGCCAGGTAAACAGCACGGGGTATCTAAAAATAATGATATAAATTTTTCCTCTTACTTATTCAACTAAACATAAAACACATTAATTTTTATTTATTTAGGCGTAGCAGCGCCCGCTGGCTATTAGCTAGTGTGTAATAAGAAGTAATAGATTTGGTTCCACAAAAAAAGCAGTTCAATAATATATGCAACCTTAACTTTTAGTACATAGAAACAGTTCCTATAACCATCACCAAATCTAGTTAGATATCAATCATAGAAAAACTGTTACGGCCCGAGAAAGGGATTCATGTCATATTTTCATGGGGTTTCCCAATAAACGGCATTTATTTTCGACTTACTCCCTGTGCCACAGATAAATTTATCATAAGTAATGCCACGAGTGATTTCCAAATTATCGATAAATTCACGACTCACGAAGTAAGGAGTGAATTTATCTAGAGAATTTAAAAATCAAGAGTGGCATTTGTTAGGACTATTTAACGAATGAAATTAAGCTGTTTACTCACAAATCATTATTTAAATATAGTTATTTTAAAATATTTATATATTTAATGTAAACGGCGATGTTTGAAAACAAGTGAAAAACGATTGGTACGCTTCATTTGCTTCTTTTGTTCATTACTGCAACCAGATCATATTATTTATTGCCAAAAGAACGCAATATTGTTAGAATGCACTCTAGTTGAGATAAAAGAAACACATCAAAACTGTATATTAGTTCATTTCTGATGTCCCTATGATGTAAACATGACAATTATATTTTTCTGAATGTTATTGCCTGGGAAAAAATAAATTTAAGAAAGTGCAAACAGTGTTTTTTTTGTGGTATAATCAATTGCTACAAATGTTTTTATATTAACTCTCGCATGCGCTATGTGTTGACATTCATGCACTATATATATAATCTGGTAGCCGCATTTCTTAGAGAGTCAGTCGCTGCAAAATAATGCTATGACCTATTCAGAATGTTAAAAAGGAGGTGCTTTCTTTATTATGATAATCTTTAGTTGGTAAATTCTAGGCGAAACACGACTGTGATTGGTTGTAAATAAAAAATCATTCAGACGTGATTGGTCATTGACTACAATTTGGGGCATGAGTTATATAGTCTTATTTAAAAATTATTTATAATTTTAGATAAATGTCGAATGTCTTTCCTTGCGGGATTATATTCAATACCTCTTGCTAGCTAAGATCTAGTTGTAATATAAACAAACCAGACGTATGGAATCCGTTTTAATTGGTCAAATAATTGTTTACTTTAAGCGTGTAAGAAAATGTTAGATTCATGTCTTTTATGTCTTTCGAGCTAAATGGCCGTTTATGCCCGAAAGACATAAAAGACATGAATGAATGCATCTGTCGTTAAAGTCTACAATTTTACATTAATATAGTTAGGTTTCTAACACTAGAAGTAAATAAAATAAAATTGATAAAAATATATATTATTTAGCACATATCTATAAGTTATATGGGAGAATTTTAATATATATAATTGCAATTTTAATAGATTAAATCAATAAGCATTTCATTGTTTCATTCTTACGCTTGCGCAATGTAGAATACTTTAGAATTTCAATAGTTTCAAATGTTGTTTCTCCTATACAATGTTTGAAGTACGAGTATCAAAAAGGAAAACCTTTGAAAAGTGGTGGAAAACAAATTATTTAAAATGTTTTCAAACAGTTTAGAGAAAAATATCCTACATTAGCCATTGAGGATGTGGTGAAAATAACAGCAGAATTTACAGGTGAGTCAGCATTGAACATACATTCTGCTCGTAGAACTAATGAAATTACAAATATAGAATATCTATCGACATCATGGAAAAAGCAATGTATTTTACAGGAACCCGGGGTTCTACCTATTAAGGAGGACCAAAATGGATTGCTCACCGCCAACACTTAGGTGATGGCCGCAGAGCTTTCCATCTATCTATCTATGGAAAAAGCATAAACGTATGATTAAGTAGGCCCAAGAATAATTTTTATCATAAATAAATAAGAAATGAAAGTTAATAATTATTGGTACCGTCTTATCTTGTATTCAGTTTTTTCCCTTAAAATACGATGTAGCCTAAGAAAAAAGTTTCTATCATTGACACTTCCATACACAATTCACTAAAATGGCGGGTAAAAGTAGCACCACGGTTCCCCCAATAGACGGAGTCAGCGGAGTAATACCTTCTTCAAGTTTATTAACAGTTAAAAGCTCGGATACAGTATGTGAATAAAGATTTAATTTTATAATTTTTTTTCATTAAGATTTCTAAACATATTTAGGTCGTTGAATGACGAAGTACTTGTTAAGTAACAAAGTAAGGAAGAACATATTTAGGTCGTTGAATGGCGAAGTACTTGTTAAGTAACAAAGTAAGGAAGAACATATTTAGGACGTTGAATGGCGAAGTACTTGTTAAGTAACAAAGTAAGGAAGAACATATTTAGGTCGTTGAATGGCGAAGTACTTGTTAAGTAACAAAGTAAGGAAGAACATATTTAGGTCGTTGAATGGCGAAGTACTTGTTAAGTAACAAAGTAAGGAAGAACATATTTAGGTCGTTGAATGGCGAAGTACTTGTTAAGTAACAAAGTAAGGAAGAACATATTTAGGTCGTTGAATGGCGAAGTACTTGTTAAGTAACAAAGTAAGGAAGAACATATTTAGGTCGTTGAATGGCGAAGTACTTGTTAAGTAACAAAGTAAGGAAGAACATATTTAGGTCGTTGAATGGCGAAGTACTTGTTAAGTAACAAAGTAAGGAAGAACATATTTAGGTCGTTGAATGGCGAAGTACTTGTTAAGTAACAAAGTAAGGAAGAACATATTTAGGTCGTTGAATGGCGAAGTACTTGTTAAGTAACAAAGTAAGGAAGAACATATTTAGGTCGTTGAATGGCGAAGTACTTGTTAAGTAACAAAGTAAGGAAGAACATATTTAGGTCGTTGAATGGCGAAGTACTTGTTAAGTAACAAAGTAAGGAAGAACATATTTAGGACGTTGAATGGCGAAGTACTTGTTAAGTAACAAAGTAAGGAAGAACATATTTAGGTCGTTGAATAGCGAAGTACTTGTTAAGTAACAAAGTAAGGAAGAACATATTTAGGTCGTTGAATGGCGAAGTACTTGTTAAGTAACAAAGTAGGAAGAACATATTTAGGTCGTTGAATGGCGAAGTACTTGTTAAGTAACAAAGTAAGGAAGAACATATTTAGGTCGTTGAATGGCGAAGTACTTGTTAAGTAACAAAGTAAGGAAGAACATATTTAGGTCGTTGAATGGCGAAGTACTTGTTAAGTAACAAAGTAAGGAAGAACATATTTAGGTCGTTGAATGGCGAAGTACTTGTTAAGTAACAAAGTAAGGAAGAACATATTTAGGTCGTTGAATGGCGAAGTACTTGTTAAGTAACAAAGTAAGGAAGAACATATTTAGGTCGTTGAATGACGAAGTACTTGTTAAGTAACAAAGTAAGGAAGAACATCAATTTTCTGGTTGTGTTAAAAGTTACTGTTTACTCACATGCCTGGAGACAGGTCTGGAGTCTTCACGTGTGTAGATAGGAGCATCCAAGTCAGTGACAGAGGAGGATATGGACACGTTCCTGGTGCGTCCAGACTTGTCTGGTACCTGCAGGAGAGCCAATGATTGTGCGGCCGCCTGAGGACGTAGAGGGTGGTCTTCTTCTATGTAACCAACCCCGTAGTCTTCTTGATCCATTACCTCTGCAAAATGTTAACATCTCATGCATATAAAATGTTTCAAAATCATATTCGTGATTTAGTCGGTATCGGTGGGCTAGTGGTTCCGAGGTCCAGTCCCGCCCGGGATAGATGCATTTTTTCAAGCCGAAAAAATTATCTGAGTATGGTTTTCTCCCGAAGGAAAGTTAACCGTTTGTCCCCTATCATATATATATATATATATATATATATATATATATATATATATATATATAAGTTGCTCAGTGGAAAAGAGGCACATGCCACAAATCTGCCGATTGTGAGTTTTTGTTATGATTAAGTAGATCCTGCTATCTTGCATCAATTCCAATAACTATTTTCATGGTGGTATGTGTCTATTCTTTAACAAGGAGCATAATAAAACTTGAAGATTCTGAATTATAGAAATAGCTAGTGGAAAAAAGACACATGCCACATTCTTTCTCTTTTATCTCAAGTGGTCACAGTCATTGTTCCTGATAGTTTGGCACAAATGAAACTAACCAATCAGAATATAGTTCCACTGCCATCTGGATCTATAATACTATAGATCCAGAGGGCAGTGGTAGTTCTCAAATTACCTACAACATTTCCAATATGTCCTATATAGATGTAGAGGTTTAATGCGTTTTCTGAAGAAAAAAGGCAAGTTAATAGTAAAAGAAGGACTCATAATGAAAATAAGTGGGAGGATAATGAAAGAAAACGTTTGAGAAATAGTGTATAACAATAAGAAGATTGTGCCAGCAAAGGAGCTTGTAAACAGTGGAACTCCGTGTTGCAAACTAATATCATGTGATTTCATCCACTAATGATTAGTGAAGAAGAGAGGTTATGCAAAGAAGAGAAAAGATGAAACATAATTCAAAGGAAGGTTTGATTCAGATACTATGTACGTGTAACTAATACTAGCGAACTTGAAGTCTGTAGAAGTGTATTTCTAGCAGTCCACGGAATATCAATACAATGTTTAAGAACTGTTCAGAAAAGTGAAGAATGTGTTAGGGAAGTTTCTGATGATGAAGAAGAGAGTCGATCAACATCAGAAATTTGTGTCCAAACACCCACTGAAGATAGAAGAGGCATTATGTGGGGCATATGCCACTACTTAATTTGCAAACATTACCTGTCATATTACATAAAAACACTTAATACTAGGAATATTTCAACTAATATTTAATAAGATATTCAATGCATCATCTAATTCAAGATCCTGGTTAAAAATTAAAACACAGTTTCAATATTCCACAGATAAACAACTTTCAGAAATTCCTTGTTTCTGTAAAATAGTTTTCTTGTGGCATGTGCCTCTATTTCACTGGGCAACTCATATATATAAGAGGCCTCTGAGCAACATTATTGGCCCTTTCACACCCAGATTTAAATTTTGACGCTGAAGACCTAAACCGTTTATAGAGCGTCGTTAAATAAAATACTACAAGCTGCCATTTTTTTGTTCAAATTAGGAATAACTCGGGCCCGAGTTTGAGTCTCGGTCGGGACAAGTTTCCCGGGTGAGGATTTTTCGGGGTCTTTCCTCACCTGTAAGATAAATGTCAGGAAACTTTAAGGCTCAACGAAAACCGAACATCATATGACCATCATAATCATCATTCGTAATCGTCTTAGATTAAGTTTAGGATTAAGGCTCTCCTGGCGCACCGCTATCATCATCATCACTCATCATACCATCGGGGCAGAATAACCACCCCTTCCAAGCGTCCCAACCTCAGAAGTGAGTTACAATTATGCAAATTCCAGGAGAGAATACCATAAATGATAAACAGGTGGCATTGAATTAAAAAGAAAAAGAAAACTTTTTCTAAAATGTTTAAGGTTAACGATTAGCATAGTAACGCTGCATAAATGTATTGCATTTTTTTGAATATTTCACGCTCATATTAAGGATATAGCCTATTTAAGGCGACCAAATAACAAGAATAAAAATTAATGAACATTTATTTGAATCGTTCCAGTAACTGACTCTCAAATATGATGCTACTAGTTCGACTGTAAAATCCCAGATTAATTAAAATATAACAAAAATAAATTTTTGCTAAAAAAATTAACATTTAGTTACTATATTGCAATAAATTTTGACGGTTTTTAGTGTACCCCTAAACTACTGTATAAGGAAATTTCCAAGATATTCGGATTATAACGTTCTTGAAAAATAAGCGATGTCATAATTATCATAAGTAATGCCACGAGTAATTTCCAAATTATCGATAAATTCACGACTCACGAAGTGAGGAGTGAATTTATCTAGAGAATTTGGAAATCACTCGTGGCATTTGTTAGGACTATTTAACGAATAAAATTAAGCTGTTTACTCACAGATCATTATTTAACTATAGTTATTTTAAAATATTTATATATTTAATGTAAACGGCGATGTTTGAAAACAAATGAGAAACGATAGGTACGCTTCTACTGCTTCATTTGTTTATCACTGCAACCAGATCATACTATTTATTGCCAAAGGAACGCAATATTGTAAGGAGGAGCTTTCTTTAATATGGTAATCATAACACTGATAAATATTTGGTGAAACACGATTCTGATTGGTTGTAAAACAGAAATCATTGAAACGTGATTGTTCATTGACTCCCATTTGGGGCATGAGTTAAATAGTCATCAATAATATTAATCCATCCATCCAAAGTAATTCTGCCCGGTGGCAGGTCTTTCACTGCAATCATAACATTTTCATGCTATCCTTTGCAGCTTTACTAGGGAATTGTAGGTGTGGTAGCTTCCCGTTGCTTTCCATACCGGTGAAGGATGATGATGAAGATGATGGTCATATGATTTCGGTGACTGTTTGAACCTTAAAGTTTTCCTGACATTTGTCTTACAGGTGAGGAAAAACTCCGATTAAAACCTCACCCAGAAAAACTGCCCCGACCGGGGATCGAACCCGGGCCCGCTGCGTGACAAGGCAGCACGCTACCTTGAGACCACAGCGGTGGACATAATATTAATATGAAAGTAAATAAAGACAGTAGAACCATCCAGTTCCTAACAATAAAACTGCGAGGATTATTCAATAAAAATTATAATTATTTTTACAGTCAATTTTAACACGAACAAATTTGGTTTTTCGGCATTTGTTAGCTTAAGGAGTCATGTACACGTGGCACAAGTTTCAAGGTCATCCTTCCCGGTTCCTGTCTTTGTGTCGTGTGAATTCAAGGCATGATCAGTAGCCCCTATGGCTAAAATGAAGGTGACTCAGAGTTTATTTCAAAGTAATTACTGCTGATGAAACATGGCTATATAATTTCGACCCTGAGAGCAAACAGCAAAGGTCTCCATGGAAATCACTTTCACCACCAACCCTCCAAAAATCAAAAGTGGTTTATTTTGCTAGGAAAGTTATGGTTACCTCATTTGTTGATGTTCATGGAATGGTTTATCACAAGTAATGTCACGAGTGATTTCCAAATTATCGATAAATTCACGACTCACGAAGTGAGGAGTGAATTTATCTAGAGAATTTGGAAATCAAGAGTGGCATTTGTTACGACTATTTAACGAATAAAATTAAGCTGTTTACTCACAAATCATTATTTAACTATAGTTATTTTAAAATATTTATATATTTAATGTAAACGGCGGTGTTTGAAAACAAATGAGAAACGATTGGTACGCTTCATTTCCTTCCTTTGTTTATCACTGTAACCAGATCATAATATTTATTGCCAAAGGATCGCAATACTGTAAGAATGCACCCTAGTGGAGAAATTTATAACCAACGTTATAGGCATTAATTAATTTGATGTCCTATGATGTAAATATGTCAATTATATTTTTCTGCAAAATAATTCGTTTAAGAAAGTGCAAACAGTGTTTTTTTTTGTGGTATAATCAATTGTTACAAATGTTTTTATATTATCTATCGCATGCGCTTTCTACTGACATTCATGCACTATATATACAATCTGATAGCCGTATTTCTTAGAGAGTCAATCACTGCAAAATAATGCTATGACCTATTCAGAATGTTAATAAATAATAGTTTTAAAAAACTAAAAGAACACGCTTTAAAACCGAATTAAAAAATGAAAAATAATTTTAATTTCCAACACGCTTGGGATAAATAATTTTACCATGAAAAGCGTGGGGTGCTTTTTATGATTTTTACATTTTCTTCTTAGAGACTTTACTTTTACCAATATCTGTTTATTATCAAATATATTAATTGATATAGAGCACCCCACGCTTTTGATGGTAAAATTATTTATCCTAAGCGTGTTGGAAATTAAAATTATTTTTCATTTTTTAATTCGGTTTTAAAGCGTGTTCTTTTAATTTTTTAAAACTATTATTTATTTTTTATTTTTAATATTTTACAGAATAAGATAAAAATGTAAATATCTTTAAATTCGATACTATTGTAGTATGAGCTAAAAGTATTACTCTTCTAAAAAAAATTCTCGCCAGCCGGATTCGAACCTGCGACCTATGTATTACTGAAACTATATACTACTAATTCACCGCTCTACCAACTGAGCTCTTACAACGATTGGCTAAAAAGTCGACAAGTCCGCAACCTATTACACCAGTTTTCATATTTTTGATTTTCTGATGATTCTGGCCAGGATTTTAGAAACAAAATATGAAATTATTGTAGTGTCACGGGTTCTTTACAAGTATACAAAGTTTCAAGTCGATCCAATGTTTCTACGTGGGTGAAAATCGTATTCAAAGACTCCGTTACATAAATACAAAAACACTTTTTTTGATTTTCTGATGATTCTGGCCAGGATTTTAGAAACAAAATATGAAATTATTATAGTGTCACGGGGTCTTTACAAGTATACAAAGTTTCAAGTCGATCCAATGTTTCTAAGTGGGTGAAAATCGTGTTCAAAGATTCCGTTACATAAATACAAAGACACGTTTTTTGATTTTCTGATGATTCTGGCCAGGATTTTAGAAAAGATATATGAAATTATTGTATTGCCACGGGTATTTTACAAATATACAAAATTTCAAGTCGATCCAATTATTTTAAGTGGGTGAAAATCGCGTTGAAAGATTCAGTTATATAGATAGACAGACAGACAGACAGACAGACAGACAGACAGACAGACAGACAGACAGACAGACAGACAGACAGACAGACAGACAGACAGACAGACAGACAGACAGACAGACAGACAGACAGACAGACAGACAGACAGACAGACAGACAGACAGACAGACAGACAGACAGACAGACAGACAGACAGACAGACAGACGACAGACAGACAGACAGACAGACAGACAGACAGACAGACAGACAGACAGACAGACAGACAGACAGACAGACAGACAGACAGACAGACAGACAGACAGACAGACAGAAGACAGACAGACAGACAGACAGACAGACAGACAGACAGACAGACAGATAGATAGATAGATAGATAGATAGATAGATAGATAGATAGATAGATAGACAGACAGATAGATAGATAGATAGATAGATACAGGTCAAGCTAATATAAAGCGTGTAAAAAGGTGGTGCTTTCATTATTATGATAATCATTAGTTGGTAAATTTTAGGCGAAACACGACTGTGATTGGTTGTAAATAAAAAATCATTGAAATGTGATTGGCCATTGACTCCCATTTGGGGACATGAGTTAAATAGTCATCGTATCGTACCTCCATACACAACAATAATAACTGGGCAACACTGTAGAGCGTTGTGAGAAATATTATGCAAGGTTATATCTGGCGTAAAAAGCCATATTTCTGTGCAACAAGTCGGATGCTGCACCACGACGACAATGCGAGGCCGACATATCGCAAATGTTGTTGCTGAATATCTCGCAAATATTAAAGTGAAGTGCGTCCTATAGTCCGGATTTATTCTCGTGGGACTTTTTTCTATTCCCTAACATGGAGAAAAACCTCCGCGGGAGGCGTTTTCCATCTTCAGAAGCAGTAGTGAAGGCTAAGTAGGTAGTTTTGAAAGACCTCAAAACAAAATGTTTTCCAGCATGTCTTTGCTGACTGGCAGAAACGCTGGGACAAATGCATTGCACCAAAATTATGATGAGTAAAATGATTATTGTTTAGTGAGCAGACAACTTAAAGCACCACAAATCCATCAAAGACTGCAAAAAAGTACGCCAAGTGAGAGATTCTGACGCCTTTAAGAGTTCAGTTACTGAGAAATTGTGTGCAATATGAATAGAGAACATCCCTCTCGAAAATTAGTGTTCGTTTATCAAATCGGATAAATAACACTGAGAGAATATACCGATCGGTAAGCAATCTTAGCACAACAGAGAACGCCGAACTTACGGGACCTTACAGAACAATATCCACAGCCTGAAGAAAAATTGCGATATGACCATAATAGTTAAAGCTACTATAAATAAATATAATTAAGCATGATATATATATAAATTCCCGAACTATCAATTTTGTATTTCTGCGCATAAAGTTGTCCACAATAGTGTTACAACTTCATACTTAGGATATGATTTATTTTTCAAATTATAAATCAGTAAATTGTCATGTTATCATTTTTATTTCTTCGATTGAAGGACTAATAAGGGACTAACCCACAGAAAATTCCTTTCGAGGCAAAGTTATTCGAAAGTTTAGAAAACTCTACAAATCTGGGTATTGTAAATAGATGACTATACATAATTATGTTTATTTATAGTTTTATAATATAATTTTAATTTGAGTTCTTACTTCAAAATCAATAATTATATTTAAATACAAAGCCAACAAGATAAAAAAATGGGTTAGCTATTTAGACCACACAATGCAGATCAGTGGCGGCTGTTGAGGGGAGGTTGAAAGGTGTCGCTCTCCTAGCATTCATATTTACTGAATTAGTTTATTAAAAAATTATATTTTACATTTTTATTTGTAGTCGTTTCATTAAAATTGACGTGATTTCTTTGAAATTAATGTTACATTGCGATACTTTATTTCGGGTTTAAATACAAACAATGAGGCGCTTACAAATGCGTGTGGAGGACGTAGGAACTAGCGCCTATCTAATAGTTTCTATAGAGCTATTCCTAATCTCAATCCCAATTGGGACCAGTTGGACAGTTGGACCCGCCTCCATCCCTTGGGATACCTCGAGCACACAGATTACACTGCTTGTGTCTCCCTAATCTACTTCGTGACCACTCCAAGTTCTCGGCTTAAAACTAACACTCCGGGAGAAGGTGTTGGAGTCACAATTTCGGGAAATTTCTAAGCTTCATAGTACGTCAGGACGCTCACCTCTGACGACCCCACAGTTGGTACACGGGCTCCTCGAGCCTGGCCGGGAGTACTGCTTTGCGTGCAGCATCGCAGAGCCACCGACCATCCCCCTGTTCTACCTTCAGGGACGCATCCTGCAGCCGTTGTGAGACCGGCTAGACTTGACCCACCAAATCCCGCAGTGTGAGACTTTAGTACATCCAGGCGCTCATCTCCTGGTGACCCACAGTTGGTCCACGAGCCCATAGGCTTAACCGGGACTCAGCGCAGCTTCTCCCTTTCTGCGCTGAACCGGGCTGTGCCCTGGACTACTTCCCAGGGAAGTGTCCTGCCGCCGTTGTGGGCCTGCACGAAGCCCGCAAGCTCCAACAGATAAGCATATAGTATGACAGGGCGCTCATCTCCTGCCGATCCCACTTATGGTTCACGAGTCCCTCGGACTTAGCTGGGAGGACTGACTATCAGATCCACCGACCTTTACCCCTTACACCACCCGGGGACGTAGTTCGACCCACTAACTTTGCGGGAGGCTTAGGAACCTCATGCATTAAGGCGACAAAGTGAGGGAGCAGAGAGCATAGCCACTGAGGGTCCCATTGGATTTTACGAGTACTAGCGCCAGGCCAACCACCAGCAAGGTTGGTTCTTTTAATTTGATTTTAGTTTACTCTCTTGCAACAACAAAAAGAACTTGGGGAATCAGACAAACGGGACCCCCAAGGGTGATTAAACTTTGTTCCGTCTCCCACTACTGCACTGGGGTGCAAGAGAACCTTAACGGGGAAAACTTCACGAAGATATCCACCCTGCTATTGCAGGCCCACGGCCCTTGGACTACCAAACAAATTAACTAAACTCTTAGCTATTTACAGCTAAGGACTCGCAAAATTCACCCTTACAACGGGAATCCAGTTAGCAATAGATGCCCTCGTTCTAGTGGTGGAATTATTATTTTCCTCCAGTAAAATTAGTGTAGGAGTGCAGACAAACCACCCGCTTAAATTAGGGCCTTTTCTAGAGGAATCTATTCCCTGGATATGCATTCTGCTAGCCGGCAATTGCCTCCCATGTTAGAGGAGTGATGCCTCATGGTCAAATAATCCGTAGTAAATCTCAACTGAGATTCTTAGAGCCATCAGACTAATTGTCTTAATGCAGAGGTCTCAGTTATTCCTAATTGGGCCAAAGGGTTCACGGTTGGCTTCGACATTGTCCCTCTTGTACCTACCACAATGGCAAAAACTCGCCCCCAGATGCCCCAAACTGGGGTAAGTCGTGGTAACAGTGCTCTCAAACTTATTTCTATCACCGCCCGCTTTGAGAATCAAACATTTTTTAACACCCCCAAAGTTTTTAATTTACCGTCTGTTAAAAATAATTGAAATTGTTGTTTTTAAACGTACCATATCATATTTCTGAACAAACTTACATTTTAAATGAGATCAAAGGACCCTCTATAGTATGATTATTCAGTAGAACATTTAATTTTAGTTTGAAATATCAGCTAAACATAATATTTCGCCTTTTTTAAAAAAAATCTGCTCTAGCCTTCTAGACCGTCTCAACTCCTTCTCCAATTTGCAGGGGGCCTTCTACCGCTTCCCAGGCCTCAGCGCCCATTATCACCCACTTTGAAAAAGACAGCGTGTAAAGTATGAAGCGCATGCGCGGTTGCCATGGTAACGCATGCCACTCGGCTCATAATATGACATCAGACATACACCATGTTCCAAAATGATGGACGGGGTTTTAAATAGTTGGTATAGCTTTACTAACGAAATTGGATGCGTGATTATTTGCTATAATGAAAGAAAAACAGTAAACGTTTCATATCCTGTATGCAATAATTTGTTTCTTGTCATTATTGCGTCGTCAGCGTTAAATTTGTGAAAATGGCGATTCCTGTACATCTGTACATAAGTCATTCTGTGTGTTGCAATTTGCGAGGTCTGGTTCCATTGTTGCAGTGCAGCGAGCTTTCCGACGGCAATTTGGAATTGATCCTCCGGCAGATAAAATTATCCGTCGATGGTATAAACAGTTAGAAACAACTAGATGTATCGGTAAAAGAAAAAGTCCAGAACGTCCACGAACACCAAATGACGCGTCGGTCCGGATGACATGATTCACTCCCATACCTTCCACGGTCTCCCGATCTCACACCTTGTTATTTCTTTCTGTGGTGGTGTGTGAAGGACCATGTGTACGTACCACCATTTCCCGTCGACCATTCAGACTTGAGAAGAAGGATTGTTGCTGCTATTGAATCCATTACTCCAAATGTGCTGACCAAGGTTTGGGAGGAATTCGACTATCGGTTAGATGTGTGCCTTGTGACAAAAGGTGCTCACATCGAACACGTATAAAAGTCTTCTTCTTCTTAATCATAATTTGTAGGATTTTCATCCTGTTTATTCCCAAAATCACTACTCGGAGGAAGACGTATTGGATGTGCATTCACTGTCTATCCATTTCTTGGCTGGTCTTCCTCTTATTCTTCTCTCGTCCATTGGTCTATCTCCTTTAGCTCTTTTTGCAAGTCGGTTGTCTTCCATTCTTTCTATATGACCCTTCCAATATTTTCGTCTATCTATAATAAATTTGATTATGTCTTGAACATAACATTTGTCCCTAATTTCTGTGTTGTGTATTTTATCAAATAATGTTTTCCCCTGAATAGTTCTTAAGATCTTCATTTCACATGTGCTTATTATTTATTTAGTTTTTGTTATACCAGCCCTAGTTTCTGCTCCATATACGATACCTGGTGGAATTACCGTTTTGTATATGCGGGCTTTGCTTTCTATTGTCATATGTTTGTTGAGCCAAATTAAATCCTTCATATATCCTGATATTTCTGCTGCTTTATCAGCTTGTTTCTTTACTTATTTTATTACATGTTTAGTGTTTGTTATTAATACACCTAAATAATTTAATCCTGATACTTGTTCTATAATTTTTCTTTCCACTTCTAATTTGCATCTTACTGGTTATTTTGATATTGTTAAGCATTTTGTCTTATTTGGTTCTTATAAAGTATGTTATGAAAACTCAAAGAGTTTCTCTCTAATCCCATGTAACTTGTGTTCTTATATATATCATGTAAGGGAAATTAAATAACTTTGACACACCGTCCATCATTTTGGAACACCCTGTGCAATAAATTTAACGTAAAGGTTGTTTTGTAGCATCGTTATATTTGGTAATATTAATAATATTCAAGGGAGGTTTATACAGTTTCATTTTATAATCATAGACAATGAATTTATTCACATAATTTATTGTCATTCATTAGCAATATTTTATCATTGGTTATTTAATTCCTTTTTGCAATTTGAAATTAAGTTTTGAACATGTGTAGTAAATAATATTATCCGCGGTGAATTTAATACAAATAAAAAGCCGAAGAAAGTGAAATATTGTGCGCATTTAATAACAAATAGCTGAGCTTTCATTGTGTTTCATATACGGTAGCATACGCCTTCAAGTGCAAAGAATATACAGAGTGTCCTATTCAAACCTCCCACATTTTAATTAATCATAACTAACAAAGTATGCGGAATCGTGAAATGAGGCCGGTATTAAACGAAACAGAAACTCAAATAATTTGCATTGCCACACACTGATTTTTGTGGACTTCTCTGATATCCTCCTCTAATTTCCTCAATCTTTTCTTCTGAAACACGGATACAAGCACCTCTTATTTCTTTTTTAAGGCTTCCAGTCGCCAGAAACTTCTCAAGCCATGCCTTAATGGTCTTCCCATCAGGTGCATTTCCTCCATATTCTCACCGGTAATTTATTTGCACTGTAATTATTGACTTCGTCTCTGCATACCAGAAAACAGTTTGTGCTCATTGCTGAGGAGTCGCCATTTTGTTTTATGTCATTATTGTCCAACATGCGACAGATGAATTAACTGCAATAATGAAAACAGAAATTCTTTGAGTTTCTCTTTATTTTAATACCAACTTAATTTCATAATTCCGCATACTTTGAGAGTTATAATTAATTAAAATATGAGAGGTTTGAATGGGACACGTTATTAATCGAGATAAGATTGGTATTTTTTTTTTAATTTTAGGAATTGTTATACTGTAGGCTACATTTGATAGATTTGTATAATTTAATTGTACTTAAGAATATGAATTACTACTTTATAGTCCTCAAAGTTTTTTTTTTTCTCTGTTAGATATAACCTATGTCACGAAGTCACTCTGCGTCGGTTTTTTAATTTGCTTATTGACACGTCCCGTCTTTTTATTTGTTCAAGTTGGCAAACAAATTTGCTACGAAACACGTTTTCTGTTGGGATTAATCAGTGTTGCCAGAATGTATCCCATGGCGTAGGGAATTTTTAACCAAAAGGGACTTTTTTGTAGATTTTTTTTATTTCAAACAGAGTTATTTTATTGAAATTTAATTATCAGTAATATTAATACTTTATTTTTCTATGATTCTACTAATAATATCATTAATTAAATGTTTCTGCATTATTAGATTAACGGTAATAATAATTCTTTCTCCGTTGTCTGGCACTCTGAGCCATTACATTTGAAATTAATGAATTAACCAAAAAGTCCACTTAAATCCTTTGGCTTCGAGATGCCTTAATTATAATAAATATAAATATATTGTTTTAAATGTTGGCTAACCTAATTTACTAATAGCCCCCTCCTCATTTGCAAACCACCAGCCGCCACTGATGTAGAGTGAATAAAATTGTTTATTAATTACTAGCGGACCCGTCAGATGTTTTTCTGTCCGAACGTTCAATTCTCGTGTCATGGCCGGACGATAAAAATATAAGTTAGGCCTACATTTTTAACATAAAATCCACTAATTAATAAGTTCTCGAGAAAACTCCTCACTGCCATCTGTTGTGACTCAAGAAACGTGCATTACGATGTCACATTGTTGTCGCGCGAAATATGTCGGTAATTGCAGATGACTGTACATGTGACATGAAAAAAGCCTATAACTCGATCGCAGCTCCACGTACCGGGCCCAATTGTAAATCTAAACCATCCAGAGACCCACTCAAAAACACACAGAAAATTTCATAAAAATCGTGCAGTCGTTTAGGCAGGTTTTATTTCGGATTTCGAGTAAACCTCCATTTCTAATTGTCTGACTTCGCTCATTTTTCGATAATACCCACTTCGATTTATTTTAATAGGATATACCGAGTTTCGTTGTGAAACATCGAAAATTTTAAATTTTCACTTCAGGTGAAATCCTACACTTAATAGTTTTAGAGGGTCCAATTGTGAATCTAAACCACATGAGGACTCACTCAAACACACACACAAAATTTCATCCAAATCGATCCAGTCGTATAGGCATTTTTTTTAAATTTCGGATTTCAAGTAAACCTCCACTTCTAACGGTCGGATTTCGCTGATTTTTTGATAATACATACTTCTGTTTATTTTAATAAGATATTCTGAGTTTTGTTGTGAAACATCGAAAATTGCGATCGCCAGAACGATTTTTAAATTTTCGTTTCAAGTGAACTCCTACACCTAATGATTTTAGAACATAATAGATAACGGCTAAACACTCGCCGCATCTGAAACTCTGTATATACAAATTTTCACGAAGATGGGTTGAACGGTTTAGAAGTCATTAAAGGGCAGGCCTACATTTATATATATATATATATATATCCAGGGTGTAACAGGACCTAACAGACAAAATGATAGAGATGGTAAGCCTTGCAGAAAGGATCTTTTTTTTTTTTTGTAAGGAACATATAGTCTCAAACACGTCGTTTTTGAGTTATGCGCAGATGAAGGTGTTCACCCGTAAGGGTCGAAATTGAATACGAACAATTGTACGGCTATCATTTTATTGAAAAAGACGTGTTTTTACAGTAAGTGTTCAAACAATAAGTGTTTTGACGACGCCAAAAAGAATCCTGTGATCGGCCGTGCTGGCCGATCGTTACTGTGATGATATTAAAACATGAAATGAGGCACAGGGTCGACTGTTTGAACACTTATTGTAAAAAAAACGTGTATTTTTCAATAAAATGATACATGTACAATTGTTTGTATTCAATTCCGATCCTTACGGGCGAACACCTTAATCTGCGCATAAACTCATAAACGACGTGTTTGCGACTATACGTTCCTTCACAAAAAATGATCCTCTCTGCATGGCTTGTCATCCCTATCATTTTGTCGGTGAGATCCTGTTACACTCTGTATATAGATTATTGTTGATCAGTTAGAATTTTATTTAACGACGCTCTTTGACTACTTAGTTTAGGTCATTAGCGTTGTAATTCAGTGTGGGAATGAAAAGGCCGACAAATGGTGCACAGATACCTCTTATTTCAGACTCGAGATTCTTTCATGTATCATAAATCTACGACACACGACTCGAGTTTAACTTTTCTTCTGTTAGAAGACATTTTTAGAAATGTTATGTTTCGTTCTTAAAAACATATTGGCATCGGCGTGTTTGGATCTGTGAATTTCGGAATCAGAGGCGAGAATGGTAAAATGGAAAATAATTATTTAAAAATATATACGAGGGCAGATCGGAAAGTAACGCACAATAATTTTTTTCTGCCTTGGTATTGCAGCTAGAATGTTGAAATTTCACAGGGATATAGTTTGAAGTTTTCACTACAGATGGTATTTTTTTCTTAGGTGCACCTCTTGCGAGAGAAGCTTGAACTATGCAACAAAGATGGTGCGCATGCTACAGTCGTCCACCTGTGAGGATCGGAAAGTAACGCACAATAATTTTTTTTAAAAAGTTTAATAGTAAAAAAAAAGGAAAAAATCACAAATGAACTTACATCTTTTACCTACTTTTCGACATAGTCACCAACTTTCTCAACACATTTTTCCCATCGTGTTGCGGGATTGCTGCTGTTGTCGGCCGGCCGGAGCGTGGCGAATCACTAAGGTTCACGCGTCCCTCTTGGAAGAATGTGCACCACCTGGAGACATTGCTACGGTCCATACAATCATCCCCATACACGCCACGCATGTCCCTGTGAATTTCACTGGGTTTATGCCCTTTGGCCCACAAAAATCGAACAACACTTCTCTGTTCCTCACAGGTGGATGACTGTAGCATGCGCGCCATCTTTGTTGCATAGTTCAAGCTTCTCTCGCAAGAGGTGCACCTGAGAAAAAAATACCATCTGTAGTGAAAACTTCAAACTATATATCTGTGAAATTTCAACATTCTAGCTGCAATACCAAGGCAGAAAAAAAATATTGTGCGTTACTTTCCGATCCGCCCTCGTATTATTTCCATTATTTATAAAGCATTGCTGCCATCCTTGAAGAAAGAAAGCTAATTGATATTAACTGTAATAACATTTTATTTATACATAATTTTGATTAAATAAAGATACAAAGTAAAATTCTCATTTTAAAATATTATTATAACAGTTTAATTATTTAATTCGCAATACAGATATTTTACAACATTTCTGAGGGAAGAATTACATAACCCACTCAATTTATTTTATTGATTACGCCTATCTCAGGTGGATTTTATTTATTATCAGATAAAGCAAAACTATAGTTTGAATCCAAGTTGCCCTCAACTGTGGTTTTAAGGGGCGGTGATGGGTGAAATTTCTATTTTCTACAGTATTTAAGCTACATACTTGATTTTTTGTACACACATTCATGCCATAATAGGTAATATTATATTAAATGTTCATCCTTCTAGGCTTAAAGGTTTTTGAGTTATTGAAGAAAATCCATTTTAAAATTTGCATATAAAAATTTTTAGTAAGTACCATAATTTTTTTAGTCACACTCACTCACTCACTCACTGGCACTATCGAACCCGAAGGTTCATGGCCGCGCGGACATAAGCTCTCCATACATCCCTATCCTGAGCTAATGCTTTCCAATCATTCCCTGTATAATCTACTTCCCTCAAATATAGTTAATGTTTGTTCTTCCCACCTCATTCTTGGTCTACCCACTGGGCGTTTTCCCTCTGGCGTTCCCTACAAGAAGCTTCCCTGCACTCCTTTCATTCCCCATAATACACGCGCAACATGTCCCTGGCCCATCGCAGCTATACGAGACTTAACTGTTCGTATTATATCTGGCTTCCTATAAAGACCATGTAGTCATTGGTTGTGTAGTCTTCTCCATTCACCTGTCTGTTCCATCTCTGTTTGGTACAAAAATTTTCCTACTAACTTTTATTCCTCAAATACTCGTAATCTCCTTTCCTCTCCTTTCCTCCCTTAAAGTAAGAGTCCATGTTTCCGCAACCCCTACAGAGACGAGAACGGGTCGAAAGAATAATTTTAGAAATATTTTTGAGACTTAACGTTTTTTGAAAGGAGTTGAGACATCAAAAGTCTCTGGCACAACGCATAATAGCATGCATTTTTCCAGAATTGAGCCTATGTTTAATATCTTTGTGCATCTCATTCCTATTTGTGATTCTTGTTCCTAGGTAGTTGAATCAAGACCACTTCCTCGAAATTTCCCTCATTTGATCGGTAAGCTGTCCATTTCCATTATACAAACACCGCATTTTCTACGTGTGACCATATATTGAGTTTTAACTGATATTTACTTTCCAGTCCTAGAGTTCTTATTGTTACTCTAATAGTGTGTGCGTGTTGGCCTTTAGTAGCTCCTCGCTATCGGACATAAGTACTACATTCGATCAGCATAAACCAACAGCTTATTAATACCATTGAGTTTGTAAGCCTTCCTCCTTCTCTCAATATTTAATGGCATGGATCCTCTAAGTACAAAATTAAATAGTAGAGGCGATAGTGCAGCTCTCCGTTGCTTCAACCCAATCGGGATTGTCAAAAGTGTCTTATAAACTGTTTGCCTACACTCACCCTACTCTTTGAGCCATTTAGACACGTTCGTATAAGTATCTAACTAACTTGTTAGGAATTCCGAACTCTCCAAGCCGGATACTATATAACTTCTCCATCACTTCTCCCTCTTATGAATCATATGCTTTTTTGAAGTCTACATATAGGTGATGTACTTAACAATTATATTCTTCCCATTTCTTTTTCTAAAATCTGTCTTATACTGAAAATCTGATCTTTTGTAGACCGGTGTCTTCGAAATGGCACATGGATGATGCTCCTAGAATGTCATCAATATAGGAAGTAGATCTGCTTGCTAATATATTTGTTAGAATTTTGTACGAAGTTGAAAGTAATGAGATGCCCCTATAGTTGTTGCAATCAGTTTTATCTCCTTTCTTATAAATTGGTATGATAATTGATTCCTTCCATTCATCTGTAAGAGCTTCTTTTTCCCAAATCATACTAAGAAACCAGCGTATCTTGTCCATCAATTTATCTCCCCCTGATTATATCAGTTCTGCTGGGATCTCATCTGAACCTGATGCTTTATACATCTTCAATTTTTCAATCGCCATTTCAACCTCTAATGCACTTGGCTCTGCGACTAGCATTTCTGCTGTCTGTAACTTATCCTCCTCAATGTCCTGTTCTGTATGTACATTTAATAGCTGATTAAAGTAACCTTTCCATCGATTTAATATACTCCTAGAATCTGCAATCATATCCCCATTTTCATTCCGAATTATGTTTGTTCTAGCCTGAAACCCTTTCTTCTCTATACTAATTCCCTGATATAATTCTCTAATGTTCCTATTTTTTGCATTCATTTCAAGATCATTAATCTTCTCTCTCAAATATTCCCTCTTTTTACTCTTTAGTAACTTGGTGGTTTTCCCGTCTAACACTACCCAATTGCTCTAAATTTACCTCATTTGGCTCGTGTAACCATTTCATTTTTGCTAGCTTTCTTTTCTTTACAATGTCGACACATTCCTCATCAAACCATTTCTTGTTTTGCCTATGTTATAAACACAATGCTTTCTAATGCTGACAATTTAATAGTATCTCTTATAGCCTCCCATTCTTTATTTATATCAGTTTCTTCTTCGTTTACCACATTGTCATCTGAAGATTCCAGTACATCAAATCTATTAGCAATTTTGATTTGGTATTCTTGCCGCATTTCATAATTTTCAAGTTTTTTAATTCATATTTTACAGAATCATCTTTAGCGTTCGTTCCTCTCATAAGCGATAGCCGTTGTCTGATTTTCACTCTGACCAGATGATGATCCGAATTGCAGTCTGTCCCTCTAACTGATCTAACATCAATGATGCTACTGTGCCAGCGTTTATCCACTAATACATGATCTATCTGGTTCCAAGTTTCTCCATCTGGGGACGTCCAGGTGTATTTATGAATATCCTTGTGCTGAAATGTTGTGCTCTTAACAATGAGATTCTTCGATGTGGCAAATGTGACTAATCTAACCCCATTGTCGTTACTATCTTCATGAAGACTGAATTTGCCTATTGTTGGTTTGAATATATCTTCCCGCCCCATTTTTGCATTAAAATCTCCTAAGACAATTTTCATATGATATCGTGAAAGGCTATCAAATAAGCATTCTAATTCTTCATAAAACTCATCCTTGATCTTGTCATCTTTATCTTCTGTGGGGGCATGTACATTTACAATTATAAAATCATGTCGTTTATCCTTTAGAATTATGTATGATATCCTATCACTAACAAACTTAATATCTCGGATAGCGGATAGGATCCTCCTTCTGACTAAAAAACCCGTTCCAAATGCAGGTCTTTCTGCACCCCCGTAGTATAACGCAAAGCTTCCTGATTCCTGACTACCTTCTCCTGGCCACCTAACTTCCTGTAAAGTGACTATATCCAAGGGCGATTTATCTAATTCCCGCGTTAATATCTCTAGTGCCCCGCTATTGTATAAAGTCCTAACATTCCATGTTCCTAGGAACATGTCCCTGTGTTTGAGCCTTTGGCATGGGTTCCCTGAAGTAGTCCCCGCCCGGAGAACCGAATGGGGGACTATTTGACCTCCGGAAAATTTTACCCCAGATGAACCCATGTCCGCATTTCTTGACTGTTGTATTTTTACGGTGAAAGATCGTCAGTCTTTCGCCCAAGGTACTTTTTTCGTCTGGTTTATCACCTTCGACCAGTCCGGCATGGGTAACCCTATCGGCAGCAATGCTACCGCCGGCATAGCTCTCAGGATCATTTAAGCACGCAAGCCACTCCACCACGACAAGGTAAAGATGCCATGGAGTAATTTTTTTAATTTTTTTCACACGACTACTGACGTATTTAGAACAACACTATGCGTTAACTTTTCTATATCATTATAATAAAGGAAGAATAATATATATACATCATCTGCATATGAACATTTTTGTTTTTTTTAATTACTACACATATTTTATTTTTTATTTAAAAAATTATCAACGTTCTTTCAAAATCCATTCATAGACTTATTAGCCATAGTGTGTGGGACATGCAGTTAAAATTTCGTGCTTCTATCATTAAATTTGTCAATGCTACTTTGATTTGAATGTACTGATATGCAATGAAAATAAAAGTGTGGAAAAGTCAATTTGAAAGTTTGCATGCAGTTATATTGGAATGTAGCATACATGCGCTCCTACAGTCATTAGGGAGACTTACAAGCGCCATAGGACACTGAAACTTCGCCAACTTATACTTTAAGGTACGTAGTATTTTTTAATACAAAAAACAAAAAAATACTACATTTGACCGAAAATGTCAAAAATTTCACCCATCAGTCCCTTTAAATTGCGTAAGCCTTTCGGACTGTAGTCCATCAATAGCGACAGGTATGTTCGATAGAATTTAAGTGATAGTCTGTTCATCTAAATTGTCATCAGAATCAAAATTAAATTCCTGTATTAATATAATAATGTAAGATATCTTGACTACCACTAAATTGCTGTAAAAACAAAGAATGCTATATGTAATGCAGCGTTCACCATACTTTTAAGAATGTTAAAGCAACCATAAAATTAATAAAATTATTTAAAAATATATTTATAAAGGTCCCTGGAAATCTGGAAGAGAGAAATGTTCCGAAATAGTTTATATTTATTGAAGGAAGCATACATATTACTGTTTGCGGATGACCAAGTAACAATAGCTCAAGTATATGATGATGGAAAATATATATTTAGAAGATTTATTGAAGAGGTTTCAATTTATCATATGTTAAAACTGAAGATATTTATGACAAAATAAATAAATTTAATCTAAGGTAGGCTATGGCACTATTAAAAGAACCCTTAAAAACACCAAAAAAAAAATGAAATTTTATAAAGTAATAGCTGTTCCTGTATTGATGTATGTATCAAAATGTTGGACGATCACTAAAAGACAATAACAAAGATTGGAAGCAGCTGAGATAAGATTTTTAATAAATATAGCAGGATATACTCTGCTGGATAAGAAAAGGAATGAAGATATAAGAAAGGAACTAAATATTTTCAAACTTACAGACCGAATAATTAAATATAGGAACGACTGGAAAGAACATATTGTTAGAATGCCAGAAGGAAGATTTCCAAAATTATTGCTAAATTATAAACTGCACGGAAGGAGAAATATTGGGCGCCCACACAGAAGATGGTCTGAATAACTTTAACAATTCTAGGTTTCATGAAACTGGAACGAGCCAACAAGCTTAAATCCCTAGATGATGATGATTGAAGAGTATGGGAATTAAAAATTAATTTTGAAAAGACATTCTATATGAAATGTGGTGAAAATACAAGATATATAGTTTTGCAAGGCATCATCAAAGGCTGCAATGAATAAGTAGTCAGGCGTCAAAATTAATTAAAACATTACACAAGATGATATTAAACATAGACTAAACAAAGGAAGATCTGCAACAGAAATGCTAATTGGAATATTATGGAATAATGCTATTTTTAAAGAAACTAATATTAGTATGTACAGCCTTTGAAGAAAATGATGGCGCAACTCTTGATGATGGAAAGTTAGAGTTTTGAAGAACGATTCACACCAGTACGTTGTTACATGTTCTGACTCGTTTGAGTATAAAGCGGACAGCGCAATCTCTCTTCATGCAGCATTCGTATCGTTCGCTTCAGTAGAGCAATCGGTAAGAAGCTCGATTTCCGACGACGCGACACGGGCCCAACTTCGATTCAGGTCAGGTATATATATATATATATATATATATATATATATATATATATATTATTTAATAACGTCGTTAATTTTCATAATGCCTACATGTTACCAGGCTTCGTTATATAAATAAATTTGTATATATCTGGAAATATTCCCAGTCGGGACAGGCTCCTGGGTGAGATTTTTTCGGGGTTTTTCCTCACCTGTAAGATAAATGCCAGGAAGCTTAGGGCCCAACGGTCCCCGAAAATCATCCGGCCATCATCATCATCCTTATCAATATCATCATCATTCTTCACCGGTATGGAAAGAAACGAGAAGCTACCACACCTACAGTTCCCTAGTAAAGCTGAAAAGCATAGAATGAAAATGCTATGATTGCAGTGAAAGACCTGCCCTCGTGCAGAATTACTATGGAATGGAATATATGGAAATAAATAAATAAATTTCATACACAGTATATATATATTTATATATATATATATATATATATATATATATATATATACAAAAAATGAATAACGATTGTAACGTCTCATTACTTTGTTTACAAAACACATGGCATAATAAAATTATTTATTTCCATTACTAATACAAAATGCGTCTGACTAATTTACGTTAAGTTAATATCTAATTTCATTATACAAGTAAGTCCTGAAGTACTGCATCGCTTCATATAGACAATTTCTAGGAGAGATGGTTGTGTTCTAGTGGAGGGAGTATCTGTTTCCCGTGCATGAGGTCGCGTGTTCGATCCTGCTGTCATGCTTTTTTTCTCTCTCTCTCTCTCTCTCTCTCTCACCCTAATTTCAATTAATTTTCTTTCTTTTGTTTAATTTCTTTTGCTTTGTTTTTTTTCAGTATTTACCGCACTACTTATTTACACGAAATTGTTTTCCATTGCACGACACACAACGAAATACAACGGATTTAGTTTCTGAAATGGTTGTATACTTGTGAACCAAATAGCTGATCTCTGATCATGCGCAGTGGATTCGTTCTGAGACTTAAAAATGATCTGTGCGCCATCAATTATTTCAAAGGCTGTACATTATAAGTCTATTGTCAAAAGTCTGGCTACATATGGAGCGAAAACTTGGAAAGTAAATCAAAATTTGGGGTCAAAATTATTAGCACTAGAAATTTATTTCTTAAGACGGTCAGCCAGGCGTTCTAAACTGGACAGAATAATAAATAAAGCGATTAGCCATATATTAGAAATATAGTGACTAAGAAATAAAGTGTGAATAAACAGAATTCAGTTACAGATCTTGCAAAATACAGACAATTGAAATGATATGGATATGTAAAACAAATAGATGATGAAAGATTACCAAGCGGAGTTTCAGATTGGATTCCAACGGGAAAAAGATGTAGAGGCAGAAAAAAAAAACACGACTGCAAGACATACAGAAAGTGATGAATGAAAAGATAGCAACTCCGGAATTGGGAATATATAGAGATTTGGGTGAAAAGAATAAGAATGCAGAACATTGGTCACATGAATACGTGATAATGCATTGTAAACTTGTTCATCATGATGAAAATTTAGTTTCTATTAATACGAGTGTTATCTCCATTTTCTCTCAAGCCATTTAATTTGGCTATTACTTACAACATGTGACGCGACTTTTTTAATTCCTTCATAAACTCCTCTCAAATTTTATTCGTAGTGTTCCATTTTTCAAATTATTGCCCACGATTTACAATGACTTTTACACTTTTTCTAACGATTTTTCAATATTTTATATGATATTCAACTAAAATACGTAGCAAAAGACGTGGAAGACATATTGATTTTAACGAATACTCTAAGTAAAAACAAAATCGTGTTCCAATGCAGCCAACATAGAATATGTACTAATTAACTTACACATATACTTCAGAATTGTATAACTTACTATTTATTTTTTGGGCGTTTCATTCTTTCACAGGGTAGAGTCTTAAATTACGTTAGATTAATTTTTAGGTTGGTTTTTCACAGGTTAGAGTACTTAAATTGCGTTAGGTTAGCTTTTAGGTTAATTAAATATCGTGTATATGTTGGCTGCATCCCGTAATTGTAAACCGCTTCGCGTTTGTTGGCGCATGCGCACGGTGTATGATTAGAAAAATTTCGCGTGACATATTGTTAAGAATGTCTATTAATTTACTTTCGATCATTAGGAACACGATCTATAGGAAGCTATCTATATTTTATAAACATAGATCCACTGATATTGACCAGATTTGTTACAAGTTCCTAACTGTTCAGTTTATTTACGAACGCATTACAATGAAGCTATTTCACTCGGTTTGTTTTAATTTAATCAATTTAAATTTGATGGCTCACAGGACTGGATACTTTATATTTAACTAGGATTATGTGAGATATAACAGGATAACAATGGAACAGATTTTAAATTAGCTTTCATAAGATGATAGCACTTTTTGCATGCTCTCCATTAGCCTGTAAATACTTATGCAAAAGTTTAAGTAAACTGAAAATCACAGAAGATTATATATATTGAAATTACATTAATTTTAGAAAATAAAATTTTATATTAAGTCATGCAAGACTTTTTCAAACCCTAAATCATTATACTGGACTTGCATTGTTTATTCAGACTTGAAGTGGAATTATAATAAATATAATTATATTTTTATGATGAACGGATATTTTGAGCGCAAAGTAATATTACTTTTAAAACAAAAATTATTTTTTAAACTCCAAATTTAGGCGTCTTAATCTGAGACCAAAATTGATTTGGACATATATATGATATGAAAAGAAAAAGAATGCTTGAGTCGGGATTTGAACTCGAGTCTCTAAAGTCTGTACCTTTAGCGCTCTAACCAACTGAGCTACCCAAGAATTCCAATACAAGCATACAATTTTCTTATACATGTAGTATTCTCAATTCACACAAGAGGTAGCGGAAATTTGTTCCAACTGCCATCTCGCGGCTAACATAACAGTTAAGCAATTTTTTTTTTAAAGAGAATATTTACTTTATAGCAGTAACGCTTTTATATAAATCCCGACTCAAGCATTCTTTTTTCTTTTCATATCATATTTGCCTTCATTGTCAAATGTCAAAAATATATTTATAATACCTATATATAAAAGCGTTACTGCTATAAAGTAAATATTCTCTTTAAAAATTTGCTTAACTGTTATGTTAGCCGTGAGATGGCAGTTGGAACAAATTTCCGCTACCTCTTGTGTGAATTGAGAATACTACATGTATAAGAAAATTGTATGCTTGTATTGGAATTCTTGGGTAGCTCAGTTGGTTAGAGCGCTAAAGGTACAGACTTTAGAGACTCGAGTTCAAATCCCGACTCAAGCATTCTTTTTTCTTTTCATATCATATTTGCCTTCATTGCCAAATGTCAAAAATATATTTATAATATATATATATATATATATATATATATATATATATATATACATATTAATAGGAACAGTAATCACAAATAGGAATGAGATGCACAAAGAAATTAAACATAGGCTCAATTCTGGAAATGCGTGCTATTGTGCATTGCAGAGACTCTTGATGTCCCAACTCCTTTCAAAAAACGTTAAACTGAAAAATATATAAAACTATTATTCTACCAGTTATATTATATGGGTGCGAAACATGGACTCTTACTTTAAGGGAGGAAAAGAGATTACAAGTATTTGAGAATAAAAGTTCTTAGGAAAATTTTTGGACCGAAGAGAGATGAACAGACAGGTGAATGGAGAAGACTTACATAACAATGAACTACATGGTCTTTATAGGAAGCCAGATATAATAAGAACAGTTAAGTCTCGTAGACTGCGATGGGCAGGACATGTTGCTAGTATGGGGAATGAAAGACTTGCATGGAAGCTTCTTGTAGGAAAGCCAGAGGGAAAACGCCCAGTTGGTAGACCAAGAATGAGGTGGGAGAATAACATTAACTATGATTTGAGGGAAGTAGATTATACAGGGAATGATTGGAAAGCATTAGCTCAGGATAGGGATGTATGGAGAGCTTATGTCCGCGCGGCCATGAATCTTCGGGTTCGATAGTGCCAGTGAGTAAGTAAGTAATAGGTGTAAATATTATAGGGATTTGATGTTTAAAATTTATGATACAGTAGATTTCTATTAGAATGTAACGATGTGCTTAACAGTTAGAAATAAAGTAAATATGTGCATGAAGCATAGTTACGTAGCAGGATTATAAAACGAATCAGGACGTTCTTCAATTGTTTAGAATGAAAAAAAATAATAATAAGCTTTCATGAATCACAAAGAAAGCAAAGAACTGAAGAGATTAAGACTAATATAGACGAAATCCCAATGTACTTCAGAAATGCATATGTGCATATAATGAGATGGCACCACAACTGAAAGTGTTTGGAAATTTGCCCTCGTATTTACTTATACGTCCTTCAGAGGCGCTATCTTAAGCTAATCACACTAACCCACACACTCATTAATGGTTTACTCCTGTCTAATCAAAACTATATAGCTAAAATAAACCATTATATATACGTGTGTCCACCGCTGTGGTAGCGTGCTGCCTTGTCATGCAGCGGGCCCGGGTTCGACTCCCGGTCGGAACAGGCTACTGGGTGATGTTTTTTTCGGAGTTTTCCCTCACCTGTAAGACAAATGTCAGGACGCTTAGGGCCCAACGGTCCCCGAAAATCATCCGGCCATCATCATCATCATCATCCTCCTTCACCGGTGTGGAAAGCAACGGAAAGCTACCACACCTATAATTCCCTAGTAAAGCTGCAAAGCATAGCATGGAAATGCTATGATTGCAGTGAAAGACCTGACCTCGGGCAGAATTACTATGGATTCATGGATATATATATATATATATATATATATATATATTTATTAATTTATTTATTTAAAACGTTTTTATTTCATTACAGTGTATTTTAACTACAGAATATAGTTAATTTATACAATAAATGCAAATGTAAGTGTCTATATAACCTAGAAAAGTAGTTTCAGTTTTAAGAAACAAATAAATAAATAAATTGACGTATTTATTATTATTATTATTATTATTATTTAAATATGGTATCACCTTTTTTCGCTTATACGTATCATGATCCACAATTAGGAAGAAATAAACCGTAATAATAATAATAATAATAATAATAATAATAATAATAATACATATTATTATTATTATTATTATTATTATTATTATTATTATTATTATCAACATCATCATCATAATCACCACCACTATCATCTTTGTTATTATTATTATTATTATTATTATTATTATTATTATTATTATTATTATTATTATTATTATTATTGAAACTAGAGAAATTGGTAATTCTGCGTATAGTTCTCAGTTACATGGATGTTATACCTAATGTACTAGACAATATCTTATAGAACTGATCTTAAATAATCAGTTAATCACATACATTAGGTTACAGAAGGAAGTTATTATTAACACTTGTTACAATGTAAGGAAATTCCAGAAAATTGCACATGATACAAGCCAAAGTGTTGTATCTTACTATACTACGGTATGTAGAATTTTAAGTTCATAATTGCTACTCGATTCCCAAGAAATGAAGCTACTGAGCTTGTTCTCAAGAAACGATTAATATATATATATATATATATATATAATGTATGTATGTGTGTGTGTGTGTGCGTGTGTATGTGTGTTGACGCTCTACCGGCCGCAATTTTTTGCTTAATCGAAATAAAACTTGGCATAACAATTATTAAAATAAGTCAGGTCGATTCGTTATCCAGCATTAGGTGTAGGAGTTCACATGAAACGAAAATTTAAAAATCGCTTTAGCAATCCCAATTTTCGATGTTTCACAACGGAACTCAGTGTATCCTATTTAAATAAACCGAGGAAGGTATTCTCTAAAAAAATCAGCGAAATCCGACCGTTGGAAGTGAGGATTTACCTGAAACTCGAAATTAAAAATGTACTACGAATCATCATATTTTGTTGGTCGCGATGTATACCGTACAATTTAATTAAACCCTTAAATTCGGAATATCTCTTTTAAAATGCATTAGTCAAATTCATTATATTTTAATAGAGTAGTAAAAAATGAATCTATAGATATTATTTTAATTCGGTCAAATTATTCATCAATATGCACAGAGGTAATAACTTACGGTTATCCATGATTTGTTTTCACTCAGTTCCAACACTGGAATCAGAAATGGGCAAACAAATATATATTCCGTAAACCAGGAAAATGAGTCAATAAATTCGACTTGCTGTGTAATTAGCTTAGTTTACACAGTTTGTGTGTGATGGATTTTTTATAGTACAACTAAAAAATTCCTAGTTCAAACGAACAAGGGAAAACTACTCGTATTCATAATAACAAAGATAAAAAGGCCTAAAACTCGTTTTCTTTCCTGATAACCCGTGATTGTGGTTCACACAAATTTATAATAATATTAATCAACAATTAATATGTTTCATTTAAAATAACTTGTTTAACTCGTGTTATTTTGCACGATCTATTTCATAAAATGTCTAATCTGTTATTTGCATTGTATGTTCCTGGTTGGGGAGGATCAAATATTCAGATGATCTAAGCTTCATTAGGTTATGTAAAAAATAAATGAAATAACTAAAAAATTATAACATATATTATTAAAAATGCGGGTGGTCTAACGGTTCTGTAATGAACAGCATAATTTAGCATATTTAAAAATTCCGAAATTTACTTTTTTAATATTAAGAAGAATGCGGGATGGAAGAGTACCAAAGGCCGTCTCTGCATGGGAAATTGAAAGAAGGAACAGAAAAGGAAGACCCAGAACAACCTGGAACAACAACATTCAAAATTCAATGTGGAAATTTGGTGTAACAGATGAAGACACAGAGGACAGAGAACGATGGAGAACTTTAATTGAGGGAAAATTATGAATGTTTGTTGCAAACTGATAGTCCGTAGTCATTTATATTTATTTATTTATTTTTTTAGTTCATGTAATTACTAAGATTGGTTGGAGAAAACCCTCAATGATGAGAAATATTCTCAAAAAAAAAGTATATTCATGAATATGGGATAAGAACACATGAGAAATGTGTGAATTAAGTAAAAATCCCAAATTTTAAAAAAATGAATGACGTAAAAAACTTACATTTTCACGTGGTTACACGAGAGAGACACAACAAATTAACACACACAGACAACTGATCTTGTCGCGAACGCGGCTAAAGTTCTACTTCGCATTTGCGGGGTCCAATCTGCAAGCCAGGGGCCAAAAAAAGACCACCGGTCGTCTGCTGAAGGTGACACAGGGTGTACCCAATACATGCAATATGTTCAAAGCTAATATCTATCCCATTGATCAATCTACTGATGTAATAATTTTATGATTTGTGTGCTCATTTGAAAACATTCTACGTTATTTTTAAGCGCATATATCTGTTGCTTTTTAACGGTGGATCTTTCAAATAAAACTAAAAAAATGTATTTCTAATAATATTGCAATGTTAGGTATTTTTATTACCGCGATAAATTATGTCATCATCATCAATTTTATCATGAAATACATTCCGAATTAGCGAACATATTTCACAGTAATTTTGTCCTAGGTTTCACATGTTATCTTAACCACGAAAATTGTATATTTTCTATAAAAATGCTATTAAATCCCATAAAGACTATACGATACCAGATTTCCACATGTGAACGTTCTAACAGAGAACAAGTGATTGCTAGCATCATGTTAGCCAAGGTCATAATACTAATTTCCGCTGTCAGATTACTTATATATATATATATATATATATATCCGTCCATAGTAATTCTACCCGGGACAGGTCCTTCACTGCAATCATAGCATTTTCATGATCTTTGCTTTACTAGGGAATTGTAGGTGTGGTAGCTTCTCGTTGCTTTCCACACCGGTGAAGGATGATGATGATAATGATGATGATAATGATAAGGTTGATGATGATGATGGCCATATGCTTTCGGGGACCGTTTGGGCCTTAAAGTTTTCCTGACATTTGTCTTACAGGCGAGGAAAAACCCGATAGAAACCTCACCCAGAAAAACTTCTTCTTCTTCTTCCTTCCTTCCAAGTATTAGGCCAAGGCCTGTTACGATCCTATAGAAAATTTTCCCTCCAGCGTTTCATAGTTTATATATATATATATATATATATATATATATAAACACAATTGTATTTAATTATATGGTGCGGAAACGTGGATAAAGGGACGTTGAAGCAAAAACACAGAAATAAATGATTAGTCACAGAAATTGACTTTTTAAAGAGATCGGCAAGAATATAAAAATTAGACAAAATAAAAATAAAATAAGAGAAATTATGAATGTAGGAAAGGATATTGTACAACAGATTGAAGAAATCCAACAGTAAGATGGCATGGATATATAATAAGAAGAAGGGACACAGAAATAAACAAAAAAGTATTGAAATGGATACCACCTGGAAAAGGGAAACGTGGTAGATCGAAGCCAACGTGGATACAGGGAATTTAAGACAACATGAAGAAGAGAAATATGACAGAAGCAGACACACAAGATCGGAAGTGTGGAAGGGGGAAAAAAATGTGTATGTTGAGGATACCTGTGTAAATAACAGAAACAATCCTGAATAAAAATTAAAATGTATATATTAACAGGTTTACAATGTAATAAAACATTTTCCTGTGCCCAAAGCTTTTTTAAATTTTTATATTATTTTTCCATTCTTCTTTATCTTCTCATTCCAATTTTTTCCAGACCTATCTCTCTTATACCTCTTCTTACATCATCCATCCATTTAAATCTAGGTCAACCTCTCTTTCCTTTTCCAGGTGGAATCCATTCCAAAGCTTGTCTGGGCAATCTTTTCTCTGGCATCCTACGAATATGCCCTTACCATTCTAGTTGTCTGTATCTCACAAAATCTAATATTGAGTTTTGGACTTTCATTTGTTGTCTGATGATTCTATTTCTGATTTTTTCTTTCCCAATTTAGATTGTCCTCTAAAACAATACATTTCGGTAGACATAAGCTTTAAACTCAAACTTTTATTGAACTGCCAAGTTTCTGCACCGTATGTTAGCGTATTTCGAATTATCTTAATATATAAAAATTACGTGAAACTACTGAACCGATTTTAATAAAATTTTGCACACTGTGTGCTATTTGATCCAACTTGAGACCTACGGTTGTTTATAACTGAATTTATAGTCGCATTATTTTTATTGCAAATTATTTGTTTATTATTCAACAAAGAGTTATAATTATCTGTGAGTTCCATACGATTATAACAGATGACGGTGTAAGGTAATTGGTTTATTATTTAACCAGGTGGCTGTGCTCTTTGTTGCAACCGCGAATTTAAATTGAATTACAAATATTGATTATTTTATAATATAAGTGTGTTCAGTGTTTATTTTATTTTCAATATATTGATAATAATATTAATTTCGTGTAAGTATTAGTTTTAAGTAATCTGCTGAAAGACAGCAACTTAATTTAAATTTAACTGGACCGAGAAGGGACATTGAACAATATGGCGAATCAGTTCTAGAGACCATGAATGATAAGATACCAAGTGAATTTCCGCAAATTGGTATAGGCCTTTGGGACATAAACCTTACATTTAAGAAGAATGTCAATTTAAAAACATATGAAGGTCCTAAGGAACGGAATAACAGAACTGTAAGTAAGTCTGTTAGTTATAATAATATGCCTAATGTTACAGAAACAATCTCCATGCCTCAATTAAATGAAAAACAAGATGACTATATCACAAGATGATATTACTATACAGAGATTTCTTGATGATGATGAGAATTCAAAGTGCCAACAAGTTCGTAGAAAAAAAACGAAAGTATAATGAAATCAGCAAGCCTCCTCAAAATATTCCATCAATAAATGTATATAATCCTTATGATACACTTATGGATGATACTGAGAATGCAGACAACGTAAATTCATCTCAATCAATAAATTTGTAATTTGGTATCTAATCTTAAATTATTATCCCACAAAACTCCGTTTAACATTGTTATTACCGATCTGCCTTTTTGAATGATATATTTTATGTAATTTTCTAGGGTACATTTTGAATTAATTTTGATCACCATGTAATTACATTCTTCACATGCATTTATACAACCCATTCCATCTTCCAAAACGAAATATTTATTTTCATGACCACAAGATAAATATAATGCTTTATTCAAATTTACTTTTAACCCCTATTTAATATACCCTTCTACGAGTTTTCGACTCATATATTCCTGTGCTATAACCAAATGGTCATCTGCAAATAATAGTGTATAAATAATTGTATCTTCAATAGGCATCCCCATATCTTTACACTTTTCGTCCATGTTTGTAAAGCTTCTTGTATTATAAAAATTTGAACAACGCTGGGGTAATATTTATTCACTCATTACTGAGGTTCAGTCCAAATAATATTCTATACTCATTTCTCATTTTATTTCGTTAGATGGTAAAATAGCTAACTTAATGTACACCAGATTACTTCACAGTTTATTGCATACATCTGGCATCCCATAAGGATAAGTTGGCTATTCTGTTTGAACAACGACTAATGCATATTTCCTATTGTAAATTTAGTGATTTTGGGGGCACGCCGTAGCGTAGTGGTTAAGGCACTGAGCTACAAGCTGGAGGGTCGAGGGTTCAAGTCCCGTTGGGGTCAGGATTTTTAAACTGACCCAAACCCTCTGGCGGCACTATGGCCCTGGGGTCGACTCAGCCTCTAACGGAAATGAGTACCAGACGCTTGTTCTGGGGGTAAAGGCGGCCGTCACGCAGGGCTGACAACCCGGCTGACATAAAGTGCCGATTGTCTAGAAAAAGTGGGAGCCTTAACCTCCTACTACCCCAAGGGCCTCCGGGTCTGTTGTGGGATCACTTTACTTTACTTTACTTTACAATTTAGTGATTTTAGGTTAAAATTACCTCATCATCTCATTCAATTTTAAGGCTTTTTTTTTTTTTGCAAAAAAATCAACAAACATATTTTCCTCGGGTAATTATTTACATACTGCAAATATAATTTGCGTTTTTTATTTGATTTTACATACATGGGAAACGTGGCATAGAATCCCCGAAATGAATAATTTACTATTGTTGTAAGACGAGCTTTAACATTGATATAAAAATGATCATCGTCTTCAAGGTGTGGGCCTATTGACCCATTCCGTTCCCTGCTGCACAATATGCTACAGATTGTCCTTCCAATGTCGTTTCGGCCTTCCTACATTTCTTCGGCATTTAGGTCTATAATAAAGTAGGGGCCTATCTGTTTTGATAAACGATTATTTGACATTCTTTGTAGATGTTCAAACCATTTACATTATATAATTGTAATTAATCTCCGATATCTTGACTTCTCTTTTGATCTCTCAAAGATACACCTGCAGCAGATCTCAGAAATCTCATTTCCATTGTCTCAATTTTATGTCTATCAGAGATCGTTAAAGGCCACGTTTCAGACCCGCATGATAACGTTGCCACTGCTTTGTAAAATATCAATTGAGTTTCTCTTGTCATCTCATTTTAAAAATGATACAATACGTAATTAATTATGTATTTAACGGAAATTGCACAATTGATAAAAAAATAATGCGTATATAAGATTACAAAGATACTATATGGTTTCCTCAATCAAGTATGCCAACACAGGATTCTGAAACCGAGATCTCCCGAATAAAACCAAATTAACGTGGACACAAATGAAATAGGTTATATAGTGATAAAAAAAGTAACGTAAATAGGATATTTAAGATATGTGTTATGCAAGGAAAAGTACAACAATAAATTAATTTAAATGCTTGGGAAACAGACACATAAATAACTCTCTTAACCGCTCAAGTCATGCTGTTGTGGTCACGTGGATAAACATTAACGCAATTACAGGAAAGTTGAAAGCTCGATCCCGGGACTGGGAGGACGATACTGACGTCGGAAGTCACGAGACGACGGTTTAATATTAGCGTCAGGCGTCTCACTGCGCACTCCTCTTTCCAATCCTGCAACGGGCGAGTTATTTCAGTACTGCGCGCAACAATCGTCTAACACTCACATACAAGACGTTCTTATAAAAAAGTAAAAGTACCTCAATAACAGATCATGGAGGACGTTAACACAAGGATTTAACTCTACGCACGGGCGACTTTACCCCAGGAAAGTTCCCTGTCCTTATTTTATAGGCCACATAGACCCAAGGGCCAGCATGGACACGAATGAGGAAAGAAAAATTTCCCTCCTCTGCAGTGGATAGAACCCGGATCTTAATCAGATGACTTTCCTCCTGAACTACCTGTTACATTCTTGGAAAGTATGAACAAATTAATCGCTAGTTAGTAAGGCTATATTTTCGTGTCCCAGTGGTTATGCTCCTTGTCTCTGGCTCCGAGGATCGCGGGTTCAAACCCGGCCGGGGTCGATGAATTTTTTTGATGGAAAAAATCCAAGGAGCAAATCCTCCGGGAGGGACTTTAAGCCGTGGATCCCGAGTCACGAAGATTTTGAGGCTCGTAAAGGATCCTTAAGCCTGAATAAAGAGGCCTCTAAGCAAAATTACCCGACATCAACGTCCTAGTAATACCTTAATTACCTGTTAGATGTCTCATTGGGTCGGTGTGTTGACAGCATGACATCTGTGATCAAATAAGGCAACTAAAAATTAACTTGGTCTAGTAACTCCTTTCAAAGGAGAGGCTATGGCTCAGTAATGGGCTACGCCATTTTATATATATATATATATATATATATATATATATATAAACCGTCAAAGTATCTAGTTGTGATCTAAACATTTAACTTATATACTTTCATAACATAAAATACATGCTTTAAAAAGTATATAAGCTCTATTTTTTTTATAATTTAGTTCGTCGGTATAATCAAATATTATTCAAACAGAACGTTTAAGAAATTTTAATGCTTGTAAAATTGTGTGTAAACAAAAAATGCTAGAACATTTTATTAAACACCTTTCATTGTACTTATCTGATTTACCACAAAATAATCAAACATGTACAGTTGCTCCCATTAATATTTGGTCCTTCAGTTCTTAATAATTTATCATTATATGGTAACATAGTCCACCGCTGTGGTCTCGAGGTAGCGTGCTGCCTTGTCACGCAGCAGGCCCGGGTTCGATCCCCTGTCGGGGCAGTTTTTCTGGGTGAGGTTTTTATCGGGGTTTTTCCTCACCTATAAGACAAATGTCAGGAAAACTTTAAGGCCCAAATGGTCCCCGAAATCATATGACCATCATCATCATCCTTCACCGGTGTGGAAAGCAACGGGAAGCTACCACACCTACAATTCCCTAGTAAAGCTGCAAGCATAGCATGAAAATGCTATGATTGCAGTGAAGGACCTGCCTTCGGGCAGAATTACTATGGATGGAATATTAATTTAAATGTTTATTAATGGGTTGTAAGGGGTAGTGACGTGTGTATAACCTCTCCTACCCAATTCTCATCCTCACCTTCTCGTGGTACAACCTGTTTTCACAAACGAGGCTCTGAGGACCGAGTCACGGCGGTATAACCGTTCCATCAGGTACTGAGTAAATGCGGTATCCTAATGTCTGTCCAGAGACTAAAAGGTAGCAGCCCTACCACTGGACTACTTAGCGTCGGGCCAGTAACCTGTCCTAAGGAACTTCAAAACTACTTTCAAGTCTCAACACAAAAATTAAATTCGTGAATGTACTATGATGATGATGATGTTTATTAATGTTGATCTAGAAGAAAATCAGTGCATTTTAGCTAAAGAAATAGCAATAATTTGTAGTATAAGGTCAAAGTGAATGTTAATAGGAGCAACTGTTTATGTAATGGAGTTTTATTCTAAGGACCTAATTTTGAAAATGGTTTCAGATATTTAAATATTTTTGTTTTACAATTTCTAAAACAAATACAAAGAAGGAAGGGTACTGTATAAGTTTATAGGTAGGTAGTATTTTATTTAATGACACTCTTTAACATCCTAGGTTATTTGCACCATCATTCAAATTTGGGCATGAAATGGCAGATGAATTTTGTTCAGAGGTCCCTTTTTCAGCCTTGAGCTTCTTGCATGTCCTGTAAATCTACAACATGGTACTCATGGCCATACTTCCTTTCAGAAAGAGGCAATTAACAGGATTTTTACACCTTAAAAAAAAACTTTAATCCTGATCATGTTTGTACCTGCAAACCTAAGAACTAGAGGCAAGTCCACCAGGATTATTAACAGATGTTATAAGCAATTGAAATAAAGCTAAAAAATGTAAAAATATGTTCAATTTGGCCAAAAGATCATTAAAATATCCCTGACAAAATAATTATAGGGCAATTATATTATAGAAATTTCTCATTCTTGTTAAATCCATCATCCATAGTAATTCTGCCCGAAGGCAGGTCTTTCACTGCAATCATAGCATTTTCATGCTATGCTTGCAGCTTTACTAGGGAATTGTAGGAGTGGTAGCTTCCCGTTGCTTTCCACACCGGTGAAGGATGATGATGATGACAATGATAATTCTCATGCTTGTTAAATTCATCATCCATAGTAATTCTGCCCGAAGGCAGGTCTTTCACTGCAATCATAGCATTTTCATGCTATGCTTGCAGCTTTACTAGGGAATTGTAGGTGTGGTAGCTTCCCGTTGCTTTCCACACCGGTGAAGGATGGTGATGATGACGATGATAATGATAAGGATGATGATGACGATGATGGCCATATGATTTTGGGGACCGTTTGGGCCTTAAAGTTTTCCTGACATTTGTCTTACAGGTGAGGAAAAACCCCGATAAAAACCTCACCCAGAAAAACTGCCCCAACTGGGGATCGAACCCGGGCCCGCTGCATGACAAGGCAGCATGCTACCTCGAGACCACAGCGGTGGGCTCTTGTTAAATAAACATGAAAAATTGTACTGGTAGTCTTTTCAATCAGATTCTCAGGTGAGATGGTTAGGCATGTTTCACACAGAAGAGTGAGAAACTCTGAAACTAAAAAAAATATTTATCCAATTTTTTTTTTTATTCTGAGTTAAATGCAGGATGGACAAAGTAACTCCATGTAACATTTGACTAATTTTGGATTTAATTTCAGTTTCACAAGGGTTAGTTTTTTAAAGCTTTTAAACATTTGACTGAATCGGGATTCATTTTCCATTTCTCTAGGGCTAGTTATTATGTAAATAAAAGTTTGATAAATTGTATCTGAAAGTATGATGTTATCATAAGCAATGTCATGAGTGATTTCCAAATCATCAATAAATTCACGAGTCACAAAGTAACAACTGAATTTATCAAGAGGATTTGGAAATCAAGAGTGGCATTTGTTAGGACTGTTTAACGAATAAAATTAAGCTGTTTACTCAAAAATCATTATTTAAATATAGTTACTGGTATTTTAAAATATTAATAGACCTATATTTAATCTAAATGGTGATGTTTGAAAACAAATCAGAAATGTGTGGTTATATTTATTCACTGCAACTTTATCATATTTATTGACAAATAGGTTCCCAATATTGTAAAAATGCATCCTAGTGGAGAAAAAATTAAACACATCAAACTGTATATTATAACCAACATTATAGGTTATTAATTTATTCTTTTAGTAACCAACTCAGTAAAATAATTTTTTAAAAACACAATTATTGAATACACAATTATCAAATATGTAGTTCGAAGTAATCTGTTCATTATTTGCTTGTATATTAAATGTATTTGTTGAAGAGTCAGTCACTGCAAAATAATGTTCTGAACTCCTCATAATATTAAAAAGGAGGAGCTTTCTTTATCACAAAAGCAGGAGCTGATAAAGAGTGAGGTGAAACACGACTGTAATTGCTTGTAAAACAAAATTCATTGCAACATGATTGGTCATTGACTTCCATTTGGGGCATGACTTAAATAGTCTATATAATCATCTATGGAATCACTGCATCGCCTCAGGCTGAATGAGGGAAGAATGTTGCAGTCTCTTATTATTCTATTCTAAATTATTCAGACATCAAACCCAGTTATATCAGCTCACTTTCAACTTATATCCTCTAATCATAATCTCAACATTACACCTGTCAGTCCAATGAAATGTATAACAGAACATTCCATTATTATTCTTATTCTTTGTGTTCCATCATTGGAATTTACCCAGTTTAACCCTCTGCATGCACGTTTGAGAGGAAAATATTTAGAAGAGTGCTAGGTCCAGTAAAGGAAAATGGAAATTGGAGGTTGAGAAGGAATGACGAATTATACCTCAAGAATAATAAAGAAAATATAGTTAGTTTCATCAAATCCAAAAGATTACAATGGTTTGGACATACACTAAGAATGCCAAGGGAAGATTGCCGAATGATATTTTGAATTGGAAGCCACATGGAACAAGACCAAGGGGAAGACCCAAGGATCGATGGGAACATGACGTAATTGAGGATTTGAAAGAGATGGGGATTTTTGATTTGAAATCTACTGCACAAGATAGGAAGAAGTGGCGTAAACTGGTTGAGAAGGCCAAGACATTCCACTGGAAGTCATAGAGCCTGACGAAGAAGAAGAAGATGTGATCGGCTCTGCAAGTAGTTTAAGTATATTGTCTGGCAGGTAATGGACAGAAGCATCAGAGCCAATCTAATCAGCTCACGGCACCTAAAGGGTTAAATCAGAATCTGCTTGTAAATAATAGCCTCTCTGAAACAAACTGACAATATTCTGAAATCTCAACAGTAGTGTCACTTTTTAATGTAATATTATGACTCATTTGTTAAATTACAAATTATTTATGCATATATTTATAACTACAGTACTATATCATTAAGTGCATTATTGTGTTAGTAGTATTTAATATTAGTTTGACAGTTTATAATAGTGTATAAATGCATTTTGAATTCAAATACCTGTGAACAATAATTACAAACAAGAATGAGGTGCAGAAAAAATTAAACATAGACTTAATTCTGGAAATGCATGCTTTACAGAGACCCTTATCATCTCAACTTCCCTCAAAAAAAAAAAATTAAACTAAAAATATATAAAACTATTATTCTCCCAGTTGTATTATCTTCTTCTTCTTCTTATAAGCCCATGTTTCCCTTGACAGAGATTTAGGCGCTCTACAGGGAAAAATTTGAACCATACTAATTTAGTTACACTTGTTTTCATATAGATGTCAATTGAGTGGTCTGTGGTCAGCGTTCCGCCTCATACTGACATCTAGGAAACCATGGTAGTACTAGGACGGGAAAATTTGGTAGATTTTGCTTAGAGGCCTTTTCATTAAGGCTTAAGGATTTTTTACGAGCCTGAAAATCTTCAGACTCGGGACCCACAGCTTAAAGTCCCTCCCAGAGGACTTGCTCCTTGGATTTTTCCATCCTAAAAAATCCATCGACCCTGGCCGGGTTTGAACCTGCAACCCTCAGGACCAGAGGCAAGGAGCATAACCACTGGTCCACAGCCGGTGGATGCAAAATACAGACTCTTAACCCATCATGGGAGGATTTAAATCCCCTGATGGTTCTCAACTGTAGGAGAATTCCTTGGAATGGCATTTAAATTTGTAAGTTAGAAAACAAAATTACACAATTTGAAAATGAGTTACGTTATTAATAAAATGATATTATTTAATAATTTATTTAGTGAACCTTTTCCAAAAAATAAGAACTAGTTCCAGTAAAGAAATCATGCGGGTGGTGCACATCACTCCTCGCTGATGGGTTAAGGGAGGGGAAAAGATTATGAAGATAATAAAGTTCATTAGAACACTTTTAGACCAAAGAGAGATGAACAGACAGACAAATGCAGCGAGTTACATGATCTTTATAGAAAATTAGACAATAAGAACAGTTAAGTCTCACAGACTGCAATGGGTAGGACACATGCACAAATGGAGAATGAAAGAGAGGCATAGAAACTTCTAATAGGAAAACCAGAAGGAAAAAGCCTAGTTGGTAGACCAAGAATGAGATGGGAGAATAACAATAACCATGATTTGAGAGAAGTAGATTATAAGGAAAATGACTGGAAACATTAGTATCTTCTTGTATCTTGTAAGCGCATGTACCCTTAACAGAGACTTAGGTGCTCTCCCCCTACAGGGAAGAATTTGAACCACACTAATTTAGTTACACTTGTTTTCGTATAGATGTCATCTGAGTGGTCCATGGTCAGCGTTCCGCCTCATACTGACATCTAGGAAACCAAGGTAGTACTAGGACGGGAAATTTCAGTAAATTTTGCTTAAGAGGCCTTTTCATTCAGGCTTAAGGATATTTTATGAGCCTGAAAATCTTCAGACTCGGGACCCACGGCTTAAAGTCCTTCCCGGAGGACTTGCTCCTTGGATTTTTCCATCCTAAAAAATCCATCGACCCCAGCCGGGTTTGAACCCGCGACATAAGCACTAGTCCACCGCGGCCGATGAAACATTAGTTCAGGATTGTAATCTATGGAGACCTTATGTCTGATCCTACAGGTATGATAGTGCCAGTTAGTATAAATATATTTTTTATTATCTTATTTTATTGGTTGAGTGGTTCTGACATTACATTTTTCTCTCTTACCTTAGCCTTCAAAAAAGTTGTTACTACAGCAGATATAAAAAATTGCACAAGTAAAAAAATGTTTGTGCTATTATAATAATGTTTTGGGGATAAAACCATCACTGAAAGTTTGAAATGTCTTATTCTCTTCTTGATTCTTTAATCTTGGTTTCTAACATTTACAGAAAGTGAATCTGAAAAAAAAAAAGTGTTAATTTGCCACAAGTTCTTTATTAAAATATTATGGTATTGGAAATAGATTTAGAGAAATTTATACAGTGTGTGGTGTACAAGCCACACTTTTATGATAATACAAACACATAATAATAATAATAATAATAATAATAATAATAATAATAATAGTTTTATTTAAACTGGCAGAGTTAGGGTCTTAAGGTGTTATTCTCAAAATTATATAATAATGGCATGAAACATTTTTCACTTGTGCAAATTTTTATATAAAAAATGTTTGAAAGGCAAGGTAAGAGAGAAAAAAGTAATGCCAGAATCAAAAAATAAAATATTTTAATGTGGCAATACAGTTACTCAACATGTAGGAGATAGTACATTTTTGCAGTTAAAAAGTCACGTGGAGTAAGTATTTTTACCATTCGACTGATCCCAACCAACAAAACATTTCAACTCAATGGAAGGGTCAGTTCAAGAATCCACTTCATTCCTGTTCAACCCATATTCTATATATAATGTGGACTGTCAAACTTTATTAATCACTGATATATAAAGGGAGTAATTAAAAAAAAAGACCTTTCCTCACTCATTTTTACAGTTTCCCTTATTTATTTAATATTGTTTCAGAATTCATACCATTGATGAAAATAATAATATTAGCAAACAACAAACATTACAGAGTACTTGCAAGTTACATCTTTCTGAGTTAAGTATAATTTTAAGATATTTACATCACAGCAAAATCCAGCCTCTCACCTGTATTTCCTATTTTCTCCAAGTGAAAATTGATGATCTAACTCTTGCCTTATGTTTGCATCATTATTGTGAACAATACTAATTCCGAGCTAAGTCCCAGTTGTACTGTAAACAAACTTGCATAAAGTATTACTCCGCCAACTCTGTCTATTGGGGAAACCGTGGTGCAACTTTTACCTGCCATATGGCAGAATTGTCATTAATAGAAACATTGTTCTTAGGCAAAATCATATTTTATGGGAAATAAGACTGAATACAAGGTAAGATGGTATCAATGATTAGGAACTTCCATTTCTTATTTATTTATGACAAAAATATATATGGGCCTACCTAATCAGATGTTTACTTTTTTTCCATGATGTCGATAGATATCCTTTATTTGCGATTTCATTAAGAGCAGAACATATGCTCTATGCTGACTCACCTGTAAATTCTGCTGTTATTATCATGCCATCCTTAAACTGTTTGAAAACATTCAAACCTTGAGACCACAGCGGTGCACCATTGCTATATATCCTTTTGAACAGCCAGACTATGTTTAAAATCCAGTAGAAGCGGGTTTCTATTATGCTTTAACACATCCTTTGTGGGGCTTATGCATTCTTTTGTTTATCTTTGCTTGTGAGGCTATGGAGGTAAATATTTACAGTAACACATACATTTAGGTATTTTTCATGAATAATTTTTTCTTAGTTCAATTTGGTAAATAATTATTTTCTTAGTTCAGTTTGATAAATGATTGTTCTAATGCATATAAAATTTCTTCAAACTACTTGGATAGGGAAGGCCAGTTAAATTTTGCTCAGTAGCACTAATTTAGGCTTGAAGTTAATTTATGAACCTGAAAACCTTCAGACTTGGGACCCATGGCTTAAAATCCCTCCAAGAGGAACTGTCCTTTGGATTTTTCCATCCTAAAAATCCATGAACCCCAGCTGGATTTGAACCCACAGGAATAGAGGTAAGCAACATGACCCTAGAGTACTGAAACTAACAGCATCAAGTTATTATGGAGGTTATTCAACTTCTATAATGTTCAATAGTTAATTATTCAAATATTACAAGAACTGAAATAAAGAATGTTTATAATTTTTTCAAGAGATGTATCTTTTCCAGAAAAAAAAAACTCCTCTTTTCTATACTCATTATTAAATCCAGAAATTAATTCTGATTCACTTTCAGCAAAATCAAAAGGTGTTCAATTATTTTCAGCAAAACAAGATGATTGTATGCCTATGTTTTCCCTTTACAGAGATTTGGGCGCTCTCCCCCTACAGGGAAGAATTTGAACCATACTAATTTAGTTACACTTGTTTTCGTATAGATGCCATTTTGAGTGGTACGTGGTCAGCGTTCCGCCTCATACTGACATCTAGGAAACCAAGGTAGTACTAGGACGGGAAAATTCGGTAAATTTTGCTTAGAGGCCTTTTCATTCAAGCTTAAGGATTTTTTACAAGCCTGAAAATCTTCAGACTCGGAACCCACGGCTTAAAGTCCCTCCTGGAGGACTTGCTCCTTGGATTTTTCCGTCCTAAAAAATCCATCGACTCCGGCCAGTTTGAACCCGCGATCCTTGGGACCAGAGGCAAGGAGCATAACCACTAGTCCACCGCGGCCGACTAAAACAAGATGATCTGTCTCAAAATAGCCCCATTGGATCCAATGTAATTGTCCAAACATTTCTGCCCACTCTTTAAAGACGTGGTAAAAATCACTTTTTCTTAGGTCCTTCAGAATAGCCTCCACTGCCATCACTACTGCTTTTGGTGATGGAAAATGGCTCCCACAGATATCATCAGCAGCATTAGAGTATGGCCCTATTGGTGCATTCTGCAGCTCACTATAACATGTGGTAGGTTGTCTTTCCAGCATCTTATTGGTCTACCTAAATTTATTTTACCCTGAGGTCTCTAACACAGCATATATTTTTTTTAGAAATGTGATTTTCATCCATTCTTTCAATATGTTGATACCAATTATTTTCATTTCTCTAATTTTTTTCATTCAAGTTATATATTTAAAGTTCATTTCTTATATATCCCACAAAGATGTTTCTTCAAATTAGGAAAAGGAAGGAGTCACAAGTTGCTAAATTTGAACTATAGAGGGTGAGGGATACAGCACGGTTTTTATGACATATTAAGCACAACATTTGTGATATACACAGTTGTGTTTCACCCAGTCTGTTGCATGGAAAATATGCCTTTTCCATATGATATCTATCACCTTATAGAATTTTTAGGACATCTCTATAATATTCCCTATTTAATCTGCATTTGCAGATGCCACCTGTGGGTAAACCATTCCCTGAATATAAAAAATGAACTGACCATACATTTTTCCAGTAGAAGCAACTACTTTTGCTTCTTTTTTGGTATTGATAAACCTGGAGATTTCCACAAAGAACTTTGCTGTTTGCTCTAGTGGTCATAATGTTATAGCCACATTGTACCAGGAGCGATTTCCTTTGAAAGAAACTGTGCAATAACTGTAATAAAGGGTTGTAAGAACTGTAATAAAGGAGAGAAATAATGTGGGTTTGAATTGGAATGTCTGGTAGCTTAGTGGTCAAGAGCACTGGTGTACAGAACCAGACACATCGGGTTCAAATCCTGATTCAGGCGCATACTTTTCTCTTAAATAAAATTTGATATTCAGTGAGAAGTGATAAATTGAATATCTAAGATCGAAAATAAGCTTCGCTGGCTATAAATGTGATGTCATTCCCATTAAAGTCTTCTTGATAAAGAAGCCGCTAGAGGCGTGTGTGGGACAAAAAGTTCAGAGCCCCAGCATGCAGGAATTCATGTAATAAAGGAAGAGAAATCATGTGCATTTGAATCGGAATACCTGCTAGCTTAGTGGTCAAGTACACTGGTGTACATACCCAGAGACATTGAGTTCAAATCCTGATTCATACATACATTTTTCTCTTCAAATAAAATTGTGTATCTTCCTGTAACATCATTTTCAACTGCATGCAAACCTGCACAAATGAAAGTCCTTTTGTTCGGAAATCAACAGTCTTGGAATCCAAAATCCACAAACACAACTCATGTGCAATTTTTTTCACCAATATGCAGATAACAATCAGTAAAATTTTCAATAAAATAATTTTTGTATGATTTGATGGACCTCTCTACCATGCCATGTACAAGTGGTCTAAAATTTTGTGTCTTGATGCAAAGCTACAGAACACACTGGTTTCAGTTCCCATGGGAGTAGAAATTTTCTCATAGAATTTCAGCCAGTATGGGAATGGTGCAAACCCAGCATTGTGAGGAAACTCCAGGTTGATAAAATCTGTATCAACAGCTAGGGAACTGAACATTCTGAACACATGCCAACCTGCGTAAATGGCACATCTAGGTATGAGGCCAGCAGCTGGCTGATAGGCCAAGGGCCTTCTATCCCTGTCATGCCAGTTTTCTACCTGTCATAGAATTTTTTTTTCTCTCTCACATATATATATATATATATATATATATATTTTATAATAATCTCAAATTTCTTGGAGTTAATGAATTAATTAATTTATTGTTTTAAAAATATTTTACTTTTCTTAAAGCTCAAACTAGAATTCCTTTGAAAACTAATTGTCTCCCTCTTTAAACATTTTAAATCATCTTCAAGCTGTACTTGTAGGGAACAAACTCCCCACAGGCCTCCTGTAACATTTCATAAGCCTGTGATGAAAATTTGTTGAGATAAAAATAGAATTTCATAGCAGCATATTGTTCCGTGTATGTCGCTTCCATGATGTTTGCTATACACAAAATTGAATATACCTCAACTTCCAGAGCTCCCATAAGCAGAAATTAGAAGTAAGTGCATTGAAATAAAGTAAAATGGTCTACCAAAGTGGTGCGTAAATTAAAAATATACCACATTAATACCATCTAACTAGTACGAAACCCAAAGTACAAAAGTGCAGTTGGTGGTGTTGAAACATACACATATTGCAACTTTTACCATATTTAAATTATGCCCATCAATAGGAACCTCAAACTCAATGCTATTCTTTTTGCAGACGATTTAGCTCTTCTGATGCTTTCCAAAAATGATTTGTAATGATCAATTTATAATTTACAAAAAATAGCTGCCAAATTTAATATGGAAATATCAATTAACAAAACTAAAATTATGGTATTTCATGGGAAGGACCCCATACAAAGTAAAATCTGTCTCCAGAATAAAATTTTAGAGAGATCTAATAAATTTAAATATCTTGGATATTATCTCTCTAACTGGGATGAAAGGATATCCCTGAAAAAAATTACTAGTTATAATAAAAGTTTGGGAATTATTAATCAAGTTATGAAACCATCCCTTGTACAAAAAAAAACCACCAGATTACGTTCATATAACACTTTGGCTAGACCAGTGTTGACCTATGGTAGTGAAGCATGGACACTAAAAAGCAGAATAGCGGCTTGTGAAATGAGATTCATGCGCAGAACAGTGGGTTACACCAGATGGGATCGGAAAAGGAACACCGATATCTTAAAAGAATTGAAGACTACACCAATTTTGGAATATATTAAACAGTACCAACTAAATTGGAAACACCATCTTGAAAGAATGAGTTCAAATCGGATCCCCAAAGCTGTTTATAATTATATACCAGGAGAACAAAGATCACTGGGCCGTCCTATGAAACGCTGGAGGGAAAATTTTCTATAGGATCGTAACAGGCCTTGGCCTAATACTTGAAAGGAAGAAGAAGAAGATCTGGGCCTAAAGAATCGACAGATTTAGTTCAGAGACCTCTCATTTCAAGCTTGATGTTCTTCTACATGCCATAAATTTAAGATACAGAACTCACAGGTTTGCTCCTTCCAAAAGGAGTCATAGTCAGGATCTTTAAGCCCTTAAAAAGAATCCTCAGAACCAGTAGCAAGCATGTAACCATGGGACTGATATCAGCAACTGTAATTATTGCTGTACCCACTGGAATTAATTTTTTTATACTTGACCATTAATTATTAATTTTTATACTGCATCCATCTTGTCTATGAAAGTAATTAACAACTCATGAAAAAATGCAAAAGAATAATATTGCAAATTACAAGGTCAGGGAAAATTTCATATAAAGAATTATAAGAATAAACAAGACTTTGGCTAGACCAGTGTTGGCCTATGGTAGTGAAGCATGGACACTAAAAAGACAACATGAAAGCAGAATAACGGCTTGTGAAATGAGATTCATGCGCAGAACAGTGGGTTATACCAGGTGGGATCGGAAAAGGAACACCGATATCTTAAAAGAATTGAAGACTACACCAATTTTGGAATATATTAAACAGTACCAACTAAATTGGAAACACCATCTTGAAAGAATGAGTTCAAATCGGATCCCCAAAGCTGTTTATAATTATAAACCAAGAGGACAAAAATCTCTGGGCCGTCCTATGAAACGCTGGAGGGAAAATTTTCTATAGGATCGTAACAGGTCTTGGCCTAGAGAAGGAAGATGCACTAAGCTAACAAACTATAAATGTTTGAGCAAGAAATTAAGTCTGTGAAAAATTATGATAAGCCTTTTAATGAACAAGTCTCATATTAATACTCAACAAATACATAATTAGCTAAATCTAAAAGTAATAGAATAATCAAATGACTGAAAGGTTTACCTCCTCTTTTCATCATCATCACCTCCACTACTCATGCAATACACATACATAACATATAAACTCGTAAGTTTAACATCTTTCTGTACATAATATAGACAATTACCCTATGTAATGTAGTATGTATAAGTGATTATAAAATAAATAATAGTTTTAAAAAACTAAAAGAACACGCTTTATTAGAAAACTAAAAAATGAAAAATAATTTTAATTTCCAACACGCTTGGGATAAAATAAAGTGGTCAACAAAAAAATCATCTCCAACACATATAGAATAAAATTAGAGTTATCAACAAAAAGAAAATAATTTTACCATCAAAAGCGTGGGGTGCTTTTATGATTTTTACATTTTCTTCTTAGAGAGCTTACTTTTACCAATATCTGTTTATTATCAAATATATTAATTGATATAGAGTATTCTTTTAGTGAATTCTGAAGGAATGTAGCAATTGAGGTTGTTCTCATAAAAATAGTTTTGTAAATTTTTTATAGATCTTCACTGATCATATCTAGTATGAGTAGATACCAAAAATGACCATGACCAAAATTTATATATATCAGTTAATAATAATGGATTTGGCCATTTGTCAGCAATTGAAAATATAGAGTTGCTAATTGCTCCATATTTTATAGGATTTATTAAACATTTATACAAGTGTTGTGATATATATAAATTTTAGTGTAAAGTTTATAGATTATTGTACGTAATAATATATGTTTTATTGATTATTTCATCATGGTGACTGCAATAGGTCGTATGTCACCAAAAATCAGAATTGTGTTTTATTGCATAATCGTAACCAGCATTCACCTTTGCACAAGCTGCAAATGGTCCTATGTCATCCAGGAATAATATTATAATATAATTTTAATAATCAAATCACCTTAAATATATTATTTTGTACACTGAAAAGTTTAAAAAAATGACATACAAAGTTTTGCAATCATCACAATGATTTACAACTTTAAAAGCTAAAAATTTATAAGTTTAAAATTTGTTTACCTTAGTAACTGTATAAAATCTGTCATATTTTACACAAAGATTTTATAAATGGCAAATGAATGTTTTGTGGTTAATTTCATGTTTGATGGAAATATTAGTGATCAATTTAGAAGAAAGACATAATTTTATGTTTTTTTATTTTATATCATTATGTTTATGACTGTTTGGTAACTATGAAATCAATGTGTTTAATGTGGTATTCACAGCATCAGTGTCGTTAAACTCAAATATGTGAAGAAAGTATAACAGCTACACTGCGAATTTTAAGTTACAAGTGATAAATTTTGCCAAGGAAAATGGAGTGAAACATAAGGGAAAAAAGTTTGATGTAGAACTGAGATTAGTGCAGTATTGGAGGTCTCAAAAAGAACAAATAGAAAAAGCAAAATTGACATGTCATTTGTTTTATGGCTGAAAGTGAGGTATACATTGGCAGGGTATTCTTTTGTTAACATTTATGAGTAATACAGGGATGTGTTTTGGCTTCATCTTCATTGTGAACTATTGTACCATTATCTTTTTACAGTTTGAGAGTTTGAAAATAGAGAAATATTCAATAAAACTTACTCTTTCAGTTTGTCAAAATGTCTTTAAGGGTCGCATGTTTGGACGCATTAGACAGTAAAATGCCTTCTCTGCTGAGCAAGTTGTATGCTAATACGATTTTGCTTACTCAGAAATCTGTTCATGCGATAATAATTGGTTAAATTTGTAAGCTACCTGCGGAGGTACCTTACATGAGCAACTCAAATTAAAATCCCGAAGGGAACCGAACGGGAACCGATGGTAATCGATGTACTTTGCTGCTTTATCCAACATTTATCCAAGATGTCGAACCTTGAAGACTTCGATCATGTTTTCGGTATACACGGAGAAGAGGAATTTGATAGAGTCTACCAAAGAATTCAACTGGAAGAACAGGAGAATCGGCATAATATTGCGTGTCGCAGACGTGTTTGTATACGATATTATTTGCGGGATGCAAGCATAAATGCATTCCTCTATAGCAGACGAAAATAACGGAAGTGGTTTTATCGCTGAGAATTCTGGGTAATTCGTTGCCAATATTACGAAAACGTCGACTCTCGTGCATGACCGTTAAGTCGGCCGTTAATTCGTTCTCAGCAATTGCTCACGGTGAATCAGCTCACTAGTGATTGGAAGTAATTTGAGTAGAGAGTAATGTTCTAACATACGACCCTAAGAGTAAAATTCACTGACCGTGATGGAATTATTGTAGATGTCTAATTGATAGTGTTCTACATTGTGAAAGCATATTGATATTTTCATAGGCATCACATAATTTCCCCCCTCAAATTTTGACTCCTAAATATTGGAGGAAATTACTCAAGTAAATATGGTAATTAAGTTACATAGAATTACTAAGTATTAATGATATTACATTTTGCTAACATATTTATTTATTCACGAATGAGTGATGTTCTTATTTTCTGCATTTTGTCCAAAAATTTAACCAAGTTTATCCAATTTTCTGGGTTTACCATTAACTCATAGCATGCCAATCTCACACGATTTTATTTAGAAATCTTTCCGGTAATAACTGACGCCTCCAATATTCTAAATCGTTACATTTTCATAATATATGTATCTCACCTTCAAAGCTCCCACATGTTGGACATATTGCATATCGCATATCATGATCGTCGCTAATTTTTAGAAATTTCCATGCCCACAGCCTTAATCAAGCAAGCCCTGATCTCTCTTTAAATTATAGATTGAGTATACATGATTCTTTTCCCCAAAACTTCTTTTAGGTCTCTTTGTAAACAGTGAATGTTTTTCCACACATTCAGTGAAAATATCTTGTCAGTTTATATCTAAGTACCTCCACACATTTTTGCAATTTTCAGTCGCTTTTTACCATATCCAACCCATCCCAATCTTTTGGAGTTCTCTCCTAACCTCGTCTGCCCAGAATTTCATATCTATGTTCCTAATTTGGTGGTCATAACAAATTGCTCTAAGCATTGTTTGTTCACCTTGGATTAGCCGCAACTAGTACTTGAGTACACAAATTTTGCAGTTTATGTTGTCCTAAAATGACCCAAATTTATATAAAATTCCAGTTAGAAACAGCCTTACTAAGTCCTGTAATACATTTAAGAAAATGCATATATACCTTATTTAGCATTTCTGTTCTTTGAAAACCCAAATCTCACTACCATAGTGCATTACTGGCCTCACCATCGCTCTCCATACATTTTTTCTTTTCTAATGTGCTAACTGGAATATCAGGCACTCGGCCCAGAATACCAAGTACACTATTAAGTTGTCCTCTCCCTTTAAATAATGCTATATCAATATGTTTGCTTCACTTTCCGTTCATTTTCAATGTCGTACTAAGATATTCAAAATGTTTCACATTTTGAAGTACTTGATCTCTGTATTTCCATTCCTCTGCTCTACTAATAAACCATCCTATTTTTGAAAGTCATTGTTTTTGTCATTTACAGTCAATCCCCAATTCCTACAGTATATTTCCAGTCAGTCAATACCTCTTTGCAATCCCTTGATTGCCTTGAAACAGATAATTAAATCATCTGCATACAACAGGACTGTGACTTTAACATTTCTTATCTCCAGAGTCTCCTTCTAGCATTATGTCTACAATATCATCAACGAACAGATTAAATAGCTTTGGTGAAAAAAATGCAACCTTGTCTCACTCCCTAAATGGCTGGACTGCTCTCTGTGATATGCCTTTCGTCTACTTTTATACAGAATTTAACATATTTATAAATTGACATTAAAGCATTTATCATTTAATGGACAATTTTTTCTGATTCAATTTTACCCAAAGTGCACTTTGGTCCACAGTATCGAATGCCAAAATAATTTACCCCTCTTGTTTTTCAGATTATCATCAACTGATGTTCTTAGAACAAATATGTCCATTGTAGACTACCGTTCTCTAAAACCTGCCTGATATTCTGAAATCCTATTGTTCTCTTTAGCCCATTGCCTCATTCATTCGTGAAGTACTTTACAATAGATTTTTCCAAACACTGACAAGAGGTAAATTCCCCTATAACTTTCTGGTACATGAGTCCCATCTTCTCCTTTGTATAGCAGTTGGATTACACCTTTCGCCCAAGCTTCCGGATAATTTACACCTTTAAAAAGTTTGTTGAATGCAGTTTTAGAAATTTCAAATAATTTATTGGATGATATATTTTTCAAGAATTCCCCTGGTAATCCATCGATTCCAGGTGCTTTACCATTCTTTAAACTTTTAATGGAAGAAACCATTTCACTTTTCGAAATATCCTGATCTAATAAGTGAATATATATTTTCCTTGATTATATCTTAACCCCTCACCTGCCAGCATCCTGTCAAAGTAGTTTTTCCATTCCCCGGGCGATATTCTTGTCCAATTTATGGTCTTTACTTTGAGTTCTCTTAACACTTTACACATGTCCGAAATGTTCCCACTTTCAGTCGCAATTTTCATTTCCTTCGATTTGTTATTTTGCCATTTCAGTTTTGTTTCTCTTAATAATTCTTTGTATTCTTTTCTCTGCTGCACATAAAGTTTTCTGTTTTCATCTATGCTTTCTTTTCTAAACTTTAAAAGACTACTTTCGACAAACCACTTCTTCTTTTCCACATGCATTATTGTACCACCCTTTGCCCTCCTGATTCATTGTGCATTTAACCTTGAATTTTCCCTGCTTTTTGAAAGGATTCTGTCAAAGTTTCAATAATTTCATCCCTGCTAAATCATTTATTTGCAAATCCTGTATTAGTTTCCAAACACCTGATAAATTCTTCTCTCCAATACTCAATCTACCTGAAATGTGTAATTGCCCGTAATGTTGATGCCACCTCATCAATATGTTTCATATTTAAAATAAGTTTGCTTGGGAAGTGGTGAGATTCAATTCTGGAAACAACACAGAAACTACTTAGGACTATGAATCATATCTTGTGTGCATATTGTACAGGGTGGACCGCTCGAATGGACCTAATTTCAATTGCTTGTTACTGGCAAACGGTTGAAGATAGAAACTTAAAACAACGTTCATAGTACAGAAAAACTCACCAAGTTTCGAATCCTGTCAGTAGATGGCACAAAGATACGTTTCTCGTTCTTAGATTTAATTGTTTGTGAAAATGGCGACTCCGCAGATGAAAGCGCAAGCTGTTTTGTGGTATGCGGAGTTTAAATCAATCATTAGAGTTCAAAGGGAGTTCCGGCATGTGTTTAAACCGTGATGCTCCAACTGCTAGAAGCATAAAGAAGTGGCGTGATACATTATTAGCTACAGGATCTGTGTTGAAGAAGCATGGTGGTGGTCGCAGAGCATCCGATGAAATGGTAGCAAATGTTCAAGCCGCATTTGAGCGAAGCCCCCGGAAGTCATTAAGAAGAGCTTCGCGGGAACTTCAAATACCAAAATCGACATTACAACGGATTGTCCACACAACGCCTGAAACTGCACGCATATAAAGTGCAGTTAGTGCAACGTCTGGAGCCGAATGACATGCCGAAACGAGTGGAATTCGCCAATACGATGCTGGACCGTCTCGGCGCTGATCCTGACTTCATGACCAAGATTTTCTTCTCGGACGAAGCCACTTTCCATTTGTCAGGCAAGGTAAACCGGCATAATGTGCGGATCTGGGGATCGGAGAATCCTCACGCTATTCAAGAGCATGTTCGTGATAGTCCGAAGATGAATGTTTGGTGCAGTTTGTCACATAATAAGGTCATTGGACCGTTTTTCTTCGCCGAGAAAACTGTTCGTGGTACCACATATCTTGACATGCTGGAGCAGTTCTTCTTTCCACAAATTGAACAACTGCAGCCTAACATCGTTTTCCAGCAAGATGGTGCTCCTCCCCACTGGTCCAATGAAGTTCGTACGACTTTGGACAACATTTTCCCTGGCCGTTGGATTGGTAGGGGAGGACCAATCGCGTGGCCCCCGAGATCTCCCGATTTAACACCACTGGATTTCTTTCTCTGGGGCTATGTCAAAGATAAAGTTTACACACACCCCAGTCAAAGACCTTCGTGAGCGCATCATAGAGGCTATTGAGAACATTCCAGAAGACATACTCCAACGTACTTGGCAAGAAATTGTTCATCGCTTTGATATCGTCACAGTGACTGCTGGGGCTCATATAGAGATGTGGTGATCTGGATATCAAAACTTGGTGAGTTTTTCTGTAATATGAACGTTGTTTTAAGTTTCTATCTTCAACCGTTTGCCAGTAACAAGCAATTGAAATTAGGTCCATTCGAGCGGTCCACCCTGTATATAATCGATTATGCTACCCCCATTTTTATTAATAAATGCCAGTTCTCCATTTTTATCTTCCCCATATTTCCCGTTCAAAAGCATCACAAAAAGCTAACAAATGATTTTCTTCTGAATTTATAATTTTATTTATTTTAGTCCTCTCCATGGTATCTTTACCTTGTCGTGGTGGAGTGGCTTGCGTGCTTAAATGATCCTGAGAGCTATGCCGGCGGTAGCATTGCTGCCGATAGGGTTACCCATGCCGGACTACTCAAAGGTGATAAGCCAGACGAAAAAAGTACCTTGGTCGAAAGAGTGACGATCTTTCACCGTAAAAATAGAACCATCAAGAAATGCAGACATGGGTTCAACTGGGGTAAAAAAAAAAAAAAGGAAAGCCAGAGGGAAAACACCCAGTTGGTAGACCAAGAATGAGGTGGGAGAATAACATTATCTATGATTTGAGGGAAGTAGATTATACAGGGAATGATTGGAAAGCATTAGCTCAGGATAGGGATATATGGAGAGCTTATGTCCATGCGGCCATGAACCTACGGGTTCGATAGTGCCAGTGAGTAAGTAAGTAAGTAATTATTTTTAGTCTGATCATCTAACCTCAATATTATTGTTAATTTGTTCTTGGACAAGTTTCAAAACAATTCTGTTTTATCGTCAGCTTGTCCAGACTGGTTTTATTTATGTTGCACAACCTGGATGTCGATGTCAGCTCCATCCTGTGGTTGGCCAAAGAACCTCCAAACAAGGTCACGCTCCATCCGTATATCAAAATTCATAACTCTGTTTTTTATCTTCTGAATATAAATTTTTTCCCAAATAGTCAGCTCTTTTGTATTTTCTAACTGTTTTAATAATTTAGTGTCTGAATTTATATTATGTTTTTCAGACCAAACATGAGCAGCAACTGCAGATTTTTCTATTTCCCCATTTTTAATATTTCTTATGTGTTCTTTGGTTCTAATTTTTAGGTTTCTTTTTGTTTTTCCTATATATATCTTTTCACAACCCATGCATTCAATTTGATATATTCCTGACTTTTTACTTTTATCAGTTTGTTCATTTTTGTTGGTTTTTATTAGTTTATTTAAACTGTAGTTATTTTTTGGTGCTAATTTAATATTAAACTTCTCAAATATCTTTTGGAATTTATTATGTATCCAAGGGTGATATGTGAATTTCCTATATTTTTCATAGGTGGTTCATCTTTTTCAAGAGTACTTCTGTTTGTCATTTTTTGTTTCTTATACTTATAATCATAATTTTATCTTTACTTTTCCTACAATCTCCTCATGTTTCATTATCATCTGTTTTTATAGTGATATTTTCCCCCTCCAATCCTACAGTTAAAATCCCTTAAAATTATTATTCCAGCTTCTGGAAACCTATCTTATATTTCTGCAGAGTTTGACAATTCAACGAAAAAATTTGGATTGGCATATCTAGACGTTAGTGGCTGGTGATAATTAGACAACAAACACATTTCTGCTCCTCTTGCTTAGTATTATACACAAATTGCCTCTTTTAAAGAAAGCTTTACCTCTTAATATAGCAGTCTAGATTGTCTTTATATAGAAGGGCAACACCTTAGGTATCTACCCCTTTTACTACCCCTTTACCCTTAGTTTCACTACCTTAAAAAAATCCTTTCATATTACACATTCATTAGCTTTTAACCAAGTCTCTGATAGAGCTAATACATCAAAAGTATTAATAAACTCCACAAATTTTTCAATTGAAAGATTTTGTTTTAATCCTTCAATATTCCAAGTACCGACTACAACATATCCTATTTCTTTCCCTGCCTGCAGTGCGTGAATTAATTTTACCTGTATTTTTCATAGTTTCCACGTCCCTCACTATTTCCTTTTCAGCTGGTAAATTCACCCACCTTTGGGATTTTTTTGTCTTAGTTAAAGTCTCCGGTCGTTCATCTCTGCAGGGTGGGGTTATCATTTTGGGCTCAGCTGTTTTGTCCTCACTGCATTCATTGGCTGGGCCACCTGGAATTGGTTTGGTAATATTTTCTTTCTCTTTCTGTGGTGTAGTATTTTCTCCCCCCTTCTCTGCTATAGGGTGACCACCCACCGAATTGGCATCCCTGTAGACCTGTTAACACCCTCTACTTCACCTCTGTTTTCAGGGTTGTCAACATTTTCCAGTTGCTCTCTGCTCCAGATTCATCCATTTATAATTAATTTATTAAATTGCAGGATTGCATGGCAGCCCTGCCTCCTCACCTCGAACATGTGTCACTTAAGAAAGTCTCTTTCACAACGAACCTTCTCACTGAAGTCTTCAGCAATATTAATGCTGATCCCCTTAAGATATTTACTATCTCTAAGGTTCCAACACTTGATTTTGTAATGAAATAATTTACATATAATCGGTCTCTTTCCACTATTCCAACGACTGACTCGGTGTGCCCTTTCGATGTCGCTGTCCACCAAATCAATACCGATTTGTACCACTACTCCTTCAACTATAAGTTCAGTTTCCTCCCAGCTCTCCCTGTCTCCTTCATGCACTCCATAGATTACAATATTGTTACGGTGACTCTGATTTTCCAGATAGTCTAATTTAGACTTCAGCCATTGCAGTCTGTTCTCCATCCGATGCATGTTCGTCTCAATATCTCAATTTTTTTCATTAACATTACACTTTTCAAACCCCTCTTTCACTTCAACTGACAGTTTTTCAATTAGCTTTCTCACTTCTTCCATAATGTTTAGCTCCTGCACTCTTCAACCACACTAACAAAACACGACCACTCTCCTCGATGGTCTTGACAGAACTCCCTAGATGGTAAGTAAAAATAGCATTTTATTTAATGATACTCTTTAACATTTCATATCATTAGCATCTTGACTGAAAACTGAGCATGAAAGGTTCAGGGAACTCACATTTAAGGTTTATAGTTATTTTACATGCCTGCATTATCAGCTATAGATATGAATCAGTAATGTGCAAGTACTCAAAGCATTCATCTTGGATAAAGCAGCAAGGTTTCAAAGTACATAGGATACCATTGGGTTGCTCACTGCAAAGTCACCTCGCCAGGAGGCTTAGGAATTTCGACAATTATTATTGCATGAACAGATTTTTGAGTATGCAAAAACATCTTTGGATGAAACTTTCTCAGCAGAGAATGACTTTTACGGTCTAATGCATTCATAGATACGGCCCTAAATGTACAGTGAAAGTTATGTTAAGTGGAAATATTTTTGGACTGTGTTATTCTTTCATTTCAAATTGGAAAATTTTCACTTCAAGAATCCCATTGCATTTTTGGCAGCTCAAAACAACACAGATCCAGGGTCTACAACTTGAAGAAAAGAAAAAACCAGTTTTGTGAACAAGCTGAAGATGGAGCAATAGCTTTGAAACGATCGTCCAACAGAATAAACATATGAGGTAAGAATGTTAAAGAATAGAAACTGAAATATTAAGTTTTGAAAAGTTGAGGAAGGGGAAGTTTTTTTTTCAAGTAGTGGTACTTGGATACTTGCTTCAAACAAAGCAAGTGACAAAACACACTCATCCTTTTCTTGAAGCTGTCAATCATTTTGTTTCATTCAACTGCAAACTTGTGTTAAAAAAGCCCATTGAAAGAGATGGCATGATTCAGTTTGATTTTCTCAGTCACTGAAGACTGGTGTGTTTAGTGTAATGTATAATCAATCAATGACTGACTCCTAAATAATCAATGCTAAAGATTCCTGTGACTTCACAGTGGTGTAGTGATTGTCAGACAAATATTACATTTTCTTTGGTTTTGTCACACACATACTCAGGTATATATGTTTAAAGATTTATTTAATTTGATAGCTACTTGTTTGTCTGTCAAATATTTTCATATTGTTATACAAATTGAAAAAAATAGTCAGCATCATCACCATTCATGTCAATATTAGGTCATGTGGCCTGTTATGGTCTCAAAGAGGAATTTTTCATCCAGCATTTTTTTGGACGTCCCAACAATCTTTTGCCATGAGGGCAGTAACAAAGCATAGCTTTGGGAACTTTGTGAGATGGCATTCGTTGAAGATGGGGTTTCCAGTTGTTCTGATAGTTTTGTATATGATGGAGAATGGGTTCTACACCCATACTCATTCCCGTTAAAGGCTGAATCGGCCCCAGGGCCATGGTGGCACCAAAAGATTTGAGTCAGTTTAAAATCCTGACCCCACAAAAATTTGATCCCTCAATATTCTGGCTTATACCGTAGTCTTAACCAATTATGCTACAGCGCGCCCCAATAAATAAATTAATTAATTGTGTAAAAGAAAATATATGAGTGATGGTCTTGGATATTTAGGTAAGCATGAAGCAGAAGAGATTTAAAATAAGTTAAAATGGACAAAGAATGATAGCATTTTTTATTGATAAAGAGTTAATAGGAAATAGATTTTCCTCCCAAAAAAAATACATCATTTAACATTTGTCACTGAACACATTGAAGCAGTAGTAAACAAAGCAACGAAAAGATTCTCAATCTTAAAAAGATTAGCCGGAGCAAAGTGGGGTAGTAATCGCCAGACTCTGAACACCACATACAAAACATTCATCAAGCCAATACTACTATACAATGGGGAGGTAATAATCACAGCAAATAACTCGAACCTGAATCGCCTAGAAGTATGCCAAAATCAGGCTTTACGGCTTATAACTGGCGCAGCAAAATCAACTCCAATCGCAGCAATGCAAGCACTAACTCAGAACCCTTCAATATGTCTAACTTTAGAGGAACAGGCAATAACACAACATGAGAAAATGTTACGATTAACAATAACAAAATGGGAAAAAAGGCAGTTACAACCAAGCAAGTTGAAAACACAAACAAGTTTCTTGTCCAAAGTAATGGAAATAAAAACAGATTTGAATCTTCCTAAATCTAAAGAAAATATTTTGATCAGAGATAACCCTCTTACTTTTGAACCAATTAACATTCAGCTACATCTAGAAGAACCAGTTACAAAATCTGAAACTCCCACACTTGTACTAAAAGCTCTAGCATTAGAAGTTGTGAGTAAGAGATATCGACCAGAAGAATGGTTACATGTCTACACAGATGGATCTACTATTGATAACAACTCAGGATCAGGAATTACATGTGCATTATTTTCATTTTATCAACCAGCAGGATACCACACAACAAATATTGATGCAGAAGTAACGGCTATTCATATTTCACTCCAACAATTACTATACAGAATAAATAAATTTCAAAATGCGGTCATACTCTCTGATTCTAAAGCAGCAATATATGCAATAAATTCACACAAAATGAAGTCGATACAAATTAAAGAGTGCTACAAAATGATTCAACAACTCCAAAAACTACAGAAAAGAATTCAATTGCAATGGATACCTGCACATTGTGGAATTGCTGGAAATGACACTGCTGATTTTCTTGCCAAAAAAGGCTCCAATTTAATTCAGAATACTACTAAAAGCTTACCTTTCACATCCATAAAAAGAATAGTTAAAAACAAATATAAAATCAAACAAAACGAAGACCTATGTAATAAAGCCAAAGACAAAAAATGGAATATTTTAGTAAAGAAGCCAGATATTATTCCAGAAATTCCACGTAAAACTACAGTAGCAACATTTAGACTGCTTACAGAACATGACTATTTGGCCAAACATTTATATAAAATAGGAATCTACACGAATCCAAATTGTCCTCTATGCAATAAAGACGAAGAAATGAATGAAGAACACCTACAAACCTGTGAAGTATTACCTGTTGGATCCACAATAGAGAAATATTGGAGAGCAAGAACGCTAATGGCTTCGGTGCCAAGGCCCAGCATTTGAAAACAACAACAACATTTGTCACTGAAGAAGGAGGTGGAATCAAACAAAACCTGTGGAACAAATGGTGATGCAGCATTTTTCTTTCTCAGTAGACACACCACACACTGCATCAGGGTTCTAGTGTTATCTGTAACAATAAAAATGTCAATGAGATACATTCCATGAATGAAGACTGATATTTCATAAGTTTATAGATTGATAATCAATTGAGTTGGTGTTTACTTGATGAAAATCCATATTTATTAATTAAATAAAAATAAAACGTAGTTTTATTTGATTTTCATATTTATTATATAATTCAGTGACAGCTGTTTCGGTACACTGTACCTTCTTCAGACATGTTAACAAATTATGAATTGTGTTCCAACTGATCTAAACAACAATACAACAATATTTATTTAAATTTTTAAATTTAACAAAGGGGATTCAATCAAATCAAGTTGAGAATTTAACAGTTTTTTACTACTTTTAAATTTATTAATTTCTACAGCCTCCAAAAGATCTAACTTCTTACCCTTATCACAAATATGTAAAATTTCAAAATTTGGATTGAAACAATGATTAAATTGGAATTCAAAATATGCTAACCACCTATTCCAATTTAATCATTGTTTCGATCCAAATTTTTAAATTTTACATATTTGTGATAAGGGTAAGAAGTTAGATCTTTTGGAGGCTGTAGAAATTAATAAATTTAAAAGTAGTAAAAAACTGTTAAATTATCAACTTGATTTGAATGAATCCCCTTTGTTAAATTAAAAAATTTAAATAAATATTGTTGTATTGTTGCTTAGATCAGTTGGAACACAATTCATAATTTAACATGTCTGAAGAAGGTACAGTGTACCTAAACAGCTGTCACTGAATTATATAATAAATATGAAAATCAAATAAAACTACATTTTATTTTTATTTAATTAATTTATAGATTGAGTTGGTTAAACAATTTTCCACCTCACGTCACAAAAATCTCTGAAATCATGAAAACACGGAATCTTATAAGGTGAGATGAAAAACATTTAACTGACTCAATTTACAAAAGTGTAAATTACCTGTCCCGCGCCGTAGCCGAGCGGTTAAGGTAGGAAGCCTTGGCGCAGAGCTACGGGACTTGCGCTGGTTCGAGTCTCCATGGGGGAAGAAATTTTCTCATGGTATTTCGGCCAGTATGGGACCGGTGCCCACCCAGCATCGTGAGTCAATTGGGTAGCTACAATAAGTAGCGGCTCCAGGTTGAGGAACCAGCTATAACGGCTGGGGGACTCGACATGCTAACCACATGTCACCCCTACACTGGCTGTTGATCATCTACCTCTGTGATTGACACATATGGATGTGAAGGGCCAGCAGCCCGGCTGGTAAAAGGGCAACCGCTGAAAAGTGGAAAGACCCTCAATCGGAATCGGTAAATTACCTCATAGTGTTACTTCCCACTGTAATTTTTATTAAATATTTCAGAAGTTTACCTGTAAGCTCTGAGGGAGTTTAAGCTCTTGTCAGAATTAGTAAAACAAAGTGGAAAAATACGGTTGCACTTTCAAATGTATCTGCCATGCTGACTAATGAGCCTAGTTCAATTCCAGGCAGGGTTGAAAAATTTCATTATATTATTTTTAGTCTGGACATCTTACCTCAATATTAATGTTGATTTGTTCTTGAACATGTTTCAAAACAATTCTGTTTTATCGTCAGCTTTCCCAGATAAAACAGAATTGTTTTGAAACATGTTCAAGAACAAATCAACATTAACCCGTCAGTGACGCACCCTTTTACTTGCTTTCCTACTGCATGGACGGAGGCCATTTTAACATTTTAGTATTCCTAGATCACTGATTTGTATAAACGATCATAACTTTTTTAAATATCGATGGATTTGAACGAAATTTTTACTTGTTAGCTCAGAAATAAATGAGAAATTTAATACATACCGTATGGAGTTCAGTAGCCTTTATAAACTATTAAAAAAAATTTTGAAATCTGAATTTCTCTCTCATGATACACATTTTTACTAAATAATTTGATTTGCTCACATTGGACATCCCTGTTTCTTTCTGTGAGACACTAAATATATTGTGTGGCATGGTGCTGATTCATCTGTAACTTATATATACAAAAGCAGCTGACATAACCAAAATCAGAATGAATATTTAGAAGAGTGAACTCAAGCTCAATCTTGTGTCAAAGCACCAGCAATGTTTATACTTAGAATCTGAATTATTGCTTGGATTCGTATAAAAATTCTACAGCAGTTATTTGCAACTACACAGACCATAAAAATTATTTTCTCTTATTTTAGTACTATTAATTTTAGAAATAAAAAATCACATAACCTTAGTAGTTGAGCTTGGTGTGATACAGCTCGAAACACTCTTCAATACACAGACCTACATCACATTCCTGGCAGAAATAAACAGATGTCTTTCTTTTCTTCTCCCATGTTTAGTACAAACAACACACCTCCTTTGAGGTTTCAATTTATCACTTTTAGGGGTAATTTTTCTGATGAAGTGTCTTTTAGGTTACGACTGGCCATAATTACGTATATAACGCACGACACCGCGCCTTAGACTGATTCCTTGTAAGTAACATCTATTTGAAAGAGGCAAAATAAATCAGGTATTCCCCTAAACAGGTCGATTTATATATCAATCGATAGCTTGTATATCATTTTATCGACCTGAAAAATTAGATTGTGTATAAGTTTATTAGAAGCCCTGCAGAAAGCAGCACAAAGCTAGGTCTGTGTGCCATCGAGTGTTGAAGTAAGAAAACTACTTCAACCTCAATACCACATGCACAAAATGTGATCACAGCTGATTCATACACTTAGAAAGAAAGCTAAGATCTTAGGCTTCAAAATTATATTGTTCATATGCAAATATAAGAATATACAGCGTAAAAAAAACAAATGAAAAGGTCGCGCGCATTTAGAGAAAATTACGATTACTTCAATCTCATCTGATTTTTAAAAAAAATAATATGAAATTAAATTTTAAACAATATTATGTTTATTCATATGTCCTGAAAGCTCATAATTTCTACGTTAAACACAAATAAATTACATATTTGTAGCTTCAAAAATGTACGATCCAGAACAAAAAGAAAACACGCCTGCATAGATCTATACCACGTATAGATGTCGGCAATAAGTGAAGAAGAGAGGGTCTATACCACGTATGGATGTCGGCGCTGACGGGTTAATATTGAGGTAAGATGTCCAGACTAAAAATAATATTATATTATTTTTGGTCTGGACATCTTACCTCAATATTAATGTTGATTTGTTCTTGGACATGTTTCAAAACAATTCTCTGTTTTATCTTCAGCTTTCCCAGACTGGTTTTTATTTATGTTGCATTATGTTGCACCACCTGGATGTCGATGTCAGCTCCATCCTGTGGTTGGCCAAAGAACCTCCAAACAAGGTCACCCTCCATCGGAATATCAAAATTCATAACTCTGTTTCTGTTCTTCTGAATATAAATTTTTTCCCAAATAGTCAGCTCGTTTGTATTTTCTAACTGTTTTAATAATTTAGTGTCTGAATTTATATTATGTTTTTCAGACCAAACATGAGCAGCAACTGCAGATTTTCAATTTCTCCATTTTTGATATTCTTATGTGTTCTTTGGTTCTAATTTTTAGGTTTCTTTTTGTTTTCCCTATATATATCTTTTCACAACCCATGCATTCAATTTGATATATTCCTGACTTTTTATTTTATCAGTTTTTTCATTTTTGTTGGTTTTTATTAGTTTATTTAAACTGTAGTTATTTTTTGGTGCTAATTTAATATTAAACTTCTCAAATATATTTTGAAATTTATTATGTACCCAGGGGTGATATGTGAATTTCCTATATTTTTTCATAGGTGGTTCTTCTTTTTCAAGATTACTTAACAGAGTTATGAATTTTGATATTCCGATGGAGGGTGACCTTGTTTGGAGGTTCTTTGGCCAACCACAGGATGGAGCTGACATCGACATCCAGGTGGTGCAACATAATGCAACATAAATAAAACCAGTCTGGGAAAGCTGAAGATAAAACAGAGAATTGTTTTGAAACATGTCCAAGAACAAATCAACATTAATATTGAGGTAAGATGTCCAGACCAAAAATAATATAATTAAAATAACCTCAAAATATAACTTCCTAAAATTAAATATTAAAAATAATATAATTAAAATAACCTCAAAATATAACTTCCTAAAATTAAATATTGAAAAATTTCATTCAGACAAAGATAATATTAGAAAATAAACCAATAGAACAAGTGGTAAGATATAACTTCCTAGGTTGCGAAATATCATACACAGCGGAAACAGATATAAATAACAAACTAAATAAGTTTAATTATATAACAGGAACACTAAAAAGAACTTTGAAAAATAAAGACAGGAAAGACTCTATAATGAAATTATACAAGACAATGACAGTGCCTATTATTACTTATGGATCCGAAACATGGACAGTGACAACACAACAGTGTGCAGAAATTAAATTCCCCAGACCAATAGCAGGATATCAGACAAAAAACATAACACAGAAATAAGACAACAACTAAAAGTAGAGGAATTAAACACAACAATAGTGAAATATAGAATAAACTGGAAGAACACTTGGCAAGGATGACTGAGAATAGAATACCAAAAGCAGCATACAGCTATTCATACGAGGAAGAAGAAGTTTGGGAAGACCAAAGAAATATGGAAACAGCAGCGATTTGGAGCCAGAACACGCTAGTAAATAAGCCTAACCGTGATGAAGAAGAAGAAGAAGTAAAATTTCCATTATCTTACCTTAATTCTGATATCTATAATGAGAAAAGTTGCATTTAATTATGAGGGAAAATTTCTCATTTGTTTGGCAGACATCTGCATATAGTTGAACATATTTGCATCTCTAAGCATTGTCATTAAATTCATAGGAAATTACATTATTAATTATTTTATAAAATAATGCATCAGTTTCTTATACCTCATTTTATATTTGATCTCTCTCTCTCTCTCTTGGATGAGTTTTAAAGGAATCATGTGTTTTTCCCCAGACAACAGCCATTGAAGGGATTCACAGAAACCTGAAACAAAATTGTTCACCAATACTTATTAATTGATTTCCATTTTCATTTCTCATCTCCTCTACAGAGTGATTCAGAAATATGGCTAAACGTTTGAATGCATTTTATGACGAAAATATTATTATTAAAGGAAATACGATGTTATCATTGGAAAGGGAATCCTTCAAATTACAATAGAATAAAACAAACCATATCACTGTTCACGTGCAGCTTGGCGGGTTGATTTTTGTGGGCTAGCGTCGAATGCCTCCACAATTCTCTTCATTGTTCCTGCATCCGTGCTAATGCGAGGCCTTCCAGGAGGTTTCCAGCAGTCGTTTTCTCCACTTCCCCACAGTCGATGGCTGCAATGCTACGTTAAACTCACGTCTTGCGGCCTCATGATCATAAGCATACATTATTGCCCATGCAGCAATTGTAATTTGCTGTTGCATATTCAATGCCATTTTGACTAATGACGTAAGTTCTACACTGTTTTGCTTTATTCCATTTTTGTAATTTGAATAATTGCCTTTCCAATGGTAATTTCATATTTCCTGTAATGGTAATATTTTCATCACACAATGCAATCAAACGTATAGCCATATTTATGATTCACCCCATACATATGGTCCAATTACATCATTCTTCTTTTCTGATCCTACTCTTGCGTTCATGTCCTCCATCATTATTATTTAGCAGTTTATGTTAATTACACGGAATAATGAATATATTCATATGTTTAGGATCACTGTTAACAGATCAAAGTTACGCACAAGAAAGAATTAAATACTTAAGGCAGGAAATCCTTGTTACTATTCTAGTTCAATGTCTTCTGTCTTCTCAACTTTTGTCCAAGAGTCTAAAGATGAAAATTTATATATAAATAATCTTGCCTGTGGTAAAATATGCAGTGAAAGCCGACAATGTAAATTTCAACAGTCTAGAAAAGCTAAAGATAGTCTACAAACTAGTTCAAATGGAACACAAGTTATAAGGTAAAATGACTCTGGATTCACCTTATTTATTAAAGCAGTTGTTTAATAAATAAGTTTGGTCTGCCATCATCTTACCTCATATTTGGTTGTTTCTTGTAAGACATGTTTCAAAACATCTTTGTTCCATCTTCAGTTGGTACAGACTAATGCTCTTTTGTCGACCCTGGATACTGATTCCTGCTCCCTCTTTTGTGGACCAAAGATATTACGTATTGAATTTCTCTCCCCAGGAATTTCAAAATTCATGATTCTCTCCGTTTTTTCTGTTATATAGATTTTTTTCCCATATGGTCAGTTCATTTGTGTTTTCTGTTTTAATAATTTAGTGTTTATATCTGTTTTGAAGTTTTTTCTCACCAAACATGCAATGCAGATTTTTTCTACTTCCTATTTCTTTAGATTTCTTATGTGTTCTTTAGTTTTAATGGTTAAATTCCTCTATGATTTCCCTATGTACATCTTATCACAATCTGCACATTTTATTTCCTTATTTTTTACCATCAAGAATCTTTTCTTTTTTGTTGGTCTTTATTTGTTTATTTAGGCTATAATCATTTCTTTGACGCTAATCTGATATTAAATTTGTCAAAAATTATTTGGAATTTATTGTGTGCCCATGTATGATATGTGAATTTACTGAATTTCTTTTCTTTTGGTTTTTCTATCCAAAGGGTGATCATTCCTCAATTTTTGTTTTTTGTACTTATCAATTTTTTGTATATCATTTTCTTCTCAAAACCATTTTCTTTTGCCCTTAATTATGTGCTTTTTGTCTAACTCATAATTTCCTCCGTTCAGGAGTATATTTACAAATCTATGTGCTAGGCTGTTGAAGACTGCCATTTTGTGTGAAATATGGTTGAGACCTGTTGATTTAATACAATTATCTGTGAGTGAATCTTTTGTATGAATGCCAAATTCATTTTTTTTTCACTTCTATATAATTTCAGACCTAAAAATGTGAATTTGATTGTTTTCTTCTGTATATCGAGAGTTTTAAGGCATCTTCTATGTGTTTTTGTTTAACTATAGCAATAACAATGTCCACATAGCTGCACCAAAATTTGAACATAGGAGGATGTGCTTTAGTTATTTTGCATTCAAAATTACTCATGAATAAAATCACCAAAAAAAAAAAAAAAAGGAGATAATGGGTTACCCATTGACAGTCCTACTTTTGTCTACAGAAATTCCTTTTGTAGGTGAAAAACATTTGATTAATGCATAGTTCAGTTAATTTTAATATTCTTCTCTACTCTCTTTGTCAATATTGTTTTTGATTAGCCAATCGTTTAAAATTGCCAACTTTTCTTCTTTTGGGACATTGATGAATAATGCCATGACTTACTTACTCACTGGCACTATCGAACACGTAGGTTCATGGCCGCGCGGACATAAGCTCTCCATACATCCCTATCCTGAGCTAATGCTTTCCAATCATTCCCTGTATAATCTACTTCCCTCAAATCATACTTAATGTTGTTTCTCCCACCTCATTCTTGGCCTACCAACTGGGCGTTTTCCCTCTGGCTTTCCTACAAGAAGCTTCCATGCACGTCTTTCATTCCCCATACGCGCAACATGTCCTGCCCATCGCAGTCTACGAGACTTAACTGTTCTTATTATATCTGGCTTCCTATAAAGACCATGTAGTTCATTGTTATGTAGTCTTCTCCATTCACCTGTCTGTTCATCTCTCTTTGGTCCAAAAATTTTCCTAAGAACTTTATTCTCAAATACTCGTAATCTCCTTTCCTCCCTTAAAGTAAGAGTCCATGTTTCGCACCCATATAATATAACTGGTAGAATAATAGTTTTATATATTTTCAGCTTAACGTTTTTTGAAAGGAGTTGGGACATGACACTGATAGAAAATATTCTATCTGTGGGTTCTATTTCTATTTCTTCTAATTTTTCTGCTAGTTGGAAATAATTTTCAATAGCTAAATTTTTTTCAAAATGTTTCATTCCTTTGAATTCCCGGCTTGTTTAAATCGTTCTACATTATGAATTATATTTACACAAACTATAAGTGACTTTATCCACAGAAAAGTTACTTATTCCCATTTATAGGGTTACCACGCTCACCTCTAATTCCGAGGTTTTCATGTATTCACATTGAACTGTTAGAGTGTGTCATCAAATAAAATAAACCAACTAACTGACTGGGTCTGTCTAAACATGAATGAAGGAAAAACATTCTCCACTTCTCCAATACACAGGATCAAACCTGGGCCATTTAGCCTATGGTCAAATATCCTACAATTATGGCTCATTTTACTTATTTGGTATGTCAGTAATAATATGAAACATAATTTTAGAATGCCCTATGAGGGCCATGCCTAGGGTTACAAGTACTGCTGCCTTGTAGATAGGTGTTGATTCACAAGGGCAAAAGGAAGAGAACCTTGATTAAAAAATATCCTGGTGCTCCAGGTTGGGGGTTTACACATCCCTGTTCCTTTGAAAAAATATAATAATAATAGGTATAATTGCAGCCAATGGCCATGTAGAAAGAACTGTTTTCATGTCTTACAAAAGTCTGTTATCGATGTTCCTATGTTTTTACACTGTAACAGGTGATATCGGTCGCAGTGCGACCCACATAGTTTGCACTTGCACTTTTCTTCTGGGTTATGGCGCTTCACTGTTGCGCATATCCTGTGGTGGAAACCATGGACTGCGACTCTCGTCACGGTGTGTCTGAGGTCGTATCTGGCTGCTGTCCATTCCCTGTAGATCATCGCGTCCGTTGCGTAGAACTCAGGCCATATCTGTTCTCTCTTCTCGTTGAGTTCCCACAGCAGTTCTTTGTAGGCATCTGTTGCCGGCACGAGAAGGTCCAGGTGGGAGCTCTTCAATGAAGAATGGTTCCTTTGTCAGTATGTATGTTAGGCGTGAAGGCGTGTATTTTGATACGCTTAGCGCTGTCTTTAAAAAGTGTGCTTTGACTTTCTCTATTTCCTCTAGGTTTGCCTTATTTAGGTTCTTCCAAATCACTTCTATTCCATAGGTCATGATTGGTGCTATTTTTAAGCGGATATTTGAAAAAATATGCAATGTTATAAAGCCAAACAATGAAATGCCAGACACATTTAGTTTAAAACAAATAACTGAGAAAAATGCATCTTCCAACAATCAATTCACCTACTATTTATTGATTTAGAGAAAGCTTACGACAATGTGTTCTTAATTAAATTATAAGAAGTACAGTAAAAATAAATAAAAACATTATCCAGGCAATAAAGAAGTTAAGTGATGAATCTTTCTCTATAGTAAAAAGAGTAAAACTATTACATCAGGTTTTGGAGTTATTAAAGGTTTAACCCTTAATTTCATAATGTATCCTTTTGCATACATCAGTTGGTTCAGTTAATTTAATAATTTAAATAAATCAGAAGAAAACTAAGAAAAAGAAACAACTTAAATGTGTGTCTAATTATTCAATATACCTTATAATAACAGTTATACAAGATTCCGTTTCCACTGCGGTCCGCCACATTTAAATAACTAAGAGAAGAAATTTGTGTTTTGCCAATTTAAGGGTTAAGACAAGGATGTTGTTTATCACTGATCTTATTCAAAATATATATACAAAATATGTTAACACATTAGAAAAAAAATGTTCATCTATGGGAATAAAGATAAAAGAGATATGATTTATTCATTGCTATTTAATGATGGCAGAAGAATACGAAGATTTAGAGTACATGACAAGAAAACTGAAGGAGGAATATGAAAAATGGGGATTAAAGATAAATTTGGACAAAACAAAGTATATGATAATAGGAGATAAATCAAAAGATTTTTTCTTTTTTTTTATTTTAAATTATTTTTACACTGAGAGTAATTATAATATAAATCAAAAGGTCTGATTTTAGAAGACGGACATGGACAAATAAAAGCATGTGATGAATATGTATATTTGGGGACAGAAGTTAGTGCAGATGGAAGTCATGATGCTGAAATTAATGAGAGAATAAATAAGGGCAAATCTCCAATATCAAAATTAAATGGTATATTATGGGGTCAGAATATAAGTTCTAAAACAAAAACAAAGATTTTAATATAATAATGAGTACAATGACATATGGTGCAGAAACACGGGAATTAAAATTTAGAACAATAAGTCAATTAAATTCTGCCAAAATTGATTTTTGGAGGTGTTCAGCTGGAATTTCTATAAGAGAAATAATAAGAAACAGTGAAATTAAACAAAAGATGATTGTTTCAAACTTAAATTGTGGATTTCATAAAAGCAAACAATTAAAATGGTAAAAAAATGTAAAAAGAATGACAGAAGACAGATTCCCAAGAAGGATACTAGAATGGGTACCATTTGGTAAAAGAAGAAGATGGCCAAAAATAATGTGGATTGGTGGTGTTTTGAGCAGTATGAGGAAAAAAGGATTGGATGATGGAGACTGGAATGACAGTAGATTAATTGGGTACAGGAATGTTGTGAAATCCGTTACAAAATTTCAACAGGAAGTAACATCATGAGGTTCTTCTTAATAAATAAGGCGAGTCTGTTGCATCTTACCCCTCATACAAGTTGAGTTCTTTTAGGACATGTTTCAATACACCTGTGTGTATCATCTTCAGCTTGTCCAGACTCAAGAGGTATTTTATTACATACAACTTTCCTCTTCGAGGATTGCCTCAAGGACAAAGTGATACAGACAATTTTTGAAATTGATGAAATACATTTTGTAAATACATTAAAAAATGTCAAATTGTAATTGAAGTATACATACTATAAAATAGAAATTTTGTAAAGATGGTTTCTTAAAATTGAAATTGATCCTCTAATGGCAGCGATGGCAATTTCAGAAAGATACACCCTGTCCAAATCTAAGGAATTCAAAAATTTAGCTAAGAATCCTGGTATGGTACCTCTTGCCCCAATCATCAATCCTGTGACAGTTACACTATCTGATTGGTATTTATTTTTGTAATAGTCAATTGTGGGCTCATATATGGCTTTCTTTTCACAGTCAACTTCCTCGGGTTGGCCACTATGAGTCTCAAAATGGATTGTGGGATCTAATATCATACCAATTTTAGATGGTCTAAATGCAATAATATCTATTCATCTGTTACTTTCATTAGTGGCCACACCATGAATTTCCTCATAAACTGTGTATCCATAATCTCGCAAGGCTTCTGCCATCATATTTCGAATAGTGTGGTGCCGAATGTTTCGCAGTCATTCTCCAAATGGACAAGCCCCAATACACATGTGTGTATTGAAACATGTCCTAAAAAACTAAATTTTTATGAGGTACAATGTAACAGACTTGCCTTATTTATTAATTGTGAAACCTGCTAAATAAATAAACATAATTTTAGAATATAAATCTTACACATGCTAGATTCGGCAACAATTAATTTCCACTTGGACAGAAGGCTACTCCACTTTGTGTAATGCAATCCTGCTGTGGCTCAGTTCTTGATTCCCACAGAAGCATCAGGAAGCGATGTTTTCTACTTAATTCTCTGAGTTCTGGTTCCTGTTTCAAACAAACAAATTCTGACAGTTTTTTGTAGTTCTTTATACTTACAAGAGAAACAACCTTCAAATAAATATAATTTAAAGATTCAAATATTGATCTGTGAGGCAATATTACTACTATTATTTTAGAAAGAAAAATTACATTCGAACTGGGAGTCGAACCCCTGACCTCTGACTCTGTACGTCAGTGTGGTAACCGGTAGACCATTTGGACTTCCGATAGGAATGTCAAATTTCTTTCTACTTATACAATCAATACTCCTTTCATCCACAGGCCGATAACCATCGCTTTCAACAACACCATCTGACGACTTCTTTTCGAAGTATTTTTCTTTCTAAAATAAGACTATATCCAATTCTGGAACATGTTAATTTAAAATATGTAGCTTTAATAGCTTAAAAATTAATGTTTAAATTCTCAATAAAAAATACTTTGAAAAGAAGTCGTCAGATGGCATTGTTGATAGCAATGGCTATCGGCCTTCAGATGAAAGGAGAATTAATTGTATAAGTAGAAAGAAATTTGACGTTCCTATCGGAAGTTCGAATAACGTAATGGTTACCACACTGACGTACAGAGTCAGAGGTCTGGGGTTCGACTCCCGGTTCGAACATAATTTTTCTTTCCAAAATAAAACTGTATCCAATTCTGGAACATGTTAATTTAAAATATAACATCAAAATATTACTACTATCCTGCTGCTTCCCCCACCCCTTTTTGACAAACTCTGAAGGAATGTAACTATTGAGATTGTTCTCATTAAAGATTTCTGAAAAATTTACAAATTTTCCATTGATCCAACTTAGTAGACACCAAAAATAATCATGACAAAAATATATGTGTTTGTATTTTCAATAAAAATTACGATAGGAAGTAACACTATGAGGTAATTTACAATTTATAAAAATGTGTAATAAATATTTTTCATCTCACCTAATAAAACTCCACGATTTTCCTAAGGACCGGTTTCTGAAAGCATCCCTTGTTTCCTCAGCCAAAACTCTGTCAAATTTCTGCCTTCATTACCACTGCCTTCTGGTGCCTGTTTGATGAACATTTTAGACTAAATCTTGCTTGCCAGGAACTTCAAAATTCATGGATCTATGTTTCTTCTTCTGAATGTATATATTTTCCCAAACTGTTAATTCCAAAGGCTTCTCTGAAGTTTCAGAAGTAGTTTTTTTATTTTTAGTTTCTTGGAAAATAAACTAAATTTCTGAAACATTTAGAGAAGCCTCTGGAATTAACAGTTTGAGAAAAGATATACATTCAGAAGAATAAATAGAGGTCAATGAATTTTGAAGTTCCCGGTGAGCAACATTTGGTCTCAAATTTCATCAAACCGGCATCAGATGACAGTGAAAAGTTGATGGTGACAGTAGAAGTTTTGTCAGTTGGAGTTTTGGCTGAGGATAGTAGGAATTCCTTCAGAAACTGATCCTGTGAAAATCACAGTGTTTTACAAGGTGAGATGTAAAATTAATTTACAACTCATTTACATAAAATGTGTACATATGTATGCACATACACACACATGTGTCTGTTAATGTTATAATAGCAGCAATTTTGTATTTTTTTATTGGGACCAAACTCAGCATATAGCAATCAATTTAAAAAAAAGTAAGGGCAAGTTCATTAACCAACTAAATCAAAAAATTAGAAGTGGGGGGTTCACCCGAAGAAAAAAATAAAAATCACTCAGAAAAAAATAAAAATCACTCTACTGACACAATTTTTTATTTTTAGCAATGAAACTTGATATATGCTATTTAAATAGAGCAAGGAATGTATTCTCCAAAAATCATGGAAGTATAACTAATACTAGTGGGGGTTTACCCAAAAGCCAAAATTAAAAATCACTCCAGTGGCTGCCATACTAATTTTCTTGCAACAAAACTGAATACAGAGAATTTAATTTAAAAAAAAGACATATTTCGTAAACCAGCATAATCAGACCATAAATTCAACCCACTTAGTTTACACAGTTCTAGTGTAATGGAATTTTCTGGGTTCTGCCATGTCTTGATGATTTAACTATCATGTTGTACTCTTCTTAAAATTCTGTCTTGAACAAGATCATAATAGGGTAGCTGAAACATCAGCTTCTAAAATGCAACAAAAATCAACCAACCTAATAAATCAAATAACATTACTTGTCTACATAGCAAAAAAACAGAAAATAACTAATCATTAGAAGAGAATACCAACTTTCCTTATAGTCAATAAAGAAAGAACTTTATTCTTTGAGATTTTCTATTATATTCTATATTTCCTGGTTTAGTACAAAGTGATCCCATTACAGGCTTCAAGAGGACCTTTAGGTAGTAGGAGGTTAAGGCTTCCATCTTTTTAGCCAATTGGCACAAGATGTCAACCCTGTGTGACGGCCGCCTTTACCCCCATATGGTATTCATTTCTGTTTAGAAGCTGAGTCAACATGGCGCTGCCATGGGACAGTTTAAAATTCCTGATCCCACCAGGACTCGATTCCCGAACTTCTGGCTTGTAGCATATTGCCTTAATCAACTACGCTAAGGCATGCCTCCCCCCCTGTTTTAGTACTCTTCTTATTTTTTACTAACCTTGTCATTCTATTCCTGTTGTTCTTGTCAAATGAGTTGCTAATTAAATTGATGCACCATCTTATATCTTGATTCTAGTAAAGTGCTATTTCTTCTTCCTTCACAGTTTAGTTCTGTTACTCTTCAGCATTCAAGATCCAGTAATAATGTTTTCATGTAACAGATAAATTGTAATAATATAAATCATATTGTTTACACAAACATACATATTTGTACTTCAAACTTTTATAACATTTTAAATAAATATATACATACCTTAGTTATAACATCATGCAGTCTTTTTATATATTGAGCTTCTTGCTATATAAATGTATTAGAGAAAATATCACAGCACAACATACGAGACTGTAGCATATATTAGTTATATATTTTGTTAAAATATTTCTAACTAATGTCATTATATTCTCTTTTAATTTTAAATCTTTATTTAAAATAATTACCTCTGGATATTAAGATTTAAACCACATCATAGTTAATTTTACATAATATAAAATTACTTAAGAAATAATTTATATATAAAAAAGAATAATTAAACCCAATAACATTCAGTAAGCATTTTAGTAAAATTAAATTGGTTAAAATAAATGTGGTAGACTTTTAAAAACTTTTCAAAACAATTTATATTAAATAATTGAATTCTTGTAATAAATAAATAAATAAATATACAAAAATATTTTATTAAATAATTCAGACTAATTTTAACAAAATATTTTGTATAAAATTTTAATCATAGATGATTCAATTCATCTTTTAAAAGGAAAATTGTATGTATAGAAAAGCTTAACAGATTTTAATTATTAACAGTTATAAGATAAGGAGGGGGGAAAAAAATGTATAACTAAAAATGCTACTGTCTCATACTTACATTTTTAAATATACAAAACATTTTACAGAATTATTATCCTTGTATAACTTAATGCTATTCATCATGAAAAGCATCAGTATATAAATTTAGTCTTTTATTTTGTGAACATGATACAGAATCTTCACTCCATAACACATTCACAAAAAGTTCAGTCTTTATTTACATTAGTTGATATATTTACAACTTCTGTTTTCTTGTAGGAACTTTACAGAATAAAAATATGCACATTGTTTAAAAACTGTGCTCAATCAGGTACTAGTTTCTTTTTTTAAAGCATTTTAAGTACAGTACTAAATTCATTAAAGTTCATCTCTGATCAATAAATTCATTTATAACCATTTCCACATCTAAGATTTACTGCTAAATTTATAAAAGAATTAATAATACTATTAATTTTTATGTTAATGTTGATAGTTTTCAATAACTCTGAGAATTTTGATATGCTAAATTATATGAATGCTGAAATAATAATTCTTCCAATGAAAATTATGAAAGTATCATATTTCCAAGTTATAAAAAATAAAATTGTATGATTGATAATAAAAAAATTATACTACAAATAATTATATTAAAAACATTTTGATAAATGAAGAGACAAAAAATATATACACCTTCCTACGTATATCTGTGACCTTGACTAACTTTTTAAAAGAATATTGAAATTCTAATAAATTATCAATCTTTGGTTACAATCGATACTAGTAAAATTCATGGTAAGTTTCCATTGAAGTATTAGATTACAGTAATATAATGTATGGTTAAAAACTATAAAATAATTACCTTGTTAACTTAGTTGAGGAGACGGACCTACAAGGTAACTATTTTATAGTTTTTAACCGTACATTATATTACTTTGGTTACAAATCATTTTGATAATTTCAGTGATAATTAAATTAACAAATACAGGTAATTAACAAGAAGAGAATACTCTATAATGTTATTCAATTACATTAACCTACCTTGCTTGAAAAAATCAAGCAATGTTGTATAAGTTAATAATTACAAATTTAATCATTATAATTAAGATCATGAAAACAGAATTTGGATGACAACTAATGTGAAAAAGTACAACTATATAATACACAATGAAAACTCTCCAGAGAATATGAAAACAAGCTATTACAAAACAAAATATAATCTCATAAGTGGTTAGTGCACCAATACATAAAAGGATTCAAATCCCAGTTCAGGCAAAATGTTTTTCTTTAAAAAAATTATCAAGAATACTTTTCAAAGCCCAATTGTACACAATATAAGTATTTAGTGTGGACAAAGTTACTTGCCTGCACGTGGTGTCCCCTGGGAGCAATCAACTGAATAATAATAACAGGCAAAGAAAGACTCAGTGCAAGCAACAAATGACATCTCTCAGAATGCTAAGGAAGCTACTACGAACAGCCTCCAATGGAATGCAGGTGTCTACTGCACGCCAAGATAACAGAATTACTAAAGAAAACATACATACAATATGGATGTCTTTGTTGTCAATGTCCACTGCTGTGGTCTCAAGGTAGCGTGCTGCCTTGTCACGCAGCGGGCCGGGTTCGATCCCCGGTCGGGCCAGTTTTCTTGGGTGAGGTATTTATTGGGGTTTTTCCTCGCCTGTAAGACAAATGTCAGGAAAACTTTAAGGCCCAAACGGTCCCCGAAATCATATAGCCATCATCATCATCATCCTTCACCGGTGTGGAAAGCAATGGGAAGTTACCACACCTACAATTCCCTAGTAAAGCTGCAAGCATAGCATGAAAATGCTATGATTGCAGTGAAGGACCTGTCTTCGGGCAGAATTACTATGGATGGATTGTTGTCAATGAAGCCAACACACGTAAAAAGGGACACATCCATACACCAGGTTATAATCAGCACTTCCTCTGTAATAACAAATGTTTGTATAAAAAAAACAACCTCCATATGACATTCCACACAGTTAAAGAAATGAACCCACATGATGCAGCTGAAATTATAGAAATCAATGTCTGGAAAGACAAATACCATACCAAAACATATGGAATTTATAGTTCCCTCTATAACAAAAACTTAACTTGGATAGACTGAACCTGAACAACTATGTTATAATAGTTGGAAACTTCAATGTGGGGATACAAATATAGAAATGCCCCTGGCAAATTAGATGAAGAATTTCTATAGGCTAATCCAGTTGAACTACTCTACAAGAAAGATGATCCACCTACATACCTCCACTAACAAATCTAGACCTGGCCATTGTACCAACATATCTAGCTAGCTCCACAATACACTCTTTAATAGACAGAGCAGCCAACACAAAAGATGAAAATGCAGCATGAAAAACCAGAAATATAAACCACAAAAACCAGCAGGAATTTTAAAAGAGAAATTGGGAGAACTATGGAAAGGAGATTGAACAGATGCTCCAAACCAACATGAGGAAAAAAGACCAAAATATATATTGAAACATATTACCACAGTAACAATAATTAAGAACAAAACATACTTAGAGGAATGATTAGGAAATACAAAGGCCTTTTGAAATGCCAAACTTCAAATACTACAAGCGAAAAGAAACAGGTTAAGAAAGGTAGCAGAAAAGACAAAGGGACCAACAGATGTTCAGAACTGGAAAAGATAAAATGCCATCCTGAGAAGAGAAATGAATGAAGAGAAGTGAACAAGTTTCCATACATTTACACAAAATGAGGCTACTCACCAAAATGGAACACTATTCACAATTTCATAAATAGAATGGGCTACAAGAATGAGAAGAATAAACAACCAGTAAAAGTAAACACCCAAGTTATCACAAGAAATGGAAATAACAAAATGGGTTAATTCCCATTATGTCAAGGAACATACCCACAACCACTTATGAAAAGAACACTCAAAAAGCATATTTACAAATCGCAAGTAAATACAAAAAATGAAACATTCAGTGATAACTTTAAATTGAAGAATTAGAAGAACCTGTAAAAAGACCAAAACAAAGAAACAATCTGAACCCAATGGAATATTCCTTGAATTTGTTAACAATTTGGGATTCTTTGGCAAACAGACTATTAGAGTTTTCAACAATGTATGGCAAGGAAAATCCAGCATACCTTCAGACTTGAAAAAGCAATTGTTATTCCAATCCTGAAGGCAGGCAAACTCCCAGAAAAAATTGGAAGTTATTGACCAATACCATTGACATCAGTCCTGAGCAAGGTGATGGAAATAATGGTGTCAGATTGAACTTGTTTTTGGAAACACAGCAGCTATTAACTCCAGAACAAGCAGCACCTAAGCTATCAACATGCCATCAATTAATAAAATTCACCCAAGCCTTCAAAGAAGCATTCAATAACAACTTCAGCATCTTGGCCGTTTTTGTTGATCTCAAAGGTGCCTATGACTAGGAGTGGAGCAATAAACTCATTTGGAAACTACAACAATTAGGTATAAACAGTAGACAACTTCGGTGGACCGAGTCATTTATCTCCCTATGTTGAATTGCCAATAAATATAGATATTGTATGGTGCCCTACTTAGAGACCAAAGTAGGTCAACCACAAGGAGCAGTCACCAGCACAACTCTCTTCCATGCTTATATAAATGACACCTAGACGAACTAAAAAAAGTTAACTCAATTGTGCCATGTTTGCTGACAATATCATATTACGGGCATCAACAAAAAACCTTAGCAGAAAACAGAATGAACATCTCAAAAATGCAATGAATGAAGCACTGACAAACCTACATTGCTGGGCCAAGAAAACAACATGTTGATCAACTTTACAAAAACTAACTATTAGCATTTCTCCTTGAAACACAAGAACAGTTACTTCAACCTAATAAATTAATAACCAACTAGCAAAGAGCAACTGTACAAAATACTTAGGTGTCAACAAATCGACCTGGAAGACCATATCAAAAAACTATAAAAAAATACAAAAAATCCACATATATTAAAGAGATTAGTAGGAAAAAAAGGAGGAGGAAGTACATCAGGCACATAAAGTCTATCTAAAACCAAAAATTCTGTATGGATCAGAAGTACTGGTAACAGCCATAGATATAGGAATGAGGAAGTTAGAAACCGGTGAACAGAATGCTCACGTCAAATTAGTTACCAACAGAGTTAAAACCACAGTACTAAGAATTTTGATGGAAACTTTCCAGTCCAGAATGAAGTAGGGGAAAAAAAAAAGCATGTGTAATGTGCTGATGTGCATGAAACTAAACAGCACTACCCCAAACATTACAGCTTTCTGATTCCCCACCACAAAAATTAGCCACTCATGCAATGTTCATGTACAAAACAGACATGCTCCTTAGAAATCATAATATGTCAAAAAGTCAAACAACAACCTTTAGCGATAACCCCACTGAACTACCAACAATACAATGCAACACTCACGATTAATGGCATTGAGAATAAATAAACATACATCCCACCTGATCAAGCTGAACAGCTCATCCTAGAAGTACCCAGAACCAGAATAGTTAAGAATATGCACAGATGGTTCAAAAATAAAAGTGAACTCTAATGCAGGAACTGAAGTCTTTTGTAAATTATTCAGCCACACTCTGCTGGTTCCAATAACTCTGCCTTCGATGGAGAAATCAAAGGCATAGAAGTTGCACTTAGAAGTCTTAATACAACTTAACCAAATTTAATAAAGCAATAGTCCTAGTAGAGTCTGAGACTGCCATCCAAGTTATTATCCAAAACAAAGTTCCAGAATCAGAAACTGTAAGAGAATGTCAAACACTATTGAAACCAGCAAAAGTGAGTTGGCTTTCAATGAATTCAATCTCACATTGGATTAAATGGAAATGAAATAGCAGAGACTCTCATCAAGAAAATAACAACAAAATAAAATGTCATTGATTCCTGAGCCACAACTGAAACACAAGACAACATCAATAGGGCATGGGATGCCAAGAAAACCAAAATATCCTAAGAAGCAACCAAAGGAAAATGATGGGAAAAAGCAGAACTCACAAATGAAGTTAAAATGAAGGGAGAAAAGGAAAACTGTCGCCCAGGCTAATGACAGGACAGGATGGTCCCCCCCTTCTCCATCACCTCCATCTTTTGGGAATGTATCCATCCAGCAGCCGCCCACTTTGTACTGATCCCCATCACGAAATGAATCAACAAAATTTGCTCCACTGTTCACAGCTGAGCCAAGATGCCCAAACAAGACAGGATTTTGTAAGCTTGTACTGGGAGGCTAGAGGGAAAACGTCATTATTACCAGGTCCAGTCATTTGATAAATAAATAAAATTAAGTACTTAGTGGCAATTTTAAAGAATAATCTTTACAAGAATTATTACACAACTACTATGAAGCTATAGAACATTTTAAATTCTGCTGTTAAAAAATTATACATATTTTTTTTAAGGTACAAAACCGTGAAGTATCATGGGGAATAAAGCAAATCTTTAGGTCTAATAGAAATAACATAATGTATCTACACATATTATTTTCTCTATTAAACTAATAAGGCAGGGGGTAATATTTATGAATTAACACACATTAAATCACCAAAAAATAATAATTTTACATCTTTTCACTAGGTTAATATAAATTTCTAAAACAAATGATAAAGAAGGACATGAAAGCCAAAGGCATACTTTAGTTTTTTAATTAATATTATACTTCTGACAAGATATATTATTCTCTGCAGAGTTTGTCTCTGTGTTGCTCAATGCATAAATGAAGTTATATATGACTATTTCAGTTCACATGATTATGTCTTACTAAAATAATTCATACTTATGTTCAAAAAGTACAATTTTTTAAAATTAAAATACAAAACACATTTATTGTAAAACTGTCCTGTATTATTGAAAATCTTCCCTACCATTTAAAAAACTGTACTAATATCCTTTTAAGTAATATAAACTAAAATACTTTTAATATGTAAAAGTGAAAATCATATTAATTCACAATGGAAGTGAAAATACTTGAAATACTCATCATAGTTAAGTAGAGTTGAGAAAAGAAAAGTTGACAAAAATAAAATTAGTACTCAACACATAATGTGAATAATTTATGCATTTTTGGCCAAGTGTTGTGAAAATATATATAAGAATGTGAACTGAATTAATCATATGTTACTAAATTCTATATGACAGCATAAACATACTATGTTCATTCACATATTAAATATCAATGTGATCAGTGATTCCATCAAACATGTTTCTTTATTAAATAATGGCTATACTTGTATTGTTATTATTATTCTTTGCTATATAGAAACATCTCCAAATTTTATTCAATATATTTTCTAAAATTCGGATATAGATTTATAAAAAAAATATCAACATAAAAAAAAACAAAATGTTTCATTTCAAATTATTTATTAATTTTATGAAAGTGCTACTTTAAATATTATAATCTATTGAAACCTGTTATTTCCTTTTCTTTTAAAAATGACGTTTGAGTCAAGCCTGAACCGGATGCAAGATAGTTAAAATGACCCTTAGAATAAATTCATAAAATTTTGAACAACAGTCAAGCCATAGGAAACTCAGATTTTAACTACTTCAAGAAATAAATCACATAATGTATAAATGAATTGATATATTTAAGATTTTTTAAAAATGTATTGAATTTATTATTATTATTATTATAAGTTTGTGTGTATGTTCCAATGCCATTCTCTACATTATTCATGCTTTGGGTTCCGAGCCACATCGGCAGACAACTTTATATATTCAGATGGTATGCATTAGTATTGTATACTGAGGGGGGAGTAAGATGAGTGTATGTTCAATTGATTGTGTTGTAGTGTAAGTATGTTTATAAGGGAGAAGATGAAACACACTCTTGTTGAAAACTACCAAGAGAACATTAGGCTTAACCATCCAACAACAAATTACCACAACAATACCACATCCCTTCTCAATATATGTACTGGAGTTCGGAATTTAATCCAAGCATCTGGTGCACAATTAGAAATTGTATCACCACCCCTCCTACATGTAGCACGAGTGGGGAATGGAAACTCCTTGTAGGAAAACCAGAGGGAAAGTATCAGATAGGAAGGCCAAGATTGAGATGGGAGAATAATATTAACCATGATTTGGGGGAAGAAGATTATACAGGGGATGATTGGAAAACATTAACTCAGGACAGGGATGTATGGAGAGCTTATATGCATGCGGACATGAATCCAGAAGTTCAATAGGGCCACTTTGTTATATCACCACCCCTCCTAGCCTCAAAATTGAAAATTTCACAATTAAAATTTCCAGCTATTGTTAGGGAAATTATGCTATGCATGCTAGAACAGATAACTATATGAACACAGATTGTAAATTATTTTGAATGCTATTGATTACATGACTAGCTACTATTGTGGTACCAATTGTAATGCCACATCTTTGATTCCTGTGTCTTACATTTGGTAGATCAGATTAGAATTTGAATAAGTTAGATTAGGATTTCAGTAGGTTAGCTATATTTAGTTTATGTTACAAAATTTATTCTAAGTTTAATAGATTTTCTTCTTCTTCTTTAGACAGTTTGGGTAGACATGCCAATAGAGCCCATCCTGGTGGAATTGGAGACAGTGATACCAAATGAGGTAAACATGACCAGTCTCTAACACAAGACTGACAATTCTGTTATACCAATGATTCAAGCCATCTTTGCAGGATCCATATTCAACTTTTATAAGATTCATGATGTGTTCCGTTGAGGTATTATTCAAAATTAATATAAAATTATGGAATATTCACCCTGAGAGGTCCGTCTCCTCAACTTAATTAATCATTTAACTGTAGCGCTTTCGGGACTTGTCCCATCATCGGCAGGATTCAAAACTGGTGTTTCACTGAAGATCCCGAAAGCGCTACAGTTAAATGATTAATTAAGTTGAGGAGACGGACCTTTCAGGTGAATATTCCATAATTTTATATTAATTTAGGATCCATATTGTTTATGTAACAATTTTTAGGTCATTTTTATGCAAATTATAATTTTTTTCCCCATAGGACATATGAAACGAATAGAGAATGAAAAAGGGGCATGGAAGCTGTAAGAAAACTACTATATAAATCACTATGAGGTTTAATTCAAATCATAAAAATTTTCACCTGAACTAGGACTTAAATCCAAGATATCTTGTTCTACATACTAGCGCACTAGTAAACTGTGCTATCCATGCATCTTACTTCTGACAGAAATTCTTCTTCTTGGACACAAAGCTGCGTAATGGCTTTGCAAACAAAGGTGCACAGGATTATGTAAGAGAGAGAAAAATTTCTGTCTGAAGTGAGACGCCTGGATAACATTGTTTGTTAGTGTGCTAGTATATAGAACTAGAGATCTTGGGTTCAAATCCCAGTTCAGGCAAAACATTCTCTCTTCAAGAATTAAGTAATTTGTCTGTTTTTTGGTGTTTTTATTTTAATTATGGTAGTGGATAATTTTCCTAACAATCCCCAATTTACAACTCCGCTTGGTGGTATTACAGTCAGGAAACAAGCATGATACTACCTAACCTAGTACAGCAAACATTATCATTATTATTATTATTTAACAGTGGGCACCGGAGGATTTGTACATACTTTATTTTACAGACTATAAGATGCACTTTTTTCTTCGAAAAATTGCTTCCAAAATTAAGGTGTATCTTACATTTGAAATTAATACAAAAATGTCCAGTGTTTGATTTAAAATTCCTGTCAGTCTTAAAAATGGCCATATATTCGATACCACGGGAAACCTATCTCTATCTGGCAACATTGGATTCAACTGGCAGCAGCAGTGCACCAATGCTACGAACGTGAGTTGTGGGGATTCACAAGCTGGCTAACACTGTCTCCCTCCTGCCCCAGAACACTGTCCAGCCTATGATGCATCATTGCAGTCTACGATGCTAGTGAACTTGAACAAATGGATGATGGATGAAACCCAACATGAATTCACGCTGAAGGGAGCTTTAAAACGACATACAATCAAACAAGTGTGTCAATGGATAAAACAGTCGTGGTCTAGAGTGAGAGAATACATTATTCTTAAATCTTTCAAGAATTGCAGCATAAATAACACTCGCAATGGCAGTGAAGACCATCTTATATATGAAGAGGATAATGATGACGACAAAGAAGAAGGAAGTTCAGATGACGATTTTCAGGGATTTTAAAGATCAGAACGGTTTTATAAACTAAGAAATTTTTTTAGTCTGGCTTTGCAATCCAATAATAAAAATGGTAAAAATGTTTTTTTTTTAAATTGTTTAAAATTAAGGTGCATCTTATAGTCCATAGTGTCTTATAGTCCGTAAAGTATGGTATTGTTAAACCACTATGATACTGAGGATGGAACGGAAACTAAGTTCCGAAACTAGTTTATAGTTAAATAAGAAGAATAATATGAGGCGAGTGATAAAACATTTTACCTAAATTGTTAAATCAGTTCACTTAACATATTGTGTACTTTGGTTCATGTTAGTGAACAAATCTTGATATCTCATGCTTAAACTTGCAATTTAACATTTTAATAGCTATTTTACAAGGAAAGTTTCGGTTTTCCTTTTTGTCCACAATTTACTGAAAAAAAATTATATCACTGACTCTTTTATTTTAAAAAAGAAAGAAAAAAAAAGAAGCATAATAAAAACTACTTACTTACTTACTCACTGGCACTATCGAACCCGTAGGTTCATGGCCGCACGGACATAAGCTCTCCATACATCCCTATCCTGAGCTAATGCTTTCCAATCATTCCCTGTATAATCTACTTCCCTCAAATCATAGTTAATGTTGTTCTCCCACCTCATTCTTGGTCTACCAACTGGACGTTTTCCTTCTGGCTTTCCTACAAGAAGTTTCCATGCACGTCTTTCATTCCCCATACGCGCAACATGTCCTGCCCATCGCAGTCTACGGGACTTAACTGTTCTTATTATATCTGGCTTCCTATAAAGACCATGTAGTTCATTGTTATGTAGTCTTTTCCATTCACCTGTCTGTTCATCTCTCTTTGGTCCAAAAATTTTCCTAAGAACTTTATTCTCAAATACTCGTAATCTCCTTTCCTCCCTTAAAGTAAGAGTCCATGTTTCGCACCCATACCAATCGAAGGGACTATTATTATGCTTTCAAGTCTTATATGAGAATTTTCCGGAAGAATCGGAAAATTTTCTATAGGATCGTAACAGGCCTTGGCCTAATACTTGGAAGGAAGAAGAAGAATAATAATATAACTGGTAGAATAATAGTTTTATATATTTTCAGCTTAACGTTTTTTGAAAGGAGTTGGGACATCAAAAGTCTCTGCAATGCATAATAGCATGCATTTCCAGAATTGAGCCTATGTTTAATTTCTTTGTGCATCTCATTCCTATTTTGTGATTATTGTTCCTAGGTATTTGAATTCAGCCAATTCCTCAAAATTTCCCTCATTTGTCATTAGCTGTCCATTTCCATTATATAATGTATTTCTACGTGTGACCATATATTTAGTTTTACTCCCTACATTTTTTATATCTTTTTAATTTAAATTTTTAAACTGATTATATTAAGTCAACTTAAGTAATTTTAAATGTAAATTTAAGCAACAAAAATTAAAACAATATAATGCATTATAAAAGCTAAAATTTAACCATACATTAGTTTAGAGAAAATTAATTTAAGTAATAATGAATATGAATTCACCACACAAAAAAATATATAATTGTTTGAATCTTAAAGATACAAATTTAACTGACATTAATCACATATATTAAAAATTAAAAATATATTCTAACTTTTTTACATCACTTTGTTGTTTATATGGTAAGGTACTGAATACTGACAAATGCAATTTACAGCCCATGTTAGTCTGAACCAGTCACAGTCAACTATCTTTGAAATATTAAATTCTTGAACCTAATTTGCAAATATTTCTGAAAACAGTAGGTCGTTCTACCAAAACATTATATTAATATTGTTCTTAAATATTCTTAAGCAAGTGAATTTTCATATTCATAAATTAATGAGTCATATTTTTTACATCTTACCTCATATCTTATGTTTCTTTAAACATGGGAACTAGTTTTCAAGAGAAGGACCTCTCTCATTTTCAACCAACATTATGAGTCATAATGTCAGTTGAAAACAAGAGAGATGGTTCTCTTCAAAACTAGTTCCCGTGTTTAAAGAAACATAAGATATGAGGTAAGATGTAAAAATACGACTCATTAATTTATGAATTAAGAACCTCATAATGTTATTTCCCCATATTTAATTATGAATTTTCATATCTTTGGAGAATTCACTCCTGTCCTGAACCTTGATAATCTGTGACCAGAGATATCAGGTTCAAATCCCAATTTAGGTGTATATTTTTTCTTCAAATAAAATCTGTGGCTTGTTTAAACTCTAACAATTAATTACGTTAATAAAGTCACATTCTCCATTCCCATTTAAAGTAACAATTAAAATAAGTTATTCATGTGATGTTTCTATATAGAATCCTAATCAGGAGCAAGTCCACTCAATGTACAATATAACCAGCATTAAGAATTACACTGAAAATTCATCAAATATATGAACATTTGGGAGTTAGAGTAACAATAGCAAATGCAGTATCATAAAATAAGTGATGAAGACCTGGCTGTAGGTTTAATTCTCATCATGACAAGTTGCATATAACTGATCTTCACCATTAACACTTTGAATGACAATGCATTTTGAGTGATTTTTCTCTTTTAATGGTTTTAATAAAATTTCTGGAGAATTGAGGATAAAGAGGAAATAAATACTGCGAAATTTAAAAAATGATTGTGTAAGACTTTCAGTATGCAATAACATTAAATATAAAGTGTGGAAAAGAACTTTAACGACAGACTTTCACAGGTTGCTCATATATCAAACCCACAGTTTTTTTGACTAATGTGCTGCTGGTGTATTATATATGTAGCATGTCTTTTGGAATATAATCTAGTGCCAGAAATGTGACAACTAGCTGTGATCCACAATACAGCTTTGGACCATAAGATGGGTTCTGATATATTATAAAGAAAAATTAAAAATTAATCAATCCTCAATGAAGTTAGTATTAGAAAGTGATTCACAGAGAGTGAGCGTGCACATGAAAATGCTCATCTTACTATTGACCAATCACTATCCATGTTGTTGTCTAATATGGTGCACCTAACACTGAAGCCATTAGCAGTCTTGCTCACCAATACTTTGAGGTCTTAGAATCTTCGTGTTTGACAGCGATGCAATTGTTCAAATAGGCTTCATCCATTTCTTCATCTGGATGATTGCATAAAATGCATTTTGGTGAAGTCAGAACATTAATGTTGTGAAGGTGTTTTGCCAGACAGCCGTGGCCCCTTGTCATTCTAAAATGTACTACTTCTGTTTTCCTTGGTAAGTCTGGTATGTCAAAATTTTTTGTTAAGCATTCCCATTTTTTTTTTTCTTTTTGTTTCTGGCTACTGTTTGAAATCTATAGTCATTCATAATTTTGGATTAAAACTTTAAGTGGTGTTTCACCTTACAGTAAGGCGTTGGTTTAGATTTAGGCAATTGTTCAATACAAGATTATTTTTAGTGAGAAAATCAGCTGTTTCATTACCAGCAATTTTACAGTGGGAGGGAAAGCCATTGAAGGACAACTTCTTTACCACAATTTTTTAGTTAAAAAATATTGGCATCTTTTAAAAGAAATCTAAATTTATATTTTCTCTAACTTCGACTTCATTATTACCCAGTGTAAGATACATATATTAATTGGCGTTTCTCGTATAATTTATCATGTTTATATTATTATTATCATGGTGAGTATTATTATTGTTATTATGGTATAAAATGTTTGTTTGTACATGAAATATACATTGCTACATTTAATGTATCTTTAACTGTTTATAATTAGTATAACGTATATCTATATTTGTCAAATATTTATTTGTATTTGTGCTGGTTGAGTGTAAAAGAAGGCCTTATGGCCTTAACTCTGCCAGAATAAATAAAACATTATTATTATTATTATTATTATTAATGTCATAGCACTCTTTGCAATCAATTTTTTTTGGTAAATAGACTGCCTGGATAGCTGTTTTGGAATCACAGAGAACACATTTGGTAAACATAGTTTTCAGTGTTGTAGGTTTTGGAGAGAGATTTTTATAGAATGAATTTTGCCATCAAAATTTGTTGTTCCTATTCCAGCATCAGAGTAAAAGGAAAAAAGGGAGCATGTTCCTCCTGCTCCAGCACCAGTTTCAGCATCTGTGAGTGTGTCAACAGTGTAGATATGAAGCCAGTCCTCTGTAGGATATCTGGTGTAGATAGTTGTTAGAATTTTAAATGTTTTCTCTAGTTCTTTCACTTTCTTAAGGAAAGTTATATGGGTGTTCAGTCTTCTTTCTTCTACTTGTTTGTTTCTCCATGTTTCTTCTGAATATCTGACTAATTGTTCATATTGTAAAATTACTTTTTCTGAATCTACATTTGTCATATGATTTTGGGAATCTACAGTCCTCTGTTATTCTTGCTGTGCATTATGTCATATAGAGGCTAGCATGTTAATTGTAACACGGTTTTAATTCATTCACATCTAGTTACCTGTATCTAAACATCATTGGTGTGGCATACATGTGATTAAGATATCACCAATAGTGAAAAATAAAATTTTTGGGTGTAGCCATTGGAGACCGAGAGTGAATGAGAAGACATCTGACAACACTAATGTTCGCACCAGCTGGGATCACAAATGTTAATCATAGTAAAATCTCATGTGTTGTAGTAATGGTATATAAATATTCACACAACCTTTCTGAACAACCTACAAAAGTTTGTCAGTAGAGTTTTGCACCATTCTGAATAATATGGGATTATATGACATTTGACATACCACATTTTTCATAATTAATTTCGACATATTACTCTCTGTCATGCACCATAGCCGAGTGGTTAAGGTAAAATGCCTTGGCACAGAGCTATGGGACTTGCGCTGATTCGAGTCACCATGGGGGAAGAAATTTTCTCACAGAATTTCAGCCAGTATGGGACCAATGCCACCCAGCATTGTGAAGCATTTAAGTAGCTACAATAAGTAGTGGCTGCAGGTTGAGAAAACTAGCTATAACAGCTGGGGGAACCGACATGCTGACCACATGTCACCCCTACACTGGCTGGATGATCGTATACATCTGTGATAAACACATGTGGATGTGAGGCCAGCAGCAGGCTGATAGGCCAGGCCTTCTAGGCCTGTTGCGCCACATAGTTTATGCTACTTAGTAATTCCACTGGCCTGTCAAACCTAAAAGTTCATGGCCATATGTCCCTATTGTGAGCAATTATTTTCCAGTCATTGTCTACATGATTCACCTCCCTCAAATCATTGTTAGTTATTCTCACACCTCATTCTTAGCCTATCTACTGGGCTCAGGTTTTCCTACAAGAATTTCTCATGTCCCTCTTTTACCCCTTATTCGTACCATATGCCCTACCGATCACAGTCTACAGAAGAATAGTTATTACCTCTGGTCTCACACAAAGACCATGGAACTCTCTGTTATGTAGTTTTCTCCATTCATTTGTCTGTTTCTCTTTGGTCCAAACATTTTCCAAAGAACTTTATTCTCAAATATTCCTAATTTTTCCTCCTCTCTTAAAGTAAAAAACTGATTAGAAACTAGATTTTGCATACATTGACTATAACTGGAAAAATCACCATTTTATATATATTTGGTTTTACATTTTTGAAAGAAGTTGAGATGACAAGAATCTCTGTAATGCTTAATACCATATGTTTACAGAGTTGAGCCTATGTTGAATGTTTTTCTGCACCTCATACCTGTTTGTAACTTCATTCCTAGATATTTAAATTCTTTATAATATCCCTCATTTCATTCCCATTTAATAATGTATTTCTATGTGTGACCGTAATAGAATGTGAGTATTGGCTTTTAGCATACCTTCATTATCACCTACTTCATCAGCATATACCAACAGCTGATTAATACCATTGAGTTGTATATCCTCTTTATCCTCTAAAGATTGCATGCTGTAATACAAATTTGAATAGCACAGAAAACAGTGTACCTTCTTGCTCTAATCCATTCCAAAATTTAAAAACTACCCGAAAACTGTTTGCCTACCTATACCCTATTCTTCTTACTATTTAGCCAGATTCAAAATACATACCACTGTTAAGCTTATTCTCGTTTGACATACAAAATTTTGCATACTTCATTTGGACACACCAGTTTATTTCATACTTACTTACTTACTCACTGGCACTATCGAACCCGTAGGTTCATGGCCGCGCGTAAATAAGCTCTCCATACATCCCTATCCTGAGCTAATGCTTTCCAATCATTCCCTGTATAATCTACTTCCCTCAAATCATAGTTAATGTTGTTCTCCCACCTCATTCTTGGTCTACCAACTGGGCGTTTTCCCTCTGGCTGAACCCATGTCCGCATTTCTTGACGGTTGTATTTTTACGGTGAAAGATCGTCACTCTTTCGACCAAGGTACTTTTTTCGTCTGGCTTATCACCTTCGATCAGTCCGGCAAGGGTAACCCTATCGGCAGCAATGCTACCGCCGGCATAGCTCTCAGGATCATTTAAGCACGCAAGCCACTCCACCACGACAAGGTAAAGATACCATGGAGGGAATTTATTTTATAGCTATATATTTTACATAAATTACAAATTTAACTAATTCACTGGCACTGCCATATCCATAGCTTCATGAACATAAACACAGATATAAGCTCTCCATACATCCCTATCCTGAGATTTTTCCAATTATCTCCTGTATCTCTCTCAAATCATGGTTAATGTTACTCTCCAATCTCATTTTTGATCTATTTACTAGGCACTTTCCATTTGGTTTTCCTACAAGGAATTTCCATGCCCCTCTTTCATTCTCCATTCTTGCCAAATGTCCTGCTATTTGCATTCTATGAGACTTAATTGTTCTTATTACATTAGTTGCTCATATAGATCATGTAGCTCATTGTATGTACATTACAGCCGCCAGATCTCCGGCTCTCAAGTTTAGGTTATACGAGGGATAAAGGGAGAAATAGTTGAGTGAGAGTAGATGTCTGCCACAACCAATCACTGCTCTTGACACAGCTATAGTGCACTAGTAAGGTTTGAAATTGCTGAGACGTTGTCAGCCGTATGTCTGCTAACCGCATACATAAAGAGGCCCCTCCCACTGAATATCCAAATCGGCAACACTGTCGTGAAAACGTCAGAGCCAGAGAATCAGTGGCTGGGGTATAGTCTTTTCCATTCACGTGTCTGTTAGTCTCTATTTGGTCCAAAAATTTTCTTAAGAACTTCAATCTCAAATACTGGTAATTTTTTTTCTCTCTCTCTTAAAGTAAGAATCCATGTTTCTCATCCATATAACTGGGAGAATAACAATTTTGTATATTTTCAGTTTTACCATTTTTTTTAGAGAAGTTGGGATGGCAAGAGTCCTTGAAATGTGGGTAATAGCATCCAACAATTAAATTTTGTCGCACAATTCTGAGATATTCTGAATTCTTCCTAATCTTTTACATTCTTGATATCTTTAAGTGATGCTTTTTAATGTCTGATTTCACTCTTTTATACTGAACACTTTTCCTATTTTTAATTCTTCTACTTAAGTCTATAAGGAATTCATCTTGTTATTTCATTAATTTATTTTATGAAGAAGAATAAAGATTAATTAATTTTTTCCAACAAACAATTGACATCACCTATGCCAACTCTAACTAACTCACTAACACTATCGAATCTTTAGGTTCATGGCCACACAGACATAAGCTCTCCATATATCCCTGAGCTAATATTTTCCAATCATTTCCTGTATAATCTACTTCCCTCAAATATTAGTTAATGTTATTCTCCCAACTCATTCTTGGTCTACCAACTGGGTGTTTTCGCTCTGATTTTCCTACAAGAAGCTTCCATGCACATTTTTCATTCCCCATTTGTACCACATGTCCTGCTCATCACAGTCTATGAGACTTAACTATTCTTATTATATCTGGCTTCCTATAAAGACCATGTAGTTCATTGTTATGTAGTTTTCTCCATTCACCTGTCTGTTCATCTCTCTTTGGTCCAAACATTTTCCTAAGAACTTTATTCTTAAATACTTGTAATCTTCTTTCTTCCCTTAAAGTAAGAGTCCATGTTTCGCATCCATATAATATAACTGCCAGAATAATAGTTTTATATATTTTCAGTTTAACGTTTTTTGAAATTGAGACATCAAAAGTCTCTGCATTGCATAATAGCATGCATTTCCAGAATTGGGCCTACGTTTAATTTCTTTGTGCATCTTATTCCTATTTGTGATTATTTTTCCTAGGCATTTGATGAATTCAGTCACTTCCTCAAAATTTCCCTCATTTGTCATTAGCTTCCATTTCCATTATATAATGTATTTCTAACAACTCTTCAAGTAGTGTAACTATGCAATGGAATCATGCCATCAGCTACGGCTGGAAACATGTAATGAAGAATGAATGAATGAATGAATGTATTTCTATGTGTGACCATATGTTTAGTTTTACTGATATTTTCTTCCAGTCCCAATTTTTTAGTTGTTACTCAATAGTGTGTGTGTGTTGGCCTTTAGTATCTTTTCACTATTGCCCAATAGCACTACATCATCAGCATAAACTAACAGCTTATTAATACCATTGAGTTGTAACCTATGCCAGCTCTTAGTTAAATTATTTGTTCTACATCCATTATAGATTGTATTGGTTCCACAATTTCAGGATATTACAGTGGTATTCATCTCCTTCCACTGATGTATGACCTGTCAGACTATACCATTATTTCTATAAATCCTCTAGCACTTGATAATAAGTATCCTCTGTAGATGTGAAAATAAGTTCAATATAGGATGAACATTATACATTTGAGTTGCATTCAAATAGTATTGGATAAACAATCTATATTATTAAGGTAGAATTTTTATCACTCACCTCATATTGTTCTTCTTATTTGACTATAAACTAGTTTCGGAACATAGTTTCTGTTCCATCCTCAGTATCGCCATGATCGTTGTTCTGTCGTCTTGAAGAGCTGTCCTTCGCTCCTTCAGGTCATGACGATACTGAGGATGGAACAGAAACTATGTTCCGAAACTATTTTGTAGTCAAATAAGAATATGAGGTGAGTGATAAAAATTCTACCTTAATGAATATACCTCATAGTGAGAATTCCTAAAATAAGTGATCTATATTATGACAGAATGTGAACATTATACCTGAATCATATTTGTTGAAGACTTCTTGATTGAACAGTTCTCTTCCCAAAAACAGAACTGAGCATTTACATAGTTCTGTGCACATTAATTATTACCATGTAAGTCACTTAGGACGCTAGTTGAGGGGAAAAGTTATTCTTTTGGGAATAATTTCCACAAATACTTCACTTTTTAAGAAATCATATGCTAATGGGATTGTGAATACCTATGTCATTATCGCTGGTGCCTTTCACAAACCTGTATCCTAACTGACTTAGATTCCTAAGGTTATTACTGAAAAAACATAATACATTTTCCTTCCATTTCACCTTAAAAATTTTCTCATAATAGAAATCTTTCACCCCTCCTTGTATTTATATAGGCAACTGGAATTTCATGTAATTTTATTCAAGACTCCTTCTATTTAGGGGTGTACCCACTCGACAATGGCAGTTCATTTACTTATTCAGCAACTTCTTCTGTGATACGTGTTAAAAGTATTCATTCACATGAACAAAATGGTCTTGTAAAATTCTCACTGAAGGTTCTTCATGATGCATTGCTGTTTGTTGTTGTTGCCAGTGGCTTTCGAGATTGTTGACCTAAGTAATTTTTCCCTACCTTCTCAATACAGAGCTTCCAAGTTTCCAGTTTTCTGTTTATTTTTATCTAGTTTTCTGCAGTTGAGAAGGTGTTCTTTGTTTTTAATCACATTACAGTTGTCACAGAGTGGGCAGCATCTCTCCACTGCCGGTTTCATCCTTAAGAGGTATTCTTGAAGGCAATTATGTCTTAAAATTAGCCGGAACTGAGCTGCGCCAATTTTTCTAGGGTTTGACACTAAGGCTTTATATTTATGCAAATCTTCACAAACTTCTTCCATCATATACATGGTGCACCGGAACAATGCAAAGAAGATTACAATATGGCAAGCTTCCCAACAAGAAGAAACTCTACCATTAATCAACAGCATTTTTCAACACTATTTTGGAATGCAGGAGGTTCTTCATGATGTTCAATTGATCATCCTGTAATTGTTAAAACTATACATTTTGCTTTAATCTGTTCTATGGTGGATATATGGGTCCTCTTTTAAGAATGCTCTATTTTTACTTTCACATCAATTAATGCATAGCCAGCAAGATCTTTTATTCCTTGGGTAAGTGCATAGTTTATGATATGAATACGGTAAATGCACTTTTCCTATGGACATTAGTGTAAGTACACTTACAATGATTTTCTACAAGTGTATCAACAGTAAGTATCATTGAAAAGTCAGAGTGAGTATTAAAATAAAATTATATTCCTCTTCCAATATTAGATAGGCTATGACACAATATGTATGCAGTAAACAAAATAATGGCAACTGAAATATTTAATAACACGGTTTTATGCCTAACATGGTATATCAAAAGGAATTATTCTAATAAGAATATGTCAAAATGGAATCTGGCAAAAGATATTGTGCTTTATAGTAGTATGTCAAAATTGAGTATGCAACATTTAATATACCTAACATATTGCTATGAATAAATGGTGCTCAATCAAATCAATAAAGATTCTTATTTAAAAATAATATAATTAAGCAATTCAAATATTTTATCAACTATTTCATATTTAGGTTAATATTTTTTTATCAAAACCAGTGTTAGCAATTTAATTCTTCTTCTTCCTTCCAAGTATTAGGCCAAGGCCTGTTACGATCCTATAGAAAATTTTCCCTCCGGGAAATTCTCGTATAAGACTTGAAAGCATAATAATAGTCCCTTCGATTGGTTGCTGGCCAAAGGAAGGAGCAATTTAATTTTGTTTTATAATTAACACTTTAAATAATATTCATGTTTAAAAATGTCATATTTTACTTGTAATGTTTTTTTTTAAGTGGCTGGAAATACAAAACACATACATATGTGAGTGAGTATAAATTGCAATAAAATAAATATCTGTCTCATTTAGATGTGATAAAATCCAAAGGATGATAATGCTAATATGAGCCAAACGGTTTCATTGCCTCAGTACACTTCTTAAATTTCAAATAAAGAAAGAAAGTCTTCATTGTGAAAGTCGATAATGATGCAAGCAATCTAAATCTTCTCCAATATTATTCATAAACATAACGTCTCATGAATAAAATGCGTAAAACTTAAATAACCAGGCATAAGACCAAGAACCAAAGCATTATGCCTGACTTATATCAATAAATAACCAGGCATAAGACCAAGAACCAAAGCATTATGCCTGACTTATATCAATAAATAACCAGGCATAAGACCAAGAACCAAAGCATTATGCCTGACTTATATCAATAAATAACATTCTGTGTAATTTTTACAAATGCTGGTTAATTTACAAAAAATTTACTAACTACAATAAATGAATAAAATTCACTGATCAATATTTTAACTTATATCTGAATGAACATCTTATGATATAACAGTAAAATACAGTTTTAACAAGATTGCCCCACTGGCTGAATGAAAAATAAGCACATCAGTAATTTTATCAGCATTCCAACTATAATTAAACAAAAGTTAATTTCTTCATATAGATCAAATCATAGAAATTATATCACAGATTTACAATTCTGTAATGCATATCAGGGAGACAATGAATACAAAATGAAGCGTGTCTAAAAGACATTAATATGTATTCATATGTTCAATTAGTGATACTTCTTTCTGTATTCATATAAATTACAACAATTTTCAATAAATGATATACTAAGTTATGAAAGCTTTATAGAAAAAGAAAAATAAGATATGAAAACATACAATTGGCAAGGAAAAATAATAACAAAAGAAATATTCACTATTCTATGATAATACAATAAAGATATAATAAACAAATATATTGACTTGCAATTTTCAAATATATGAAACTGTTAATATTTCTTTGATGAAATGATTTTGGATTATGATAGTTAAATAATATGACCTATTATATTTGAAGAGAAAAATTTTTGCCTAGACCGGGACTCGAACCCGGGACCCTTGGCTTTCCGGGCCAAGTGCTCTACCAACTGAGCTACCGAGGCGAGTTACGATCTAGACGCAAATTTTTCTCTTATGTACGTTGTAAAAAAAAAAAATTTGCGTCTAGATCGTAACTCGCCTCGGTAGCTCAGTTGGTAGAGCACTTGGCCCGGAAAGCCAAGGGTCCCGGGTTCGAGTCCCGGTCTAGGCGAAAATTTTTCTCTTCAAATATAATTTATACTTCTATGAGAAGTGTTAAATTAATAATAAAATCGTCAATATGACCTATGTTTGCTTATATTCATCACATCCTACAAGCATCAACTAGACATCAATCCAATCCATGACTGTTGGACAGTGTTTGATAATATTACTTCATTCCACAAAAATCATTACGATAATAAAGTTCATGTCACCAATATTCAATAAGCTACAAAACAATTGATTGCTTCTTTAGACAACTCATCAATAGATATTGCCAATTGCAAATAATACAGAGCTTTCAAAATTTAAAAAAAAAAACTCCTTAGTGGATAGCAAGACATTGTCAAATTTTTGGAAATGAACAGGCAGATATCTTAACCAAGAAAGACACTACAGTTTTCCAAACTCAAAAGAAGATACTTCTTATTTCAGAGTTAAACGATACATAAGGAAAATACTGAATGACCACCAAGTTACAAAGTCACAAACAGGACATCACAGAAACAACGGAACACCTCAATTCAGGACCTACCTGATTGGTCCAAAAGGAATTCTATAGTGCTTTTCCAGTTGTACACAGGACATGACTGTCTATCATAACATCTCAACAGGTTTGGAATAGCAGAAACTCCGTATTGTAACCTGCATCATTGACAATAAAACATGGATAAACAACACCTTCAACAGTGCCCTAATGTGAATGCCACTAATGAATATGAATGATACTGAGCAGCAAGATGCAAAATGGGACACTAGCATGGTCTCCTTGTTTAATCACTTAATTTGTATATTTCTCATTGTGTTTGAGGATTTTCGCAGATGATTATCAACATGGCAGCCATTGGATATAAACAAATAAATATTCAGTTCTTTAAGAATCATTCGAAGATTATCTTCCCACTTATACCTAGACCTTCCTCAAGGATTTTGCAACACAAATTTTGAAAGAATTTTTATAGTCACCCATTCAAACTAAACGACTTTCATATCTCAATCATATATCTTTCAATAAATAGAAACGTCCTATAATCAGAAACAAAATATATAACATGATTTCAATATTTCTTTTAATGACTAGATGCATCACTTTCCCTACTATTTTTTATTGATTTTATTTAGTGCCAGACCATCCCTATAATGTTGCTTAGGATGTGTGAATTGTTGACTAGCATCCATGTATCCTTGTTCAATTCCTGCCTATGCCATAGAAATATTTCTTTGTATATAAGGTCTAAAATGAGCTCTACTCAGCTATCTGAAGACAAGTGAGAAAAACACTAAACTTTTTTTTTTCAATATAGTAAAACAAACAGAGGAGAACCTAATATTTGCACTTTTAACTAAAGAATTCCCATGTTCGAGTCTGCATATATTAAACACTCACACAATATTGGTTTATGACAGGGAGACTGAAGAGAAGATTATTACAAACAGCCGAGATGTGATTCATGAGGAAGACTGCAGAATACTCATTACCTAAACACCAGCAAAATGAAGAATTTCTAGAAGAATTGGAAATTGGCCCAATTATCCACTACATCAACCAATATAGTCTTCAGTGGAAAGTACACATGGAGAAGATGTCTTTTGAAATATGACCAAAACAAACTTTTATATACAGGGTGGACCGCTCGAATGGACCTAATTTCAATTGCTTGTTACTGGCAAACGGTTGAAGATAGAAACTTAAAACAACGTTCATAGTACAGAAAAACTCACCAAGTTTCGAATCCTGTCGGTAGATGGCACAAAGATACGTTTCTCGTTCTTAGATTTAATTGTTTGTGAAAATGGCGACTCCGCAGATGAAAGCGCAAGCTGTTTTGTGGTATGCGGAGTTTAAATCAATCATTAGAGTTCAAAGGGAGTTCCGGCGTGTGTTTAACCGTGATGCTCCAACTGCTAGAAGCATAAAGAAGTGGCGTGATGATACATTATTAGCTACAGGATCTGTGTTGAAGAAGCATGGTGGTGGTCGCAGAGCATCCGATGAAATGGTAGCAAATGTTCAAGCCGCATTTTGAGCGAAGCCCCCGGAAGTCATTAAGAAGAGCTTCGCGGGAACTTCAAATACCAAAATCGACATTACAACGGATTGTCCACAAACGCCTGAAACTGCACGCATATAAAGTGCAGTTAGTGCAACGTCTGGAGCCGAATGACATGCCGAAACGAGTGGAATTCGCCAATACGATGCTGGACCGTCTCGGCGCTGATCCTGACTTCATGACCAAGATTTTCTTCTCGGACGAAGCCACTTTCCATTTGTCAGGCAAGGTAAACCGGCATAATGTGCGGATCTGGGGATCGGAGAATCCTCACGCTATTCAAGAGCATGTTCGTGATAGTCCGAAGATGAATGTTTGGTGCAGTTTGTCACATAATAAGGTCATTGGACCGTTTTTCTTCGCCGAGAAAACTGTTCGTGGTACCACATATCTTGACATGCTGGAGCAGTTCTTCTCTTTCCACAAATTGAACAACTGCAGCCTAACATCGTTTTCCAGCAAGATGGTGCTCCTCCCCACTGGTCCAATGAAGTTCGTACGACTTTGGACAACATTTTCCCTGGCCGTTGGATTGGTAGGGGAGGACCAATCGCGTGGCCCCCGAGATCTCCCGATTTAACACCACTGGATTTCTTTCTCTGGGGCTATGTCAAAGATAAAGTTTACACCACCCCAGTCAAAGACCTTCGTGACGGCGCATCATAGAGGCTATTGAGAACATTCCAGAAGACATACTCCAACGTACTTGGCAAGAAATTGTTCATCGCTTTGATATCGTCACAGTGACTGCTGGGGCTCATATAGAGATGTGGTGATCTGGATATCAAAACTTGGTGAGTTTTTCTGTAATATGAACGTTGTTTTAAGTTTCTATCTTCAACCGTTTGCCAGTAACAAGCAATTGAAATTAGGTCCATTCGAGCGGTCCACCCTGTATATTTCAAAGGGATGTTAAATTTTGGGAAGGCTAAGACCATAACAGACCCACTAGGGTTTAATGCTTAGAAAGTTGATATGATTATGACTAAAGAAGAGAACTGTGGGAGAGGAGTTATAAAAATAATATAAAACACAGAATTGTAATTTAAAAAATTATAATTTGACAATTTAGAGATATTAATAAATAATTGCAATGCTGATTAAAATTGTAGTAGCGAACAGCCGATCTCAAGGACTAACATAAAACACTTTCCATGAGTTATATGACTAATTATTTCTGTCCTGGAAACTCTCAATTTATAACTGTGTTAAAATATATTCTTCGTTTCAAAACACAGCCAATGGTAGAGAGTTTTTCATTACAAGGATGTGACTAGACGGAATGTAAATTGTATTAAAAATAACTGTTATCTAAAATGTCAAGTAAAAAAATAAAAATAGAATAACAAAAAGAAAATCATGAAAATACACTGAGAAATCTTTAAGCTATAAAATAAATTGCCAAAAATTAATATTCAATTCGAAGTTAATTAATAATTATTATAACCAAAATTTAGTAAACATGTCTTATTTGTTCTAGGGCGAATAAAATGAAACCATGCCAAAAGATTGCATTTACCAAATATATTAGTATGTCTGTCTGTGAAGTCCTGTATCTTATGTATTAGAAACAAATTTGAGACACATTTACACCTTATTTTATCTTTACATCTTCCAAGCACCTTCTTTTAGTATGTATCTACTGTTTTCGATATATAATAAAAATTGTCTTGGTATGCTTCATGCATTATTTCTTTATCTGTGATATTTTTATAAAGTATAAAGTAATATCACAAATTATATCAGAAAAAAATTCCTTTTTTCAAACTATTCTTTCTCATTTTAGAAAAGAAAAAAATTATTAAAAATTATTAATAGAAAATCTCATTCTTCCAAGTACCTATCAGACCAATAATTGACTTAAATGAAACAAAAGTTTCATATTAATTTTATGCATTCATTAACTTTCCAGACAGACATAAATTGTTGATCTTACACATTCAGGTATATATTTTTCTCTTCAAATAAAAATATAAATTATATTTAAACTCGTATAAAATAATTTTTGTATAAAGCAAGTGAATCAGCAACAATACAAAAACATATAAATATTAAATGGCCTATGATTGGTCAAAGACAGAGATAAATTTTGTTAATTACGATAAAAATAAATAAAGATTTTTTTACTATATCTTTGGATGCTTCACAATTACTTTCTGAGTTATCTCATATTTTAGATAACTTTTATAAACTTTGTACTGAAGTTAAGCTTTTAAATGTTTAAAAGTATCACAGATATGGATGAGTATTTCTATTCTCAATCAATTAAAAGAATCAAATTTAAAAAATCTTTTCAGTTAAGATTTTATGTAAAATATATAATGGATAATATGACTCCATGCTACATTTCAAGGAAATATTTATGTTAGGATATCTTACAAGGGTATATAAAAATGTATATAAATATACTTACTGCTAATGTATATATTTTTAAGCATTAAACTCAGTAACATTATCAAGCTATACAATTAAACTATCTCATTTTTAACATAATTCTGTCTTGAAAAATTCACTTTCTTAGTAAACAAATGCTGAATAGTCTACACATATTCAGTATTTATCATTAACATAATGAGAAAGTCAATTTTTTACTGTTATGAGGATTTTTCAAATCCTGCATTTACATAAAATAAAATACTTGTAATTATAATAATTAATAGTAGTTAAGAATTTTCAAATATTAAATAAAATACTTGTGTTCATTCAGATATTTTTCACTTACACTGTAGATATGATTTCTCTTAACAATCATTGTTAATCACTGTTTGATAAAAAACATGTCATTATGTTCTTGGCAAGTGTTATGAGTTTACTAACACATAAATCTAGTCTTAACAATATGCTTATGTCTATGTATTAAAATGTGAACTTGAAAGAAGACAAGTCAGCCGTTAAATCTTCAATGCAGCAAAAAGAATAGTTTGCTCTTCAATGACAGCAAACAGAAGATAATCGAGAAGACCAGAATAATTTACATATTCAATCCATTACAATTCATGAAGAAACTGCAGCAATCAAGTAGATTGAAATAAATATATACATCATTTCAATTAATTTGATGAAATCACTAATAAAATGAGAAGACTAAAAACAGAATATTCAGCAGTCAGTAGTCTTAAACATTTGTTAAGGAACTGGAATATATCAATGTAAATGCATTAGGCATAAGTAGAAATACATTTTAAAAACAGCAGTAGGAAATCATGAAGAAATAAATAATTCTTCAGATTTCTAAGGATGCCACATAACATGCCTCATTGTGAAAATTAAATTATTTACTATGGGCATTTACAATGATTCTTTGGTTTTAAAGTTGATTAACTTTAACGTAACACATTTCTTGACTATGAGAAGACAAGGAAGATGATGATACAACTAAGGGACAAGGGAAACGCTGATTAAAGACAAATCAATTATTTTACGCTGATATCTCTTGTAGAAAGTTGCAGCTGAAGTTGGATTTGCAAACTTTAAAATGGCTCGGCGCTGCTTGGGCAACATCTGAATATTCTGTGATGGAAAAAAAGAAAAAAGTCAATGTATCATATTAATATTTTTATTTTAAATTTATTACTTCTCACTGAATGACAAATTATATTTGAAGAGAAAAATTTACACCTGAACTGGGACTTGCACCCACTATATCTGACTTTACAGAGCATGGGCGAATAAAACCAGAGACCTTGGGTTCAAATCCAAGTTTAGACGTATATTTTCCTCTTCAAATATAAGTATCATATGAGTATTAACTTATAAACACAGGATATATCACAAATTCCTTTACAGTGATATTAGAAAAATCAATAAAATGTTTTTACAACATGTATAACATTTACGATTTTATTATTAATTTAACATTTCTCATAGAAGGATAAATTATATTTGAAGAGAAAAATTTTCACCTAGACCGGCACTCAAACCCGGGACCCTTGGCTTTCCGGGCCAAGTGCTCTACCAACTGAGCTACCGAGGCGAGTTACGATCTAGACGCAAATTTTTCTCTTATGTACGTTGTAATTCCCTCGGGCCAAATGCTTGAAACCATAGCTTCTATCTTTGCAAATGGCGGCTTCTTAGTTAAGAAGACATTTATTGGGAATTTAACACTACTTTATAGCCAGTAGGGCTTCTATTGACGATTTTATTATTAATTAATAATAATAACTCGCCTCGGTTAGCTCAGTTGGTAGAGCACTTGGCCCGGAAAGCCAAGGGTCCCGGGTTCGAGTCCCGGTCTAGGCAAAAAATTTTCTCTTCAAATATGTATAACATTTATTTGTTTAAGGCAATTGAAAGTCATCCATTTATATATTTCTATAATACACTGAGATGCAGCTGTAGGGTAATCAATTTATTTTAATTAAAAACTGAGTTAGAATTTAACATCTCACCTTAAAATTGTAGGTTTATCAAAAGACATGTTTCAACACTTCTGAATATTATCTTCAGTCCCATCTAACTGTTGAATTGGTGGTTAGCAATCCTGTATGTTGCTTCCTACTCCCCCTGGTGGCTGACCGATGAACTTCTGAATTAAATCCCTTTCCCCGGGAAATTCAAAATTCATCATTCATCTTTCTTTTCCCGGAGAAAGGAATTTATTTTACAAGGTCATTGGTCAGCAACCATAGGGAGAAGGAAGCAACCTATATGATCGCCCAACCACCAATTCAACAGTTAAATGGAACTGAAGATAATATGCAGAAGTAATGAAGAAACAGTTCTCCTGAACGACATAACATCAGTTGACAAAAAAAATCACTAAAGTTGAAACCACCTAGGCTCTGAAACCGGCATAATTAGAAGACTGGATATAAGGTGAGGTATAAAGAATTTTAAATTAAATCTTAAATTAAACCTCACAGTAACATTTAATTTTAGGAAGTTATATTTTGAGGTTATTTTAATTATATTATTTTTAGTCTGGACTGGGAAAGCTGACGATAAAACAGAATTGGTTTGAAACATGTCCAAGAACAAATCAACATTAATATTGAGGTAAGATGTCCAGACTAAAAATAATATAACCTCACAGTAATGTTTCCTATAAAAGTACAATTAAAACATGTCTTTGGTGTTAAATTCTAACTCAATTATTAATTAAAATAAACCTCATAGTATCACTTTTATTAATGAAAATCAACTTATTATAAGAGTAATATTAATATTTAATTTTAGGAACTGATATTTTGAGGTTATTTTAATTATATTATTTTTTAGTCTGATCATCTACCTCAACATTAACGTTGATTTGTTCTTGGACATGTTTCAAAACAATTCTGTTTTATCGTCAGCTTGTCCATACTGGTTTGATTTATGTTGCACACCCTGGATGTTGATGTCAGCTCCATCCTGTGATTGGCCAAAGAACCTCCAAACAACGCCACGCTCCATCGGTATTTCAAAATTCATATGTTTTTGTTCTTCTGAATATAGATTTTTTCCCAAATAGTCAGCTCTTTTGTATTTTCTAACTGTTTTAATAATTTAGTGTCTGAATTTATATTATGTTTTTCAGACCAAACATGAGCAGCAACTGCAGATTTTTCAATTTCCCCATTTTTAATATTTCTTATGTGTTCTTTGGGTCTAATTTTTAGGTTTCTTTTTGTTTTTCCTATATATATCTTTTCACAACCCATGCATTCAATTTGATATATTCCTGACTTTTTATTTTTATCAGTTTTTTTCATTTTTGTTGGTTTTTACTAGTTTATTTAAACTGTGGTTATTTTTTGGTGCTAATTTAATATTAAACTTCTCAAATATCTTTTGGAATTTATTGTGTACCCAAGGGTGATGCGTGAATTAATTTCCTATATTTTTTCATAGATTGTTCTTCTTTTTCAAGAGTACTTCTGTTTATTATAGGGTCCTCCAACACTAATCCTTCTTTAGTCATATTTCAACATTTTTGACCAGAGAAGGATGTGAAGAGTCTAATTAGATGAATGATCAGTTTAAGCAAGGGCCAAAAATAAGCAGTGGTTGGTTTGACTGAGAATGGGGATAATGACCATTGAAACTAGTTCCAAGTGAAAAAGTGAAATATGAGATGATGTCTAAACAAGTGATTCAATTTCTTTGATTAAGAAGTTGATGTGTATTAACTGTTATTCATTGTATATTAAAAATTTGAATAAAGTAAAACTGAATAAAAAGAAGTTGAATGATGATTTTCACCAAATCATGTTCAGATGAGAAAACAAAATATGAAGTGAAATGTTTATATTATTAATTTTTAAACATCTTAATGATGGACAAATTATATTTTTCTTTTCAAATAAAATTTGTCCATCATTAAGATGTTTAAAAACGAATAATATTAACATTGAAAGAAGCACTACTGGCTTTATAAGTAATGTTTAAATTCCCAATAAAAAGTCTTTTTAATAAAGAAGCCGCCATTTGCAAAAATTGTAGCAATGGCTCGTAGCATTTGGGGTTAGGGAATTAACTATGTAATAGAGAAAAATACGCATTTAGATTGGAGGTCTAGGTAGCTCACTTGGATAGAGCATAGAGAGTCAAAAGTCCTGGGTTCAAACCCCATTCTAGGCATATATTTTTCTTTTCAAATATGAAGCGAAATGTATACTTCTGATTTAATCAATTAATTAATTACCTCATAAAGTGGTTGGTTGGTTGGTATCTAATGTCGAGCACTTGATAATGAAATCATTCGCTCTCTTGCACTCCAATATTTAGCAGAAAGGCTGGTCTCTTCTACAAAAGCTGGACAACGGAGGAGATGGTTTCTTTCCATATCTTCATTTAAATTGCAAAAAGGGCATTTAGGTGAATCTGTTATGCCAATTCTGTGTAGGTGTTTATTCAAGCAGTCATGTCCCGTTAGCAGTCTGAATGTTGCTACTGCAGATTTTCTTTGTAATGTAGTAATGTCATAAGCTTGTAGATTTTCCCATTCCTTTCCAGATGTTTTGGTGGTGTATTCTTCTCTAAGTTTATTGATGTATTTATTTGAGATAATTCTTTTGATAGAGTGAAAGGAAACTGGAGCAGAAGTTGGGTTTGAAACAATTTTGCTACCCTTCTTGGCTAGAAAATCGGCTATTTCATTGCCTGTCACTCCACAATGGGCCGGAATCCATTGAAGTACAACTTTTTTATGTAGACGGGATAAATGTTTTATCATTTTGTGACATTCGATAATTTTGATGCTTTTGGGTGTTGTGTCTCGTGTTATAGCAAGAATGGCTGCTTTGGAGTCACATAGAATTACAACTTTTGTAAATTTTTGGATGTGATATAAAAGATTTTGTAAACTTAAGAAAATTGCTAGAATTTCGCCATCAAAGTTTGTTGAATTTGTGTTTAGTTTACGATAAAAGGAAAAAAGTGGACATACTGCACCAGCACCAGTGCCACCATCATTTGGTAGGCTGGAGCCATCTGTAAAAATATGTATCCATTCAGGAGCTGGGTATCTTAGATTTATCATTTCCAGTGACATTTGTTTTAAAATATATGGAGGAGTTTCAGATTTCTTGATGTCTTCTGTTAAATGAAGGTTATATTCGATTTCCAAAAATTCTAGAGGGTTGTTTCTCATCTGCATATTTTCTTTTGAATGTGGAAGTTGCAATTTCTGTTTGATTTCTTGTACAATGCTTAGGAAGCTTTGCTGAGATTTTAAACATACTTGTGGTTTTCTTTGGGTCCAGTTATTATGGGGTAGCCTTAAAAATTTTTCATACTGTGTGACTGCTGTTTTCTCAATTTCAGATGCTATGTTTGGGTTATTTGTTAAGATTTGCATGGCAGTGATTGGTGTTGTTTTAACGGCTCCTGTTATCAGACGGAGGATTTGGTTCTGCAATTTATTAAGTTTTTCCACTTTAGTAGTTACTAGGATTTCTTCACAATATTGAAGTACAGGTTTTATGTACATTTGGTACATAAAGTTATTTCATATAAATTTTGATTAAAAAGATCCTCTCACCTGAAAAACATTTCAAGGTCCATCACCTCATTCTCAGCTAAATTCTAGCTATTAATAAATTACAATAAGGAGGTAACATTATTAAGTTCTCCTTAAACACGTTCTCAAAGAACACAACAATTTATGAGGTAAGATGTGAAGACTCAAATTAATTATTAAATTCTAGCTCTACTTGAACTGAGTAGTATGGGGATCATAATCTCTGAAACATGTCCAGATGGGGTGAGTTATAAAGTTTTCAATTCAAATTTGGACTTTATTGCGAAAAGAAGAAATTAATGAACTTTGAAATTCCCGGTGAGAATGACCTGGTTTCGAGGTTTTTCAGTCAGCCAATGGAAGGAGAGAAGGACAACTCTTCAAGACGACAGAACAACGGTCGTGATGATACTGAGGATGGAACAGAAACTATGTTCCGAAACTAGTTTATAATCAAATAAGAAGAACAATATGAGGTGAGTGATAAACATATTCTACCTTTATGATACAAATGTTAACATTTTTTATACAAATATTAACATTTATGTAAAGAACATTTCTTTATACAAATGTTAACATTTCTTTATATTATATAAAGAAATGTTAATGTTTGTATCATATTTAACTTTCACAGGGAAAGAACACTATGAGGTTTAATTTAATAATTAAATTAATGTTTTTATTACCTCACCTCATATCCTTTTTCTTCTATACTGCAGGTTCGGAGCTTATCTCCATCGTCAGTAGCTTCTGGTCGACCGGTGTTATGTCGTTTCTTGGCGGTTTGCCAAGAAACGACATAACACCGGTCGACCAGAAGCTACTGACGATGGAGATAAGCTCCGAAACTGCAGTATAGAAGAAAAAGGATATGAGGTGAGGTAATAAAAACATTAATTTAATTATTGTTTGTATCATAACTTGAATAGTATAATGGATAGCATACTCCTATGGAGAACAAGAGATTCAGGGTTCAAGTCCTGGTTCAAGCATTCATTTTTCTCAGTTTTTTTGAATCTGGAATCATCTTACCTCAATTTAATGTTGATTTGTTCTCAAACATGTTTCGATATATCTTCTACATCATCCATAGCTTTGGCCAGACTGATGAGTTTTATGTTGTGAACCCTGGATGTCGATATCAGCTCCCTCTTCCGGCTGGCCGAAGAACGTCCATACAAGGTCACGTTCAGCAGGAATTTCGAAATTCATAACTCTATTTTTGTTCTTCTGAATATAATTTTTTCCCCAAATGGTGAGTTCCTTTGTATTTTCTAACTGTTTTAATAATTTAGTATTCGAATTTACATTATGTTTTTTGGCCCAAACATGAGCAGCAACTGCAGATTTTTCTATTTCCCCATTTTTAATATTTCTTGTGTGTTCCTTGGTTCTAATTTTCAGGATTCTTTTTGTTTTCCCTATATATATATTTTCACAATCAGTACATTCAATTTGATATATTCCTGAATATATCAAATTGAATGTACTGGTTCTGTAAAGATATAAATTGGGGAAACAAAAGGAAACCTGAAAATTAGTTGAATATATCAAATTGTATGTACTGGTTGTGAAAAGATATATATATATATATATATATATATAAAATATGTCCACTGCTATGGTCTCGAGGTAGCGTGCTGCCTTGTCACGCAGCGGGCCCGGGTTCGATCCCTGGTCGGAGCAGTTTTTCTGGGTGAGGTTTTATCAGTGTTTTTCCTCACCTGTAAAGCAAATGTCAGGAAAACTTTAAGGCCTAAACGGTCCCCGAAATCATATGGACATCATCATCATCATTGTCCTTAACATTATCATCATCATCATCATCCTTCACCGGTGTGGAAAGCAACGGGAAACTACCACACCTACAATTCCCTAGTAAAGCTGCAAAGCATAGCATGAAAATGCTATGATTGCAGTGAAGGACCTGCCCTACAGCAGAATTATTGTGGATGGATATATATATAAGGAAAAACAAAAATAAACCTGCAAATTAGAACCAAGGAACACATAAGAAATATTAAAAATGGGGAAATAGAAAAATCTGCAGTTAAAACAGTTAGGAAATATAAAGGAACTCACCAAATTTATATTCAGAAGAACAAAAATAGAGTTATGAATTTCGAAATTCCTGCTGAATGTGACCTTGTATGGACATTCTTCGGTAGCCGGAAGAGGGAGCTGATATCGACATCCAGGGTTCACAACAAAAAACTCATCAGTCTGGCCAAAGCTGAGGATGATATAGAAGATATATTGAAACATGTTCGAGAACAAATCAACTTTATATTGAGGTAAGATGATTCCTGATTAAAAAAAACTTGATTAAAAGAACCTCAAAATATAACTTCCTAAAATAAACCATTCATTCTTCTTTTTAAAATAATAATGTCTAGCAATGGAAAATGTTAAATTTAAAATATCACATCAAAATATTAAGCTTTACTGCTTAAAAAGGAAGTGTAAAATTTTCATTAAAAATATTTCAATAGAAGCTAGCCTTCAGCATTGGTAGCGACGTCTATCTGCCTTTGGACAATTTGAGAATGAATAAAGAAATGTTAACATAATAATAATAATAATAATAATAGCTTTATTTTACCTGGCAGAGTTAAGGCCTTAAGGCCTTGTCTACCACTCAACCAGATGTATCATAGCTTGAATAGTATAATGGATAGCATACTCGTACAGAGAACGAGAGGTCCAGGGTTCAAGCGTTAATTTTTCTTTTTGAAATAATAAGCTACAAGCTGGATGATCAAGGGTTTCAGGCCCGATGAGGTTGGGATTTTTAAGTTGACTAAAATCTTCTGGCTCCACTGTGGCCCTGAGATTGACTCAGCCTCTAACAGAAATGAGTACCAGATGCATGATCTGGGGGTAAAGGCAACCATCACACAAGTCTGATATCAAATACTAAGCGTCTCGAAAAGTTGGAGCTTTAACCTCCTGCTAAGGCCTGTAATGGTATTACTTTACTTTAGTGACCTATCTAAGCTGTTAAAAGATTGTAGTTAAATAAAGTGCCAAATTTTCAATAAAATTACTATGGGAGGTAACACTATGAGGTAAATTATCAATTTAAATTGAATCTGACATTTTTACACCTCTAACCAACTAATTAATTAACTCATTGGCACTATCGAACCCGTAGGTTCATGGCTGTGCAGACATAAGCTCTCCTTACATTCCTATCCTGAGCTAATGTTTTCCAATCATCCCCTGTATAATCTATTTCAAATCATAGTTAATGTTATTCTCCCACCTCATTCTTAGTCTACCAACTGGGCCTTTTCCCTCTGGTTTTCCTACAAGAAGCTTCCATGCACATCTTTCATTCCCCATTCATGCCACATGTCCTGCCCATCGCAGTCTTCGAGACTCAACAACTGCTCTTATTATATCTGACTTCCTATAAAGACCATGTAGATCACTGCTATGTAAGTCTTCTCCATTTACCTATCTGTTCATCTCTCTTTGGTACAAAAATTTTCCTAAGAACTTTATTCTCAAATACTCGTAATCTCACCTCATAAAAAATATGTCCATGAAAATAGGTACATGAATTTAGAAGTTCCCAGTGAGCAAGATTTGAACTCCAACCACACTAGGTTCATCCAACCCGCACTAGGTGACAGTTGGAATGCTGGTGTTGACGGCACATTTCCAACAGTCAGACTTTAGCTGACGATGAAGTGTATGCCTCTGAAACTAGTCTTAGTGAGAATCAAATATTTTTTATGAGTCTGATTCAAATATGTAAAATGCTTCATACCCACTGTACCTAGCAGCTATGTAACAATGTAAAGCATAAAATGAAATACACTGTAATGTGATACAAAGCATAAGAAACATAATTATTGTTCATCTAATTTTATGCTTTTAAATATGTATTATTGAGACAATTTTTATTAAAAATCAGTTACGTCATTATGCAGAGAATATTCTTCTTCTTCTTCTTAGCTGTTTAGTTCAAAGTGAATCATCACATTAGCCTTCCATTGTCCTCTTCTATCCTTAGCTTTTATTTTCCGGAAAAAAACATTTTGCCAACAGCACACAGTATTCCTAAGCAGTCATTCAAGTACTAGCCATATCCAGAGTTGCTTAATTTTGACAATTGGAGGATAACTTACTTACTTACTCACTGGCACTATTGAACCCATAGGTTCATGGCCATGCAGACATATGCTCTCCATACATCCCTATCCTGAGCTAATACTTTCCAATCATTCCCTGTATAATCTACTTCCCTCAAATCATAGTTAATATTATTCTCCCACCTCATTCTTGGTCTACCAACTGGGCATTTTCCCTCTGGCTTTCCTACAAGAAGCTTCCATGCAAGTCTTTCATTCCCCATACGTGCAACATGTCCTGCCCATCGCAGTCTACGAGACTTAACTGTTCTTATTATATCTGGCTTCCTATAAAGACCATGTAGTTAATTGTTATGTAGTCTTCTCCATTCACCTGTCTGTTCATCTCTCTTTGGTCCAAAAATTTTCCTAAGTACTTTATTCTCAAATACTTGTAATCTCCTTTCCTCCCTTAAAGTAAGAGTCCATGTTTCGCACCCATATAATATAACTGGTAGAATAGGACTGTAGTAGGTTAAGATTGGAGGATAACTAGTGTTTTCAATATGAATGGTCATTGACTTTTCTTAATTTGAAAGAATAAAATCTGAGATGTGTCCAGAAGGCAAGTAAATGCATTCATAGTTAAATATGGGAAATAAATTATGAGTTTCTTAATTCAATGAATGAATGAGTCACTTCTTATCTTACCTCATAGTTTATGTTTTCTTAAACACGAGAACTGCAGTTTTCAATAGGAGCATCCCTCCCATTTTCAACCGATATTATGACTCATAATAAATAGACAAAATGTTTTAATTAAGAAATGACTCATTCATTCATTCATTGAAGTAAATACATTATTATAGAACAAGATATTATTTTTATTCTTCTTCTTCTTCTTCATTATGTGTATCCAGCCGTAGCTGATAACACGAATCCATTGTATATACTTATACTATAAGTTGCAATGGGGCTGCATTTGAACATGCAGCTTATGTGGGCATTCAAGGTGAGTGTCCACAAGGTTAAAAGAAGGAGAGATAGGAAAGATAGAAATGAACCCTGTGGCCTCAAATACTCTAATACCATCAAGGTCGAAGAAAACAAGATGTCAGGCAAGGGAGGCTGGATAGGAAAGTAAAAAAAGGGATCTGTGGTACTAGAAAAGGAAGAAATACCAGATCGGTTTAAAGATAAAAGTAAAAATATTATTTTAATTAATCTGATTATATTTAACTGCTAATGGACATATTATGATTCTTTAAAATCGGGAAAATATTTTACAAAAGGAAATACTTTGAGCATTTGTTTCGATGAACTTCAAAATCTACAATCTGTGCCTGATCTGAATTTGCAATCTTCGAGTCAATTAGTCGGGGCAATATAGTTTTTTTTTTTTGTGTGCAGAAAACAAATTCTTCCTTTCTAGATAGATAATGCATTTTCCACAATTTTGAGATCTTTTCATTTACACTTCACCCGAGAAATATTATTTATTTTTAAATATAATACCGAATCTTATTTCAAAACATTTAACATCTCATGTTATAATTGCATTTTGAAGAGAGGCAAGAAAAAGCCAACAAATTATGCTAGGAGCCTCTTATTTCAGGTTTTAGATGCTTTCATGTATCCTATTGGTGAAAAAATCCTTAATTCAACAATCAACGCAAAGGAAATATGTGATAATATCTAGTGTGCTTAGAAATTTTACTAAAATGTGACATACCTCCAGTACACCAATGCCTTGACAGAGAGCTTTCAATTGCTGTGCAGATGTGCTAGCTGCCAGGTTTTCAATTGAGACGGTCTTTGTTTTGGGTAAAACTGGCTGTTGTGGAATCATTCCTTGCTGCTGTGGAGGCACTGCTTTCGTTGCTACAACAGACCTTCCACCAGCCTGTGCCTGTTACATAATATAACAATAATATCAAAACCTGTCATAAAGGATCCACAGCTACACACACGCACGCACGCATGCACATGCGCACATGCACACACACACACATGACATGATAAAAATAAATGCTCGGATGGGACTTGAACCCGGACCTCTGAATTTATATCCCAGTGCACTACCGATTATGCTACCAAGTGAGTCTAGTACAAACATTCATTTTTCTTATATATATTCTCATTATTACTAGATGTAGTGGGAACTTGGTCTCCACTGCCATCTGATAGCTCCTATCACAAGTAAGCAAATTAAAGAGAATATTTTTACTTTATAGCAGAGATGCTTTATCGATGTTATAATTAATTTTTTTTTTTACATTGAGCAATGCAAGCTTAATATGACATGATAAGAAAAATAAATGCTCGGACCATATATATATATGTTATATTGCAGATTTTCACGGATATAAGTATGAATATGAAAGTTTTCTTGGGTTTTCCGCATCTTGGATTCAAGTTTGGGCCTCTGGCCATTGATTCCGATGTTTCAGCATGATCCCACATGCCATTATCAAGGAATGATAAGTTTGAGTCACAGTATAACTGTAGGCTTTCACGGCCGGCGTCTTGATCCCTATTAGGTTCGTCTTCCGGGCATATAGGCCGTGGTCCAGTCGTTCTTCTACTCGACGTTTCGTCTACTGCTGCGGTAGACATCTTCAGGAGATACTGCGTGCTCTCTGTGAACTCCTCAACAGTCGGCTGCAGACTGGCTGGTCGTTGGAAACTCCCTCCCTATTTATAGGCATGCCCCTGGTGGAGAGGCAGTTTTCTGCGCGGTCCGTGTTGCGTGCTGTTTTGTCCAGGCTGTCGCTAGCAGAAGTCATAGGCTTCGTTGTCGTATTGTGCAGTGCCGGGATCCAGATTTTGTTTATCTTCATGGTTTCTTCTTCTTTTTTGTTAAAGGAATTTTTGTGTTTATATATTTCAATGGCTTCTCTGTACAGTCTGGTGTAATAATGTGATGTTTGGGACAATACCTGTGTTTCTTCGAATCTTATTATATGTTCTTGGTTGTTCATCCAGTGTTCCGCTACGGCTGATTTTTCCTTTTGTTTTAGTCTGCAATGCCTCTTGTGTTCTTGCAATCTTGTGGTAACCATTCTTTTTGTTGTGCCGATATAAACCTGTCCACAACTGCAAGGGATGCGATATATACCGGCAGTACTTAACGGATCTCTTGTATCTTTGGCTGGGCGCAGTATATTGCTGATTTTTTGTGTTGGCTTGTAAAAAATCAGCAATATACTGCGCCCAGCCAAAGATACAAGAGATCCGTTAAGTACTGCCGGTATATATCGCATCCCTTGCAGTTGTGGACAGGTTTATATCAGCACAACAAAAAGAATGGTTACCACAAGATTGCAAGAACACAAGAGGCATTGCAGACTAAAACAAAAGGAAAAATCAGCCGTAGCGGAACACTGGATGAACAACCAAGAACATATAATAAGATTCGAAGAAACACAGGTATTGTCCCAAACATCACATTATTACACCAGACTGTACAGAGAAGCCATTGAAATATATAAACACAAAAATTCCTTTAACAAAAAAGAAGAAACCATGAAGATAAACAAAATCTGGATCCCGGCACTGCACAATACGACAACGAAGCCTATGACTTCTGCTAGCGACAGCCTGGACAAAACAGCACGCAACACGGACCGCGCAGAAAACCGCCTCTCCACCAGGGGCGTGCCTATAAATAGGGAGGGAGTTTCCAACGACCAGCCAGTCTGCAGCCGACTGTTGAGGAGTTCACAGAGAGCACGCAGTATCTCCTGAAGATGTCTACCACAGCAGTAGACGAAACGTCGAGTAGAAGAACGACTGGACCACGGCCTATATGCCCGGAAGACGAACCTAATAGGGATTTGAGTCACAGGTTTAGGTCTTATATAATAAAATGCATAGAGTTTTCGCTGTGGTCCGTTTCCGAAGACATACAACCATCCAAGGTTTAGTTCTTATGTTGTTAAATACCTTCAGTTTTCAGTGTGGTCCGTTTCTGAAGCCATACACCCATCCAAGTGTCGACCACACTCCATGTAGCCCAACCGAGGTTTTCTTCATATCTTCTTCGCTTGGATGGGTGTACGGCTTCCGAAACGGACCACACTGAAAACTCAAGATGTTTAACTACATAAGAACTAAAGCTTGGATAGATGTATGACTTCGGAAATGGACCACACTGAAAAACTGAAGGTATTTAACAACATAAGAACTAAACCTTGGATGGTTGTACATCTTCGGAAACAGACCACAGTGAAAACTCTATGCATTTTATTATATAAGACCTAAACCTGTGACTTGAACTTATCATTCCTTGATAATGGCATGTGGGATCATGCCAAAACGTCGGAATCAGTGGCCAGAGGCCGAACGTGAATCCAAAATGCGGAAAACCCAAGAAAACTTTCATATTCATATATATATATATATATATATATATATATATATATATATATACACATGAGGAAACATAGACTTGAAAATTATAACAAAAGTTTACACAGCAGATAAAAGTATTCAATAAAAATGAAACATATCAAAAGAACGACAAACTTGATAGGAAGTAACATTATAAGGTATTGGTTATTTACACCTAACCTAATATTTTCTCTCTCACCTAGACATGTTTTGAAGGAAATTTCCTCCATACTCAGACAAAAACAGACTGTATGACACAACCATTGGAAGCCTTGTATATCCTCTCCCCCTGGTTTTTGGCAGATAACCCTCATGATTAAATCTTTTTTTCCATGAACTTCAAAAGTCATTATTCAATATAAATAAGGTAAGTCTTTTGCATCTTACCTCATAAAAGATGAGTTCTTTTAGGACATGTTTCAAAGCAATTCTGTTTCATTATCGACTTATCCAGATTGGACAAGTTGGCAATGATACATAATTGTTTTGAAACATGTCCTAAAATAACTTTTATAGGAAGAAATCACTATGAGATTTAAATTAAAATATTTTAGACCTCACCTCATAATAAGTCTTACAACTATACCAGTTTCGAATCCTGTAAAATGTGAGGCGAGGTACAAAATCTGATTCATTTAATAATTTATTGTAAATAATAATTTATTATAATCACATATTAATGCTTGAAAGTTATTTAAACACTTTGAATCTGACTATAGTATTACTATCTCCAAGCGCGACAGGCCTAGAAGGCCCTTGGCTGACCATCCGGCTGCTGGCCTCACATCCATATGTGTTAATCACAGAGGTAGATGATCATTTAGCCAGTGTAGAGGTGACATGTGGTCAGCATGTCGGATCCCCAAGCCGTTATAGCTGGTATTCTCAACCTGGAGTCGCTACTTATTGTAGGTACACAAATGCCTCACGATGCTGGGTGGGCACCGGTCCCATACTGGCCAAAATTCCATGAGAAAAATGTCTTCCCCATGGAGACTCGAACCAGCGCAAGTCCCATAGCTCTGCGCCAAGGCTTCTTGTCTTAACCACTCGGCTATGGCGCGGGACTAGTATTACTATCATGGACATTTAAATAACCACTAATCTGGAGAGGGTAGTGCTACCATTATACAACTGTCAACATTCAAAATTTTATAGTGCAAAAATTAGTTATCGACAGGAATTTTTCCACATTCAAGAGAACATATGTTATAGTATGAACTCTATAAAATAGAGTTCTCTACCCACTATAATGAAGTGTGCTGCCGTGTTGAAAAATATCCTGAACTAACTGTGTCATTGCTATATATCTCTCATCTCAAATGTGTTTGCATCCTTAGTGTTATAGATCTCACAAGGGAACTGCCAACCATTGCACGCTGAAACCTATCTTGAAATTTCTCCCAGAGAAGCGTTGTGACGTACCAAGGCCATGTCTAAAAAATGATCTGCCGTTTTAAAGTGCAAGGCACAGAAGTCAAAGCCAGAATCCAGCAATGGTAGCCCACTGTACAGAGCAGATGTACATCCCTGCATCAGTTAAGCACAGAGTGGAATGAGGCAGGATGCAGCGCGGACGGTGGGTAGTGAGTGTTTCCAGTCTCCCAATACAGGAGTTGTATTACTTCCCTAAAGTTTAAATGACAGATTTGGAGGTTAATTTTAGTGTCTTGCAGTTAGACAGTACAGATACTTTTTTTGGACATGACCTTAGTACATTACAACACTTCTCTGGAAGATATTTCGAAGTAAGTTTCAGCATGCAATGGTTCCCTTGTCAGTGTTGAAAGACAAAGATCAGCACTGTTTGTCAAAGCAATGATTTACCTTGAAAATATTCCTAAGTCAGTTTTGTATTTCATTCCTAATGACATGGATGTGTCAGGGCCAAGTATAAGTAAACCATGGATGCATATGACTGCTTACCTAACAAGTAATTGGAGAACTAGAGAACTATTCTAATTCAGATGGGTATGAATTAGAGGAATTGAATGAAAAGGAGGAAAAGAGAAGACACTATAATGTTTGGAGAAAAATCAAGAATTATTAGTAATTGAAACAACAAACAAATAAGTGGTCGTAAAAAATATAATGGGAAAAGTAGCAATGATGAATTAGGTTGGCATATTTATTATTCTAATTAAATAATCCAGATTTTTATGGACTGCCAGGTTTAAATCTCGACTTTGTGAATTATGGTATTACCTCTACTGACATATTAAATTTATTTTTTGGGCAGGATATCTATGAAAATACCAAAGCAGAAATAAATAGATATGCAACCCAACAGATAAATAAAAATAAGTTACAAGGGCTTTGAGAAAGAGATTTATAAATAAAACGTAGTTTTATTTGATTTTCATATTTATTATATAATTCAGTGACAGCTGTTTCGGTACACTGTACCTTCTTCAGACATGTTAAATTATGAATTGTGTTCCAACTGATCTAAGCAACAATACAACAATATTTATTTAAATTTAACAAAGGGGATTCATTCAAATCAAGTTGAGAATTTAACAGTTTTTTACTACTTTTAAAACTTATTAATTTCTACAGCCTCCAAAAGATCTAACTTCTTACCCTTATCACAAATATGTAAAATTTCAAAATTTGGATCGAAACAATGATTAAATTGGAATAGGTGGTTGGCATAGTTTGAATTTCCTAAATTTCTGTTATATGCACATGAGAGGAACACATGAGAGCATATAACAGAAATTTAGAAAATTCAAACTATGCCAACCACCTATTCCAATTTAATCATTGTTTCGATCCAAATTTTGAAATTTTACATATTTGTGATAAGGGTAAGAAGTTAGATCTTTTGGAGGCTGTAGAAATTAATAAGTTTAAAAAGTAGTAAAAAACTGTTAAATTCTCAACTTGATTTGAATGAATCCCCTTTGTTAAATTTAAATAAATATTGTTGTATTGTTGCTTAGATCAGTTGGAACACAATTCATAATTTAACATGTCTGAAGAAGGTACAGTGTACCGAAACAGCTGTCACTGAATTATATAATAAATATGAAAATCAAATAAAACTACGTTTTATTTTTTATTAATTAATAAATATGGATTTTCATCAAGTAAACACCAACTCAATTGATTAAGAGATTTATACATTGTAGAAGGACGTCAGCATAGGTAAACTAATTAATTTTTATCCAGATGTTCCTCTTAAGAAAATGGCAGCACCACCTGACTAAATGGAGTACAACTTCCTTTTTTGGCAAAATAATTACATCGCAGCAGTAGGCGCTGTCCTTCGAGACAGGTTTTATGCTATATTGACAATGTTGAATCGAAATAATAAAGATACACACATGCACAAAGGAGAAGCAGGCTACAATCCAATTTAAAAAGTGAGACCTATATTTGAAAATTTAACAGAAGTCCTAGACTTATAATTAAACATAATTAATTATGCCATTAATTTTTTGTGCTCTATACCTACATTTCAAAATTAGGACCCAAAAATGTTTGAACACCCAGTAAAGTAAACACAAAAAAAAGTTTTAAGAAATAGAATCTAATTAGAGGCTTACCATTATGCAAACAAACAAAGAAAACGTTTTCAAGATTTTTTTTATCATTCAGATACCCACAATAAACACAATAAAAAAGGCAAATTCCCATTTCATTAAGCACACCTTAGATAATCTTTCAACCAAAACAAATAAAATGGGAAAAATTCCAGATAACAAAAATTTGATTGCCTGCAATAAAAACCAAAAGAAATCTGATCACTAGAACTAAACATTTCAGGAACAATAAATATGGGGAAATAGAGGAATTGAGAAGAGAGGATGGAAATGATGGAAGAGGACACACAGAATGACTAAGATAACTGATGGCTTTTGTCCAAAAAATCCCTAGAATAGGAGCATAAGACTAATTGAAGAAGAAGAATCTGCAATAATGGCTCACTGATACAACAGGATCATAAACTAGGAGAATAAACTTCTTCTTCTTCTTCCTTTCATGTGATACACCCAGTGCTCTGTTACAGTCTCAATCCAACATTTGAAAGGGTCTGCCCAATGATCTCTTGCGTGGTGGCTGGCAATTTAAGATTTGACGTGGTATTCTTGTTCTGCTCATTCTTCTTACATGAGATTTCCAGTTGTTTCTGTATTTTTGTACATATTCTATGATTGATTCTGTCTGTAATTCTCTGAGAATCTAAGAATTCCTTTTATGGTCTGTTCTTGAGTAACCTGGAGTATATCTCATAAATTTCATTTCTGCCGCAGTTAGTCTTTGTTCATCTACACTGCGAATTGTCCAGGCCTCACTGCCTTAACATAATACAGGTCTGGCCAGTGTTTTATAAATTAGTTTGTGTGTGTTGCTGTACTGTGTTTGGCTTGAAAATATTATTTATAATTCCTGTTACTCTGTTAAATTTTATAATTTTTTTGACTACAATCTTTTTCCTCTTCGTATGTAACTTGCTATACAAGATAGTTAAATGGGTTAGTTTGTTCTAATTTTTTTTATTGCGGATGAGCCCATGTAGGATTATGCAAAGTACTTAGAGGTGTTTCTTTTGCGCCCAAATTTCTTTCATTCTTTTGCTATGAGCTTGTTTTCTATCATCTGTCCAAGTTGTTCCAGTTTTTTTTTTTCTTCAGTTTGTCCTCTTGGTCAACTTGCCACTTATTCACCTTAATTCTAATATATCTCTGTTTGGGATATCTTCTTTAGTAATTCCTACCAATTTTAAGTCCTTTTTGACTTCATCAATCCACTTCATAGTATCCACTGGAGCTTTACTTCTGTTTTTGTAGAATTCCATTATCTGTGTTCTAATATTCTATTATAAGAACAATTTTACTGCAAACTGGGTCTTTTCCTAGAAAAGCCATGACTTTAGAGAACAAACTAAATTTAAAAAATATTGAGAAAGGTAAATAACACTCACAATATGAGAAAATATATACATTCAATAAAACAAAAAATTGAAATTCCCAGCAAGCAAGATTTAATCTTTGAGTTCATTTACCTTTTACCAGAAGCACAAAGAACAGCTAATATCAACAACTCAATTTATCAACAATATGATCATCTCATCAGTAATGGTTTACAGCTCAAAATGGACCCTGGTTCTCCTCAAACTCTGCCTCTATTCTTCTTGATTGAAAGCCTTTTCTTTCCATTTAATTATCTTATTGGCTGTTGACTATCATCCTTCACAACAACCAGCCATCTTTTCTTTGTTTTCCAACAGGACATTTACTAAACAAATGTACTTCCATGTTCATCTTCGCTTTGCTCTATCTGTCCATTATCTGTACATGTCTAGCACCGTGTAACCTTTTAAATTGAATTATATTGTTGATACCTCTGGTTCTCTGAACACCTCATCTCATAATTTGTAGAATTCTTGAGAAAAATGTTTCAGAAAGTTTGCTTTCTATTATCAGCTCATTTTGGCTGTTGAATTGTGGATAGTGATCTTGTAGGTTGCTTCCTCTTCCCTCTTTAGATTGACCAATGAACTTTCAAATCAAATAATAAATAAGGTGCATCTATTGATGTTTTTATTATTAATTTAACACTTCTCACTGAAGGATAAATTATATTTGAAGAGAAACATTTTTTTCTTGTCTAGGCGAAAATTTTTCTCTTCAAATATAAGGTGAGTCTAATTTAAGAAAGAAAAAATAGATTCTATCCAGGATTGGAAAATGTTAATTCAAATAAAAACATCAAAAAAAAAAAAGGTAAATCTGTTGCATCTTACCTCATAAAAGTGGAGTTCTTTTAGGACATGTTTCAAAACACTTCTGTTTCATTGTCAGCTTACCAGAAAGTTTATTTTTAAGTTGTCGGCCCTGGATGTTGAAGCATCTTTGGTCATCCAAAGAACTTGCATATCAAATCCCTCTCCAAATCATGAATTTTGAAATTTCCAGGGAGAGGGACTTGATATGCAAGTTCTTTGGACCACCAAAGATGGAGTAGGCTTCAAAGTCCAGAGCCGACAAATTAAAAGTCAACAGTCTGGACAAGCTGACAATGAACCAAAAATGTTTAAAAACACGTCCTAAAAGAACACAACTTTTATGAGGTAAGATGCAACAGTCTTGCCTTATTTATTAAGAACATACTTCCTTGATGTTTTTATTATTGATTTAACATTTCTCACTGAAAGATAAATTATATTTGAAGAGAATTTTTTTTTGCCTAGACCGAGACTCGAACCCGGGACCTTTGGCTTGCCAGGCCAAATGCTCTACCAACTGAGCTACCAAGGCAAGTTACGATCTAGACGCAAATTTTTCTCTTATATACGTTGTAATTCCCTCTCGCCATATGCTTTTGAAACCATTGCTTCTATCTTTGCAAATGGCGGCTTCTTAGTTAAGAAGACATTTATTGGGAATTTAACATTACTTGATAGCGAATGATTTCATTATCAAGTGCTCGACATTAGATACCAACCAACCAACCAACCAACATTACTTTATAAGCTAGTAAGGCTTTTAATGATGTTTTTATTATTGATTTAACATTTCTCACTGAAAGATAAATATATTTGAAGAGAAAATTTTTCTCTTCAAACATACTTCCTTATTTAACTTTCACAGGGAAAGAACATTTTGAGCTTTAATTTAAGAATTAAATTAATTCTTAACATACTTCTTATTGTAATTTTAAAATTCCAAATCAAATCCCTTTGTCCGGGAACATCAAAATTCATTATTAGGTGAGGTGCCAATTTTCTGATTTTTAGTGTTAACACTTCTTTCTTTCAAATCTGTTTAACATATTTTCAATTTTCTTTGTAACTACCTAAGTTTCATTTTCATAGGACCTCTCAATTCAAATTTACTTGATAATGAGATCTTAAATTTAAAATAATTTTTTTTTCCATCTCACCTCATATCCTGTATGAAAATAATTTTATTTTAAATTTTTAATTAAACTTCATAGTGATATTTCCTATAATATTCCAATGTCCATGTTTTCATGAGCTGAAGTATACTCATGTTTATCCCATGAAGGCACATACATTTTTAAAAATCTAAGGATGAAACCAGATCAGTTTTTAATATTTAAATTACTTGACAATTTTATTATTAATTTAACACTTCTCATTGAAGGATAAGTAATATTTGAAGAGAAAAATTTTCGCCTAGACCGGGACTCGAACCCGGGACCCTTGGCTTTCCGGGCCAAGTGCTCTACCAACTGAGCTATCGAGGCGAGTTACGATCTAGACGCAAATTTTTCTCTTATGTACGTTGTAATTCCCTCGCGCCAAATGCTTGAAAACCATAGCTTCTATCTTTGCAAATGGCGGCTTCTTAGTTAAGAAGACATTTATTGGGAATTTAACACTACTTTATAAAGCAGTAGGGCTTCTATTGACGATTTTATTATTAATTTAACACTTCTCATTGAAGGATAAATTATATTTGAAGAGAAAAATTTTCGCCTAGACCGGGACTCGAACCCGGGACCCTTGGCTTTCCGGGCCAAGTGCTCTACCAACTGAGCTACCGAGGCGAGTTGCGATCTAGATGCAAATTTTTCTCTTATGTACGTTGTAATTCCCTCGTGCCAAATGCTTGAAACCATAGCTTCTATCTTTGCAAATGGCGGCTTCTTAGTTAAGAAGACATTTATTGGGAATTTAACACTACTTTATAGCCAGTAGGGCTTCTATTGACGATTTTATTATTAATTTAACACTTCTCATTGAAGGATAAATTATATTTGAAGAGAAAAATTTTCGCCTAGACCGGACTCGAACCCGGGACCCTTGGCTTTCCGGGCCAAGTGCTCTACCAACTGAGCTACCGAGGCGAGTTGCGATCTAGATGCAAATTTTTCTCTTATGTACGTTGTAATTCCCTCGTGCCAAATGCTTGAAACCATAGCTTCTATCTTTGCAAATGGCGGCTTCTTAGTTAAGAAGACATTTATTGGGAATTTAACACTACTTTATAAAGCAGTAGGACTTCTATTGACGATTTTATTATTAATTTAACACTTCTCATTGAAGGATAAATTATATTTGAAGAGAAAAATTTTTGCCTAGACCGGGACTCGAACCCGGGACCCTTGGCTTTCCGGGCCAAGTGCTCTACCAACTGAGCTACCGAGGCGAGTTGCGATCTAGACGCAAATTTTTCTCTTATGTACGTTGTAATTCCCTCGTGCCAAATGCTTGAAACCATAGCTTCTATCTTTGCAAATGGCGGCTTCTTAGTTAAGAAGACATTTATTGGGAATTTAACACTACTTTATAAAGCCAGTAGGGCTTCTATTGACGATTTTATTATTAATTTAACACTTCTCATTGAAGGATAAATTATATTTGAAGAGAAAAATTTTCGCCAAAAAAAATTTTCTCTTCAAATATAATTTAAATTACTTGCTAAATACTGCATTTGGTTGAAGAAGTATACTTACAGGCTGCCTACTTGCAGTTCCTTGCGGCTGCTGAATAGTTTTGGATGCAACAACAATCCTCTGACCTCCAACTGCTTGTTGAGCTTGCTGCTGAGGTTGTTGTGGTTGCTGTTGTGGTGAAGGTTTACTCCCGCCTGTCGCTCCTCGAAGTACAACTGTACGACCTTTTGGTGCTGGTGCTTGCTGAACAACTTGTCTAGGCATCTGTGCCACTGGATGGCCTGCACCTTGAGCAAGCACCAGTCGACGTGGAGGCCCAGCTGACTGAGCTACTGCTGTCACTCCAGGCTGTGGTGCTCTAACTATTCTTTGTCCAGGAACAGGTACCTACAAGCAATAACATCACACTGCACAGATCTTATCACATTCTTATGCACCTCAACTTCTGTGTTTGGATTGATAATGAACATACTTTTTAATGAATAAATGAGTCACTTCTTATCTTACCTCATACTTTTACTTTTTTAACACGAGAACTGCAGTTTTCAAGAGGAGTCCCTCTTGTCTTAAGAACCTCATAATGTTATTTCTCATATTTAACTATGAATATTTTTTAAAGTTGATTTTGCAAGAAGCTAACATAAGAATCAATTTATAAATTGAGTCAGATAAATGTTTTTTTTATCTCACCTCATAAAGCTCCTTATTTTCATGGTGCCGGTTTCAAAGACCTTCGCCTCCCTCATCAGTCAAAACTCTGCCATTACCATCATGTTCCGAACTGTCATCCGGTCCAGATTTTATGAAACTTGGAGGTTAAATTTTGCCTGCCAGACTTGAAAATGCATGGATCTATATTTGCTCATCCTCTACAGCCCATCAACTAACTTCAAGATCCTTCAGAATACTAATACTCAATAGCACTGCAAACCTTAGAAGGATGATACCTCCAAACTGAACGGTTAAGAGTATTATATTTAACTTTTATAGGAATTAATCACTATGAGGTTTAATTTCTGGTGAAAATTAAATGTTTCTTACCTCTCCTCATATAAATCTTCTAAGTAGATCACGATTTCGAAACCATAACGGTCTCATCTTCAGTACTTCTTTGGCGACTGATGTTATGTCGATCGGAAGAAACTCTTCTTCTTCCCTCTGTTGGTGGACCGACGAACCTCTGGATCAGGTCAAAATTTGCAGGAATTTCAAAGTTCATAAGTTTTCCTTTGTTTTTCTGAATGTGGATCTTTTCCCAAATTGTGAGTTCCTTTTGTTCGTATATTTGTTTAATTAGACTGGCTTTTGATTCAATTAAATGTTTTTCGGACCGAGCATGAGCAGCTACTGCTGACTTTTCCACTTCTCCATTTTTGATGTTTCTAAAATGTTCTTTCACCCTTGTTTTCAAATTTCTTTTCGTTTTTCCAATATAAATTTTGTTAAGAGTATACACAGATGGATCGCCAACAAACAACAGACAAGATGCAGGAGCTGGTGTTTACTACCACATATTCTCACAATACCTACCTTTAGGATCATATAACAATAATTTCTTCACCAAAACCATTTAAGTTAGCTGTATGTACAATAATAAAGAAAGGCATAATAAAGAAGACATAATGAAGAAGAAATTAAATAAATTTAAACAACAAAAAAGGTTACATGAATACACCACTCTGCAACATAATTCCAAGAAAGATGAAAAATTCAAGAAATTTACGTACCATCTAGAAGTTCATAACAAATTTCAAAAGATTTTCAAAAAATTTAATATAACATTGGATCCGAATAAGAAATTCAGCCTGGGTAATCTTCTGTTAACTAATAAAAAATCTGGAATTTATCAAATTAATTGCAAAGATTGCAATGAAGTATACATAGGAAAAACAAAAAGGAATTTGGACACTCGCAAAAAACAACACTTTAGAAACATACAAAATGGTAAAATTGAAAAATCAGCAATAGCAGCACATAGTTTATTAGAGAGTAATAGAATTGAAAAAGAAGCAAAACTTTTGAAACATCTATCTAAATTTTTGGAATTAACAGTTTGGGAAAATGTATACATTAAAAAAAAACCATACTAGAACCATGAACTTCGATTTTCCAGATGAACCTAATTTTATTACAAAGTTCTTCAAAAGTACACCAGATGGCAGTTTATAAAATTACTGGCATAATGAAAAATTTACAGTTGTGAAAACAGCTGAAAAGTGAATATTTTTCCCGATACTGCAGTTCTGTGTTAAAAAAACATAGATGTATGAGGGAAGAAGAATTCATGTTTAATTCTTATTAAGAAAACCTCATAATGTAAAAATTCCTAAATTTATTATATTAAATTAAGGCCAAATTACTAAAACAGTTAGAAAAATCTAAGGAACTCAAAATTTGGAAGAAACATTTACATCTGCAAGAATAAAAAGAAAACCATGAATTTTGAAATTCCCGGAGGAAAGAGAAAAAAAAAATTGATTTGGAAGTTCATCGGTCAGCCAGTAAAGGGAGCAGAAATCAACTTATAGGATGGACAACCGCAAAAGAACAGTTGGAATGCATCGACAATGTCGCACAAAAGCGAAGAAACCAGGTCTGCATAAAAATCAAGAAATATGAGATGAGTCAAAATAATCAACTCATTAATAATTGAAAGAAACCTCATAGTGATGTTTTTATTATTAATTTAACACTTCTCACTGAAGGATAAATTATATTTGAAGAGAAAAATTTTCGCCCAGACTGAGACTCAAACACAGGACCTTTGGCTTTCCGGGCCAATGCTCTACCAACTGAGCTACCAGGGCGAGTTCTAATCTAGATGCAAATTTTTCTCTTATATACGTTGTAATTCCCATGCACTGTGAACTTTGCTTCTATTTTTGCAAATGGCGGCTTCTTAGTTATGAAGACATTTATTGGGAATTTAAACACTACTTTATAAAGCCAGTAGGGCTTCTATTGATGTTTTTATTATTAATTTAACACTTCTCACTGAAGGATAAATTATATTTGAAGAGAAAAATGTTTGCCCAGACTGAGACTCGAATCCAGGATATTTGGCTTTCTGTGCCAATGCTCTACCAACTGAACTACCGGTGTGAGTTCCAATCTAGATGCAAATTTTTCTCTTATATACGTTGTAATTCCCTTGCACCGTGAAACCTTTGCTTCTATTTTTTGCAAATGGCGGCTTCTTAGTTAAGAAGACTTTAATTATTGTAAATCAATGGTAAAGAGAAAATTTTTTGCCTGAACCGGGAATCAAACTCCGAACCTTTAGCTTTCCGTGCTAATGCTTAGACCACTGAGCTAATCCAGGATTCATTCCCATCCAAGTAAGAATCCTTCCTTTACCTTTACTCTACTGGCCCCACATTCAATTGCAATGAATCATCATTCACAATACACAATGAATGGCTTCTACCTGAAGAAGACATGAAGGGACTCCACACAGCTATAGCATTATTTAATAAATTAATGAGTCATTTTAACATCTTACCTCATATTTCATGTTTTTCAAACACGGTAACTATAGTTTTTAAATGATCTTGTCATTCATTTTCAACTGCCATTATGACTACCGGATATTCGTTGGAATCTCCCTCTATAACGTTGCCATCTGGTGTTGATTTGACAAACTTCGAGATATCGTTGCCATCTGGTGTTGATTCGATGAACTTCGAGATGAGGTCACGTTCATCCGGAATGTCGAAATTCATAGATTTAAATTTGTTCTTCTGTATAAATATTTTCTCCCAAACTGTCAAATCCAAAGGTTTTTCCAAATGTTTTAGAAGTTTAGCTTCTTTTTCAATTCTATGACCTTCCAACAAACTATGTGCTGCAATAGCTGATTTTTCAATTTCACCATTTTTAATATTTCTAAAGTGTTCCTTTGTGCGAGTGTCCAAATTTCTTTTTGTTTTTCCTATGTATACTTTATTGCAATCTCGACAATCAATTTGATAAATTCCAGATTTTTACTATCTGGGGTGTTCATTTTCTTATTGGTTATTAATAAGTTACACAAGGCTAAATTTATTTATCGGTGCCAATGTAATATTGAATTTCTTGAATTTTTTTTGAAATTTGTTATGTATTCCAGGATGATAAGTGATTTTCTTAAATTGTTTTCCTTTCTTTGAATCAGATTGCAGGGTAGTGTATTCTTTTAATCTTTTTTGTTGTCTGAATTTCTTCAATTTAGTTATAATTATTTCCTTTCCAAAACCATTTAAATTAGCTATGTCCAAAATGTGATTGTATTCTTTCTTAAAATCCTCTTCATTTAGTGGAACATTCAATAATCTATATATCAAACTGTTGGAAATTGCATGCTTATGCACAATATGATTGAAACCTGAAGACTTTATGTAATTGTCAATATGAGTTTCTTTTCTGTATATATTGAATTCAATTCTTTGTTGTTGTTCATTCCTTCTTATGTAGAGGTCCAAAAATGGGATTTGGTTATTATTTTCTAATTCCATAGTAAATTTCACAGATTCATCCTGGAGGTTGAGTAATTTTAATGCATCTTCAATATATTTAGAATTTATCACAGAGAAAATATCATCCACATATCTATACCAACATTTTATCATCCAGGGATAAGCATTGGTGATATGACATTCTAAATAACCCATAAATAAATTATATTATTTTTGGTCTGGACATCTTACCTCAATATTAATGTTGATTTGTTCTTGGACATGTTTCAAAACAATTCTCTGTTTTATCTTCAGCTTTCCCAGGTACTTGTCTCAGGTAGCTCAGTTGGTAGAGCACTTGGTCTAGAGAACCAAGGGTCCCGGGTTCAAGTCCCGGTCTGAGCGTATAATTTTTCTCTTCAAATATGATTTATCCATCAATGAGATGTACGAAATCAATTATTAAAACATGAAAAAAAGCCGTACTGGCTGTAATGTATAATTCCCAAATATGTCTTCTTAATAAAGGAGCCGACATTTGCAAGATAGAAGCATGGCTTCAGAGCATTTGTTGGAAGGGAATTACAATGTATAAGAGAAAGATTTGCGTTTAGATCGGTACTTGTCTCAGGTAGCTCAGTTGGTAGAGCACTTGGTCTAGAGAACCAAGGGTCCCGGGTTCAAGTCCCGGTCTGAGCGTATAATTTTTCTCTTCAAATATGATTTATCCATCAATGAGATGTACGAAATCAATTATTAAAACATGAAAAAAAGCCGTACTGGCTGTAATGTATAATTCCCAAATATGTCTTCTTAATAAAGGAGCCGACATTTGCAAGATAGAAGCATGGCTTCAGAGCATTTGTTGGAAGGGAATTACAATGTATAAGAGAAAGATTTGCGTTTAGATCGGTACTTGTCTCAGGTAGCTCAGTTGGTAGAGCACTTGGTCTAGAGAACCAAGGGTCCCGGGTTCAAGTCCCGGTCTGAGCGTATAATTTTCTCTTCAAATATGATTTATCCATCAATGAGATGTACGAAATCAATTATTAAAACATGAAAAAAAAGCCGTACTGGCTGTAATGTATAATTCCCAAATATGTCTTCTTAATAAAGGAGCCGACATTTGCAAGATAGAAGCATGGCTTCAGAGCATTTGTTGGAAGGGAATTACAATGTATAAGAGAAAGATTTGCGTTTAGATCGGTACTTGTCTCAGGTAGCTCAGTTGGTAGAGCACTTGGTCTAGAGAACCAAGGGTCCCGGGTTCAAGTCCCGGTCTGAGCGTATAATTTTTCTCTTCAAATATGATTTATCCATCAATGAGATGTACGAAATCAATTATTAAAACATGAAAAAAAGCCGTACTGGCTGTAATGTATAATTCCCAAATATGTCTTCTTAATAAGGAGCCGACATTTGCAAGATAGAAGCATGGCTTCAGAGCATTTGTTGGAAGGGAATTACAATGTATAAGAGAAAGATTTGCGTTTAGATCGGTACTTGTCTCAGGTAGCTCAGTTGGTAGAGCACTTGGTCTAGAGAACCAAGGGTCCCGGGTTCAAGTCCCGGTCTGAGCGTATAATTTTTCTCTTCAAATATGATTTATCCATCAATGAGATGTACGAAATCAATTATTAAAACATGAAAAAAAGCCGTACTGGCTGTAATGTATAATTCCCAAATATGTCTTCTTAATAAAGGAGCCGACATTTGCAAGATAGAAGCATGGCTTCAGAGCATTTGTTGGAAGGGAATTACAATGTATAAGAGAAAGATTTGCGTTTAGATCGGTACTTGTCTCAGGTAGCTCAGTTGGTAGAGCACTTGGTCTAGAGAACCAAGGGTCCCGGGTTCAAGTCCCGGTCTGAGCGTATAATTTTTCTCTTCAAATATGATTTATCCATCAATGAGATGTACGAATCAATTATTAAAACATGAAAAAAGCCGTACTGGCTGTAATGTATAATTCCCAAATATGTCTTCTTAATAAAGGAGCCGACATTTGCAAGATAGAAGCATGGCTTCAGAGCATTTGTTGGAAGGGAATTACAATGTATAAGAGAAAGATTTGCGTTTAGATCGGTACTTGTCTCAGGTAGCTCAGTTGGTAGAGCACTTGGTCTAGAGAACCAAGGGTCCCGGGTTCAAGTCCCGGTCTGAGCGTATAATTTTTCTCTTCAAATATGATTTATCCATCAATGAGATGTACGAAATCAATTATTAAAACATGAAAAAAAAGCCGTACTGGCTGTAATGTATAATTCCCAAATATGTCTTCTTAATAAAGGAGCCGACATTTGCAAGATAGAAGCATGGCTTCAGAGCATTTGTTGGAAGGGAATTACAATGTATAAGAGAAAGATTTGCGTTTAGATCGGTACTTGTCTCAGGTAGCTCAGTTGGTAGAGCACTTGGTCTAGAGAACCAAGGGTCCCGGGTTCAAGTCCCGGTCTGAGCGTATAATTTTTCTCTTCAAATATGATTTATCCATCAATGAGATGTACGAAATCAATTATTAAAACATGAAAAAAAAAGCCGTACTGGCTGTAATGTATAATTCCCAAATATGTCTTCTTAATAAAGGAGCCGACATTTGCAAGATAGAAGCATGGCTTCAGAGCATTTGTTGGAAGGGAATTACAATGTATAAGAGAAAGATTTGCGTTTAGATCGGTACTTGTCTCAGGTAGCTCAGTTGGTAGAGCACTTGGTCTAGAGAACCAAGGGTCCCGGGTTCAAGTCCCGGTCTGAGCGTATAATTTTTCTCTTCAAATATGATTTATCCATCAATGAGATGTACGAAATCAATTATTAAAACATGAAAAAAAGCCGTACTGGCTGTAATGTATAATTCCCAAATATGTCTTCTTAATAAAGGAGCCGACATTTGCAAGATAGAAGCATGGCTTCAGAGCATTTGTTGGAAGGGAATTACAATGTATAAGAGAAAGATTTGCGTTTAGATCGGTACTTGTCTCAGGTAGCTCAGTTGGTAGAGCACTTGGTCTAGAGAACCAAGGGTCCCGGGTTCAAGTCCCGGTCTGAGCGTATAATTTTTCTCTTCAAATATGATTTATCCATCAATGAGATGTACGAAATCAATTATTAAAACATGAAAAAAAGCCGTACTGGCTGTAATGTATAATTCCAAATATGTCTTCTTAATAAAGGAGCCGACATTTGCAAGATAGAAGCATGGCTTCAGAGCATTTGTTGGAAGGGAATTACAATGTATAAGAGAAAGATTTGCGTTTAGATCGGTACTTGTCTCAGGTAGCTCAGTTGGTAGAGCACTTGGTCTAGAGAACCAAGGGTCCCGGGTTCAAGTCCCGGTCTGAGCGTATAATTTTTCTCTTCAAATATGATTTATCCATCAATGAGATGTACGAAATCAATTATTAAAACATGAAAAAAAGCCGTACTGGCTGTAATGTATAATTCCCAAATATGTCTTCTTAATAAAGGAGCCGACATTTGCAAGATAGAAGCATGGCTTCAGAGCATTTGTTGGAAGGGAATTACAATGTATAAGAGAAAGATTTGCGTTTAGATCGGTAATTTGTCTCAGGTAGCTCAGTTGGTAGAGCACTTGGTCTAGAGAACCAAGGGTCCCGGGTTCAAGTCCCGGTCTGAGCGTATAATTTTTCTCTTCAAATATGATTTATCCATCAATGAGATGTACGAAATCAATTATTAAAACATGAAAAAAAGCCGTACTGGCTGTAATGTATAATTCCCAAATATGTCTTCTTAATAAAGGAGCCGACATTTGCAAGATAGAAGCATGGCTTCAGAGCATTTGTTGGAAGGGAATTACAATGTATAAGAGAAAGATTTGCGTTTAGATCGGTACTTGTCTCAGGTAGCTCAGTTGGTAGAGCACTTGGTCTAGAGAACCAAGGGTCCCGGGTTCAAGTCCCGGTCTGAGCGTATAATTTTTCTCTTCAAATATGATTTATCCTGGGAAAGCTGAAGATAAAACAGAGAATTGTTTTGAAACATGTCCAAGAACAAATCAACATTAATATTGAGGTAAGATGTCCAGACCAAAAATAATATAATTAAAATAACCTCAAAATATAACTTCCTAAAATTAAATATTAACCCATAAATAAATTTGCCAAAAATGGTGAAAGTGGGTTTCCCATAGCCAGACCTGAGATTTGTTTATAAAATTTTTCATTGAAGGTAAAAAAATTGTTGTTGATACAAAGTTTTGTAAGATTCAAATATTCATTAATTATTTCTCTTTGTAGTTTCAAGGAAAATGAATGACAAGATCATTTGAAAACTATAGTTACCGTATAAATTAATGAGTCATTTTAACAACTTCCAACGAATATCCGGTAGTCATAATGGCGGTTGAAAATGAATGACAAGATAATTTGAAAACTATAGTTACCGTGTTTGAAAAAACATGAAATATGAGGTAAGATGTTAAAATGACTCATTAATTTATTAATTAAGAACCTCATAATGTGTTTCCCAATTTTAACTTTGAGTATAGTTACCGTGTTTGAAAAACATGAAATATGAGGTAAGATGTTAAAATGACTCATTAATTTATTAATTATGAACCTCATAATGTGTTTCCCAATTTTAACTTTGAATAGCATTATTTATTAAATTAATATTGGGAAGCTAAAGCTATTACTATGATAGAAATAAGTAAATTAATAAACACAATTAAATTATTGTAAATCAATGGTAAAGAGAAAAATTTTTGCCTGAACCGGGAATCGAACCCCGAACCTTTAGCTTTCCGTGCTAATGTTCAGACCACTGAGCTAATCCAGGCTTCATTCCCATCCAAGCAAGAATCCTTCCTTTACCTTTACTATACTGGCCCCACATTCAATTGCAATGAATCATCATTCACAAATACATAATGAATGGCTTCTACCTGAAGAAGACATGAAGGGACTCCACAGCTATAGCATTATTTATTAATTAAAATAACCTCAAAATGTAACTTCCTAAAATTAAATATTATTTATTAAATTAATATTGGGAAGCTAAAGCTATTACTATGATAGAAATAAGTAAATTAATAAACACAATTAAATTATTGTAAATCAATGGTAAAGAGAAAAATTTTTTCATGTCTTCTTCAGGTAGAAGCCATTCATTGTGTATTTGTGAATGATGATTCATTGCAATTGAATGTGGGGCCAGTAGAGTAAAGGTAAAGGAAGGATTCTTGCTTGGATGGGAATGAAGCCTGGATTAGCTCAGTGGTCTGAGCATTAGCACGGAAAGCTAAAGGTTCGGGGTTCGATTCCCGGTTCAGGCAAACATTTTTCTCTTTCAAAGTTAAAAATGGGAAACACATTATGAAGTTCTTAATTAATAAATTAATGAGTCATTTATATGAGGTAAGATGTAAAAATGACTCATTAATTTTTCTCTTTACCATTGATTTACAATAATTTAATTGTGTTTATTAATTTACTTATTTCTATCATAGTAATAGCTTTAGCTTCCCAATATTAATTCAATAAGAAGACTTTATTGGGAATTTAAACACTACTTTATAAAGCCAGTAGGACTAACGTAAATAAGAGAAAAATTTGCTTCTAGATTGGAACTCGCCCTGATAGCTCAGTTGGTAGAGCATTGGCCCAGTAAGCCAAAGGTCCTGCTTTCAAGTCTCAGTCTGGGCGAAATTTTTTTTCTTCAAATATAACCTCAATCATAGTGTTATTTCCTACATATATTAAATAAACCATTTTATCTAGCTATTGACGATTTTATTATTAATTTAACACTTCAGCCCTACTGGCTATAAAGTAGTGTTAAATTCCCAATAAATGTCTTCTCAACTAAGAAGCCGCCATTTGCAAAGATAGAAGCAATGGTTTCAAAAAAAAGCATTTGGCGATAGGGAATTACAACGTATATAAGAGAAAAATTTGCGTCTAGATCGTAACTCGCCTCGGTAGCTCAGTTGGTAGAGCACTTGGCCCGGAAAGCCAAGGGTCCCGGGTTCGAGTCCCGGTCTAGGCGAAAATTTTTCTCTTCAAATATTATCTAGCTATGTTTAAAATGTTATTGTATTCTTTCTTAAAAATTTCTTTACTTAATGGAATGTTCATTAATCTCTATATTAAACTGTTGAATATTGCATGTTTATGTGCAATCTGATTAAAACCTGAAGATTTAATGTAATTATTTATACAGGTATCTTTCCTGTTGATATTGAATTCAATTTTTTGTTGATCTTTATTTCTAGTTACATACATAAACATATTATAATAGTATAATGTTTACATTATTTTCTGTTCATTATTATTACTTTGGAAGTATATTATTTTTTAATACAGAAAGGTCTTAAGCTATATTTTTGCGGTTGTGTTAAAGAGCATAATTCAAAGGGCATAGCATCACTTGTACATCGTAAAAGAAAGCAATTACATGGACTAAATCTCCGTATTTATGTCAGCTCCTCTTGTAAAACAACTTCCAACAAAAAAACCAGAACCAGTCCAGTTTGAGATGCACAAAATAAATGGGCATTCTGTATTTTTACAGAGAACCTTAATAGATGATGTGCAACAGATAACCAAGTACCAGATTTTTCAGAGGCTGTCAAGCTTGCATATTTATTTATATAATTACCTATTTTAAACAGTGAAAATATTAATACTCAGGTGAATCTGGAGTCATCTTACCTCATAACTTGTGTTCTATTTTTACTACTTTCTGCATATCATGTTTGCCATCGTCAGCTTTTCTAGACTGATGAAATTTACATTGTCGGCTCCCACTCCATCTTTTGGCTAACCGCAGACCAACTAGGGCCGACAACGTAAATTTCAACACTCTGGAAAAGCTGATGATGGCATACATGATATGCAGAAACCAGTTCAAATAGAACATAACAATTACGGTAGAATTTTTTATCACTCACCTCATATTGTTCTTCTTATTTGACTATAAACTAGTTTCGGAACATAGTTTCTGTTCCATCCTCAATATTGTCACAACCGTTGTTCTGTCGTCTTGAAGAGCTGTCCTTCGCTCCTTCCATTGGCTGATTAAAAAACGTCGAAACCAGGTCATTCTCACTGGGAATTTCAAAGTTCATCAATTTCTTCTTTTCGCTCTTTTGAATGTAGATCTTTTCCCAAACAGTAAGTTCTTTTGGTTTTTCTATTTGTTTTAATAATTTAGCTTCTTTCTTGATAAGATGTTTTTCAGACCATGCATGGGCAGCCACTGCAGACTTTTTTACTAAGTGGCTGCCCATGCATGGTCTGAAAAACATCTTATCAAGAAAGAAGCTAAATTATTAAAACAAATAGAAAAACCAAAAGAACTTACTGTTTGGGAAAAGATCTACATTCAAAAGAGCGAAAAGAAGAAATTGATGAACTTTGAAATTCCCGGTGAGAATGACCTGGTTTCCAGGTTTTTTAGTCAGCCAATGGAAGGAGCGAAGGACAGCTCTTCAAGACGACAGAACAACAGTCGTGACAATATTGAGGATGGAACAGAAACTATGTTACGAAACTAGTTTATAGGCAAATAAGAAGAACAATATGAGGTGAGTGATAAAAAATTCTACCTTAATGAATATACCTCACACTGAGAATTCCTAAAATAAGTAAGAACACTACAAGTTATGAGACAAGATGACTCTGTATTCACATTATTTATTAAGAAGAACCTCATAATGTTACTCCCTAATGTAATTTATTAAGTGAAAATATTATCAAATGAAAATTATAAATACCTTCATTTTAGGAGGAACTTTCTTTGCCTCTTGCTGTTGTGTTTGAACAACTACTTGTCCTTGGACAACTTGCTGTTGTTTCTGTTGTTGCTGCTGCTGCTGACGAATTTTCTGTTGTTGCTGCTGATTCATCTGTTGTTGCTGCTGATTCATCTGTTGTTGTTGTAGATGTAGCTGTTGTCGAACTTGTAGCTGGTGTTGTTGTTGCTGATGAAATTGTTGTTGTGGTGGTTGATGTTGTGGACGTATCTGTTGTTGACCTCTACCAATCCCACGACCTCTTATACCTCTCCCTCTTCCTCCCCTCATTTGTTGTTGCACTACGACAACTTGAGGGACAGAAGGTGGTTGTGGAAGCTCCAAGTCCTGATGAAACTGTTGTTGAACTGGAATGCGGTTTACATTCTGAACCTGAATTTGCTGAATGGGTTGCTGTTGTTGTATTTGCCGAACTGGAGCCTGAATCATGACGGGTTGTGGTTCCACTGTATTACGGTTGACAATAGTTGCTATAGCATTGCCTTGTGGAGGCTCAAACTCAAACTGCATGTCAGGTGCATCACCTACAAAAAAATTACAGTAATTAAATATCAACCTTATGTGTTGAAAACAAAATTCTACTATTGATAGCAATTTGTCCACATGATGAAGATAATAAGCCTAGATGCACTCCTTGATACTTATCAAAAGAGTGGGTTATGCGTTAGCATTGGCTTTAATCTTTTCCCTTCTTTTTATCATCACTCATACAACTCACATAGACAACACGAAAATTTACTACTAGGACTAGAATTTTTATATGGCAAATATTTTTTGGTACGGCTGATATGTCCTTTACACATTATGTAAATGATTGTTATGAAAAAATTAATCAAATTTAAAACTGGAGATTTAGATTGTCTAAATCTGTATTAAATATAAATATTTTGTTTCTTTGAAATATTTAATATAACTTTTAATTTAGTGAAGTTTTATTTCATATAAATTGCATTCAATGCATAAAAAATGGTCATAATAATTAAAGAATATTACATAGATAATTGCTTTTACATATTGTTCAGTAAATTTGGAGAAATGATACATTTAATAGATGTTAATATTTCATATTCTCAACTGCCTCATCTTTAATTTAATTAGATACAGATAAATAATTAAGTTTTCAAATGGCCAATTAAAATGTTTACAATTTAATATTTAAGCTTCAACCAATGGTAGAGTAGTATTTGGTCATGTGAGTTTTTATTTTCTAAAATTTCCAATATGACAATTAACCAGTCCATCATAATTCTTTGTAGAAGACAGATGCTTCTGAGCACAAGGAAAAAAGGTTGTTATATTAGGAATCCCCTATATTGGGAAAACATTTTAGATTGATTTCCAGCATAAATTTTCTAAAGTCCTACAGAATAATAGTGTGCATGCACAAATGTTTATAGAGTTGACACTAGGTGGAACCACATGTCTGTGAAATCCTACAAACCTAAGATGGAACAATATAGCTGTGAAATCGATATGACCAACATTCACAATAAATTCCCAAACACTTATTAGAAAAGGATGTATACTATCTTTCCTCTTCCTAACCTAACAAAATAAATTACATGCACATTATTTAATAAACTATAAACTAATCTTGTTTACACTAACTTGTCCCATCGGAACTTAACAAAATTAAGTTAATTTCTTGAAATAATTGCAAACGTTGGTTACACATATAGGCACCACTAAACGCACCATCGCAACCAGACTTAGGAGCATGAAAGATACAGTCGTCTTAAACAAATGGATAAGTCGGCAGTAGCAGAACACTCTTTACTTGATGGCCACAGGGTACAATACCAGAATACAGACATATTATCTAACTGCACACACTATTTTACAACGAGAAGCCATCGAAATATTCAAACATAAAAACAGTTTCAACAGAAAAGAAGAATCATTAAAAGTCAAAAAAGTATGGATACCAGTTCTAAAAAACGCAAAATGTAAACCTCTACAAGCACAGTCGAATAGACCATCAAACAGCAATCCCATTGGAGCAATGGAAGTCCATAATGCTGACCAATCAGAAGGCAGATACAACTTACGAACACATCGCGGTGAACATATAAATAGGACAGACAGCGGACAGAATTGCCAGTCTCAAGACAACCCTTGAGGATGCCAGACGCAGTCTCTGGCGAAATGTCGGGGAACTTCAAGCCTCACGACCACGGCCTATAGCCCGAAAATCTTCAAGATCATCTACTGCTGACTTTTCCACTTCTCCATTTATGACATTTCTAAGATGTTCTTTCACCCTTGTTTCCAAATTTCTTTTTGTTTTTCTTATATAAATTTTGTCACAATCCCTGCATTTGATCTGATAAATTCCTGACTGATTTGTTTTCTTAATCAATTTTTTCATTTTTATTGGTATTAATTATCCTATTAAGACTGTATTCATTCTTTGGTGCCAATCTTATATTAAACTTTTTGAAAATGTTTTGAAACTTGTGGTGTTTCAATGGATGGTAAGTGAATTTGTTGAATTTAATTTTTTCTGTTTGTTTTATAAGTGTGTTTTCATTAATTATTTTTTTTAGATAATGGTTATGAAAATAAATAAATTTAAAAGACAAAAATTAATTAATGACAGCATACTTATAAAACAAACAGAAAAAAATAAAATTCAAGAAATTCACTTAACATCCATTGAAACACCACAAGTTTCAAAACATTTTCAAAAAGTTTAATATTAGTTTGACACCGAAGAATGAATACAGTCTTAATAGGATAATTAAAACCAATAAAAATGAAAAAAATTGAAGAAGAAAACAAATCAGGAATTTATAAGATCAAATGCAGAGATTGTGACAAAATTTATATTGGAAAAACAAAAAGAAATTTGAAAACAAGGGTGAAAGAACATCTTAGAAATGTCAAAAAATGGAGAAGTGGAAAAGTCAGCAGTAGCTGCTCATGCTTGGTCCGAAAAACATATAATTGAATCAAAAGCTAGTCTAATTACACAGATAGATAAACAAAAGGAGCTCACAGTTTGGGAAAAAATCTACATACAGAAAAAAATAAAGAAAAACTTGTGAACTTCAAAATTCCCACGAAATCTGACCTGATCCAGAGATTTATTGGTCCACCAACAGAGGGAAGAAGAAGAAGAAGTTATTCTTCCGATCGACATAACATCAGTAGGCAAAAGAGTACTGAGGATGGGTTTGCCATGAACCCAAAATCGCGATCTACTTAGAAGATTAATATGAGGAGAGGTATGAAACATTTGATTTTATCTTATTTTCTTCTATTAAAAGAGGCTATAAATGGAAACATATTTGTAATACATATTTTCACATAAAACATTTTTGTAATTAAAAACAAAAGGAAGTCTGCACTCACCTCCAGCTTGCACATCCACATTTTTCTTCTCAAGTTCACGTTGTTTCTCCAAAAGCTGCCAATTTACGTCGTTCTTCCTTCCTCTGAAGGAATTTCTCTCGTTCTCGTTTCTGTTGCTCTATTTTTTTTACGATATTCACGCGTTTCTTCATCTTCCTCCTCTTCAGGCTGTTCATGAAATAAATTAATTACAACTTTAATATAATTAGGTAAAGTGACCCCATTGTAGGCCATAAGAGGTCATCGGGGTAGTAGGAGGTTAAGGCAATCAGCATGAATGTTAGTCCTGCACGACAGCTACCTCTACCTCCAGAACATCCATCTGGTAACAATTTCCATTAGAGTCTAAGTACAACCCAAATCCATGATGCCACCAAAAAGTTTAGGCCAATTTTAAAATCCTGTATCTATCTGGAATTGAACTAGCAACCTTCTGACTAATAGCACATTGACTTAATCAAGTAAGGTATTGCATCCCCCTTTATAATTATAAACTAAGAAAAAAGTTTTGTTATCACAACATATTTCATCCATCATGATCAAATCTGATACTGGATCTTTTCATATTCAACTCTGAACTAGAAAACTAATGGTCTGATAAAAAATTGAAGTTAAGGGACTGGGTGACACTAACCATGTGTCTACCTGCACTCTCTTCTGTTTGTCAGTGACAGGAATCAATTCAATGGTGCTTGGCTCTTCAGAGTTGTAATGTCACAAAAAATCAACTATAATGTAGAACACAAAATCTATGTGTGCCCTTTTAGCATATACCCGGAATGCGCTACTATGCCTAAATAAATTAAATATGTGCTTTTATTTTTAATTGAATAATTTAAAAGAAAATTACAGATTAATTAATTTGTATCCTATACTCCACCACTGAGCTACCAGAGCACTCCAATCTAAACATAAATTTTTCTCTTATACATTGTTAATTCCCAATCGCCGAATGCTATGAGCATTTGCAAATGACGGCTTCTTGTTTAAGAAGACATTTATTGGGAATTTAAATACTACTTTATAAAGCCGGTACGGCTTCTTTTGATGTTTTTATTACTAATTTAACACTTCTCACTGAAGAATAAATTTTGGGTGATCGAGCAAATCTTGTAGCATTCGGTGATCGGGAATTAACAGTGTATAAGAGAAAAATTTGTGTTCAGATTGGAGTTTGTCAGGCCTAGAAAGCCAGAGGTCCTAGGTTCAAACTCCAATCAGAGCATATAATTTTTCTCTTCAAATATACTGTATCCTATACATTCCAACAAACCAAACATGGCAATTGCTGGAGTCAATTTTTTAATTTTAGATTTAAGGTAAACCCCCACTTCTAATGACTGCATATTGCTGATTTTTGGGCAATATTTACTCATTTTATTTTAATAGTATATACTGATGTTTGTTGTGAAATATAAAAAATTGCAACCGCTAGAGGGATTAAATTTTTTATTCAAGTGAACTCCTACACCTAATGGTTTTAGAGAATAATAGTGATTAAACACACTCCATACCTGAAAACCTGTATGTACAAATTTTCATAACAGTCACCAAACAAACATAAGCAGGCTGAATATATATATATATACCGTGTGGCACAAAAGTCAGTTGACAAATGGTAGTTATCTCAATAACAAGAATGTGCTGTTTTAGGTATTTTTTTTATTCTGGAAACAATGGTAACAATCAAATAAAAATGAAAAAAATATTATAACAATGAATAATACGAGGGTCATACTGAAAGTCATGAGCAACATTTTTTTAAACAATCATAATATTTATTTTAGACAAACCAAGTACACCATGTTAATCTACAGACCTTTGTGCTACTTTTCAACATAGTCTCCATTTCTTTGCACACATTTTGTCCAGCGTTCTACAAGCTTGAAAATTCCCTTATGATAGAAGTCTGTTCCAGCGTCTCGTAGCATTGGCCTCTCATCTGCTCCTTCACAGAACCGAAAAGATGGTAGTCGGAGGGTGCCAAATCGGGACTATAAGGAGGATGTGGAAGAGTTTCCCACCTAAATGTCCTGATCTTCTCCACAGTGGCACGAGCAATGTGAGGACGCGCATTATCGTGTTGCAGAATGATCTTCCTTCCAGGGCGTTTAGCTTCACAAGTGTCTGGATATAGCGGGCAGCATTTATGGTTTGTCCAGGTTCAAGAAATTCAACCAGAATGCAACCTTGCGCATCCCAGAAGACGCTGCCCATAACTTTCCCAACAGATTGCACTGTCTTTGCTTTTTTCTTTGATGGCGAATTCAAGTGGTGCCATTCCATACTCTGGCATTTTGTTTCAGGCTTGTAGCGATGAAACCAGCTTTCGTCACCTGTCATAATACTCGTCAAAAAATCATCACCTTCATTTCGAAATCTCTGAAGAAGGTTATGGGTGATGGTTCTTCTCTGAAGTTTGTGGTCTTCACTCAATAAACGTGGAACCCAACGGGCACTAACTTTTCGGTAACCTAAGCTGTGAATCATTTCTTGAACTGCACAATGTCCTACTGCAAGTTTTGTAGCGATTTCATTCACTGTGATACGCCTGTCGTCTCTAATGAGCGCATCAACTCTTTCCTTGTTGCAATCTGTGGAGGCAGAGCGTGGGCGACCACTACGAGGCTCATTTTTGATACTCGTGTTCCCATCTTTAAAGTGTTTCACCCATCTCCTAACACTGCTGGCACCCATGCAGGCATCTCCGTAAGCACATTGAAGTCTTTGGTGAATATCAACAGCAGATTGTTCCTCTTTAACAAGGAATTCAATGACAGCGCGCTGTCGAAACAAAACGTTGATGTCTGTCATTTTGGAAACACTGCGTGTGGTCACATGATAGAAGCTATGACGGCACAAAACATCAATGTTGTGGTATAAAGTCTGTAGATTACGATCCTGCAGTTGTTTTTGTTACATTGTTGAAATTTGAATTTTAACAATGGGTTGCTCACGACTTTCAGTATGACCCTCGTAATAATAGAATTACAACAATGTGCTATTTCAGGTACATTTTTTGATTCTTGAAACAATGGTAAAAATGAAACAATAAAATAAAAAGGAAATAATTATTACAACAATGAATTATTATTATTATACTAATAGAGGGAAGATACCGAAATTGCTTGAAAAATGTGAAGACCTTACCAGGAGCAGATATCAATTCAGACCATGTCTTTCTAATGGCGAAATAGATATTTGCCTGAAGAAGATATGAGGAAGACGGGCAACAAAGAAGTTTGACTTGGAGAAACTCAAAACTGAAGAGGAAAGGAGAAAATTCCAACAAAGTTTTCAAGAGAAAGCCTATACCATGGAAATCTCATATGGCAATACAAAGGAACACTGGAGTCATTTGAAAACCTCTATACAGATAGCTGCAGAGGAAACAATAGGATTCAAAGAGAGCAAGAATATTAAGAAACCTTGGGTTACAGAAAAAATGTTAGAGAAGATGGAAGAAAGAAGAAAATGGAAAAATAGCAATATAGAAGAAGCCAAAAGAAACTACAGGTAACTAAACAACGAACTTAGAAGAGAAACTGACAAGGCAAGGGAAGAATGGATGAAGCAGAAATGTGAAGAACTAGAGAATCTGGAGAGGAAAGGAAAATATGATTTAATGGCAAGCATCACTAAATCCTTAAAATATTTTGTGTCTTATGTATTAATCATAATAATTTACATTCGATAGATTTAAACTATCCCTAAAAATATAAAAAATTCCTATGCACCATACACTAAAACATAATTATAGAGGAAAAATAAGCTAAATCAAGCTAATGGGTTCATACCCCATTTATAGAGGAAGAACCTCTCTTCTCTAATTCCTAATAATTCAACCAAAATTCTCTTTATAGCCACACTAATTAGTGGTCTCTTTATTACAATTTCATCAAATTCTTGACTAGGGGCGTGAATAGGGTTAGAAATCAACTTACTCTCATTTATTCCCCTAATAACAGGAAGTTAAAGGCTTGAACTATGGAAAGAAAAGCAGGAAAACTATGTGGCTGATTGAGGACAAAAATAATGAAGAAATAACAGACAAACAGGGAATTATGAACACATGGAAAAAATATGTAGAAGAGCTATATGAGACAAGAAATCGTCCGGCTGACTTGGATATAGAAAATGAAGAAGACGTATCAGAAGATGAAAAAGGATTTTCAATCCTGAAGAAAGAAGTTGAACTAGCAATTAAGGAAATGAAAAATGGGAAAGCAACAGGGGTAGATGGAATCCCCATTGAATTGGTTAAATGCTTGGGTGAAGGAAAGAAGGAAATTCTGCATTTATGCAACAAGATATATAAAGAAGGTGAATGGCCCGAAGAATTGACTGAGACAGTGTTAATACCAATACCGAAGAAAAACAATGCAAAGAAATGTAAGGAGTTCAGGACTATCAGGTTGATATCACACTCTGCAAAGATTCTCCTGCGAATACTGAATCGACGTTTATGTTCTACGATGAAAAGCGAATTGGAAGAAGAACAGTTTGGTTTCAGGAAGGGAAAGGGTACAAGAGATGCAATTGAATTGATACAAACAATAGGAGAAAGATATATAGAAAAAGATAAAGACGTTTATGCAGTATTTGTTGACCTGGAAAAGGCCTTTGACAGAGTAAATTGGAATAAACTCCTGAAGATCTTGAAGAAAATTGGCGTGAACTGGAAGGAGAAGAGGCTCATAAGTAGTATTTATATGAAACAGTGAATAAAAGTGAAAATAGGAGAAGAAATGTCAGAAATGAGAGAAATTGGAAGGGGGGCACCTACTCTTTTCAACATCTATCTGGAAGACCTAATGAAGAACTGCTTCAGCAATACTGGAGGCGTAAACATGGGAGGAAGAAGAATAAAGTGCATAAAATTTGCTGATGATATGGCTTTGCTAGCAGAAGATGCAATGAGGAACATGCTGATGGAGCTAAATGATAAGTGCGAGGATTATGGGATGAAGATAAATATAAATAAGACGAAGGCCATGATTATAGTAAAGAAACCAAGGAAGATAAAGATGAGGATTAAAGATCAGGCCATTGAACAAGTGGAGAGCTTCAAATATTTGGGTTGTACTATCAGTAGTAACATGAATTGCAGTCAAGAAGTAAAGCAGAGGATAGCAATGGCAAAAGAAGCTTTCAACAAGAAGAGAAGCATTTTCTGTGGACCTTTGGCAAAAGAATTAAGGAAGAGGCTAGTGAAGTGCTTTGTGTGGAGTGTAGCATTGTATGGTGCAGAGACTTGGACATTATGACGGAATGAGGAAAAGCGATTGGAAGCTTTTGAAATGTGGATATGGAGAAGAATGGAATGTATAAAATAGACAGACAAAGTAAGAAATAAAGATGTGCTAACAGAGCGGGTGAAAGAAGAACAATGCTGGAACTCATAAAGAGGACAAGAAATTGGATTGGCCACTGGCTAAGAAAAAACTGCCTGCTGAAGGATGCTCTAGAAGGAATGGTCAACGGAAAGAAAGTTAGAGGCAGAAAAAGACATCAGATGATAAGACAATATTAAAATAAATGGTTTGTATGCAGATACAAAAAGGAAAGCTGAGTTAAGGAAAGAGTGGAGAATGCTGAGTTTGCAGTGAAAGACCTGCTCTCGAGCAAAACACTATGAATGAATTATTATTATTATTATTATTATAATGTCCACCGCTGTGGTCTCGAGGTAGCGTGCTGCCTTGTCACGCAGCGGGCCCGGGTTCGATCCCTGGTCGGGGCAGTTTTTCTGGGTGGGGTTTTATCGGGGTTTTTCCTCACCTATAAGACAAATGTCAGGAAAACTTTAAGGCCCAAACGGTCCCCGAAATCATATGGCCATCATCCTTATCATTATCATCCTTACCATTATCATTATCATCATCATCCTTCACCGGTGTGGAAAGCAACGGGAAGCTACCACACCTACACAATTCCCTAGTAAAGCTGCAAGCATAGCATGAAAATGCTATGATTGCAGTGGAGGACCTGCCTTCGGGAAGAATTACTATGGATGGATGGATTATTATTATTATTACATCATTTCTGCAATTGGATTATCAATCAAATGGGCAATGACAATGATTTCATTAAATGAGTTATTTTTAGTGATGAGTGTTTATTTTATTTGGACGGTCATGCCCGTACTCAAAATGCTTGGAATTGGTCTAGGCAATGACCCAGGTGGCCCCAGAGTAATGAGTGGTGTGGTCTTGTTTGTGATATGGTTGTGGGCCTACATTTCTTTGAAGGCAATGTGAACCAACTGTCTTAAAATGAAGTGCTGGACTCTATCTACAAAACTTTCTAGATGACCTGCCATTGAACAGGCAGCAGCAACAACTGTGGTTTCAACAAGATCGAGCTACTGCTCACTATGCTGTAATTGTTCGAGACAATTTGAATAGGAAGTTTTGATATCAGTGGATTGGACAGGGTGGCCCAAGGCCTTGGCCTGCACGGTCACCTAATTTGGCACCCCATAGACTTCTTTCTTTGGGGATATGTAAAACAACATGTGTTCCAGATTCAGCCTGCATCACTGGAAGACTTAAGACTGAGTCAGTAATGTCATTCAGCATATTTCACCAGATACACTTTCAAATGTGAGTGCTGAATTTCGTGATCGAGTGAGATATTGTCTCCAGGTGGATGGATGTCACTTTGAACATCTGCATTAGCTCTGTAATGTTAGTTTTATCATTTTAACAACAGCCAAACTTCTCCCATTTGTCAACCAACTTTTGGGCCTCACGGTATAAAAGATTTCACATATTAGATTAGATTAGATTTATCTAGCCTGGTGGAGTTAAGGCCATGTGGTCTTCTCCTCCAAGGACAAACATATATTACATCAGAATATAACAATCTCAATTAACTCTAATATTAAATACTAAATAACAATTTGATCAAAAAGATAATATCTATTATATTACGATCTATAATGCAACCAGTTAATGTTAGTTAAAATTAAGACTAAAACTAATAATAAAATGAATACAAGCAAGTCATATTAAATTGTCCCTGTCTATTGTATATAAAAAAACAAAGAAAAATAATGAGATATAGAAAAGTAATTTTACGATTATATAATATTTAAAACAAAACAAATGAAAATATTTGTTATTCTTAATATTATTTTCATAAATAATTAAATTTGTTAATTGTTAAAAGAATACTATCAGTGAGGTGTATAAGTTAGTTTATTATTAAATAATTCTTTAGTTTGTTTTTGAAGGATGTTATAGTTTGACAGTCTCTGACATAGGGCGGAAGGGAATTCCATGTTTTGGTAAGTGAGACCATAAAAGATAATGAATAATATACAGTGTGATGAGGAGGGATATAAAGGACAATATGCTGATGGGATCGAGTGTCAAGATTATGTGTGTTGGATAGTCTGATGAAGCGGCGTGATAAATAATTAGGCAATGATGTGTGAAGTATTTTATAGAGAAGGGATAGGGAATGGACAGTTCTACGATCTCTTAGACGAAGACACGATAATTGTTCCAGGGACGGTGTAACATGGTCAAATTTGCGAATACCACAAATAAAATGTGCGCAAGAATTATGAACACGTTGAAGTCTTTGAGTGAAAATAATATTTAAGTCTGTAAAAAGAGTGTCACAATAATCAAAATGGGGCATTGGAAGTGTTTCTACTAACATTTTCCTAAGAGCGATTTAATGAATGTATTATTGAGAAGACTGTTTTGCATGTATTTGTGTATTCCAATTTAAGTTGTTGTCAATAAATACTCCTAGAATTGTTACTGTCTCACTATAAGGGATTTGAACTCCATTTAGTGACACATGCGAGACTGTGTTCAGATTAATTGTAGATAATAGTCTCTGGTGACTCATAATGATTGATTGTGACTTTCTAGGATTTAATTGCAGTCCATATTTAACTGTCCATGTCATTAATGAGTCAAGATCCTTGTTAATTTTGACAACAGTGTCATTTAGAGAATATTTGTGTGTGGATGTAGATTTGCATGTTGTCTGCAAATAAATTATGTTTGCAATGCTTTAGGGAGTTAGATATGTCATTTAGATTGAAAAAAGCAAAGGTCCAAGCACCATATGGTGATGATAGAATGTAAACACAACATAGTTCATAGTATGAAAGGAATGTGTATTATAATTACCATCTGCTGATAATTCATGTCTGAAGGCAACATATCCACTGTCTGAACTTCATGTAGATTGCTCATATCTGGCATCCTCTGTGGAAAAATTCAAAATAACAGAAATTAATTCCAGAATATGATGGCATGAAAACCTAAAAATTTTAACCATGAAAACATTTCAGTCTTGTGTAACCCTTCAGAAGTCACAAGGGACACACCTGTTACCCAGACATTTTCTTTATGCTATTGTGTTTATATGCAAGGTTTCAGCATGCTAATTTTTAGGTATCTTCCAAGTTAATATTATAATACAAACACAAAATTGTTAGGAAGTAACACTATTTTATCAAAGAAATTGAATTGATTATTTACATTTCACTTCATATTTTGCCCTTTCTCCTGGACCATGATTCACATGATATTAACTTTCATTCAATATTAGTTATTGGCAAAAAATGAAGGAAATATCATTTGAAACATACAACTTGTTATTAAAGAGTCATGCAGTTCTTAGGCCTAAAATTCAATTTTATAAAACTTAATTACATCAGTATGAAACTGAAACATGAATGTCGAATGCGGAATTAATTAATAAACTAGCAGTATTTGAGAGGAAACTTTTAAGAAAGATTCTTGGAGCTGTTTTTGATGGTAATAAGAAGAGACAGAGACATTATAATGAACTTACAAAAATATATAATTATCTGGATATAGAGATATACATCAAAATTAATAGTCTGAGATGAATTGATCATGTTAGCAGGATGGATAAAAAGAGAATGGCATATCAGGTTTGTTATTTGCAACTGGAAGACAAGATGAAGACCTGGGAATTGATGATGGGACTCTGCAATGAATGATAAAGAAAGAGTATAATGTAATGGAGTATGTATATAACTCATACATCTCTCATAGAGACTTGGTGCACCCTAGTGAGAATTTCTTAACTTAGAGTTGTCAGTGAGTTACATGTAGTCAGCACATCGCCTCAATGAGACATCTAGTAGGCAATTAAGATTTATTTTGATGGGGAAGGCCGGTTAAATTTTGTTCAGAGGCACTAATTTAGGCGTGAGGTTCTTTTACAAGTCTGAAAATCTTCAGACTTGGAACCCACGGCTTAAAGTCCCTCCCAGAGGACATGTTCCTTGGATTTTTCCATCCTGACCATGGCCAGGTATAAACTCGCATCCCTCGAAACTAGAGGCAAGGAACATAACCAGTAGCCCACTGCAGCTACCGAGAGAGCAAAATATGAGATATGGTGTAAACAACCTGTTTAATTTATTTGTCCTCCATGCAACTCATTGAGTTACATTATTGTTTTTTCTAACATAGGCGGTAATTTAATATTTGTTTTACAGTGTTCTGCCCTAGGGCATAGGGAAGTATGGAATGATCGAAACAGGTACAGGCTTTTGTCCAAGACTCAAGCCTGCAAAAGGGAACATAAGGAAAGATAATGATGATGATTTTAGTTCTAATAATCATCTATGAAACACATGATGTGAAACATTGGCTTACTCAATGATATAAAAAGATTCCTCCAAGCACCGAATGTAAGGTGCATGCGAATATAAAGCACACCCCAAATTCAGGACGTTAGAAAGTAAAAAAAAAAAAAAAAAGTTACCTCAAAATCAGAGATGTTTGACAGAAAGGCAAAAAAGTTACAATCAGATCGCGAAAATGTTTACCATATATCATAAGTTTAATGTTCTGGTTTCTGTTGACTATACTGTGTGTTTTTTTTTGTCTCCATCAAGAATACATTGTTGTAAGTACTTCCTGAGATCAACAATAAATAGTGATAGCCAATAATAGAAGAGAAAAATTAATAAGAAGCCAGAAGTGAGTACTGCTTATAATGGAGAAAAATTAACTAAGCGAATGTCTTTCGATACAAATTTAAAAACAAATATCTTACATGTCAAAAAATATGGAAACCAACAAGCTCGTCTTATATTTGATATTGCATAAACAAATTTTTGACAATAAAGATTTGACCATAACCTAAAATTATATCTTTTGTATGCAAATGTATGGTGCATCCTGATTTAGAGACCCAATAATTTGGTTAAAAGTATGCTTTACATTCAGAAATATACGGTATTCTTACTCTATGGTCTTTGGTGAGAGCGTACTGCATTTAAACACTTCATATTGAGCTAGTACTTGCTAACATTTTTTGCAGTAAAAAAATTGAAATAAAATAAAGCAGCATATTTCAGTACCTTTTTCCGTTTTAATGATGCATCAAACCGAGCTTGTTTAAACTGTGCATTTCCTGAACCACCCTCAAAAGAAGGTCGTTTCTTAAGAGATCTGTTGAGCTGCTGCTGCTGTTGTGGTTGTGGTTGGGACATTTGCTGCTGCTGAACCATGTGCATAGGTGGACCAGGAGGACGTCTTGGTCGCATCATCTGTTGATGTTGCATGTTCATTTGTGGACCACTGGCATATCTCATGCCACCACGAGGTGGTCTACCTCCCTGATTCATATAACCAGGCCCTGGTGGTTGGGGGAAGTGAGTTTGATTAGGGTGACGAAATTTCATACCTCCTGGTGGCGGTCCAGTTAATCTAAAAGCTCCCTAAAAAAAGTAACAACAATGAGATACACCTTATATTTAATTTTACAAAAATCAATAAATCACTGTTTTACAAAACAGGAAATATTGCAAATTTTGGAAATACTTTACAACATGTGACAAGTTCCAATCATACACCATGTGCATGCACCAACAAATGTGAAGCTGTTTACACTATGGAATCACGGGATGCAGTCAACATATACACAATATTTAACGAACCTAAAAGCTAACCTAACACAATTTAAGCACTCTAATCTGTGAAAGAATGCAATGCTCAAAAATAAATAGTAAGTTCTAAAATTCTGAAGTATAAGTGTACAGTTAATTAGTATATATTCTATGTTGGCTGCACTGGAACATCTCTTTGTTTTTGCACAGAATATTCGTTAAAATCAATATGGTTGCCACATCTTCATGCTACATATGTAAAAGCTATCCACTCTTAAAGTGATCCTCTTCAAAACAAAACCGTGTGACCTGTTCGCTTTTCATTCGTTATGGACACCGACATACGATGTAGAAGCAATAAATATGCAAAAAAGTAGTTCCCTTTCTTAAATTAAAAATATATCCTCCTAATATACGTGTTCTTTTTTGTGAATGAAAATAATAATATTAAAAAAATAAAAAAATATTCTAAAATATACCTAATCAATAATTACAAATTAAAATAGTTTATTACATATGGATGATGCATTTGAGCCATGCTTAAGTCGATTCTGATGCAACAAAATGACTGAAGATGTCGAGTCTTCTGTTGCTGTGTCGTTATCTAAATTTTTAAAACACAAATCTGGCAAACCATTGACTAGTAGTCAAAAAACAGTTATTTTAAATGTATTTCACAAGTTCAGTTAAAAATCTCACCTACTTTCTTGTAATCTACCCCATTCAACGATCACATGTTTTATATACTTCGCATATGGTCCCTGTCAATGTGACAGTAATTGTGGCGCGAATGACAGAAGAATACAATTGGCATTTGTTTATGTTAGGATCACTCTAAGGGTCGTATGTTAGAACATTACTCTCTACTCAAATTACTTCCAATCACTAGTGAGCTGATTCACCGTGAGCAATTGCTGAGAACGAATTAACGGCCGACTTATCGGTCATGCACGAGAGTCGACGTTTTCGTAATATTGGCAACGAATTACCCAGAATTCTCAGCGATAAAACCACTTCCGTTATTTTCGTCTGCTATAGAGGAATGCATTTATGCTTGCATCCCGCAAATAATACCGTATACAAACACATCTGCGACACGCAATATTACGCCGATTCTCCTGTTCTTCCAGTTGAATTCTTTGGTAGACTCTATCAAATTCCTCTTCTCCGTGTATACCGAAAACATGATCGAAGTCTTCAAGGTCCGACATCTTGGATAAATGTTGGATAAAGCAGCAAAGTATATCGATTACCATCGGTTCCCGTTCGGGATTTTAATTTGAGTTGCTCATTTAAGCTACCTCCGCAGGTAGCTTACAAATGTAACCAATTATTATCGCATGAACAGATTTCTGAGTAAGCAAAATCGTATTAGCATACAACTTGCTCAGCAGAGAAGGCATTTTACTGTCTAATGCGTCCAAACATGCGACCCTAAGAGCAGAAAAGGTATAGTTAAATATCATAGAAAAATATATTGAAATAATTGTAAGAAAACATGTAAAAATCATTGTAAATGATGGAAATAATTTGATCGGAGTTTACAAAGGAATTAAAAGTCGTGTCACAGGTTGTAAAGTTTAGCCCAAATTTTATGCAAGAAAAAAGTTCTATAAAAACATATGGCAACTCTTTGCTATTTATTTTCATCTATATAAGCCCCTTCATCCAAATCTACAAAATATTGGAGAACAAGAGAACTGATGGCTGTATTGCCAAGTGCTCAGCATGAGTAAGCAAATCAACGAACAAACATTTACATCCATGTGCCATGTCATCCAGCATATCTCTTAGTAATGGCCATGAAAAGTGAATGCAAGGATTTATGATTTTTAGCCAATGGCATGAGGAGGAACGGTGGCTAGCACTAAGCTCCGCGCATCAATAACCCCACAAATATTCCTGTTCTCATTTTATGGATCTCATAGCCAGTCTAAACACAGATTATTACTGCTCCCTAGCCACCCGGCCCATAATCACATGTCATATTTGCCTGAGTTACAACATTGCTACATGGTAGAAAACATAATTAACTTTTCCTTTTATTAAAATTACTGCGGGAGGTAACACAATTAGGCAATTTACAATTAAAAATTATAAAGTTATGTAGATAGGAAATAACACTATGAGGTTCTTTAATATTGTTTATTGTTTATTATTTCACTCACCTCATACTTCATAAATCATAGCAGACCCTGGGTTTCTTCACATAATTTGTGACATTGTCAATGCTGCATCACGTTCACAACTGACGTCCAACGGCCATTGGACGTCAGTTGTGAACGTGACGCAGCATTGACAATGTCACAAATTACGTGAAGAAACCCAGGGTCTGCTATGATTTATGAAGTATGAGGAGAGTGAAATAATAAAAAATAAACAATAAAAATTATAAATTGAGACAGATAACACTACGTAACAAAAAATTGTTTATGCACATTTCTTAGTATGTATTGGATGAAATTGACATGCTGGACACGAATATACCAAATGTCAATACCCTTTTTTTCCAAATGTCAGTACTTTTTTAAATAAACAACTATTATGGTTTTATTAATAATAATTTGCTAATCATTTTGAGCTAATTGTCATATCTATGTATATCGATATATATTGATATTTTGCGCAAACAACTTCCTGTTTTTTTGTGAAATTCTAAATTGCAACTATTGCAGTTGAGTGATTATAAAAACAATCAATTGAGTTGGTGTTTACTTGATGAAAATCCATATTTATTAATTAAATAAAAATAAAACGTAGTTTTATTTGATTTTCATATTTATTATATAATTCAGTGACAGCTGTTTCGGTACACTGTACCTTCTTCAGATATGTTAACAAATTATGAATTGTGTTCCAACTGATCTAAGCAACAATACAACAATATTTATTTAAATTTTTAAATTTTACTCATGTTAACTATAGCCAACAGACAGCACTAGAGCTGTAATTTATATGTCGACTTTTAATTAATTGGAATTGCCAACAAAACCCCATTCCAATAGTTTCACTCAGTTCAAACATCTTTATTAAATCTTGTGAAAATAATATACATGTAAAATTGTAGGCTTTCACGGCTTGTGTGTCTTGATTCTTGTTTAGTTGATCTCATGTGCTAAATGGCCATGGTTCAGTTTTGTTGAAACTTGATGTTTCATCTACTACTGTGGTAGACATTCTGCGTGCTCTATGTGAACTTCTCAACTGTTGGTTGCAAAAAGGCTGGACATTCGAAACAGTCTCCTCAATTACAGGTGGCTCCTGTGTGGTGGCATTCTCTAGGCGGTCTGTTATGTGTGAGCTGTTTTGTGATTGGCTGTCCCTGGCTCTAGCGACAAAAGTCATAGGCTTGGTTCTAGTGTTTTGCAGAGTCAGAATCCAACTTTTGCTGATCTTCATAGTTTCTTCCATCTTATTAAATTAATCAAAATTTTACTGATTATCAAAGTTTCTTCCTTCTTATTAAATGAATCCAAATTCTGCTGATCTTCATAGCTTCTTTTTTCTTATTAAATGAATCCAAATTTTGCTGATCTTAATAGTTTCTTCTTTCTTATTTAAATGAAACCAAATTTTGCTGAAGTGTGCTTTCATTTCTCAATTTTTTTGTGAATCATTTTTTCACTAATACCATTTTCTTTTGCGACCTTTATTATGTGTTTCCTCTCTGACTCATAGTTTTTCTTGTCCATGGGAATATTTACCAATCTATATACTAGGCTGTTGAAGACTGCCATTTTGTGTGAAATATGGTTGAAACCTGTTTATTTAATATAGTTATCTGTATGTGTTCCTTTTCTGTAAATGCTGAATTCTATTTTCTTTCCTTCATTACTGTGTAATTTCAGATAGAAAAACCAAAAGGTAAGAAATACAGGAAATTCACATATCACCCTTGGGCACACAACAAATTTCAAAAGATTTATGTAAACAAAATTATTAAAACAGTTAAAAAACAAAAATGAGCTCACCATATGTGAAAAATCTACATATAGAAGAACAAGGAAAGAATTATGAATTTTGAAATTCCCGGAGAAAGGAATCTCATTAGTAAATTCATTGGACCAGAGGCAGAGAGAGCAGGAATCAAGAATCAGGGCCAACAACTTGAGAAAAATCAGTTTGTAATCGCTAATGATGGGGCTCAGAAGCCTTGAAACATAAGTTCGACAAAAACAACCATAAGAGGTAAGAATGTTCAGACTAAATGTCTTAATTAAGAATCAATAATTTATATATCAACACTTAATTCACTGGAATTACCAACAAAACCCCATTCCAATGGTTTCACTCAATTGAAACATCCTCATTAAATCATGAAATCAGCATCACTATTCACACGAGACTAGAAAATTAAAGAGAGTGGAATTAGGGCTTAGTCCAGGAGGTGTGCCCTATAGCTCAATAGTAGAGTGCCAGAGTGAAAAATTCCAGCTTAGTGCAACAATATTCTCTAAAGTAATAAGATATACATTTTAAACTTTTAAATGTTAAAAAGATGGTAACAGTGATGACAAATATAGCAGTCTTTCAAATATATGTAGGTAGGAAATAACACTATAAGGTTTATTTTAATTAAATTTGAGTTGTTTTTTGACTCATGTCATATTCCTTGTTTTTATGCAGACCCAGGTTTCGTCACTGAATTCGTGACATTCTCGATGCATCACAAGAAATATGAGGTGAGTCACAACTAAAATTTAATTTTAAATAGCAGTCTTTGTTTATCACACAAATGAATAAAGTGCACAGAAAACAACATGATCATGCAGGGTAATGCATTTACCTGACTATGATACTGTATTGGAACAGGCTGTGTTACAGCCACATGTTGGAGACTATCATCAGATGTGCCATCTGTGGTACACTGCCACACGCTTGCCTCCATCAATACAAGCAAACAATCATAATAACAATTACACATCACATTCCCAGAAAAATAATTTCACAAGTTCTTAATTTCAATGTACAAGTTTTCTAGACCTGACCACTGATTATTTGAATGTCAATTACACAAAATACAAATATCCAAACTCACATTTTCTCTATAAGAATAATTAATTTTATTTTTAAATTAAGTGCAGTACATATTTATTCTCTCTAGATTACACAGACTATATGAGATTGTAATAAAATACAACATTTTAGCTTATAAGATCCTTCTCACAAATATCTTTTGTAATGATTCTGTCAATCACTAAGTCTTAACAAGTAGTTGGTACTGGTTGGTTAATGGTGATCTTTCTCACCTCTGCTTCTGAAGTTACAGATTCAAACTGGCTAGGATCAATTTATTATTAAGGGGCTAAATAATGAGAATGAATTCTTTCAGAAGGGAAGTAAAGCTGTGGGTCGTATATTGAAAATTTACAGCACGTAAAATAACCTTAAGCCTAAAATAAGAGGACTCAGAGCAAAATTTGTCAACACATTCTTGGCCATATTTAAATTATAACACTAACGACCTGACCTGTTAAAAATCATTAAATAAAAATACTAAAGAAAAAGAACACATAATCAATCTGACTAAAAATAATAGATTTGAATAAAGAATGATACACAAGAAAATAAATAAGTTCAAAAGACAAAAAAATTATTAAACCCATAGAACTCACTCTTTGGGAAAGAATCTACAATAAAAAAAATTAAAAGGAGAGATTAAAGAATATTTGAAGAGAAAAATTTTCGCCTAGATCGGGACTCGAACCCGGGACCCTTGGCTTTCCGGGCCAAGTGCTCTACCAACTGAGCTACCGAGGCGAGTTACGATCTACACGCAAATTTTTCTCTTATGTACGTTGTAATTCCCTCACGCCAAATGCTTGAAACCATAGCTTCTATCTAGCAAATGGCGGCTTCTTAGTTAAGAAGACATTTTTCTCTTCAAATATAATTTATCCTTCTATGAGAAGTGTTAAATTAATAATAAAAATCGTCAATAGAAGCCCTACTGGCTATAAAGTAGTGTTAAATTCCCAATAAATGTCTTCTTAACTAAGAAGCCGCCATTTGCAAGATAGAAGCTATGGTTTCAAGCATTTGGCGCGAGGGAATTACAACGTACATAAGAGAAAAATTTGCGTGTTAGCTTGTAACTCGCCTCGGTAGCTCAGTTGAGGGCGAGCACTTGGCCCGGAAAGCCAAGGGTCCCGGGTTCGAGTCCCGTCTTCTAGGCGAAAAATTTTTTCTCTTTCAATATAATTATTCCTTCTATGAGAAGTGTTTAAATAACTATTATAAATCGTTCAGGAGATGTATATTATGTACCTTTACATTTCCTTCAGAAAATAACTTGATTTTGAGCTTTTTCAGTCTCCCAACCGCTGGGAGCAAGAGGTGGCTCTTCAGAATGACAAAACAATGGTCCTGAAAATACTGATGAATCAAAGAAGATTCCGAAACTAGTCTAAGAAGAATAGGAGGTGAAGTGATAAAATTTTACCTAATAAGTAAAGTAATACCTCATAGTGCTAATTCCGAAAAAACTTAACTTCAGGTACCTGATGTTTTATTTTAGGAAGTAATATTTTGAGTCTGTTATATCTTATCTCAATATTAATGTATTAATGTAACATTAATATTGAGGTAAGATATTACAGTTATATTATTTTTGGTCTGGACATCTTACCTTGAGGTAAGATGTCCAGACCAAAAATAATATAATTAAAATAACCTCAAAATATAACTTCCTAAAATTAAATATTAAGATATTACAGACTCAAATAATTTGATTCAGGTACCTGATTTTGAACGTTTATAGGAATAAATCACTATGAGGTTCAATTTAAGATAAATTAAAATGTTTCATACCTCTCCTCATAATCAATCTTCTAATAATAGAAGAGGGAAGAAGAAGTGGTTCTTCCGATCAACTTAACAGTTGTCAAGAGTGTACTGAGGATGGTGTCGCCAAGACCCTGAAATTGTGATCTACTTAGAAGATTGATTATGAGGAGTGATAGGAAATATTTTAATTTAGTTTATCTTCAGGTACCTGAATTTAAACATTTCTTCTACTCTCAGGAAGAATTAATTGGATTCTTGCTGACATATTAGAAAAAATCAGGGCTGACATGGGCAAATCACCTATATGGATTTCTTTTGATGACACAATAGATGCTGCAGGCCATTTCGTTACTAATCTAATTGTGGATAAGTTGGACACTGAAGCTGCATCAAAACCCTGTTTAATTTATTGTATACCTTTGGAGACAACAAATAGTTCAACAATTGCTAGATTTATTAATGATGAACTTAAGATACTATGACTAGATGGAATAAAAGAAAAGAGGATCCTATTGATGTACATAGAAGCAACTACATACATGTTGAAAGAGGGGAAATCACTTACCGTATTGTATGTAAACTTAATGTATGTTATATGTACGGATTATGAATTGCAACGAATGGCAGAGAAGACAAAAATTCCCAGAAGTAAATATACTGATATCAGAAATTAAGAAGTTTTTTTTTAATGCCCTTATCATGACAACAGAACATTTGAAGAAGTATATTTCAATTAATAATAATTAAATTAATCGTGATTTATTCTTACCTCATATATCTATGTTTCTTTAAACACAGCACTGCAGTATCGGCGACACTTTGTCGTCATCATCAGCTGTTTTCACGACTGTCAATTTTTTCTCCTTTTTGCCGGTAATTATCTAGACTGCCATCTGGTGTTCTTTTGAAGGAATTCCTCTTCAAACTGCCATCTGGTGTTATTTTGAATGAATCATTTCCTAAACTGCTATCTGTTGTATTTTTGATTACAAAGTTCTTCAAAAATACAACAGATAGCAGTTTAGGAAATGATTCATTCAAAATAACACCAGATGGCAGTTTGAAGAGGAATTCCTTCAAAAGAACACCAGATGGCAGTCTAGATAATTACCGGCAAAAAGGAGAAAAAAATTGACAGTCGTGAAAACAGCTGACGATGACGACAAAGTGTCGCCGATACTGCAGTGCTGTGTTTAAAGAAACATAGATGTATTAGTTATAATAAAAGTTTAGGAAAATCAAGTTATGAAACCATCCCTTGTACAAAAAAACACCAGATTACATTTATATAACACTTTGGCTAGACCAGTGTTGACCTATGGTAGTGAAGCATGGACACTAAAAAAACAACATGAAAGCAGAATAACGGCTTGTGAAATGAGATTCATGCGCAGAACAGCAGGTTACACCAGATGGGATCGGAAAAGGAACACCGATATCTTAAAAGAATTGAAGACTACGCCAATTTTGGAATATATTAAACAGTACCAACTAAATTGGAAACACCATCTTGAAAGAATGAGTTCAAATCGGATCCCCAAAGCTGTTTATAATTATATACCAAGAGGACGAAGATCACTGGGCCGTCCTATGAAACGCTGGAGGGAAAATTTTCTATAGGATCGTAACAGGCCTTGGCCTAATACTTGGAAGGAAGAAGAAGAAGATGTATGAGGTAAGAATAAATCACGATTCATTTAATTATTATTAATTGAACCTCATAATGTTAAAAATTCCCAAATTTAATATATAAATATTTCAATTAATTGTGCATACCATTCTAATGTGACTTAAATGCTTGACTGGGAGACACTTGTACTTCAGTACTTTGTAGCAGAAGTGAACTGATTACTTATTAATATAGAGATTTGACTTGGCTACCTGTGAACTTCTTACTTACTTACTTACTTACTTACTTACTCACTGGCACTATCGAACCCGTAGGTTCATGGCCGCGCGGACATAAGCTCTCCATACATCCCTATCCTGAGCTAATGCTTTCCAATCATTCCCTGTATAATCTACTTCTCTCAAATCATAGTTAATGTTGTTCTCCCACCTCATTCTTGGTCTACCAATTGGGCGTTTTCCCTCTGGCTTTCCTACAAGAAGCTTCCATGCACGTCTTTCATTCCCCATACGTGCAACATGTCCTGCCCATCGCAGTCTACGAGACTTGACTGTTCTTATTATATCTGGATTCTTATAAAGACCATGTAGTTCATTGTTATGTAGTCTTCTCCATTCACCTGTCAAAGTAAAGTGGTCCCACAACAGACCCGGAGGTCCTTGGGATAGTAGGAGGTTAGGGCTCCCACTTTTTCTAGACAATCGGCACTTTATGTCAGCCCTGCGTGACGGCCGCCTTTACTCCCAGAACAAGCGTCTGGTACTCATTTCCGTTAGAGGCTGAGTCGACCCCAGGGCCATAGTGCCGCCAGAGGGTTTGGGTCAGTTTAAAAATCCTGACCCCGACGGGACTTGAACCCTCGACCCTCCGGCTTGTAGCTCAGTGCCTTAACCACTACGCTACGAAATTAAATTCCTTCAGAAAATAGAAATTAAATTTGGGATTTTACTGAAAAAGAATATTATAATTAAATGTGCATACTGTTCCAATGACTTGAATAAGACACACTTGTACTTCAGTACTTTGTAGCAGAAGTGAACTGATTACTTACTAACATAGAGATTTGACTAGCCTACCTGTGAACTTCTATTTTTTAGCAAAGAAATGAAATTTTGGATCTTACATATAATTGCTTCATTACTAGAGCTAGGAATTTTAGGTGCAAAATTTTGGTGAAAAAGGTGCAATTTTTTAAATAAAAGTTGCAAATTTCCCATGTAAATAATCATTAAAGATTACCAAAACCAATTACAACAAGTAACTAACGACACAAAATTCACGCATGTTGTCTTATATTAAAGAGTCTGTGTAAGTACTTACACTACTTATAGGCTGCGTAACACGAATACATTGATGCTTTTCATCAATTGTTATTGAAATATCACAAAGAATGCACCTGATAACAGATCCGTCACTCTGAATTCCATCTGCACTAAACTTTTTAACAATATCACTATTTTATAGGAGTTCACTTTCGGTTTCAGCATACTGTATACTGGTAACTCAGGAAAATAGCAGTCCGCACTAGTCAAATATTATTTTGAACTGAAACATTTATTCACGCACTCTACAACCTTCCTTGCTTGAACAATAGCTTTCGTAATTGTGGTGCAATGAGGCGCAAACTAATTTAAAAGGAATAGCCTAATGGGATTGCACTGAAGTGGAAGTAATGTGATGTGGACTGATACCACATATCGTTACCAACCCTTGAAATCGTATTTGAATAAATGTAATATATATATATTATTTTGGTAATAAAATGTTTCAAAGGAGACAAAAAAGGTTTGAAAAGGTGCAAAATGTGCTTCCATTAAAGAAAACGTGCAAAAGGTGCTAGCATTGAAAAAAGGTGCAAAAAAGTGGAACTAAAACACAGTTAGGGGCATTTATTTAATGTTTTCTTTGCAATACTAGCTAATTTAAACATTATAGTAACAAAAAAAAAAGTGCAGCACCTAAAATTCCTAGCTCTATTCATTACATATTTATTTACATATTTCTCAAATTTTGATCACATATTTCTTAATTTGATATTACATAAAATTCAGGCCTTACTTATGATGAAAACTCGGTTTTTGAATGAGCAAATAATAATCCCAACACAAAGTCTTCTTGAATAAGAAGCTATCTATTTGCATTGAGGAAGATGATTTGCTGCTATGAGTATGTGGAATTACATAAGAGAGAGAAATATTTGTGTTTGAATTGAGATTTTTGGGTCGTATTAGTGATTAGTACATCAGTACAAAGAATTGGAGATCAAGGTTCATATCCTGTTTCAGGCAAAAACTTTTCTCTACCAAAAAAAAAAAATTATAAAATCCTTAAAAATCTGTATATATATACCTATATGAGATTCATGCACAGAACAGTGGGTTACACCAGATGGGATCGGAAAAGGGACACCGATATCTTAAAAGAATTGAAGACTACGCCAATTTTGGAATATATTAAACAGTACCAACTAAATTGGAAACACCATCTTGAAAGAATGAGTTCAAATCGGATCCCCAAAATTAGATACCACAAGGACGAAGATCTCTGGGCTGTCCTATGACATGCTGGAGGGGAAATTTTCTATAGGATCGTAACAGGCCTTGGCCTAATACTTGGAAAGAAGAAGAAGATATTCCTAGTTAGATTTTCAAATTTGTATTTAATTAATATTGAGTGGAGAACATATTTTTAATAACTCATCTCATACAAATTCAAATTTATTTGATTTAAGACCATTGGTTTCGAATGAATTTTTCATTCATCTTCAGTTTATTTTCATGACTCCAACTGTTGTGTTTAATTGTTCAGCTAAAATCTATTCCAATATAATTTTGCTTCATTAATGTAATAAATCGGACACGGTGGACTAGTGGTTATGCTCCTTGCCTTTGGTCCTGAGGGTTGCAGGTTCGAACCCGGCCGGGGTTGATGGATTTTTTCAGGACGAAAAAATCCAAGGAGCAAGTCCTCCAGGAAGGACTTTAAGCCGTGGGTCCCTAGTCTGAAGATTTTCAGGCTCGTAAAAGATCCTTAAGCCTGAATGAAAGGCCTCTAAACAAAATTTACCAAATTTTCCCGTCCTAGTACTACTTTGGTTTCCTAGATGTCAGTATGAAGTGGAACGCTGACCATGAACCACTCCAATTACATCTATACGAAAACAAGTGTAACTAAATTAGTATGGTTCAAATTATTCCCTGAAGGGGAGAGCGTATAAATCTCTGTTAAGGGAAACATGGGCTTACAAGAAGAATATAATAAAGCAATATAAAGAAGTTTCAATCAAAATGAAGAGAATGAAATATAGAATGAACAAAATTCTATTACCAAATGAGATAAAATTATGACTTCATAAAGCTAAAGCATTGAAGACAAATGTTAATTATTCCTGAAATATCTATGTTTAATTCTACTTTGTGAAAACATTAATTTATGAAATGAAACAATAGATTCTGATGACTGATTCAATAAAAGTTAATATGTGTTTTTATTAAAGTGACTATTTAACTCATGCCCCAAATGGGAGTCAATGACCAATCACGTTTCAATGATTTCTGTTTTACAACCAATCAGAGTCGTGTTTCACCAAATATTTATCAGTGTTATAATTACCATATTAAAGAAAGCTCCTCCTTACAATATTGCGTTCCTTTGGCAATAAATAGCATGATCTGGTTGCAGTGATAAACAAAAGAAGCAGTAGAAGCGTACCTATAGTTTCTCATTTGTTTTCAAACATCGCCGTTTACATTAAATATATAAATATTTTAAAATAACTATAGTTAAACAATGATTTGTGAGTAAACAGCTTAATTTTATTCGTTAAATAGTCCTAACAAATGCCACTCTTGATTTCCAAATTCTCTAGATAAATTCACTCCTCACTTCGTGAGTCGTGAATTTATTGATAATTTGGAAATCACTCGTGGCATTACTTATGAATATTCTAACGCCATTTAAAGTAATAAAAGTGCAGATATATTTACCATCATTGGTGGTGGAAGACGATGACCTCCCGGAGACATCGGAGGAGGTGGCTGCTGCAGATGGTAATGTTGTGGTGGCATGCCTGATGGAGGATATGATCCTTCTTCAACATACATTCCATGTTGTTGTGGTACTCCTTCATATTGAACCATCCCTCCACCATACACACCTCCTCCTATACTATGGTTAATGCCATTATCGCCCATTGTTTGGTGAAACACTCCCTCCTGGTGACCAACAGGTTCAATCCCCATTGCTGGACTTGGCTGAATGTATGTATTGTTAACTTGTTCACTATCTTGCCAATGAGGTGTGGTTTGTGGATCCTAAACATATATTTACAATCGTTTATTTGAGGAAGCAACATTTTGAGGTTATTTTAATTAAGTTTTAGTGATAATGGGAACACCTTAACTAACTCACTGGCACTATTGAACCTGTAGGTTCATGCTATGTGGACATAAGCTCTCCATACATACCATGTTCCTATAATATATGTGTAATTATTATAATATTTATAAAGGTTCCAGTTGGCCTCAAATTTCTTTAAAAGTTTTAAAATGTTCCTATAATATATGTGCAATTATTATAATATTTATAAAGGTCCCGGTTGGCCTCAAATTTCTTTAAAAGTTTTAAAATGTTCCTATAATATATGTGCAATTATTATAATATTTATAAAGGTTCCGGTTGGCCTCAAATTTCTTTAAAAGTTTTAAAAATGTTCCTATAATATATGTGCAATTATTATAATATTTATAAAGGTTCCGGTTGGCCTCAAATTTCTTTAAAAGTTTTAAAATGTTCCTATAATATATGTGCAATTATTATAATATTTATAAAGGTTCCGGTTGGCCTCAAATTTCTTTAAAAGTTTTAAAATGTTCCTATAATATATGTGCAATTATTATAATATTTATAAAGGTTCCGGTTGGCCTCAAATTTCTTTAAAAGTTTTAAAATGTTCCTATAATATATGTGCAATTATTATAATATTTATAAAGGTTCCAGTTGGCCTCAAATTTCTTTAAAAGTTTTAAAATGTTCCTATAATATATGTGTAATTATTATAATATTTATAAAGGTCCCGGTTGGCCTCAAATTCTTTAAAAGTTTTAAAATGTTCCATATATATATATGTGCAATTATTATAATATTTATAAAGGTTCCGGTTGGCCTCAAATTTCTTTAAAAGTTTTAAAATGTTCCTATAATATATGTGCAATTATTATAATATTTATAAAGGTTCCGGTTGGCCTCAAATTTCTTTAAAAGTTTTAAAATGTTCCTATAATATATGTGCAATTATTATAATATTTATAAAGGTTCCGGTTGGCCTCAAATTTCTTTAAAAGTTTTAAAATGTTCCTATAATATACGTGCAATTATTATAATATTTATAAAGGTTCCAGTTGGCCTCAAATTTCTTTAAAAGTTTTAAAATGTTCCTATAATATATGTGCAATTATTATAATATTTATAAAGGTTCCGGTTGGCCTCAAATTTCTTTAAAAGTTTTAAAATGTTCCTATAATATATGTGCAATTATTATAATATTTATAAAGGTTCCGGTTGGCCTCAAATTTCTTTAAAAGTTTTAAAATGTTCCTATAATATATGTGCAATTATTATAATATTTATAAAGGTTCCGGTTGGCCTCAAATTTCTTTAAAAGTTTTAAAATGTTCCTATAATATATGTGCAATTATTATAATATTTATAAAGGTTCCGGTTGGCCTCAAATTTCTTTAAAAGTTTTAAAATGTTCCTATAATATATGTGCAATTATTATAATATTTATAAAGGTTCCGGTTGGCCTCAAATTTCTTTAAAAGTTTTAAAATGTTCCTATAATATATGTGCAATTATTATAATATTTATAAAGGTTCCGGTTGGCCTCAAATTATCCTGAGCCAATGTTTTCTAATCATCCCCTGTATAATCTACTTCCCTCAAATCACAGATAATGTTATTCTCCCACCTCATTCTTGGTCTACCAACTGGGCGTTTTCCCTCTGGTTTTCTTACAAGAAGCTTCCATGCACATCTTTCATTCCCCATTTGTGCCACATGTCCTGCCCATCACATTCTACGAGACTTAACTGTTCTCATTATATCTGGCTTCCCATAAAGACCATGTAATTATTTATCATCCCGTTTCCAGTATCTATCTTCAAACCACAACTTAAACACAAGATCACAACATAGTCTCTTGCTTAATATACCGCAACATAGGACATCACATCACTCCATGTCATATACCATCTTCACTTCTCGCAACTGGAATTTCCTACCACAAGAAATAAGGGGCTGCCGGACATTGGCATCTTTTAAAAGAAATCTAAATTTATATTTGCTCTAAACTCGACTTCATTATTATCCAGTGTAAGGTATATATATTAATTGGTGTTTCTCGTATAATGTATCATATTTATATTATAATTATAATAATTATTATTATTATTATTATTATTATTATCGTATCATTATTGTTATTACCCTATAAAATGTTGTTTGTACATGACATTTACATTGCTACATTATTGTATCTTTAACTGTTTATAATTAGTATAGTGTATATGTATATTTGTCAAATATTTATTTGTATTTGTGCTGGTTGAGTGGAAGAGAGGGCCTTATGGCCTTAACTCTGCCAGAATAAATAAAGTATTATTATTATTATTATTATTATTATTATAATTCACTGTTATACAGTTTTCTCCATTCACCTGTTTGTTCATCTCTCTTTGGTCCAAAAATTTTCCTAAGAACTTTATTCTCAAATACTTGTAATCTCCCTTCCTCCCTTAAAGTAAGAGTCCATGTTTTGCATCCATATAATATAACTGGTAGAATAATAGTTTTATATATTTTCAGTTTAACGTTTTTTGAAAGGAGTTGGGAAGTCAAAAGTCTCTGTAATGCATAATAACATGCATTTCGAGAATTGAGCCTATGTTTAATTTCTTTGTGCATCTCATTCCTGTTTGTGATTATTGTTCCTAGCCATTTGAATTCAGCCACTTCCTCAAAATTTTCCTCATTTGTCATTAGCTGTCCATTTCCATTATATAATGTATTTCTATGTGTGACCATATATTTAGTTTTATTGATATTTACTTCCAGTCAAAATTTCATAGTGGTACTCAATAGTGTGTGCGTGTTGGCCTTTAGTATCTCCCCACAATCACCCAATAGTACTACATCATCAGCATAAACAAATAGATTATTAATACCATTGAGTTGTAGGCCTTCTTCATCCTCTAAGAATTTGATGGCATGCTCTAGTACAAAATTAAATAGTAGAGGAGATAGTGCATCTCCTTGCTTCAACCCATTGTGAATTTCAAGAGTGTCCGAAAACTGTTTGCCAACACACACCCTACTCTTTTTGCCATTTAGACACATTCGTATAAGTCTAACTAACTTTTTAGGAATTCTGAACTCTAGCAGGATACTATATAACTTCTCCCTTTTTGAAGTCTACGATTTGTTGACGTACAGTACCATTATATTCCCATTGTTTTCTAAAATCTGTCTTAAGCTAAAAATCTGATCTGTTGTAGACCTGTTTTTTCTAAATCCACATTGATGATCTCCTATAATGTCATCAATATTAAGGGGTAAGTATGCTTACTAATATATTTGTTTGAATTTTGTACGAGCTTGAAAGTAATGAGATGCCCCTATAGTTGTTGCAATCAGTTTTATCTTTCTTATATTGGTACAATAATCAATTCTTTCCATTCAACTGGAAGAGCTTCTTTATTCCAAATCATATTAAGCAACTGGCGTATCTTGTCCATCAATTTTTCTCCCCCTGATTTTATCAGTTCTGCTGGGATCTGATCTGAACCTGATACTTTATACAGCTTCAATTTTTCTATCGCCATTTCAACCTCTAATGCACTTGGTTCTATGATTAGCATTTTTGCTGTCTGTAAAATTATCCTCTTCAATATCCTGTTCTGTATGTATATTTAATAGTTGATTAAAGTAACTCTTCCATCTATTTAATATACTCCTGGAATCTGCAATCATATCTCCATTTTCATTCCGAATTATGTTTGTTCTAGCCTGAAACCCTTTCTTCTCTATCCTAATTCCGTGAAATAATTCTCTAGTGTTCCTATTTTTGGCATTCATTTCAAGATCATTAATCTTCTCTCTCAAATATTCCTTCTTTTTACTCTTTAGTAACCTTGTGGTTTCCTGTCTAACACTACCCAATTGCTCCAAATTTACCTCATTTGGCTCATATAACCATGTAATTTTTGCTTGCTTTCTTTTCTTTACAATGTCGGCACATTCCACATCAAACCATTTCTTGTTTGCCTCTTTTTTTAAGTAACCAATGCTTTCTGATGCTGACAATTTAATAGTATCTCTTATAGCCTCCCATTCTTTATTTATATCAGTTTCTTCTTCATTTGCCACATTGTCATCTGAAGATTTCAGTACTTCAAATCTATTAACAATTTTAATTTGGTATTCTTGCCGCATTTCACCATTTTTCAAGTTTTTTAAATCAAATTTTTCAGAATCATCTTTAGCGTTTGTTTCTCTCATAAGCAATAGCTATTGTCTGATTTTCACCCTCACCAGATGATGATCCGAATTGCAGTCTGTCCCTCTAACTGATCTAACATCTAACATCGATAATGCTACTGTGCCAGCGTTTTGTCCACTACTACATGATCTATTTAGTTCCGATGATCGCCATCTGGAGACGTCCAGGTGTATTTATGAATATCCTTATGCTGAAAATGTTGTGCTCTTAACAATGAGATTCTTTGATGTGGCAAATGTGACTAATCTAACCCCATTGTCGTTACTATCTTCATGAAAAGTGAATTTGCCTATTGTTTGTTTGAATATATCTTCCCGCCCCACTTTTGCATTAAAATCTCCTAAGACAATTTCCATATGGTATCGTGAAAGGCTATCAAATACGCATTCTAATTCTTAATAGAACTCATCCTTGATCTTGCCATCTTTATCTTCTGTGGGAGCATGTACATTTATGATTACAAAATCATGCCGTTTACCCTTTAGAATTATGTATGATATCCTGTCACTGACAAACTTAATATCTCGAATAGCGGATAGGATTCTCCTTCGTACTAAATAGCCCGTTCCAAATTCAGGTCTTTCTGCACCCCCGTAGTATAATGCAAAGCTTCCTTATCCCTGACTACCTTCTCCTGGCCATCTAACTTCCTGTAAAGCGACCAAATCCAAGGGTGATTTATCTAATTCACGGGTTAATACCTCTAGTGTCCCGCTATTGTATAAAGTCCTAACATTCCATGTTCCTAGGAACATGTGCCTATGTTTGAGCCTTTGGTATGGGTTCCCTGAAGTAGTCCCCACCGGGAGAACCGAATGGGGGACTATTTGACCTCCGGAAAATTTTACCCCAGTTGAACCCATGCTCGCATTTCTTGACGGTTGTATTTTCACAGCGAAAGATCGTCACTCTTTCGACGAAGGTACTTTTTTTTTTCGTCTGGCTTATCAGCTTCGACCAGTCCGGCATGGGTAATCCTATCGACAGCTATGCTACCGCCGGCATAGCTCTCGGGATCGTTTAAGCACACAAGCCACTCCACCACGACAAGGTAAAGATGCCATGGAGGGATGGGAACATCTTACCTCAAATTAATGTTGTGTTCTGTTTGAACATATTTCGATATAATCCTCTATATCATCCTCAGTTTGCCCAGACATATTTACAGTTTAAACACCTCTCTTATTTACAAGGTAATTCAATTATCATAAAGCAAACAGTCCCCTGGTTAAGGCAATATGCTGCAAGATAAAGGTCAAATATGTGATTACTAATGGGGCTTTAATTTTTAAATCGGCCTAAACTTTCTGGTATCACCACGGTCTGGGGGATGACTCAGCCTCTAACTTAAGTGAGTACCAGGTGCATGTTCTGTGAGTAATGAGATAAAGTTATCTTTAATTTTATTATTTTTAGTCTGGACATCTTACCTCAATATTAATATTGAGGTAAGATGTCCAGACTAAAAATAATATAATTAAAATAACCTCAAAATATAACTTCCTAAAATTAAATATTAATTACAACTTCTTAAGTTACAAGGAAGAAACAAAACCAGAAATTGTGTTTGTGTTATAAATTACAAAAAACAAGATGGCGTCCTCCATACTCAACTTTAATAACAATTTTTTCGAAACTAAATATATTAATATTGAGGTAAGATGTCCAGACTAAAAATAATATAATTAAAATAACCTCAAAATATAACTTCCTAAAATTAAATATTAACTTTATCTTTACCTAGTTATGATTTGATAATGTTTAATATATTTCAGAATTATTTATGATTAATTTTTTTAACTGTTCCACTTTGTTCTCTGTATTGTAAAGAAGGCATACAATTTTACCTACAACCTACATTCTTTAAATAAAGTTACTAATAATAATTTGTAACGTACACCACAATCATCTTTTGTCTGACCCCTAAGTCTTGATTTCCTTAACAACGTTAGATCTGCAGTAAGCTAAGTTGGAATAGCTTTCAGTTTCAATAAAGTACACAATCCTTTCACCATATAAAGGCAAAGGATATGCATAAGGATATAATTAGAATATGCAATGAAAACATTTTTTCTTCATAGTTAAATATGGGAAATAATAATATCGGTTGAAAATGAGAGATATGTTCTCCTGAAAACTGCAGTTCCCATGTTAAAAAGAACATAAACTATGAGGTAAGATAAGAAGTTACTCATTCATTCATTGAATGAAAACATTGTCTATGTCCAACCTACAATACATTTTTTAATCATCCTTCTAAATATTTGACTGTAGAAAGTGAATGACATAATAAAGTATGAACACATAATAATGACGATGACGACAAAGTGTCGCCGATACTGCAGTGCTGTGTTTAAAGAAACATAGATGTATGAGGTAAGAAAAAATCACGATTCATTTAATTATTATTAATTGAACCTCATAATGTTAAAAATTCCCAAATTTAATATATATGAACACATGTTGAAATTAATTTAAGAAAGAAAAATTAACACTCGAACCAACACTTGAACCTTGTATCTCTGATTCTGTACATCAGTATGATACCAATTACACCATCTGGGCACCGATAAGAACGTCAACGTTTCTTTCTACTTATACAATTTCCAGGGTTCAAGTCCCAGTTTGAGTGTTAATTTTTCTTTATTAAATTCAATTCTATCCAGGATTGGAAAGTGTCAATTTAAATAAAAACATTGAAACATGTTGATATACTACTTCTCCCCCTCTCTTCAAGGAATGATAAACTTCACCCCAACAAAACTCAAGAATTCACCATGTTTCAAAATGCAATTATAATATCCAAATAAATTTGATATTAATAAAAAAAAATTAAAAAGTGGACAGTTTGACTGTTTAGGCAAATAAGACTGGTGATGAGCCAAAAAATTGCCATGATAGTCTTTCTGGATAATTCAGGAGGAGTAAGGGATGTTTATAAAAATAGCTACCACCATAGTTGACTCAAGCAATAAATAAATCTAGGTTGTCAACAATGAATTAATCCTGAAAGCTAGAAAATTACCAAATAAACCACATCTAAATTAATAAAAATTAATGGAAGTTACACTATGAAGTAAATTACCAATAGAATATGAATCGCAAACTTCACACCTCACCTCATAAAATTGCTTTTCTCATCTCCACATGTTTTGAGAGTATTTTCTTTCGACAATCTGACTGTTTGAATTGAGCCATTATCATTAATACCAGTTTCTCCTGCCACCTGGTGCAGATTGAATGAACTTCCCAAGCAAGCAAGATTTGATCTCTTTTTTAAAGTTCATTCAATCCGCACCAGGTGACAACAGTAAAGCTGGTATTAACAACTTAATTCAAACAATTGGAGTGTGGCTGATGATGCAAGCAAAGACATTTGAAACATGTCAGGTGAGAAAACCATATTTCATAAGGTGAGATGTGAATTTTCTGATTCATAAAATTTAAAATAAAATTCTTTCCACCTCACCTCATATCCCGTCTTCTAATTATACCAGTTTTGTAACCTTAGTGGTTACAGCTTCAGTATTTACATGACCGATGTTCTGTCGTCCATAATAAGTGCTCCTGGATGACACAACATCAGTCGTGCAAATATTCAAGATGTAACCACTATGGTTACGAAATTGGTCTCTAATTAAAAGACAGGAAATGAGGTGAGGTGGAAAGAAATTTATTTTAAATTTTAAATTAAACCTCATAGTGATATTTCCTATAATGTCCCGGGTTCGAGTCCTGGTCTAGGCGAAAATTTTTCTCTTCAAATATAATTTCCTATAATAGTTCAATTTCTGATTCGTATTTATGTTCTATTGATATAACCAAATTGTTTACGTAGCAACAGGTCTAGAATTCCATTGGCTTATCAGGTTGTTGCTGGATTCATATTGATACGTGTTAATTAAAAATATGAACAATCATCTAGCCATTATATGGATTCCTCATGATGAGGAAGTTTCTTCCCCATGTCACCTCAAATTACCTTGAATTCCATAAGGCTCTACATTGACTATTTGGCTACAGTACAGTTACTTAAATTATAAACACAATCAGCCAAATATTTGAACATTATTTCTACAAACCTGCTTCCATGGTATAATATTTAGCACATATAATGAGCATTCCAAAGAAAAACTATAAATATTATAAAATAATATGATTTGATTTTGAGGTTCTACAGTCTACCAACAGAGGGACCAGGAGATGACTCTTCAAGACAAAAACACAATGGCTGTCAAAATACTGAAGATGGAACTGAAGAAGAAAGTTCTGAAACCAGTCTAAGAAGAATATGAGGTGAAGTGATAAAATTTTACTTAAATAAATAATACCTCATAATGTTAATTCCTAAAAAAGTAAATTATAAAATAATCTTAAACTTATATTACTAAATGAGTTGGAAACCTGAGTGCTTAGTAATGCAATTAAACAGAAACTGCAAACATTTATAAATAGGGACCCCAAAATTTCGTGAATGCAATTTTACACAAAATTTTTTATCAAAAGCAAAAAAGCTGAAATTTGTATTTTACTTGGACTTTTGTGAAATAAAGTATTTCCTGTGCAATAGATGGATGAACTTTTATTTAAAACCATTGAAAAAGGCCTTCATTTCACTGAGCTTCAAGAAAAGGTCACCCCCAAATATATTTATATATCAATATTTAATATTGATTTGGGGGTGACCTTTTCTTGAAGACCAGTGAAATTAAGGCCTTTTTCAATGGTTTCAAGTAAAAGTTTACCCATTCATTGCACAGGAAATATTTTATTTCACAAAAGTCCAAAAAGTTGTAACCCTAGTGCCCACGTTAGAACCATGTTATTTTCAGTGTTTGTGAGATAGAGAAGTTATATTATAATAGGCAGTTAAGTTTAAAGATACCAAAAATTGTGAATATATATATGAACACTAAAGCAGTTTTAAAGTGAAAGGTTTACATATTTGACATCAAAAATAAAGTTATGATGTTCAAGTACTGCAATATGAGAATTGATTGGGCTAGAAAAGATTCATGTGAGAAGCAACACAAAATACATACTCTATACATTATATATATATATATATACACTAGCAGACCCAGCAGACGTTGTCCTGCCTGAACATTTAATTCTCGTGTTATGGCCAGAGGATAAAATTTAAGTTTTTTTATCATAAAATTCACTAATTAATAAGTTTGCAAAAAAACTCCTCACTGCCATCTGCTGTGGTCCAAGAAGCATGCATTATGATGTCACATTGTAGTTGCGCAGAACATGTCAGTAATGCAGATGACTACACATCTGACAAAAAAAAAAATCCTTTAACCCGATTGCAGTATCAGGGTCCAATAGTGAATCTAAATCATCCTGGGTCCAACTCATACATACAAAATTTTTTTTATCAAAATCAGTCCAGTCATTCAGGCAGTTTTTAATTTCAATTTGTAGTAAACCTTCACTTCTAATTGTCTGATTTCACTCATTTTTGGATAATACCTACCTCGGTTTACTTTAATATGCTATTATGAGTTTCATTTTGAAACACTAAAAATTGTGTCCGTGATTTTTAAATTTTCACTTCATGTGAACTCTACAACTAATTGTTTTAGAGGGTCCAATTGTGAATCTAAACCATCCAGGGACCCAATCAAACACACACAAAAAAATTTCATCAAAATCAGTCCAGACGTATAGGCATTTTTTAAATTTTGGATTTTAAGTACACCTGCACTTCTAATTGTCGCATTTTGCTCATTTTTGGATTATTCCTACCTCGGACTATTTTAAAGGGATAGTCCACCACTGTGGTCTCGAGATAGCATATTGCCTTGTCACACAGTGGGCCTGGGTTCGTTTCCTGATCGGGACAGACTCCTGGGTGAGGTTTTTTTCGGGGTTTTACCTCACCTGTAAAACAAATGTCAGGAATATATATTTAACTTTCACAGGGAAGTCAGCTGTAGCAGCCCACGCTTGGTCTGAAAAACATTTAATTGATACAGAAGCTAGCCTAATCAAACACATAGATAAACTAAAGGAACTCACAGTCTGGGAAAAAATCCACATCCAAAAAAACAAGATAAACTCATGAATTTTGAAACTCCTGCAAATTTTGACCTGATCCAGAGGTTCATCGGTCCACCGATAGAAGAAGAAAACCGCCAAGAAACGACATAACACCGGTCAACCAGAGGCTACTGACGATGGAGATAAGCTCCGAAACTGCAGTATAGAAGAAAAAGGATATGAGATGAGCTAATAAAAACATTAATTTCATTCTTAAATGTCAGGAAGCTTAGGGCCAAACAATCCCTGAAAATCATCTGGCCATCTTCATCATCCTTCATCGGTTTGGAAAGCAATGGGAAGCTACCACATCTTCCCTAATAAAGCTGCAAAGCATAGCATGAAAATGCTATGGTTGCAGTGGAAGATCTGCCGTTGGGCAGAATTACTATGGATGGATGGATACTGAGTTTCATTGTGAAACATCGAAAAATGTGACCACTAGAGCGATTTCTAAATTTTCACTTCAGGTGGTTTTAGAGGGTCCAATTGTGAATCTAAACCATCGAGGGACTCAATCAGACCCACACAAAAAGTTCATCAAAACTGGTCCAGTCGTTTAGGAGGAGTTCATTGACATACATACAGAAGAATTATATATATATATATATAAAAAGATTTTTAAAAAAACGAGAAAACTGTAAACAATAAACATCACTTGTCTTTATCCATACTATATACATATATATATATATATAATACAAATAAATTAGAAATTAGAAATTGAAAAGGATGAATTAATGTATGACATAGTTAATGGCCTGATGAAATTCAATACTCTACTGAAAAAGTTAGAAGACCCAAATTTTAAAGCATGGATGAACAAATATATTCCAGGTATATACCCCACAGGTTGGCTGCAGTGGTCTAGTGGTTATGTTCCTTGCCTCTAGTCCCAAGGGTCATGGGTTCAAATACGGTTGGGATCGATGGATTTTTTTAGGCTGGAAAATCCAAGGAACAAGTCGTCCAGAGGGGCTTTAAGCCATGGGTCCCAAGTCCCAAGGTTCGTAAAAAAACATTAACCCAAATAAAAATTGAATGACCTTCATCATCCATGTAATAGCTTAGTTGCCTACTAGATGTATTATACGGTTGCAATGCTAACCACATGCCATTCATATATGTAGGGAAATAAGTGCCACTAAATTTGTTTTAATGTTAATATTATTCGTTTTTAAACATCTTAATGATGGACAAATTATATTTGAAAAGAAAAATATACGCCTAGACTGGGTTTTGAACCCAGGACCTTTGACTCTCTATGTCATTGCTCTTCCATCTGAGCTACCTAGGCCTCCAATCTAAATACGTATTTTTCTCTTATACATAGTTAATTCCCTAACCCCAAATGCTACGAGCCATTGCTACGATTTTTGCAAATGGTGGCTTCTTTGTTAAGAAGACTTTTTATTGGGAATTTTTAAACATTACTTATAAAGCCAGTAGTGCTTCTTTCAATGTTAATATTATTCGTTTTTAAACATCTTAATGATGGACAAATTATATTTGAAAAGAAAAATATACGCCTAGACTGTGGTTTGAACCCAGGACCTTTGACTCTCTATGTCACTGCTCTTCCATCTGAGCTACCTAAACCTCCAATCTAAATGCATATTTTTCTCTTATACATAGTTAATTCCCTAACCCCAAATGCTATGAGCCATTGCTACGATTTTTGCAAATGGTGGCTTCTTTATTAAGAAGACTTTATTGGGAATTTTTAAACATTACTTATAAAGCCAATAGTGCTTCTTTCAATGTTGGTTAGTTGGTTGGTATCTAATGATGAGCACTTGATAATGAAATCATTCGCTCTCTTGCACTCCAATATTTAGCAGAAAGGCTGGTCTCTTCTACAAAAGCTGGACAACGGAGGAGATGGTTTCTTTCCATATCTTCATTTAAATTGCAAAAAGGGAATTTAGGTGAATCTGTTATGCCAAGTCTGTGTAGGTGTTTATTCAGGCAGTCATGTCCCGTTAGCAGTCTGAATGTTGCTACTGCAGATTTTCTTTGCAAAGTAGTAATGTCATAAGCTTGTAGATTTTCCCATTCCTTTGAACCGAAAGTGTGTTTTTCGGCTCATTATTGTAACGTCGTTCTCCTCCCTAGACTGGAATATTTATGAACTATGCCAATATCCCTTTCTCCTTGTATTTACCCCCTCTCTCTACTCTTTACCCTTCCTGCGGCGCAATGTCTACGGCGCATTTCCCCTCTACCTCGGAACCTTCATATACGTGGTGCACTAGCAGAACGTTAGCATTCAATCATTCAAGCGTTCATCGTTTTGTTCTTTGAGCAGATTCAAAGTTTGAATCAGCATCCAGTCCGCGATGCGAATGAAGCTCTAATGGACAAGCTGGTCTGAAGCCGAGAAGCGGCATGGCTTAGTTGGTCCGGCAGACCAGGGAAGAAGTGGTCCCTGATTCGGACGCAAGTATGAGTGTAGCGTGAGGTATGGTGTGGATTTTTCTATTGTAAGAATATCGTTATTTATTTGTTTATATTTTGTTTTTTCTTTGAATGATCGAAGTCTCTTTGTTAATTTGTTTTTAATTCAGACAACTTGTTTCTATTAAAGGTCATCTTTTATTTATCTGCTGCTTTATTGATGTGCACGTAGTTGTTTTCTATCCTATACGGAAATTCACTCACGTAGGAAATTATTTCCAGCTCCCTTGCTATTATGCTGTTTAGCTTTCTTGTATAACAATTATTATCATTTTCACTCACTCTATGTATTTGAGAATCATTATTTATTTATGTCAATATATTTGAGAGAGAAAGGTGAATCGATTGCTGCCTTCTATGGGCCCAAGGCAAGCAACTTCGTGATTGATAACCTTGCAGGAAAGCAGATCCACGTTAATAGAGACAGCAGTAACAAAACCCGAACCCGGATTAACGGTAGTAGTAGCGTGGTTCCTAACCCGCACAAAATGAAAGCAGTAGCGTGGGTTTCTAACCGCCACACCTTTCCAGATGTGCTTCCTTCAACGATAATATTATTCATTTTTAAACATCTTAATGATGGACAAATTATATTTGAAAAGAAAAATATATGCCTAGACTGGGGTTTGAACCCAGGACCTTTGACTCTCTATGTCACTGCTCTTCCATCTGAGCTAGCTAGGCCTTCAATCAATATTTTTCTTTTCAAATATAATTTGTCCATCATTAAGATGTTTAAAAACGAATAATATTAACATTCAAAGAAGCACTACTGGCTTTAAAAGTAAATTCCCAATAAAAAGTCTTCTTAATAAAGAAGCCGCCATTTGCAAAAATCATAGCAACGGCTCGTAGCATTTGAGGTTGGGGAATTAACTGTGTATAAGAGAAAAATACGCGTTTAGATTGGAGGCCTAGGTAGCTCAGATGGAAGAGCAGTGACATAGAGAGTCAAAGGTCCTGGGTTCAAACCCCAATTTAGGCGTATATATTTTTCTTTTCAAATATAAATTTGTTTTGTTAAGAAACTTCTTAATAGGGAAGCATCCATGTCCCTGCAGTGGGACAAATGAGATCAATCATCATCATCATCAATCATACTCACAGACTTGAGAGCCAATACTTCTCCAGAAACCTTGGAAATACAATTATATGTACATTTTGGCCCTTAATGTTAGATATTAAACTTAATAAACGAATGTTGGAATACATGTAAAATACTGAAAATTGGAAGATAGGTGAAGTCATATCCCTCTTCAAAAAAGGAAATAGATTAAATAGTAAAAATTATAGAGGTATCAGCTTATTGAACTCCACTTATAAATTATATGCGAATGATTTCATTATCAAGTGCTCGACATTAGATACCAACCATAAATTATATACGAAAATAATAAATAACAGATTGAAGACGATATCTGACACACTCTCAGAAGAAGAACAAGCAGGGTTTAGAAAAGGATGATCCTGTAATGATTATGTGTTTATTATAAAGAGACCAATTGAAAAGAGAAGAGAATTTAACCTGCCAACATATTTGTTGTTCATTGATTTTGAAAAGGCCTTTGATGGAGTAAATAGATCTAAACCATGGGAAATAATGAAAGAACGGGGATATCCACACCATCTAATAAAATCAGTCCAAGGCTTATATGAAGAAACTAAAGTAGTGATAAAATCTGATGGAAAAAGGTCAGAAGAAATTTTAATAGACAAGGGTGTAGTCTATTGCTCACTCTTTTTTAATATATATATTGACGACTTTATGAAACAATGGAAAATTATAACAGACAAAGACCTTAGATTGAACAAAAACACAAGTATCAATAACTTAATTTTTGCCGATGATTTAGTCTTACTACACCATGATGAAGATTTGTTACAATTGGCTGCTTACAAACTAAATGCAATATGTAGTGATTATATTTTTAAAATTTCAGTAAGTAAAACAAAAATAATGGCATTTTGTGGACACTCTGCATGCAAAAATAATAATTAGAGACGAAATTATTGAACAAGTATCCCACTTTAAATATTTAGGATGTGATATCAGCTATGGATATGATAAATATATTGAACATAAAACTCATCAGTTTCAAGCTATTTGTGGCACAATAAATAGAACATTGAATAATAAAGCCCATAAACAAACAAAATTAAAATTTTATAAAACAAATGCGTGCTATTATGCATTGCAGAGACTCTTGATGTCCCAACTCCTTTCAAAAAACGTTAAACTGAAAATATAACTATTATTCTACCAGTCATATTATATGGTGCGAAACATGGACTCTTACTTTAAGGGAGCAAAGGAGATTACAAGTATTTGAGAATAAAGTACTTATGAAAATTTTTGGACCAAAGAGAGATGAACAGACAGGTGAATGGAGAAGACTACATAACAATGAACTACATGGTCTTTATAGGAAGCCAGATATAATAAGAACAGTTAAGTCTCGTAGACTGCGATGGGCAGGACATGTTGCACGTATGGGGAATGAAAGACTTGCATGGAAGCTTCTTGTAGGAAAGCCAGAGGGAAAACGCCCAGTTGGTAGACCAAGAATGAGGTGGGAGAATAACATTAACTATGATTTGAGGGAAGTAGATTATACAGGGAATGATTGGAAAACATTATCTCAGGATAAGGATATATGGAGAGCTTATGTCCGCGACCATGTACCTATGGGTTGGATAGTGCCAGTGAGTAAGTAAATAAGTATAAAACAATGACAGTCCCTGTCCTTTTGTATGGGAGTGAATCTTGGATTATCACTACCAAACAAGGAAGTAAAATCCAAGCAGCAAAGATGAAATTTTTAAGAAAAGTAGAAAGATGCACTAGAATGGACCAGACAAAAAACGAGGATATCCGTGAAGAACTGCAAATCTACTCCGTAAAAGAAAAGATATTTAACAAGATTCAGTGGAAAGAACATGTAGAAAGAATGGAAGAAAGTAGATTACCAAATAAAATCTTACATTATTTTCCGAGAGGAAGAAGAGATGTCGGACGTCCTCGGAAGAGATGGTCTTAGATCTATTAGTGAAGACAGAACAGGCAACTAATGCCTAAACCAGGAAGTGAAGAAGAAGAAGATGTTGGATATTAAGGCTCGAATCTATGAACGCATTAGACCGTAAAAGTAGTTCTCTGCCTGTACTTTGCTGAGAAAGTTGCATCCAAATATGTTTTTGCATACTCAAAAATCTGTTCATGCGATAATAATTGTTGAAATTCCTAAGTTACCTGGCGAGGTGACTTAGCAGAGAAACGAATCGTGAGCAACTCGATGAGAAACGATGGTAACCGATGTAGTTTGAAACCTTGCCCGCGTACCTTGCTGTGCTTTCTCCAAGATGTCGGACCTTGAAGACTTCGATCATGTTTTCAGGATACGCGGAGAATAGGAATTTGATAGAATCTACCAAAGAATTCAACTGGAAGAACAGGATTTCTTTCCAATATTACGAAAACGACGACTTTCATGCATGACCAGTTAGTGAGTAGCTAATTCAATCTTTGCATTGCTCATGGAAAGTCAGCTCATCAGTGATTGGAAGTAATTTGAGTAGAGACTAATGTAATAATTAAATGAATCGTGATTTCTTCTTACCTCATACTTCTATGTTTTTTTAAACACAGCACTGCAGTATCGGCGACACGTTGTCGTCATCATCAGCTGTTTTCACGACTGTCACAGTCGAATCACGATTCATTTAATTATTATTAATTGAACCTCATAAAGTTAAAAATTCCCAAATTTAATATATAAAGAGACTAATGTATTTGCATGCGGCCCTAAGTTCATTATATGAGTCACCACACCTACAATTCCCTACTAAAGCTGCAAAGCATAGCATGAAAATTGCTATGATTGCAATGAAAGACTTGCCTTCGAGCAGAATTACTATGGGTGGATATGAGTCATATGGTATAATTTGCAAATCAAGTACTTCCTTGTAGAAATTTTTTTACCATAAATGACTAATTTTTAATATTTAATTTTAGGAAGTTATATTTTGAGGTTATTTTAATTATATTATTTTTGGTCTGGACATCTTACCTCAATATTAATGTTGATTTGTTCTTGGACATGTTTCAAAACAATTCTCTGTTTTATCTTCAGCTTTCCCAGTCTGGGAAAGCTGAAGATAAAACAGAGAATTGTTTTGAAACATGTCCAAGAACAAATCAACATTAATATTGAGGTAAGATGTCCAGACCAAAAATAATATGACTAATTTTTATTTACTGTGCAACTAATGTTTTTAATCCACTTTGACAAAGATTTATACACTGCTCTTCCATGAATTTATTCACCGCCTTTCAGGGTTCCTATTTATAAATCATTGTTTGTATAACTACATAACTCAGTGGCTCTTTCAAACTTGTAGGTTCATTGCCATGAAGACATAAGCTCTCCATACATTCCTATCCTGAGCTAATGTTTTCCAATTATCTCCTATATAATCAACTTTTCCCTCAAATCTTCATTGTTTGCATAAAATATTTAATTATTCTGAAGTTGTAAGCAATGAAACACTTGAGATACAGCTGGTGGAAAGCCGTTGGTAATGCAAATCAATTAGAGAAACTGCCACTGGATCAGTCATATACTCAAGAATACCCGTTCGATACAAAAACATGCCCTTCAGTAGAATTTTTGGGGAATCAGAAAATAGAACAAGCATAATTATGGTCTTGGAAATTAATTGTTCATAAAAAGTACAGGAGAAGGATTGGAAGGTCCTGGAATGAGTGAAAGCTGTCAAAGAAATCATGTCTAGTAGAAGACTCTTATCATATGCCTTATACTCCTAAATGGAGCTACAGGATTGCTACTGGTACTACTATTACTACCCCAATACTATACCAGAGAAATGATACTAACTGAATAAGTCTGTTCTGGTGGATAGTAAGCTCCCTGCTGAGATGAGGAATCATAATGAGGTGATGGAGGTACTTGATGTTGCTCCAGCTGTTGGTGTTGAGGTGGAGGTTGAAACTGCTGTACTGCATAACCTTGTTGGTAATGCACTTCAAGTGGCTGAACATCTGGTGAGAAAGGTACAACACCATCTCCTTCTGGTGCTTGTGGAGGTGGATTCCCAGACATATCAGGATCCCATATCAGTCTTGCTGCTGCAAGTGTTCAAAAATTTATTAATATACAGCCACAATCCACATTATTAAAAAAATGAAATTTTAGGACAAGAAATATTTTCTCGTTGAAGCTCTAAAAGATTATCTTATTTTTTGTTTACAAGACCAATATTTTATTTAAATTATTAGAACCATTGTTAATGTTAATCCTTTTTATTTATGTACAGTCTTTTTTTTTGATCTAACAAGCCTTATCTGAAGTGCGCTGAAAAACAATCCAAGTTTGTAAGATGCCACTGCAAAGACCAAGACTCCTAATGGCACGACCAAGTGTAAAATTATTATTTTTTTGATCTTGCATATTAAATTTAACACTTCTCACTGAAAGACAAATTTCATTTGAAGAGAAAAATATATAATAATTAAATTAATGTTTTTATTACCTCACCTCATATCTTTTTTCTTCTATACTGCAGTTTCGGAGCTTATCTCCATCGTCAGTAGCCTCTGGTCGACCGGTGTTATGTCGTTTCTTGGCGGTTTCCTTCTTACTTCTGTCGGTGGACCGATGAACCTCTGGATTAGGTCAAAATTTGCGGGAGTTTCAAAATTCATGAGTTTTTCTTTTTTGTTTTTTTGGATGTGGATTTTTTCCCAGACTGTGAGTTCCTTTAGTTTATCTGTTTGTTTGATTAGGCTACCTTCTGTATCTATTAAATGTTTTTCAGACCAAGCATGGGCTGCTACTGCTGACTTGTCCACTTCCCCCTTTTTTACATTTCTTACATACACCTTAGAAATGTAAAAAAGGGGGAAGTGGACAAGTCAGCAGTAGCAGCCCATGCTTGGTCTGAAAAACATTTAATAGATACAGAAGCTAGCCTAATCAAACAAACAGATAAACTAAAGGAACTCACAGTCTGGGAAAAAATCCACATCCAAAAAAACAAAAAAGAAAAACTCATGAATTTTGAAACTCCCGCAAATTTTGACCTAATCCAGAGGTTCATCGGTCCACCGACAGAAGTAAGAAGGAAACCGCCAAGAAACGACATAACACCGGTCGACCAGAGGCTACTGACGATGGAGATAAGCTCCGAAACTGCAGTATAGAAGAAAAAAGATATGAGGTGAGGTAATAAAAACATTAATTTAATTATTAAATTAAACCTCACCTGTGAAAGTTAAATAAAGAAAAATATATGTTAATATTATTCGTTTTTAAACATCTTAATGATGGAGAAATTATATTTGAAAAGAAAAATATACGCCTAGACTGGGGTTTGAACCCAGGACGTTTGACTCTCTGTCAATGCTCTTCCATCTGAGCTACCTAGGCCTCCAATCTAAACGTGTATTTTTCTCTTATACATAGTTAATTCCCTAACCCCAAATGCTACGAGCCATTGCTACAATTTTTGCAAATGGCGGCTTATTTATTAAGAAGACTTTTTATTGAGAATTTAAACATTACTTGTAATTTGGGGTTAGGGAATTAACTATGTATAAGAGAAAAATACGCGTTTAGATTGGAGGCCTAGGTAGCTCAGATGGAAGAGCATTGACATAGAGAGTCAAAGGTCCTGGGTTCAAACCCCAGTCTAGGCGTATATTTTTCTTTTCAAATATAATTTGTCCATCATTAAGATGTTTAAAAACGAATAATATTAACATTGAAAGAAGCACTACTGGCTTTATAAGTAATGTTGAAATTCACAATAAAAAGTCTTCTTAATAAAAAAGCTGCCATTTGCAAAAATCGTAGCAACGGCTCGTAGCATTTGGGGTTAGGGAATTAACTATGTATAAGAGAAAAATACACGTTTAGATTGGAGGCCTAGGTAGCTCAGATGGTAGAGCATTGACATAGAGAGTCAAAGGTCCTGGGTTCAAACCGCAGTCTAGACGCATATTTTTCTTTTCAAAAAAATATATATATGCTTGAATTAGGATTTGAACCCAATATCTTTGGTTCTGTACATCAGGGCTCTGATCACTGAGCTACCAGGCTCCCAATTCAAACACATATTAATTATGTCCTTTATATGAATTCTCACATGCCGAGGCAATGAACGTTTTGTTCTACACAACATCTGTTGCTTCTTTAACAAAAGATTTATTCAGAATTAAAACGGCATTTATATTTAGTGAAGCTTATTTTCGATCTTACATATTAAATTCATTACTTCTCACCAAAAGACAAAGATATTATGTAGAACAAAAAGTTCATAGCCTCGGCACACGAGAATTCATATAAAGGAGAGAATTAATATGCAGTTGAATCGGGAGCTTGGTAGCTCAGTGGTCAGAGCGCTGGTGTAAAGAACCAGAGACATAGGGTTCTAATCCCAATTCAAACGTACATTTTTTTCCCTTAAAAAAAATTACTTCTGTCTGTTAGGAGAAAAATAAATATAATTCACCAAAATATATTAGCAGTTAGTAAAGCTTACAGATTGGAATGTCTGGGACATGTGATGAGGATGCCAGATAATAGAATGGTTAGAGAGGTTTTAGAAATAAAACCAGAAGGAAGGAGATAAAGAGGAAGACTGAGATTAAGATGCATGGATGATTTTGAGGATGGCCTCGGAAAATTAGGAGTGAAAAGATTGAGGCGAAAGCCATAGGAACAGTTGTGAGGGCATCGATTGTGAAGGAGGCTATAGTCAACCTCTAAGGGTCATTACGCCAAATGAAGAAAAAGAAGGAAATATTGCTACAGCCCTAGACAGGAACCAAAGCAGTATTTTCGTGATGAGGTCAAAAACTGACTCCATTTAAAAAAGTTCTGAATTACTGATTCATATACACATCCACCATGGAGCTCTTAGGACTTGCGAGAGATGAAATCTTCACTGTAATAGCTCAGTGTATAAAGTTGGATATCTGTGATTCACATCTTAACTGAGGTACATATTATTCTTATAAGATATGTTTTTATTAGGATTTTTTCTATAATACAGTAGTTTTTTCTTCAATCTATAAAGTAATTTTATTGTTTCAAAAATATCTAACTTGTGCATCTTCTTCCATCAATCCATTGTATTTATATGAACCCATTACCTTGATTTAGCTTACTTTTCCTCTATAATTACGTTTTAGTGTATGATACACGGGAATTTTTTATATTCTTGGGGATAGTTTAAATCTATTAAATGTAAATTGGGCAGTGAGTCTCCTCCTGATCCCATCCATCCATTGTTCCTGTGGTTTTCCTCTTCTTCTGCCTTCAGAATTCCATTTCAAAATCATTTTCAAAATTCTGTCTTCCATTCTTTTAACGTGTCCAAACCATCTCAATTTTCGTTCTTCAATTATTTCAAGAATATTCTTATCCATTTTTATCATCTCTCTAATTCTTGGTTTATAATTTTATCCATTCTTGATTATCTTGCCACTCTACACCAATAGTCCATTTGTGTAGCTAATAACTTACATGCACGTGGCCTGTCTAATGTCCAAGTTTCAGCTCCATTTAACATTACACTTTGAACTAATGATTTTTTTTGTTTTTGCTTATTTACAGCAGTCTTGCTCCATAGAACTGAATTCAGCACAATTACTAATTTTCTATCTCTACTTATTTTTTTCAATTTCACTGAGCTTCTTTCACCAGCTTCTAAAATGGATCTCAAATTTATATATTAAATTTGGGAATTTTTAACATTATGAGGTTCAATTAATAATAATTAAATGAATCGTGATTTTTTCTTACCTCATACATCTATGTTTCTTTAAACACAGCACTCCAGTATCGGCGACAAAACAGCTGACGATGACGACAAAGTGTCGCCGATACTGCAGTGCTGTGTTTAAAGAAACATAGATGTATGAGGTAAGAAAAAATCACGATTCATTTAATTATTATGGATCTCAAATATTTAAATTTATCGACTTTAAGAATTTCTACTTGTTAATCTCCAGATTTTCATCTTCCATTTTCAATATTCATCATCATCATCATCATCATCATCATCATCCTGCCAGGTATTAGTCCTAGAAGAACTGTTACGGCCTGAGAAAGCAGTTTTCGTGCCATCTTTTCATAGATCAACCAAGTGACCGTTTCCCATTTGGACAGTAGTTCATTATTGCCTTGGGGATCCTGGATCTAGCCATTCTTGAGACATGTTTCTTCCAGTTTAGCTGATATCTGGAAATGTAGTTCAGTAATGGTGACACATTAAGTTCTTGAAGGATTTCTACATTTTTCTTTCGATCCCATTTGGTGTAGCCAGCTGTTCGGCGCATAAATTTCATCTCACAAGCTGTTAGTCTGCTTTCATCTCTCGTCCTTATAGTCCACGCTTCACTCCCATAACATAGGACTGGTCGAGCCATTATTTGATAAAGACGAGTACGAGTTGATTTTTGCACTAATGAAGGTTTTAAAACTCTATTAATGATTTATATTTGAAAAGAAAAATATACACCTAGACTGGGGTTTGAACCCAGGACGTTTGACTTTCTATGTCAATGCTCTTCCATCTGAGCCACCTAGGCCTCCAATCTAAACGCGTATTTTTCTCTTACACATAGTTAATTCCCTAACCCCAAATGCTACGAGCCGTTGCTACGATTTTTGCAAAAGGCTCCTAGCAATGGCTCGTCTGCATTTGGGTTTAGGGATATTATTTAACTATGTGTAAGAGAAAAATACGCGTTTAGATTGGAGGCCTAGGTGGCTCAGATGGAAGAGCATTGACATAGAAAGTCAAAGGTCCTGGGTTCAAACCCCAGTCTAGGCGTATATTTTTCTTTTCAAATATAAATTGTCCATCATTAAGGTGTTTAAAAACGAATAATATTAACATTCTATTAATGATTCCCATTGATTTGTTGAATTTCACAATTCTCTCTGATAAATCCAAATTTTCAACAAAAGAGAGTTAATATCCCAAATAAGTAAACTCATTAACTCTCTCTAAAATTTTGTTATTTAAACAAATTTTGCTTGGTATTGGGGATTTTCCACAAAAGGCCATTATTTTAGTTTTATTGGTAGATATTTCCATTGAATATTTCTGGGGCTATCAAATTTAAATTATGTACTGACCATTTCAATATTAAACATTCAATTTTCTTAAAATTAATATTCAACCGCCATTTTTATACTCTTCAATCAATTTTCTTGTCATATATGAAGCATCCTCTATATCCTGGATTATTAGAACTTTATTTAATATATGTAGGAAATAACACTATGAGGTTTCTTTTAGTCATTAATGAGTTGGATATTTTGCCTCACCTCGTATTTCTTGATTTTTATGCAGACCTAGATTTCGTCACTTTTGCGCGCATTGTTGATGATTCCAGTTGGAAATATGAGGTGAGTCAAAATATCCAACTCATTAATAATTAATTATTAGAACTTGGTCATCCATAAAAAATAAATGATATAGAAAATATTGTGAATTCATTGGTATTCCCATAACATTCCATTTTCTGCACCAATCACTTAAACAGACATCAATATATATATATATATATATATATATTTAATTTTAGGAAGTGATATTTTGAGGTTATTTTAATTATATTATTTTTAGTCTGATCATATTACCTCAATATTAATGTTGATTTGTTCTTGGACATGTTCCAAAACAATTCTGTTTTATCACCCTTGGGTACACAATAAATTCCAAAAGATATTCCAGAAGTTTAATATTAAATTAGCACCGAAAAATAACTACTGTTTAAATAAACTAATAAAAACCAACAAAAATAAAAAAAACTGATAAAAATAAAAAGTCAGGAATATATCAAATTGAATGCATGGGTTGTGAAAAGATATATATAGGAAAAACAAAAAGAAACCTAAAAATCAGAACAAAGGAACACATAAGAAATATTAAAAATGAGGAAATAGAAAAATCTGCAGTTGCTGCTCATGTTTGGTCTGAAAAACATAATATAAATTCAGACACTAAATTATTAAAACAGTTAGAAAATACAAAAGAGCTGACTATTTGGGAAAAAAATCTATATTCAGAAGAACAAAAACAGAGTTATGAATTTTGAAATACCGACAGAGCGTGACCTTGTTTGGGGGTTCTTTGGCCAATCACAGGATGGAGCTGACATCGACATCCAGGGTGTGCAACATAATGCAACATAAATCAAACCAGTCTGGACAAGCTGACGATAAAACTGAATTGTTTTGAAACATGTCCAAAAACAAATCAACATTAATATTGAGGTAAGATAATCAGACTAAAAATAATATAATAAATATATATATATTGAAAAGTATCGAGGATAAACAACATATTTTTCAACACCCCATTTGTTGTACAAAATTCTTGTGATGAGCTATTTTTTATTTTAATTTGGCACCTGTTATTTTGAGTATATGGATCTTAAAATTTTATTATATCTTGACTAACTGATAATTTTCTGGGGATAGAATCATAAGGTTTTCCAAATCAATAAACACTTAGACATACATATTTCTTTAAATTTCTCTCTACTTTTTTCCAAAATAAGTCTTAATGTAAAAATCTGATCTACACAAGATTTTCCAGCTGTAAACCCTCCTTGTTCCTTTGGGTTATGATATTGTTTTCTAAACAATGTTTTATTATTCTGGTGAAAGTTTTATTAAAGTGATTCATTATACAAATTCCTCTATGTTCTTTCAAATAAAATATGTTACATAATTACCTTCTGGATGTGGCTGAACTGCTCCTCTAAAATGTGGATTAATCAATATTTTATGTGGAGATTGCTGATGTTGTTGCTGTGGAGGTTGCTGTGGTATTTGTTGCTGAGGTAATTGCTGCTGAGGTTGAGGAGGTGGTGGCAAGGGCTGTTGCTGTTGAGGAGGTTGTTGGTTCATTTGGGGCCGATTATATACAGGTGCTCCTCTCATCCCACCTCTATGAGGAGGATGTGGAAAACCAGGTGCTCCTTGTCCGAACTGTGGGCCTCCAAATTGCTGCTGCTGATGATGGTGTTGCATTTGTTGTTGCTGCTGCTGATGTTGCATCTGCTGTTGTTGCTGCTGTGGATGGACATTAAACTGATTTCCCGCCCCAAAGTGAGTACGAGGACCACCACCTCGACCTCTGCCTCTTCTTCCTTTCCAACCTCCCATCCCGTCTTACTACTTGCTTTGCATCTTCTACACAAACATTATCTGAAATACAGATTATATTAATAGAATAGGAAGTAACATTATGAGGTTCTTCTTAACAAATAAGGTGAATCTGGAGTCATCTTACCTCATAACTTGTAGTGTCCTTTAAGGTAGAATATTTTTTATCACTCACCTCATATTGTTCTTCTTATTTGATTATAAACTAGTTTTGGAACATAATTTCTGTTCCATCCTCAGTATCGTCACGACCGTTGTTCTGTCATCTTGAAGAGCTGTCCTTCTCTCCTTCCATTGGCCGACTGAAAAACCTTGAAACCTGGTCATTCTCACCGGGAATTTCAAAGTTCATTAATTTCTTCTTTTCAAAAAGATTACAAGTATTTGAGAATAAAGTACTTAGGAAAATTTTTGGACCAAAGAGAGATGAACAGACAGGTGAATGGAGAAGACTACATAACAGTGAACTACATGGTCTTTATAGGAAGCCAGATATAATAAGAACAGCTAAGTCTCGTAGACTGCGATGGGCAGGACATGTTACATGTATGGGGAATGAAAGACTTGCATGGAAGCTTCTTGTAGGAAAGCCAGAGGGAAAACGCCCAGTTGGTAGACCAAGAATGAGGTGGGAGAATAACATTAACTATGATTTGAGGGAAGTAGATTATACAGGGAATGATTGGAAAGCATTAGCTCAGGATAGGGATGTATGGAGAGCTTATGTCCGTGCGGCCATGGACCTACGGGTTCGATAGTGCCAGTGAGTAAGTAAAGCTTGAGGAAAGAAATGTTGACATTGTATCATGTCTGGAATGGTGTAATTGGCAGCATACTAGTGTATAGAACCATAGGTTTGGGGTTCAACTCCCAGTTCAAGCATTAATTTTTCTTTTCTAAATATTGTCCAGTATTGGAAAGTATTAATATTTAAATGTAAATCTAAATGTTTTACCTATTCAACAAAGGCAATAGTAATGTATTCACTATAATTTAAATATACCTAAAGAATCTGGAATGTTCCCATATGACTTGCTAGAAGTTTTGAGTGACACTATGGTAGTTCTTTCAGTCTTGAAACGGTCTCCTCTGGACTCTTCTGCATCCTCCTCTTCCTCTTCTGATTCTACAGCTGTTTGTACTTCATTTGTTACAACCTCTTCTGATTCAACGTAATTCTTTTCTTGTGAGATTTGTGATGCATCAGCAACATCTACTGCAAGAAAATCATTGTAGAATGAATTAATTATCATGTTTATATTAATGTTTTCACAATTACATTAAACTTGAGATATCTCTATACAGTATACAACATAAACAAGAAACAAACAAAAAATTCAACTTTCCAAACATTATAACATGAATAAAAAATATTAGGATGATATAAAATTATCTTATTTTAATTTTCCGACTGAAGCCTTTTATACTGTCAAAGATACATGAATAAATATAAAACACAACTATTGCATTTTACGCTATGGATAATGAGCAAACAATTACAAGCTAACAAAACAAAAAGCTATGTATTTTCCAAAATTGTAACAGTTCAATAGAGACAAGAACCTCATAATGTTATTTTCAATTTGTTTTTAATAGATACAACTTTCCTCATTAGAGGATTGCGTCAAGGACAAAGTGATACAGACAATTAATTTTTGGAATTGATGAAATACATTTTTAAAAATTCAAATTGTAGGCCTAATTGAAGTATACATACTATAAAGTAGAAATTATGAAGAAATTAGTTATTTAATCTTATATTTCAGAAGAGGGAACATATATTTATTTAATCTTATTTTTCAGAAGAGAGAAAATATATTTATTATAATTAAACACTTCATTGTATATGTTTAATTTTTGCATAATTGCTACATCATGATGTTATACCCTTAAAACTGAGACATTCTCTCAGAAATAGTGACAAGAAAATAAAAATGTTACCAATTTTTTAAATAAATTAAAAAACTCTAATTTGAGAAAAAATAGCAGATAGTTTGTAAGGTGTATTCTCTCATAACTATCTCACTCTTTGTTGACATATGTACAAGCAGACAGAGGAATTTTACCATATATTGAATATTTCTGTCACAATACTCATTTTTCAAATCTGATAGGAATAAGAGACATATATTTCCAAAAACAAATGAATAATTAAAGTAACAAAGATTACTTTCTTCACAAACTACTATTTAACCCTTTCCCTGGCATAGGCATGATGTCACGCCAGACAAATCCAATAGTTGCCAGGTATCGGTATCTTTTCATCCCTTGTCACACGCCCATGTTTTGGTCACCCCTGTTCGCAACAGACAAAAAATATGCTGACAAAACTTTATCAGCATGTTGAGGAATGTAGTAGTAGTAGTAGTAGTAGTCTAATGCCCATTAGCTTGGATGTGTTCCATTTGCTTTCTTGCTTCCCAATAGAGTCCTGCCAGAGTTCTTGTAGGTGACATCTTCAGAGCCTCACAGCTAGCAAGATGATCTTTGTTCATGGTAGTGTTATTGTCTTGGCACAAGATACAATTTGGAGAGTTGAAGATTCCAATTTTATGGAGGTGTGCTGCCAGGTAGTCATGGCCTGTTAACAGTCTGAATGTTGCTACTGCTTCATGTCTTGGTTGTTCAGGTATTAAGTTTTTATTCTGCGAGATAGCTGCCCATGGTTTCTCATTACTTTGTGATTTGAAGTGCTCCATCAATTCTTTCTGGAAGTTTCTTTTAATTATAATTTTTGCAGAATGGTAGGACAGGGACTGATTTGTTTTCTGTAAAATTTTGGTGCCCTTTTTTGCTAAAAGATCCACCATTTCATTTCCATGTACCCCGCAATGAGAGGGGAGCCATTGGAGCTGGATAATTTTATTTTGTTTGGTCAATAATTGTTTTTATTTCCAACACTTTTCTGGAGATTGGAGAGTTATATGTTATTATAGCTTGTATAGCTGATGTTGAATCAGTTAGTACAACTGCTCTCTGAAATGTATTTATTCTGTAGAGGAGTTGTGCTAACTCTATTGCATGAATTTCTCCATCGAAGTGCGTGTAATTTTTCCCTACTGCAACATAGAAGCTAAACAGTTTTGAGCAAATTCCAGCTCCGTCTTCTATTTCCATTCTGGATCCATCTATATAGATATGTACCCATTGTGGTTTAGGAAATAGACTGTGAATGGTTTCCAATGTGATTTTAGTTCATCTGGGGTCATTTTACTTTTTAAAACATGTTTGATTAAATTTGTGTTTAAAAGCAATATCTATATCTTCCAGAGGTGATACTGGTAAGAGAAATTTTTCTGGATTTTGATTTGGGTTATACTGTTTTTGTAGTTTGATTGCTTTCTGTATGAAGCCATATTGAGTTTTAAGGTTTCTCTTTCTGTCTTTATAGTTTATCCAGTAGTTATCATGTGGGATTCTTATTAATTTTTCATATTGTATTAAGACCTGTTTGTGAATCTGATGGGCTATTGGATTATTTTCAGTAAGTATCTGCATTGCTGTTATGGGTGTAGATTTGGCTGCACCTGTTATCAGTCGTAAGGCATTATTCTGGTTTACTTCAAGTTTTATTTAAATTAATATTGGGAAGTAAACATTATGAGGTTATATCATTAATAGTGAGTGGAGAACATATTTTAATCGACTCACCTCATACATTTTCAAACTTCTTTGATACCGACGGTTTCAGACAATATCATGTCCTTCAGTCATGGCTTCCACTGATGAAATTCCATGATTGTTGATTTCTTTAGTGACATCACCTCTTGTGCTGCCATCTTTCGTTGGGATTATAAACTTTGTAATTAAATTTTTATCCACCGGAGTTTGTTTAGGGTATTATTATTATAGGTGATCAAGGCTTCACTTCCGTATAGTAATATAGGTTTTATGTATGTCTTGTATGTATTATTTAATATGGGCCTGGAACATCCCCATTTTGTTCTTGCTAATCTCTTTAAAATGTTGCATCTTTTGTTCACCTTTTCTGTTGTAGTTTTAACATGATATTCCCATTTCATTTTTGTATCAAATTGTATACACAGATATCGTTGAGGAATGTTTGTCTTTGAATCCAAGAAGTATCTGTTTTATGTTTCAGTTAAACATGGCATTGCATGAGAGAGGTTGGAATTGAGCATGCTGTGCTGTAAAAACATTAGTGATGATGAACTGATAATTCCAGAACTTGATGAATTTGAAGAAAATGTTCCAGAAATTGAAAATAATGATAATAGTTCAGAAGAAATACTGTGTGTACAGTCTACTTCAACAAAAAATATAACATCAGAAAAATGGAAAAAGGATGATACTGTTCCAAAAATCATTCCTTTCATTGATGACAGTCGACTCAAAATTAATGTCAAAAGTGACAGTAAACAACCGGGTGGTCTAAAGATACATTATTACAACAGTACTGAGATGTGTGAAATGCTTTAATAAAAACACACATTTATGGAACATTTTATTTTGTCTTCACAAAAGTGTCTCTCCAAACATCTGGAAACTAAAATAAAAAAAAAACTATATTTGTGCAGAAAGGTCAAGTGCTTGTACAAAACATCAAAAGGCAAGAGGCCAGTGAAATTTATTTATGGCATTCACAATGCAAAATTCTGATAAATGTAGCCACCAAGGAGAGAAAATAAAGAAGCCAGAAATTGCTATGAACTATAATCAATATACACAAGAGGTAAATAGTGCAGATTAGATACTACATTACACAAGTCTGCATTTTAAAACTTTTTCTCAGATGATTAATTTAAAATATGTGTTTTAGATCAATTGTTTACACTGATTCCAGAAATTATTTCCATTTCTGTCTATCACGTCAGGTTTCAGCATAAAATAAGAATTTATATTTTCACGTTTTAGCTACTACAAGCACAAATATATCCAAACTACATTTCACACAAGATAATTTTTTGTTAAAAATACATGTTAAAAATACTGTAAAGAACTGTACTAATAATTTCTTGACTACCTTGTAACAAAACAGAAAGTAAATGGTGTTCCATTAATTTTGAAACCTTCTCTTCTTTGACTTCCTTCAAGTTCCTCCATTTTTAGTCTCCCTCATCAACATACAACAGTATTTAATTTTAGGAAGTTGTATTCTGAGGTTATTTTAATTAATTATTTTTAGTCTGATCATCTACCTCAATATTAATGTTGATTTGTTCTTGGACATGTTTCAAAAAATTCTGTTTTATCGTCAGCTTGTCCAGACTGGTTTTATTTATGTTGCATTATGTTGCACACCCTGGATGTCGATGTCAGCTCCATCCTGTGGTTGGCCAAAGAACCTCCAAACAAGGCCACGCTCCATCGGTATTTCAAAATTTATAACTCTGTTTTTGTTCTTCTGAATATAGATTTTTTCTCAAATAGTCAGCTCTTTTGTATTTCTTAACTGTTTTAATAATTTAGTGTCTGAATTTATATTATGTTTTTCAGACCAAACATGAGCAGCAACTGCAGATTTTTCAATTTCCCCATTTTTAATATTTCTTATGTGTTCTTTGGTTCTAATTTTTAGGTTTCTTTTTGTTTTTCCTATATATATCTTTTCACAACCCATGCATTCAATTTGATATATTCTTGACTTTTTATTTTTATCAGTTTTTTCATTTTTGTTGGTTTTTATTAGTTTATTTAAACTGTAGTTATTTTTTGGTGCTAATTTAATATTAAACTTCTCAAATATCTTTTGAAATTTATTATGTACTCAAGGGTGATATGTGAATTTCCTATATTTTTTCATAGGTGGTTCTTCTTTTTCAAGAGTACTTCTGTTTATAATTTTTTGTTTTTTATACTTTTCTATCCTTTTATGTACCACTTTTTCATCAAACCCGTTTTCTCTTGCTACTTTGATTATGTGTTTTTTCTCTTGTTAGAAATCTTCTTTGTTCTGGGAAAGCTGACGATAAAACAGAATTGTTTTGAAACATGTTCAAGAACAAATCAACATTAATATTGAGGTAAGATGTCCAGACTAAAAATAATATAATACAACAGTAGTTTCATTCCATGTTACCTGGTACCTCCTCTCCATCTCTAATATTCTGGTGAAAACATTCACCTTGCTCTTCACTAAAATGTCTCAGATTTTCGGGGAAGTAGTCGATATGGAAACATAGAAAGTGAACTTTCACACTCGTGTTAGAATTCAATGTTTTGAAAATTTCCAACATATCTTCCACAATTGCCTTGTGATTAGGATCTTTGTTATTGCCTAGAAAGTTTTCAGTAACAGATCAGAAAGCGGTCCAGGCTTCTTTTTCTCTCTTATTCATTGTTTATTCAAAATATTAATCCTTTATCAGTTTATTTATTTGCAGACCAACAAAAATTCCAGCTTTCAATTTTTCTTGTGTGATGAATGGAAATTTCTTACAAAGGTACTTGAAGCAAGGCCCATCGTTTGGTAGAGCCCTTACAAATTGCTTTCAAGTCTAATTTGATGTTAGGTGGTGGAAGCAGGAAATTATACAATACAATTGCGGCAAACTTTGTTCGGCACTCACGCCTTTTCCTGATCTCCAAGTTTCACTTTAAAATAAGTATAGTAAGTTTTTTTTTTTCACAAAGTCTTTTAATATCCATTCTTTTCCACAAATATAGAAGAAAGCGTTTGGATTGTTCGCACACCTGCATGTAGGCATTGTCATACTTGCAGTCACACTAGAGAGATAAAATGAAAACAGCATTGATAATGCAAGTGTCTGAGATGAACAACACTTCCAAAGTCACCCAATAACAACCTCAGCAGCAGTTGTGCCAAACTAAAGGCTTAGAGGCTTGAATTGACAAATTTTCCTCCAACAATGCCCATTACCATCTGGCACATATTATACTCTCACCTATAAATATATGAAAACAGATTAGGTACATTGTGAAAAAACTGTACGTGATAGAAGAAAACTAAGAACAGTTCTGGAATCAGCATAAAAAAGTAAACTAATACAATATATTAGATTTCAGTCATCTGATATCATGCAGACTAGTGTTATTATCCTTGTTGCTGTAAATCCGTAAAGAGGGCCAAGAAACTTGTGTAATACATGCTAGATATGGTGCCCCGAATTTTTTTAATTCTGTTAAAAAAGAATACCTCACAATTGGAATTCACAATTTGGGAAAAATGTTACATCCACAAGAATAAAGAGAAAATAATGAATTTTGAAATTCTCAAGGAAAAAGAAAAAAAAATTTGATTTGGAAGTTCACTGGTCAGCCAACAGAGAGAGCCAAAATCAACCTACAAGATCACCAACCGCCAATTCAACAGTTAGAAAGTACTGAAAATGGCACATATGAGTGCTAAAACCGTGGTCTGCAATAAAACTACAAATATGAGGTGAGTCACAAAATCTAACTCATAATAATTAAGAATACCTCTGTTCAAAAGTACAAGGAAAGGGCTTTCAAAGATTTTCTACTAGACTGTATTGAAGCCATGACAACACTGAAGTAGTATGAAGAAGAGACAGATGAAGAAACACATTCACAAACGTCAACTTTGGGTGCATACATACAGTCACATTTGAAGAGATCTGCAAGAAAGACTTCCACATCTTGACTACAGGGTTACCTAAAGGCTCAAAAAATTATTCAAGTGCCCCTACTAAAAAGAAGAAGGGTAAGTAAAGTAAAGTAATTCCACTACAGGCCTCGGGAGGCCTTTGGGGTAGTAGGCTCCCACTTTTTTTAGACAATCGGCACTTGATGTCAGCCGAGTTGTCAGCCCTGCATGACGGCCGCCTTTACCCCCAGAACAAGCGTCTGGTACTCATTTCCATTAGAGGCTGAGTCGACCCCACGGCCATAGTGCCGCCAGAATGTTTTGGTCAGTTTAAAAATCCTGACCCCACAGGGACTTGAACCCTCGACCTTCCGACTTGTAGCGCAGTGCCTTAACCACTACGCTATGGCGTGCCCCAAAAGAAGAAGGGTGCTGCAATGCAAATGTGTAGTGTATGTTCATCCCATGGAGTGAGAGAGTGATGTGTGTGGCTCTCTGCAACACTCCATGTTTCCACAAATATCATACCAAAAAGAAGTACTAAAAAATGTTATTTGGTACTGTAATATTTTTATTATATAATAGAACATTCTGCCATTATTCCCTGTACATTTCAGCTTATAACAATAGCATCCATCCATAGTAATTCTGCCCAAGAGCAGGTCTTTCACTGCATCATAGCATTTTCATGCTATACTTTGCAGCTTTACTACGGAATTATAGGTGTGGTAGCTTCCCATTGCTTTCCACACCAGTGAAGGATAATGATGATGATAACGTTAAGGATAATGATGATGATGATGACCAGATGATTTTCAGGGACCGTTGGAACCTAAGCTTTCTGACATTTGTCTTACAGGTGAGAAAAAACCCCGAAAAAACCTCACCCAGGAGCCTGTTCCGACCGGGAATCGAACCAACAATAGGTTACAGAAAATTTATATTTCAATGCATGCATTTCAGCTCTTTACGTGTAAAATTGCCTGCCAGATACTGCAGGATTCAAATGCCCACGCTGCCAGAGAAAGAGTTAATTGTGGAAATATACTAAGATTCAGTTTGGTTTTCATGTGGGACTAAAAAATAACAATTAAAATCTGAACATAATTAAATTTTAACATTTGAAGGGTACAGGGAAAAAACAATAATGTTACTTTTCTGTAAAACCGAGAAAAAGCACTTTTAATTGTACAACATCCATACTTTCTAACCTGCTTGTTTGAAGATAAATAAACCTTTGACGAAACTGTATCTTTTACTCTTTCACACTTCTGAATGATAGTGTTTTTCATGGAGAATCTAATGACACCTCAAAATTCTATTTCAACAAAAATGTGACTTAAATGGTTCTTTCCCTGGACCCTTTATTTGCAATGATGGACAATTATTTTGAAAAGAAAAAAGTCTGAATTGGAATTTTAATCCAAAACCTCTAGCTTTGTACGCTAGTGTGCTTACCGTTACACTATATCAGGTTTCTGATGTAAACGTTAATTTTTCTTCCTCATATAGAATTCTCTTTATCATATTTTATTTAAAAGATCCCGGGCTATGTGGTCATGGTCTATAACTGGTATTTCTTCCAGACGTTCTTCCTCAATTGCAGATGGTATCTTCAGTGGTGAGTGCTTCTATTGTGTTCCCTTGTCATAGACTCATACGACAAGGGAACACCACCGTAGAAGCACTCGCCACTGAAGATGCCCACCGCAGTCTCCACGACAAGGGAACACCATTAAAATTCATCGGAGAACATTTGAATGATTATACCTCATAATGTTTACTTCCCAACATTAATTTAATATAAGGGAACACCACCTAGCAGCACTAGCCACTGAAGATGACGTCTGCAGTTGAGGGAGAACGTCTGAAAAAAACACCAGTTATAGACCATGGCCACATAGCCCGGAATCTTTTAATATTATGATTACCAACCGTGAAAGTCTGCATTCCACAATTCTCTTCATCGTCAAAAGCAGATAGCCATCACTACCAGTGCTATCTGGCAGTTTCTAATTCACAAAGAGAGAGAAATCACATTACTTTTATAGCAGTTAAGCATTATATTTTGATGTATTCATTTAAATTTTAACATTCCCAACCATGGACAATTTTTCTTTTCAAATAAATAAAATAAATTAATTCAGTGTTCAAAAAACATCAAGTGAATTTCAGTACTTCAAGAAAAGTATTCTACAAATATATATTTATAAAAATGACTAAGAACAATTTAATTTAATAAACAAAACCAAAGCTTTCTTATACAAATATAGGTCTAATATACATGATGCTGAACATTCATCTCATGCAACATTAAAATTGATAATTTTCTTGCCCATCATACAATTCGAGCTATCAAATTACCATATCTAGCTGAATATAAGATGACTCTTTAAAAAAGATTTAGATTATAAGTTTACATTAAAACATGAAAATAAATCATATATAATGTCTCTAAAACACAACACAAAAGAATATTCACAATAAAAACATATCAACAACCTACAAACCAACACAAAAAATCAGCAATATACTGGGCCCAGCCAAAGACACTAGAGATCCTTTAAGTCATGCTGGTATATATCGTATCCCGTGCAGTTGTGGAGAGGTGTACATCGGTACAACAAAAAGAACGATCAACACAAAATTACAAGAACACATGAGACACTGCAGACTAAAACAAAATGAAAAATCGGCCGTAGCAGAACACGTGATGAACAACCAACAACATATTATAAGATTCGAAGATACTCAGGTATTATCACAAACATCACATTACTACACCAGACTATACAGAGAAGCCATTGAAATATATAAACATAAAAATTCCTTCAACAAAAAAGAAGAAACCATGAAGATAAACAAAATTTGGATCCCAGCACTGCATAACAGGACAACGAAGCCTATGAATTCTGCAAACGGCACAACACCACAAAACTCGGTCCGTGCAGAAAACCCCCCCACCACCCGGGGTTTAGCTATAAATAGAGAGACAGTTTCCAACGACCAGCCAGTCTGCAGCCGACTATTGAGGAGTTCACAGAGAGCATGCAGTATCTCCTGATGAGGTCTACCGCAGCAGTAGACGAAACGTCAAGTATGAGGACAACCAGACCACGGCCTATAAGCCCGGAAGACGAACCAAATTTGGAACAAGACGCCGGCCATGAAAGCCTACAATTATATATAAAAACAATAGCTTTAACTGGGCAGAAACATTATTGGGTACTGAAAAACTTTTTCTTATCTCCTACCAAGAACTAGAGATTCAAGTAACATCACTTTAGCAACTTCGAATGCTCTATCTGGTTTATGTATTTTTTCATGTGCAATTAATGTCTAAGAGAAGAAAAAATCCTGTAACACATTGAACTCTTGCTCAAAATACCATCTTTGAATTTCACAGGCAGCAGCAAGACTCCTTATAAGGCAATAAGAGTTGAATATGTGTCGTGTGCAGCTTGCAAATGATCTCTCCAGAACTGCTTTCTGGAGTAATCAGTTTCCAGATACATTGATTCTAGAAGAATCCACATCTCCAACTTTCTATTCAGAGGGATCCAGACTGACTTCCAGATGATTTTGACCACTGCATATAAAAGGAAATGCGAGTCGAAAGACCAGCCAATTATGTTCAAGCTATGGGCGAGAGAAGTTACCTAAGTGCGAAGATATGTAGATGTGATGAGAAGCCATCAGCGAGTGTAAAGAACTGAGGTATAAAATAAAGCATGAAGAAGAGACTTTCATAGTGTATAAGTGTGTATACAGTCCAGTATACAATAAATAAAGAAAATTTTGGAATTTTATGTAAACATTTGTGAAGTTAAATTAAAGAAATTCCATCTGTATCTTATGCTATCACTATCCACAACAATATATATTAATTTTTTTTGTGATTTCACTCTGGCAAGTCAACTCAAGGTCATGCATAAGAATCCCCACTCTTCTAAGTCCATCCAGGTGTTGTCTCCTTTTCTTCTTCCAATGCCTTAAATAAGGCATTCTTCAAAAATGAATATAAGCATGTGACAGGGGAGTTCAGAGTAGTGGAGAGAGTGCTGCAGGGTGGAGAAATTATGTCCATGACTAGACAACTAAATCTTGTATTTTTCTTCATAATTAATTAACTTCTTACAATATAGTTGAACTGCTCTTTGCTGGTTCAAAGTATTTTCTCACCCAATGCCCTGGAGAAAGTTTAAAATTACATAAGATATGGTGGATTTCCTTTCTGAAACTACTTCTGTGCCCTCGTAATTTGTTACAAAACACAAATGATAGGATAGCAGTACTGTATATACAGAATCATTTTACCATATTATTTGTATTGTGGATCAAAATTGGACATGAAAGAGCCAACAAATTTTTGCTCACATTTTTTTTTTATTTTAGCCTCCAGGTACTTTCTTGTACCATAAATATAAGACATGGGACCCATAGTTTTAATTCCTCTCCTAGGGAAGACAGTTTTTATACCCTGAAAAATACATAAATTTCAGCCAAGTTTGAACCTACAGATCTCAGATCCTGAGGCAAGCACTGGACCTTTATTATTGACAGTGTGTCAATTTTGTAAATATACAGATTTCATTATCATCAATTGCAGGCATGGATTAGGTCATTGGCCTGTTCTGCTTCAGGATAGAAATTGATCCCTCCATCTCTTCTTAGGTCTTCCTGGGTCTCTTTGCCCTGTGGGTCTGTAGTTCAATAGCTACAGAGGTAGTCTATTGTTTGGCATTCTAAGAAAGTGTTCATGTCAATTATTTTGATATTTTTGAATGGTTTCAGTTATTGCTGGTGTGTTGAGAGCTTTGCGGATATCTTCACTACGCATGTGGGCATAAAGCGTATAACCCGCTAAAGGTCTTAATTAGTTTGGCAATTGCTGGTAGTCATCAAGTTTTTGTCTGACCTATCATTTAAGTATTTCATATAAGCTTCCTTCTTACATTTAATTTTATCTGCAATATCATCATTCCAAATAACTAAACCTCTTCTATTTTGTCTCTTTGTTTTTGTACCAAGAGCCTCTGTTGCTGTCTTTAGTAATATTTCTTTCAATGTTTCCCATTCCTGATTAATGTTGGTGCTTACCGCATACTGTGGGAGGTATGTATTCATTCGAATTTGATATAAGTTTCTAATACTGAGCTCATGTAATAGATGTATTTTAAAGTATTTCTCAGAAGAATTTCTCTTTCTTTGAGTTTTATGCCATCTTAGTGGGATATTGATTGTGGACGCCAATAGATAGTGGTCAGAGTTAATATCGTAACCTCGAAAGACTCAAGTGTCTTTAACATATGGCAAGGTTTTATCACGTAATCAATTATTACTTGCTGACCATGTATATTTGTGAAAGTCTTTATGTCAGAAAAAGGAATTAGTGATTTTAAGATTATTAAATGGTGGAAAATCAATAAGTTGTTCTCAATTTTTATTAATGATTTGTTCGCCGTTGTTTCCAACAATTCCTTGTAGTGGAGTGTTGCCAATTCTGGCATTTAAATCGCCTGCTATTATAATGTAATCTGATTTGTTTATGTTATTATATTGAACCTGTAACTCCTGATAAAATTTCTCTGATTCTTCAGATTACCCTTCTTCCGGGGCATATACTCCAATTATAGTCATGAAACCTTGGCATACTTTTACCCGTAATGTTAGAATTCTTTCATTAATGTAGCAATATGAATCAATTTTATTTTTCCATTGTGTTTTTATGAAGATTGCTATTCCTGCTGCTGCTCGTTTGAGGTTATCTACACCGCTATAAAGTAGAATATAATTTCTAAATTCTTTACTTCTGCGTAATTTTTTTCTTAGTTTCTGGAATCACTGCTATGTCAATTTTAGCTGCTTCTAACCCTTTAATTAATTCAGTTTCTTTATTACACAGACCTCTGGCATTCCATACACCAATTTTCATTTTGTTATTCCTTTTCTTTAAATTTGTCATCTTTGTGATATCAGTCCGGTCATTTCTTTCCTTTAGATTCTGAGTATGTATTGATCTCCTCACAATGGGTTACCAACCCCCGCTAAGAAAGTTCAGTGTGGGGTTGCCACCTTGAGGCCTCTGAACTTGCCTGCTTTTTCTGTTTGGGAGTGCTCCCATAGCCAGTGGGTCCAGTTTGTGAGCGCCGGATACTTGCTCTCACCCTCTCCCATCTGTTGTAATTATGAGTTACATTGTCCAGAGGTCACGACGAGGACGTGGGAGTAGAGCTGTCTGGTGTTATGACAGTTGGCTTTACACAACATTTTATAGAGCATGTCAATCTGGCATTAACAGCCCCGCTGTGGCCATTGCCAGCCTTTATATTAAGAATATAAAACATATGTATATAAAATTGTACCTTTCTTCAAAATTGATGTACAAATCCATCAGTAATACTTTAATCAAATAAGTAATAAAATATTTATATGGTATTATAAAATCTTCTATAAAATGTACACATTTCATATGGTTGCTAAGATAAACAATTTTCAAAATTATATAGTTTTAGTTATTTGAATTCATAATTCACTATGAAAATATAATATTACTATGTAAAATAATCCATAAACCTTTCATAAAAACTTATATATCAAAATTTATCACAATATTTATATAATTATCTCTCAAAAACCTATAAATATGGAGCACTTATATACACATTTAAAATAATTAATTTTTTTAAATATAAAATTGAAAAAAGTATAACTTATATTCAGATAAACATGGTACAATACTCACCAATGACACTGAATATGTAAAAAATGTAATATTTGGCAAATTTAACTATAAAGTTATAAGCATAATTTTTTTTTCTAATCAAGTTTTTAGCATTATATAAATTTTCTGTTGTACAGGCTTTATCGATCATTCAACTAAACATACTGCATACTAAATGATAAATACTAAGTCATACAATCTACAGCATGCCATCTTACCTTGCAACTACTTCCATCAACAGACAAACATAACTTGACCAACAGTGGACTCACAGAATTATCAGCCTCTGAATTGTGTATATAATAAATTGTATATCAATAAGAATTAAACAAGATAAAAGTATGTTTTTTTCTTCTATCCAATTTTTTAAAAATTCAGCTATATTAAGTTAAAGTGTAAGCCCTTTACACATGTCCAGCACAATGCTACATCAAGTGATGAAATAAAATGAAGCATCTATTTTTGGTTGGTTTACATGTCATGCTACATTAACTTAATGATCTTACATATTATAAAGAATGTAAATTCTAAAATTATTACTTCAAATATAAAATTGCAAGGAATCATGATTTTGAAAAAAAACTCTTACTAATCTATATAACTTCAAAGGCTTTTACTGTTGGTGTTATGTTTCTTAAACTTAATGCCTTCTGGGAAATTTGACAGTGATCTGGGTGTTAAAAACAATGATGTTTCTTCTGTGATTAAATATCCTCAGGAGATTGTGTTCTTATAATGTTAACTTATTGGCCATCATTGCTGAAATGACTTGTTAGGATATCTAATGAAGCCAGCTTCTGATTGCCTGGCAACAGATAAACTTCTCCAAATGACAGAGTAGCAGAGCTATTTTTTGTTTTCAATTTTCTTGAATTCCTGTTGTGTAAAACTAAAAATCCAAATTCTTTGGATTTTTAAACTTTCTTCTCTTTTGTTAAAGGAATTTTTACATCTGAATATCACTGTGCCCCTTCATAAAGTTTTTTTTATAAGAAAGTCAGAATGATGTCTAGTTTAAGGAATTACTAATAAACTCAGCACAACAGGCCTGTCAGGTCCAGCCCAAGAGCTAGCTGCTGGCTTCACATCACCATGTGTCAATTATGAATACCCCCCAGTTGTTACAGTTTATTTTCTCTATTTATTATAACCTACCCAAATTTTTTCACAATGTTGGGTGTGCACAAGCCCCATCTATCAATCTAACCTTCATGATGTGACAGGCCTACTAGCCAACTGGTGAGACTCATCTTCAAATGTCAATCAGGGAAGCATGAGGTCAGTATACCATTAAAGCTGATTTTCTCAACCTACAGCCACTAATTATTGCATCTTCTCAAATTCCTCATGGCATTTGATGGGCACTGGTCCCATACATTGGCTGAAATTCATGAGAATTTTCCTTCCTGCGGGGACTTAACCAGTGTGTCTTAAGATCTGTGGCAAAGCAGGATCTCTTAGGTCTCCCAGCCACAATGCAATAATTAAAAATAAACTCACAGATGTGGATGATCTCCAGCCAGTATAGGAGTGACTTGTGGTCAGCATGTTCAGTCCCCCAGCTCTTAAAGATGGTTTTCTCAACCTGGAGCTGCTACTATTGTAGCTACCACAATTTCTCACAACGTTGGGTGGGCACCAGTCCCATATTGGTAAAAATTCAATGAGAAAATTTCTTTGCCTATGGAGACTCGAATCAGTCCCAAGTCCTGTACCTCTACATCAAGGCATCATGCCTTAAACCACTCAGCTATGGCACTGTATAGCAGAAATGTTTTTAATCATAGTTATAACTAATAGTAGACATGTTTATGTTGTCAGGAAAGAATTCACTTCACAACCACTAAGAATTATTAATTCATCAACATAGATGGCACTACAGACATTTTGAACCCTGGCTGCTGACAAGATCTTCCTCCATTCATCCCTGTTCAACGACTTCCTTCTCCAAGAATTATAAATTATTACAAGTAAATTCTGGCCTTCTAAACTTTTTTTTTATTGAATGCCCCAGGTTGTCATTTTGACATTTCTGATGTTCTCTTCTGGCATTGGTGTAATTGTAACCCACTTCTATGGTTGGGATGCCTGGAAGGCTGCCCCGATGATATATGAAAGGTGATGACAATGATAGTGGTGCGCCAGGAGAGTCCTTAATCCTAAACTTAATTTAAGGTGAATATGAAAGATGATGATTATGATGGCCATATCATGTTTGGGGAACATTTGGGCATTAAAGTTTCCTGACATTTTTCTTACAGGTGAGAAAAAACCATACCCAGGAAACTTGTCCTGACAAGACTTGAATACGGACCCAGGCAGCACGCTACCTCAAGACCATAGCAATGGATAGCCTTCTAAACATAAGGCAAGGAGTTGTGTGTCATTGGTTTAATTATCATTGTAGTGTCAATTTCAGATGAGAATTATAGAAGCAGCTGCCAAAATTTCACATCAAACAGTGCAGTTATAAAATTAAAACAAGAAATCACTGTATTTATAATAGATGCTATAAATGTCAGCCTTCATTTTTCAATCAAATTTAATATTATATAAAAAACTTTTTGTTTTGCATCCTTGGCACTTCAATGAAATTCAACTTAGTGTTTTCTTTCGATGATGACCAAAACACTCTCTTTACAGTAGTTTCAGTAGCTTAAAAATAAAAACCTTAAGGGAGTAAACAGTACCATCATATATTTAGTTTGATTCGATATTAAAAATATTAATAAAACTACACATAATTCATGTGTATTTTTATTGTTTGGAGTTAGTGCCATTTCAAAATAGTATCCTCTTTCAATTTTATTCATGTAATACAAGTAATATAACTTATTATTTTTAAAAAATTGCCCTAAAAAATATCAGTAAATGCCAATATGCAAATAACTTAAACAGGGTTTTTACATAGATCATAGAACCTGGTACAGATTCCTATAACTGGGTTAAAATATTGTCATTTCTATTATTGATTTAAGGGAGGTGACGGGTGAAATTTTCGACATTTTCGGTCAAATTTGGCATTTTTTTATTTTTTTGTATTAAAGAATACTATGTACCTTAAAGTATAAGTTGGCGAAGTTTCAGTGTCCTATGGCACTTGTAAGTCTCCCTAATGACTATAGGAGGGCATGTATGCTACATTCTAATTTAACTGCACGCAAATTTTCAAATTGGCTTTTCCACACTTTTATATTCATTGCATTTCAGTACATTCAAATCAAAATAGCATTGACAAATTTAATGATAGAAGCACGACATTTTCACTGCATGTCCCACACACTATTGCTAATAATGCTATGCATGGATTTTGAAACATTGTTGATAGTTTTTTAAATAAAAAATAAGTGTAGTAATTTTTTAAAAAAATTAAATTTTCATATGCAGAGGATGTATGTATTTTTTTCTTTCTTTATTATAATGATATAGAAAAGTTAACGCATAGTGTTGTTCTAAATAAGTCAGTGGTTGTGTAGAAAAAAATTTAAACATTTTACTAAAAAATTATGAGACTAATTAAAAATTTTAATATGCAAATTTTTAAATGGATTTTCTTCAATAACTCAAACACTTTTAAGCCTAGAAGGATGAAACATCAGTATAACAGTAACTATTTTGGCATGAATGTGTGTACAAAATATCAATTATGTAGATTAAAAAATGTAGAAAATAGAAATTTCACCCATCACCCCTTAACACTTCTCACTGAAGATAAAAATTATATGCTCAGACAGTCCTGGGTTCAAAGCCCAGTCTGAGCGTATAATTTTCCTCTTCTAATATAAAATATTGTCATTTTTTGTAAAAAATGCATGGTTATACTGTTAATATTCACTCAATTCACCTTTTTTTGGGGTATCTGCAAGACCACTGGTGACCAAGTTATTCGGTACTTTTTCAACAGGATGTTTCTGCACTTGTCTAACAGTCTCACCGCCCATAGATTCCTGAGTCTCTTGAAGTTCAGAATCCAAGTCATCCAGCACGTCACCTTCCGTAACTCCCAAATCCAATACATCATCAAATGGCTCCTCTTGCTCTCTGCTAATTAATCCATTGCTAATTAATAACTCACATTAACATGAAACAAATGTGTTTTATTTGACAGAATAATCACTAGACTAAAAGAATACATAGATATTTATTTATTTTTAAAAATTAATCTCCGATTGAGGGTCTTTCCACTTTTCAGCGGTTGCCCTTTTACCAGCCGGCTGCTGGCCCTTCACATTCACATGTGTCAATCACAGAGGTAGATGATCAACAGCCAGTGTAGGGGTGACATGTGGTTAGCATGTCGAGTCCCCCAGCCGTTATAGCTGGTTCCTCAACCTGGAGCCGCTACTTATTGTAGCTACCCAATTGCCTCACGATGCTGGGTGGGCACCGGTCCCATACTGGCCGAAATACCATGAGAAAATTTCTTCCCCCATGGAGACTCGAACCAGCGCAAGTCCTGTAGCTCTGCGCCAAGGCTTCCTACCTTAACCGCTCGGCTATGGCGCGGGACTAAAAATTAATCTACCCTTTTTAAAGTTTGAAAGAAATGAAAATAAGGATCTAAAAATTTGCAAAAAATAAATGTTGAGATACAATATATATGTTCACACATACAAATGCACTATATAATGGAAATGGACAGCTAATGACAAATGAGGGAAATTCTGAAGAGGCGGATGAATTCAAATATCTAGGAACAATAATTACAAATAGGAATGAGATACACAAAGAAATTAAACAGACTATTATGCATTACAGGGACTCTTGTCAACCCAACTCCTTTCAAAAAACATTAAACTGAGAATATGTAAAACTGTTATTCTACCAGTTATATTATATGGATGTGAAACATGGACTCTTACTTTATGGGAGGAAAGAAGATTACGAGTATTTGAGAATAAAGTTCTCAGAAAATTTTTTGGGCCAAAAAGAGGTGAGCAGACAGGTGAATGGAGAAAATTACATAAGGGTGAGCTGCATGGTATGTAGGAAGCCAGATATAATAAGATCAGTTAAGTATCGTAGACTGCAATGGGCGGGTCATGTGGCACAAACGGGGTACGAAAGAGGTGCATGGAAGCTTCTTGTGGGAAAACCGGAGGGAAGATACCCAGTTGGTAGACCAAGAACAAGGTGGGAGAGTAACATTATCCACGATTTGAGGGAGGTAGATTTATGCAGGGGATGATTGGAAAACATGGTCTGAGGATGTGGATGTATGGAGATCTTATGTCCATGCAGCCATGAACCTGCAGGTTCAATAGAGCCAGTGAATTTAACAGGAGGTACAGTTCTCTATAGGCTACTCCAACTGATTTTTTTAAAGGTAATTTATAAAGATTATTGTCAACACAAAAGAACCAATACCTTTCTTTAAATGTACTCCGTAGGTTTGATTGTATTTGTATAATAAATTAATTATGGGAAATAACATTATGAGGTTTTAGAGTTAATCTTCTTCTTCTTCTTCTTCTTTGTCATGGTTTAGGCTTATTTACTAGCCTGTTCCGGCTCCAAATTGCTGCTGTTTCCATCTTTTCTTTGGTCTTCCCAAACTTCTTCTTCCTCGAGGTGAATAGTTGTGTGCTGCTTTTGGTATTCTATTCTCAGTCATCCTTGTTAAGTGTTCTTTCCAATTTGTTCTGTATTTCACTAGTGCTGTGTTTAATTCCTCTACTTTTAGTTGTTGTCTTATTTCTGTGTTATGTTTTTTGTCTGTTCTTTGATATCCTGCTATTGGTCTGAGGAATTTCATTTCAGCAGCTTGTATTCTGGCAGATTGTTGTGTTGTCACTGTCCATGTTTTGGATCCATAACTAATAATAGGAACTGCCATTGTCTTGTATAATTTAATTATAGAGTCTTTCCTGGCTTTATTTTTCAAAGTTCTTTTTATGTTCCTGTTATATAATTAAACTTATTTAGTTATTTATATGTATGATATTTCGCAACCTAGGAAGTTATATCTTACCACTTGTTCTATTGGTTTATTTTCCAATATTATCTTTGTCCGAACTTGATGAGTGCTCTTGAAAGCCATTGTTTTCTATTTTTCTGAAGATATTTCCATGTTGTATTTTTTTTTATATTTCATTAAGTTTATATAGCACTTTTTTGTAACTCGTCTTCTGTTTTTGCTATTAACCTTTACACTGCTACGAACGGGTATATCCGTTGGCAAAGAAAATGCTTGCTGTGCTATGGGTGTGTATATCCATTCTCAACTCCAAACGCCTGCTAGTTATATAATGCGTATTGCATTGCTTTCAAACTAAGCAGGCATATACTGCCATCTCCTAGGAACCTAAATAAACTTTTTCCATATTTCTCCCTGCATTGAGCAAGGAGGGTTTTAAAGGCTGGAAATATCTCAGCAGTGAAAAGGTTAAAATCTGGTCATCTGCAAAGGCTACTGTTTTTATTACTATATTTCCTAAGTTAATTCCCCCAGTCGTCATTTGCTTCAATGATCTTATCATGTCGTCAAAATAAATGTTAAAAAGAGTGGTTGATAGTGGACAACCTTGTCTAACTCCTCCTGTTATATGTATTGGTTCCCTTTGATTTATTTTTATTTTTTTCTCATACATTCTTAATTACTGCTATCAAGTGTATTAATAACTAGAGGCCGTTTCACTAAGGAAGAAGCATGTCCTCAGATGCGCAGAAGACTAGTTTCATCCCCTTGACTGCGGGTAGTCTAACGTACAGGCATACACATTCAATTCCAAAATAGTGTACTGTCAGTCTAAAAAAATATTAGTTTTCGTCACCTTACTTCTAAAACCTCGTAAGATTCTTGATCTACCAACTGGCTGTTTTCCCTCTGGTTTTCCTACAAGAAGCTTCTATAACCTATACCTCTTTCATTCCCTATTTGTGCCACATGTCTTACGTATTTCAAAATTATTTTCCTTTTTTTTTTTTTTTTTTTTTATTTCATTAGGTTTGGAAATTTACCATAGGCCTAATGGAGTTCTCGTATCCAATATAATTAATGAAAGTGATGAGTTTGATTTAAAAATAATAATATTAATATTAACATGAATATTTGATAAATTATTGGTTTGCAATAATTTTATTTTCATTTTCTTCCAGTTTTAAGGACACCCAGTACTTATTTGGGTTAAATTTTTTTTTTTGCTTAAAAAATCCAGTAAGGTCTATTTTATTGATGTGTAATATTACTGACATTTAAACCCATAAAAATTGATTTTTTAAAAATGGCATCTCTGTGTTCTCCTAATGTGCACTTTTTTTTTTTGCATTTTCCCATAACTTGTGTTTTTTAATATTTTGGTACACTTTTCTCTGAAACTATCAAAGATAGGAGAATTATTTTTGGCATGGATATGCAGTTTAAAGAGCTCTATAATAATAAGTTAAATTTGTCTTTGTGCCATTGATAGTGTTTGAAATAAAAAAAAAGAAATTATGCAACACTTTTAACAAAAAAATTGGTTTTTGAATTTTTTTAATAAATTACAATCCATATCTGAACACAAGCAAACCTTATTATTGTCAAATGAACCATGGATAGAGGTAGCGATGTAGGATCAGACTATTACTTACTTATGTCTAAATTTAACTTATTAAAAAGATTGAAGAAGTTAAAACCTAGAGAGTTAATTTCTAAAGAAACATACAAGGTACATCTGTTAAGAGAATAGTGTTAAATACCTATATCAAACAAGAATGAATAAATGTGTAGAGGAAATAAATGATGAAACATATGGAAACAATATAAATTTAATGTGGGAAATATTGAAAAATATTTTACATAAAGCAGCATCAGAAACTCTAGGGAAAAGAAGGAAGAAATATACGAAAAGGGGAATAGATATTTGGAATGAAGACATAGCGGAAAAAATAAAGGACAAGAAACAAGTATATCTTAAATTTCTACAGAGCAGATCTATAGACGATAATATTGAATAAACGAAAATCAGCAATTGTTAAAAGAGAAATGAGAAGAATCAAGAGAGAGCATTGGGACAGATATGTGTCGAATTTAGAACATGATGTACACGGACACCAAGCTAGAGCATATAAAGTTATTAAACATTTAAATAAAAACGAAAAGGACACAATACGGTTAAATCCTATACCTCTTACACAATGGGAACAACATTATACATCGTTCTGGACAAACTTAGAAGAACAAACAATAGCCTTAAGAGAAAATGACCCAAATGTGGATAGTATTAGGTTTGAAGAGCTAATGTTAACAATGCAAAATTTTAAAAACAAGAAATTGCCTGGAGCAGATAATCTAAACATAGAATTATTCAAATGTGCATCGATTACATTTATTGTTAAGTTTCTTGAATTTATAAACCTTTGCTGGAAAACGGGTTCTGTTCCGGATGAATGGAAGGACGCAATAACTGTATCGATATTTAAAAAAGGAAACGGAAGAGAATGTACAAATTATAGAAGAATAAGTTTATTAAATTCAGCTTATAAGATATATGCAAAAATTGTATCATATAGAATAAATAAAATAGTTGAAACAATATTACGTGAGGAACAAAATGGATTTAGAAAAGGTAGGTCAACTATAGATTGCATTTTTACAATGGCCCAATTTATAGAAAAAAGAAAAGAATTTAATTTACCCATGTATATAGCTTTTGTTGATTATACTAAAGCATTTGTAAGTAGAAATAAATTATGGAACATACTAGAAATGAAAGGAATTCCTCAACACCTTATAAGAGCCATTCAGAGTTTATATATAGAAACAAATTTTAAAATAGACTGCGGAGATAAAATTAGTAGACAAAACATAGAAATAAACCAGGGAGTAAGACAAGGGTGTCCATTGACACCAATATTATTTAATTTATACTTGGACCATGTAATAAATGAATGGCAAGAACAAATTAATATAAATTGTGTATTGACAACTCTGCTTTTTGCAGACGACCAAGTAATAATGACAGCATGAGAAAATGCTCTGCAACAATTCCTTTATACATTAAATAATATCTCTTCAAAATACAATTTAAGAATATCTACATCTAAAACAAAAATATTAGCTCTGAAAGGAAAATGTGCAATAAGAACAAAAATAGTTATAAACAATGTAATTAATTATAGACCAAGTTCAGAATTTTAATTATTTGGATTGTCATTTAGGCAATGACAGAAATTTAGATAAACACACTAAAATACGATTCAATTATCTATGTGGTACAATTAAACACACTTTATTGAATAAGACTAGAAAATAAACTATTTTGAAGTTTTACAAAGTATTGGTAGTTCCATCTCTTATATATGGATGTGAAACCTGGACATTAACAAAGGCAGATAGTAAACAAATAGAGGCTGCTGAAATGAAGATGTTACCGTTTCATAAGTTTTAATCTGTGAATTCTTCAGTCTTTATACGTCGATACACATTAAAACATTTTTCAAACGACAATGAAATAAAAATATAAATGTCTAGCTGCTACCCTAAATAAATGGAAATGAATGTGATTTTATGTTTAGTTGAATAAGTGAGTAAAAATAATTATAAATGTATATTGTAATTATTCCAAGACTTCTCTACTGATTCCCCAGTGTTGCCCGGGAATCTACTTATCTCGATCTTCTTGGCATAAATGAGCTAAAAGACAAAATTCGTTATTGTGAGTTATCCGTAAAAGAATACCCGCCACGTGTTGCTATGCTTGCACAGGAATCTACGTACTTCTCTCGATCTTCTTGGCATCAATGAAAGACAAAAATGGTTATTGTGAGTTATCCGTAAGAGATAAACATATGCTGTCACAGACTTTTTTATAGAGGTTTTGATATATTCAATTCTGTGTACATTAATTTTGTGTATTTGTTATGGTTTAGGCAGCATAAGCCATTTAAGCGTCCAAAGAGCGATTTTTTCACGTTTTTCACGTTTTCCACTATAAATGGCGTTTTTTAAGGGTGAAGGAGTTGAGTATCACAACTCTCTTATAGCTTATGTTCATCTGAGAATCTCCTGAAAATTTTGCAAAAAGCCGCATCACAATCAGATCAACGATATGGCCGTGCATAAAGTACAAACAAACAAACAAACATTCATTTTTATATATTAGATTATGAAGTGTTTGATCATTTATTTCCTCTACATATTTATTCATTCTTGTTTGATATAGGTATTTAACACTATTGTCTCTTAACAGATGTACCTTGTATGTTTCTTTAGAAATTAACCCTCTAGGTTTTAACTTCTTCCATCTTTTTCCGATTGAAGGTCTTTCCACTTTTCAGCAGTTGCCCTTTTACCAGCCGGCTGCTTGCCCTTCACATCCACATGTGTCAATCACAAAGGTAGATGATCAACAGCCAGTGTAGGGGTGACATGTGGTTAGCATGTCGAGTCCCCCAGCCATTATAGCTGGTTCCTCAACCTGGAGCCGCTACTTATTGTAGCTACCCAATTGCCTCACAATGCTGGGTGGGCACCGGTCCCATACTGGCCGAAATACCATGAGAAAATTTCTTCCCCCATGGAGACTCGAACCAGCGCAAGTCCCGTAGCTCTGCGCCAAGGGTTCCTACCTTAACCGCTCGGCTACGGCGCTGGACTTCTTCCATCTTTTTAATAAGTTAAATTTAGACATAGGTAAGTAATGGTCTGATCCTACATCGCTACCTCTATACACTCTCGTGTCTTGTATATATGAAGAAAGTTTTTTATTTATAAGAATATAGTCCTTTATACTTTCTTCATTTCTCCGTGTCCACGTATATTTGTGGATGTCAAGATGTCTGAAGAATGTCATAATGACAGCACCAGAAAATGCTCTGCAACAATTCCTTTATACATTAAATAATATCTCTCTAAAATACAATTTAAGAATATCTACATCTAAAACAAAAATATTAGCTCTGAAAGGAAAATGTGCAATAAGAACAAAAATAGTGATAAACAATGTAATTATAGACCAAGTTCAGAATTTTAATTATTTGGGTTGTCATTTAGGCAATGACAGAAATTTAGATAAACACACTAAAATACAACGATTCAATTATCTATGTGGCACAATTAAACGCGCTTTATTGAATAAGACTAGAAAAGAAACTATTTTGAAGTTTTACAAAGTATTGGCAGTTCCATCTCTTATATATGGATGTGAAACCTGGACATTAACAAAGGCAGATAGTAAACAAATAGAGGCTGCTGAAATGAAGATGTTGAGAGCAATAGCAGGATACCAAAGGACCAATAAAAAAGAAAAACGAAGATATAAGAACTTACTTACTTACTGGCACTATCGAACCCGTAGGTTCATGACCGCACGGACATAAGCTCTCCATACATCCCTATCCTGAGCTAATGCTTTCCAATCATTCCCTGTATAATCTACTTCCCTCAAATCACAGTTAATGTTATTCTCCCACCTCATTCTTGGCCTACCAACTGGTCGTTTTCCCTCTGGCTTTCCTACAAGAAGCTTCCATGCAAGTCTTTCATTCCCCATACGTGCAACATGTCCTGCCCATCGCAGTCTACGAGACTTAACTGTTCTTATTATATCTGGCTTCCTGTAAAGACCATGTAGTTCATTGTTGTGTAGTCTTCTCCATTCACCTGTCTGTTCATCTCTCTTTGGTCCAAAAATTTTCCTAAGTACTTTATTCTCAAATACTTGTAATCTCCTTTCCTCCCTTAAAGTAAGAGTCCATGTTTCGCACCCATATAATATAACTGGTAGAATAATAGTTTTATATATTTTCAGTTTAACGTTTTTTTGAAAGGAGTTGGGACATCAAGAGTCTCTGCAATGCATAATAGCACGCATTTCCAGAATTGAGCCTATGTAGATATAAGAACAGAACTTAATATATTTAATCTCTATGAAAGAATAACATATTACCAAAATGCTCATCTTCAGTACGTATTACGAATGAATGAACAGCGCATACCAAGAAGAATGTATAATTATAAACCATAAGGGAGAAGAATGTTAGGAAGACCATTGAAGAGATGGAAGGACCAATTCGACCTATAATGAGATCGGAACAGGCCATTGGGCCTAATCCTTGATGATGATGATGATGATGATGATGAACCATGGACAATAATCTATTTAATATAACATTCCCCTTATCCTCTTCTGGAATGTTGGAGGGGGAATGGACAAAGCTTTGGCAGTTGGTGGCAACAACTTATGTACCATGTATTTCCGAATGTAAATTGCACTTTTAACCGAATTATAGGGTCCTCAAGATCAGGTTGTGCCTTATATTTGCATGGGGCTTACATTTGCATACAAATGATAAAATGTTAGGTTATGGTAAATGTTCATCATGAGATATTTATTTCTGCTACACTAAACATACGACTAGCATGCCAGTTTCCATATTTTTTTGGCATGTAAGATAACTTTTCTCTTTAAACTTGCATTGAAACGTATTCACTTAGTAGAATTCTCTCTGTTATAAGTAGTAGCCTAAACCAAAATTTAACCTTACATACTAATTTTTCTCTTCTATTATTAGCTACCAATAACATAATTATTGCTGTTGTTCTCAGGAAGTACTTCTAAAATGCATGCTTGACAGAGCCTTAAAAAAAACAGTATAGCTAATAGAAGTCAGAACATTAAACTTGCTATGATATACAGTACATATTTTCACAATCTGATCTAAACTTTTCTTACTTTTCTGTCGTACATCTCTGATTTTGAGGTTAACCTTATATTCAATTTTTTTTTTACTTTCTTATACCTTGAATTTGGGGTGTTATATTCATGTGCGCCTTACATGGACATATACAATAATTAATACTCTCTACACACATTTTAGAAGAGGTCTGATAGGCCAAAGAGACAAATCTCAGCAAAAATAGCGAAGAAAAATTCTCCACAACTCTACAGCCTGAATTAAACTCAGATCATCCAGTCTAGTCACATATGTTACCTGACACACAAGATATTCAGCATAAGGCATGTGTGCTCTTACGTCTAGATAAATGTAAAGTTATTCAATAATGGACTGAAGACCAAGCATGAATACTGGTTAGACAGAGATTGCAATTTTCTTTCCTTCATGTAGAATACGAGGGTCATACTGAAAGTCATGAGCAACATTTTTTTAAACAATCATAATATTTATTTTAGACAAACCAAGTACACCATGTTAATCTACAGACCTTTGTGCTACTTTTCAACATAGTCTCCATTTCTTTGCACACATTTTGTCCAGCGTTCTACAAGCTTGAAAATTCCCTTATGATAGAAGTCCGTTCCAGCTGCTCGAAGACACTGACGCACTGCTTTCCGAATATCCTCCAGCGTCTCGTAGCATTGGCCTCTCATCTGCTCCTTCACAGAACCGAAAAGATGGTAGTCGGAGGGTGCCAAATCGGGACTATAGGGAGGATGTGGAAGAGTTTCCCACCCAAATGTCCTGATCTTCTCCACAGTGGCACGAGCAGTGTGAGGACGCGCGTTATCGTGTTGCAGAATGATCTTCCTTCCAGGGCGTTTGTCGTGCAATGCACGACGGAGCTTCACAAGTGTCTGGATATAGCGGGCAGCATTTATGGTTTGTCCAGGTTCAAGAAATTCAACCAGAATGCAACCTTGCGCATCCCAGAAGACGCTGCCCATAACTTTCCCAACAGATTGCACTGTCTTCACTTTTTTCTTTGATGGCGAATTCAAGTGGTGCCATTCCATACTCTGGCGTTTTGTTTCAGGCTCGTAGCGATGAAACCAGCTTTCGTCACCTGTCACAATACTCGTCAAAAAATCATCACCTTCATTTCGAAATCTCTGAAGAAGGTTATGGGTGATGGTTCTTCTCTGAAGTTTGTGGTCTTCACTCAATAAACGTGGAACCCAACGGGCACTAACTTTTCGGTAACCTAAGCTGTGAATCATTTCTTGCACTGCACTGTGTCCTACTGCAAGTTTTGTAGCGATTTCATTCACTGTGATACGCCTGTCGTCTCTAATGAGCGCATCAACTCTTTCCTTGTTGCAATCCGTGGAGGCAGAGCGTGGGCGACCGCTACGAGGCTCATCTTTGATACTCGTGTTCCCATCTTTAAAATGTTTCACCCATCTCCTAACACTGCTGGCACCCATGCAGGCATCTCCGTAAGCACATTGAAGTCTTTGGTGAATATCAACAGCAGATTGTTCCTCTTTAACAAGGAATTCAATGACAGCGCGCTGTCGAAACGAAACATTGATGTCTGCCATTTTGGAAACACTGCGTGTGGTCACATGATAGAAGCTATGATGCCACAAAACGGCAATGTTGTGGTATAAAGTCTGTAGATTACGATCCTGCAGTTGTTTTTGTTACATTGTTGAAATTTGAATTTTAACAATGGGTTGCTCACGACTTTCAGTATGACCCTCGTATGTTTGACTATAACAGGGCTTGAGCCCTAATCCTTATCAGTCAGATGATACTATAATTTTGTGAGTACAGTAAAAACTCAACTCATGGTGGGCATAATGTGAGGATGTGATAAGATATTAAATATAAAATTGGTACCTGGTAAGTCAGTTGCCCTCAATGTATGTGATATACAGCTGACCATGCCTGCCGCACCATCATAGAGGCAGATGAAATGAAATAGATGATATGAGTATGGAGAAATGGAATTAAATTTTTGGTAAGGGAAAATGGAAGAAACCCTAAAAAAATCTGCCCTAGCCCTGATTTGTCCATCACGAACCCATAAATTTGTTTATATTAGACATAAAGGAAATAGTGAAGAAAGGTAAAAAAAAAATACAAATACAGGGATCTAGTTGTTATATTTTTAATTATTTTCTTAGTATACTCATATATGATATCTATTAACTATCTCATACAATGTTTTTTTTTTTCAAATGCCCCAGGTTGTCTTTTGACATTCCTCGTATTCTCTCCTGGCATGGCGTACTTGTAACCCACTTCTGAGGTTGGTGCGCCTGGAAGGCGGGGTTACGTTGCCCCAATGATATGATGGGTGATGATAATGATAGTGGTGCGCCAGGAGAGTCCCTAATCCTAAGCTTAATCTAAGATGAATATGAATGATGATTGCGATGGCCATATCATTTCGGGGACCGTTTGGGCCTTAAAGTTTCCCTGACATTTGTCTTACAGGTGAGGAAAAAACCCTGATAAAAACCTCACCCAGAAAAACTGTCCAAACCGGGGATCGAACCCGGGCCCGCTGCATGGCAAGGCAGCACGCTACCTCGAGACCACAGCAGTGGACCCTCATACAATGTTAATTTCTCTTTTTTTTTTGTCCATTTTCTTTCTTTTTAGCAAATTCTGAAGGTATGTAGCTACTGAAATTGTTGTCATGAAAAGGCTTTCTAAGCATTTTTAAATCTTCACTGAACCTACTTGGTAGAACCAAAAATAATAAAGACTAAAATTTATAATATTACAGCCATATTGTTACCTTCTTCTTCTTCTTTCCTTCCAAGTATTAGGCCAAGGCCTGTTACAATCCTATACAAAATTTTCCCTCCAGCGTTTCATAGGACGGCCCAGTGATCTTCGTCCTCTTGGTATATAATTATAAACAGCTTTGGGGATCCGATTTGAACTCATTCTTTCAAGATGGTGTTTCCAATTTAGTTGGTACTGTTTAATATATATTCCAAAATTGGCGTAGTCTTCAATTCTTTTAAGCGGTGTTCCTTTTCCGATCCCATCTGGTGTAACCCGCTGTTCTGCGCATGAATCTCATTTCACAAGCCGTTATTCTGCTTTCATGTCTGGTCTAGCCAAAGTGTTATATAAACGTAATCTGGTGTTTTTTGTACAAGGGGGGGGTTCATAACTTGATTAATAATTCCTAAACTTTTATTATAACTAGTAACTTTTTCAGGGATATCCTTTTCATCCCAGATAGAGAGATAATATCCAAGATATTTAAATTGATTAGATCTCTCTAAAATTTTATTTTGGAGACAGATTTTACTTTGTATGGGGTCCTTCCCATGAAATGCCATAATTTTAGTTTTGTTAATTGATATTTCCATATTAAATTTGGCACCTATTTTTTGTAAATTATAAATTGATCGTTGCAAATCATTTTCGGAAAGTGTCAGAAGAGCTAAATCGTCTGCAAAAAGAATAGCATCGAGTTTGAGGTTCCTATTGATGGGTATATATCCTCATTGTGTTTTCCTCCATTCATTTATTAATTTATTCATGTATATAATGAAAAGCACCGGTGTTACCCCTATATTTATTTATAATTACTTGTTATTAACAATTTAAATTATATATCTATGTAAACAAGATTAAGTGATATAATTGCACCAAATATGCCGTGTCTGGATTTAATTTAACCAGCAAAATAAAGCTAGCTGATAGTGACATAATTAAACAGCTGTCTATAAAGCCATGCGAAATGATATTGTAATCAAATTTATTGCCAGTAATGACTAAGCGAACTCTATCTCGAGTAACAACCCTTCCTTTTGTTAAGTTAGGACATTCCAGTTCAAACGGCATCAGAGAGAGTGGAGAAAGGTATTGTCTGGCATGAAACCAATACAAAATCCCTTGTTCCCTTAACAAAAGAAAGTCATACAGAGATTCTATGATCGGGAAAAGCCACACACCTCAAAATTCGTTCAGAAAAGAGACGCTAACTGTTTTACATATGCTGTAAGGCCATAATATGAACTCACTGGGAAAACCCAAGGGCCTATCTGGGAACAAACTTGACATTGTGAGTAAACAGCGAGGGAGATATCGCCTGCAATTAGCGACTTCATGAGCTGAAATGTTGTAAACATACGCCCTTTTCCCATAACCATGTATGTATTAACAAATCAAAATCTTTGTGAGAAAAATTTAAGGTGATGTGTCTAAGATGTTGGAATTGTGGGAAGAAGATCCATAATTTATCTTATGAGTAAAACAGGGATCGAAACATCAGAATCTTCCCCACAGTCAGGAACATAAAGTCACTGAATAAAATCATCAGCAAGTGAAGATCAGAATTCAACAGTTATAATACTTGTAAAATTTTCCTAGTTGGGAAAAATAAAAACAATAAATTATCATTCCAACTACGACTTATTGCCAAATTACAGCATCGCTAGACATCACCTAAAACATTTAGCCTAAATGTACCTAGTGTTAAACAGTGAATAAAATATAGTGTTTTCAATAAATTAAAATTATTGACAAAAGAATTCGGCCCATCAAAAGTTCTATTGTGATCCCTAAGAAAGAACTCATCACTCATCGAATCTTAACAAACCTGACTAGTCCAAGTGCCCAAATTCCTCATATCTTGAGGAATCCTGTGATAAATTCCCACACCCACCAAATCGATTGCCATTTACCCTTATATAAAGGACCCTAATAAGAACCCTTTGTTCCAAATGTTGCCCAACATTGGGGCACAAATCCAAGCCTATAACCCATAGTTTTGTTCCAATATATATGTCAGCCATGGTGGTCTAAGGAGGTGATTTGTTTGAAGATATTCAGTCATTTGCTTATGTACAATATGTTCCAGAGCTTTAGATATTGTTGGAAGGAAGCTAATCAGTCAGAAATCATTACAGTTAGTAGGTGCATTTATTTTAAGTACAGGGCAAACCCCTAGACTATTTCCATACAGTAGGGAAGATAGAAGTTATAAAGGAAGCATTAAAATAAGAGTCACTATGAGTAGTACGATGTCAATGATTTAATTAACATTAAAATGCTGATGCCATTTGTGCCATGAGCATTGTATTTGATCCACTTGAGTGCTTTTTAACGTCTACAGGCAAGATGTCAAAGAAATAGAATTTATTTCTTCCTGCAGAAGGGAATGGAGATAAGTCTTTAAAAATGTCTACTTTAGCCTTGTCTGTAGGTATCAAGAGTATTGAGGTCAAATATTAATTTAACCCTTTGCCCCGCTCAATGATTTCTACTAGTTAGCTGTGGAGAGACATATTCATTTTGGGGTATTTAAATTTTAAATGTCTTCTCGACTATTTTAATTGAAGAGTGGCATATGTGGAATAATTCTTTGAAAATAATGTGAAACAAATTGCGTCAGAATCTGGTTGTTTTGTAATTACGAATTTCTTCATGAAATAATTAAGCAAATATATAAAGATACTATATATATATATATTTATATATTTTAAACTAATCTTAAATCAACATCTTATGGAGATGGTATGGATTACAATATCCATAACACATATTTTTAAAATCAATATATTAAGAAACCATATTAATTAGGCAATTTCTAAATTTTAAATTCCAGTTGAAAGTATTATGCCAATGTTTAAAAAAATAACATATATTGAATAAATAAAACAATGTACACACAGAGAAAGTAGTACCATTGATTACATATAGCAATTCCAATGTTCGAATATGGATAAAGTATATTTGTTGAAATTTATTAAATTTACTTACTACTTTATTTGCCAATTTATTTTCTTATTACTCTCTCTCTATATATATATTTTATATCTGAAGAAAAAATTCCCCCATATGCCGTGATAATTTTAATATAATATACCGACAAAATATGAGTTTTATACTTTTAAAAATAATTTATTATAATTTTGGTCTCCCATTAAATTTTTCGCAGTAAATACCGAATTTAAATATTTTTTTAAACTTGCTAATAGCTAAATTATTAAATATTTAATTTAGTAAAAGTACTCACCATTTTCGTGTCTAGCTGTTCTTCTCAATTGCATAATATACAATATTTATTGTTATATTCATATAGTCACACATATATCACTATGGGCCCTACTTAAAAATCACTCTACCTAAATTAAAATTTAAACTCTTTAAATTAACACTAATTTTTAATTTGCACTCCTCTCTCACTGTGATATAAATTTATAAGACCTCTTACAATCAGCCCTAACATATTTATTGTATGATGTTCAGCGCGTGGCGCACTTTCAATATTATTTCGCAATATTCTTCCCATAACATCACTCAAATGGAGATATTGCGATGTTTTTCGAATTGCTTAAGAGTCATTGCTTGTCTTACAATAGGACATACACAAATATCATCAAAAAATAGTCTCTAATTAATGTAAATTTACTATAACTCAAAATAGATATAAGATGGTATCCGTGAATATATTCAATAGTCTTGAAGACGGTATAGAGTATTTTCTTGTTTCAAAATTTAAAAATAAATAAATCAGCATTGACTTTAAATCCTCTTTATACTGTCCATGAATATATCAGGATTGATTGGTTGAAAACACCACATTAATTACGTACTAATTGAAGTCATACATTGTACTATGTTTCTGACAATAAAAATATCTATCAAAAGTATTAAAATTCCAACAAGCTTTAATTTCATTTAGATATGTTTCCACCGATTTTAGTTTTATTTATTTGTTATCTCTCAATTTTCGCGGCATATTATTTTCTTCTGAAATCAGGACATTGAAATTACTGTCTATAGGCCTGAATAGTGGGAAAAAAAAATATTTCGTTTGTTCCAGCCTCCAAACTATGTACAACATAAGTAAACGATAGAAAGTTTTTTTTTTAAATTTTGAGGACCAATTTTATTAAAAGAGTAATAATATTCTTTCTTTGGTTATCTCTAGGCTCGGCAGTTGACGCTTGAAAATCTTGTTCACAGTCACACTCTTGCTCTATATAACAGTCTTGCGCTAAGCTACCCCTCTACTTAGCGTTCCAACCATCACTTTAATAATCAATTTCTTCATCAATCGCGGCCACAATGTCTTCACTGCACAGTGGATTGAAACTAGAAATAGTTTTCCTAAGACCTGAAATTTTGTTTTCGTTAACAATGGTTACAGATGACCGATAGAGGTTTTCAAAAAAGGGTTCGGTACACAAAGAAAATACCGTTAAGAAATTTATGAAAATGTACAAAGCAAGCCTTGTTGCCACTTTTAATGCATTCCACAGATACCAAACTATGACAAAAATAATAAAATTTTCCAAGAAAATAAATACAAGTAGAAATACAGCCCTATTACAGTCTACTACGCTTTGGTACGTTATGCAGGGCAGCGACAAAGCACATTTAGTACGTTTTACTATGCTATACGGGGCAAAGGATTAAAGCATCTACTGAAATATCTATAGTAAACTGACCAAGTCCCATTGTACAGAGATTTCACCAAGTGTTCCAAGCAATTACTTCAGGTCCGATTATACTGTGGGCATGTTGATGTTTAGAATTGCATATAGTTTGTATAGGGGGCACGCCGTAGCGTAGTGGTTAAGGCACTAAGCTACAAGCCGGAGGGTCAAGGGTTCAAGTCCCGGTGGGGTCAGGATTTTTAAACTGACCCAAATCATCTGGCGGCACTATGGCCGTGGGGTCGACTCAGCCTCTAACGGAAATGAGTACCAGACGCTTGTTCTGAGGTAAAGGCGGCCATCATGCAGGACTGACAACCCGGCTGACATAAAGTGCCGATTGTCTAGAAAAAGTGGGAGCCTTAACCTCCTACTACCCCAAGGGCCTCCGGGCCTGTTGTGGGATCACTTTACTTTACTTTATATAGTTTGTATAGTTGAATTCCTAAATTGTATAGTTTCCAGTTCTCATCACTTTTATGTTATCTCTATGTGTGATATGTAGGGTTTGGATGTTTATGACCTTAAAATGTTTTAAAAAATGACCTATAATATTCCCTTAAAATTCTCTTAAATGACCTAATAAAAATGATAAATTTCATAATAATTAACAATTATTCATCATCATCATCACGCCAGGGATTAGGCAATTGACCGTTCCGACTTCATAATGCATCAGCCCAACGTCTTCTAGGTCTTCCAACATCACGCCTTCCTCTTGCTTGATAATTTCTTGCTAACAATGGATATCTCTCCTTACTCCTTAAGGCTTGAAGAGCAGAAGAAGCAGCCCTCTCTTGGGGGTAGATACCCAGAGGAGCATGTTTGGAGGCTCAGAGGAAGCAGCCCTTCCACCATCCTTGTCCTGCGAAGCGCTCGTAATGCTTCCAGGAGACATTTATCTTACTGAGAAGCTTCATGGAAATCAGCCGGATTGTCATTAACAATTATTAATTTATTAATTAGAAATGGTCTAAGAGAAATAAGGATTATTATTTATTGGGGTAACTATTCTAAAACAATTCCTGTTCTTAGTAGTAATATAAATAAAAAATAAATAAATAAATAAATAAAATAATTTTAAAAATAATTATTATCACTGGGTCAATCTCATTTCTATTAAACTAATATGAAAAGTTATTAACTATACATTGCAATATATCACCATGGTCATCTTTAAGTTATCAAAAGTGAACGATTGGTGGTTGTCAGCTAACACGGTTTTATATGGTTTAATGTGTCTTTATAACATTTTATTAGACTGTTTTTACGCAATGATTCGTCTGGAACAGCATGACCTATGGCGTTCAAGGAAATCACATAGTTTAGAATTGTTTAGTTTTTCTAGTTGAATATTTACACTGACAAACACTTCGCATAATTCTTTGTTCTTTGAAAAATAGAGATGACTTACTATTTGATGTGGAAAAAATTTGTTTTAACAGTAACCCCTCCATGGTATCTTTACCTTGTCGTGGTGGAGTGGCTTGTGTGCTTAAATGATCCTGAGAGCTATGCCGGCGGTAGCATTGCTGCCGATAGGGTTACCCATGCCGGACTGGTCGAAGGTGATAAGCCAGACGAAATAAGTACCTTGGTCGAAAGAGTGACGATCTTTCACCGTAAAAATACAACCGTCAAGAAATGCGGACATGGGTTCTACTGGGGTAAAATTTTCCGGAGGTCAAATTTTATTAAATTGTCAGCATCAGAAAGCATTGGTTGTTTAAAGAAGAGGCAAAACAAGAAATGGTTTGATGAGGAATGTGCCGACATTGTAAAGAAAAGAAAGCTAGCAAAAATGAAATGGTTACACGAGCCAAATGAAGTAAATTTAGAGCAATTGGGTAGTGTTAGACGGGAAACCACCAAGTTACTAAAGAGTAAAAAGAGGGAATATTTGAGAGAGAAGATTAATGATCTTGAAATTAATGCAAAAAATAGGAACATTAGAGAATTATATCAGGGAATTAGTATAGAGAAGAAAGGGTTTCAGGCTAGAACAAACATAATTCGGAATGAAAATGGGGATATGATTGCAGATTCCAAGAGTATATTAAATAGATGGAAAAGTTATTTTAATCAGCTATTAAATGTACATACAGAACAGGACATTGAGGAGGATAAGTTACAGACAGCAGAATTGCTAGTCGCAGAGCCAAGTGCATTAGAGGTTGAAATGGCAATTGAAAAATTGAAGATGTATAAAGCATCAGGTTCAGATGAGATCCCAGCAGAACTGATAAAATCAGGGGGAGAAAAATTGATGGACAAGATACGCTGTTTGCTCAGTATGATTTGGGAAAAGAAGCTTCTTCCAGATGAATGGAAGGAAACAATTATCGTACCAATTTATAAGAAAGGAGATAAAACTGATTGCAACAACTATAGGGGCATCTCATTACTTTCAACTTCGTACAAAATTCTAACAAATATATTAGTAAGCAGACTTACTCCCTATATTGATGACATTCTAGGAGATCATCAATGTGCATTTAGAAAAAACAGGTCTACAACAGATCAGATTTTTAGTATAAGACAGATTTTAGAAAAGAAATGGGAATATAATGGTACTGTACATCAACTATACGTAGACTTCCAAAAAGCATATGATTCAATTAAGAGGGAGAAGTTATATAGTATCCTGCTGGACTTCGGAATTCCTAAAAAGTTAGTTAGACTTATACGAATGTGTCTAAATGGCTCAACGAGTAGGGTGCGTGTAGGCAAACAGTTTTCAGACACTTTTGAAATCCAGAATGGGTTGAAGCAAGGAGATGCACTATCTCCTCTACTATTTAATTTTGTACTAGAGCATGCCATTAAATCTTTAGAGAATGAGGAAGGCTTACAACTGAATGGTATTAATAAGCTGTTAGTTTATGCTGATGATGTAGTACTACTGGCCGATAGCGAGGAGATACTAAAGGCCAACACGCACACACTATTGAGTAACACTAAGAAATTAGGACTGGAAGTAAATATCAGTAAAACGAAATATATGGTCACACGTAGAAATACATTATATAATGGAAATGGACAGCTAATGACAAATGAGGGAAATTTTGAGGAATTGGCTGAATTCAAATACCTAGGAACAATAATCACAAATAGGAATGAGATGCACAAAGAAATTAAACATAGGCTCAATTCTGGAAATGCATGCTATTATGCATTGCAGAGACTTTTGATGTCCCAACTCCTTTCAAAAAACGTTAAGCTGAAAATATATAAAACTATTATTCTACCAGTTATATTATATGGGTTGCGAAACATGGACTCTTACTTTAAGGGAGGAAAGGAGATTACGAGTATTTGAGAATAAAGTTCTTAGGAAAATTTTTGGACCAAAGAGAGATGAACAGACAGGTGAATGGAGAAGACTACATAACAATGAACTACACGGTCTTTATAGGAAGCCAGATATAATAAGAACAGTTAAGTCCCGTAGACTGCGATGGGCAGGACATGTTGCGCGTATGGGGAATGAAAGACGTGCCTGGAAACTTCTTGTAGGAAAGCCAGAGGGAAAACGCCCAGTTGGTAGACCAAGAATGAGGTGGGAGAACAACATTAACTATGATTTGAGGGAAGTAGATTATACAGGGAATGATTGGAAAGCATTAGCTCAGGATAGGGATGTATGGAGAGCTTATGTCCGTGCGGCCATGAACCTACGGGTTCGATAGTGCCAGTGAGTAAGTAAGTAAGTAATAGAGACAGTTTTCCTTTGTTCACGTTTTTAAGAGCCCACAAATGTTTCTCGCACCCAATATGTTGATGTACTGTGAAACGTTTATCTGCAGTGACTTTAATTTTGCGCACCTTGCAAAATAATACATTCCCTTCAGTAGAAAATACTTGTTCACCAAATTCTGTTACATACTGTCTTAAACGGATAGCACTAGACACTTTTTGTTTTGGCATTTTGCACTGCATGAAAATCAACACAACCATACAGAAACGCTACTCTCATGAGACAAACAGAAATATTACAAATCAAATGATTCCTGCATTGAAGGGGAAGTCCCGAATCAATCCACGTGGTGGCAGAGCACAGTGATTTCACGTTATATTGAGGTAATGCACTGTGATTTCTCACTGATTTGCCTGAGCAAAAAAAAAAAAAAGGAAAAAATACATTAAAATGAACATTTAACCACAGATTATTTAAAAACTGACATATAAAAGTACGAAAAATAAATAAAATGACCTAAAATAACAAATAAAATTTGTAAAATGGCCTGATCAGAAAAAAAGTGGAAAAATGCATTTTAATGACTTATAAAAACCTCATATATCTAACATATTTATTGCACAATGTACTTAACTATTAATCTGCATTGTCTCTGACAACTCATAAAAAAGATTTAATTTCATCAAAATCTGGGCCCTAGTGATATGCTTTGTCTTGTTTTGACATAAGTTCACATATTGAGTTATTCATTTAATTTTCTTTCATTTTCTTTTCTTTTGCTTTTTTTTATTTTCAATATTCACTGCACTACTTATTTACATGAAATTGTTTTCCACTGCATGACACTCAATGAAATAGAACGGATTTATTTTCTCAAATAGTTGTATACTTGTGAACGAAATAGCAGATCTCTGATCATGCTCAGTGGCTTCGTTCTGAGACTTGAAAATTATCTGTGCGCCATCAATTATTTCAAAGGCTGTACATCAGATTAGCATACTCTTCATTAAATAATATGCATGTCATTTATTTTGTTAGGTTAGTAAGGGGAAAGTTAGTGCACATCCTTTTCTAATAAACGTTAAAAGAATTTATTGCGAAGGTTGGTCATATCGATTTCACAGCTACATGATGCCATCTAGCAACAACTCTATTAACTTTTTGGGCTCAACCTCACTTCTACTTATGCTTGATTTTTCAGTTTATTGTGTAAACTATAGCTCTTCTTCTGTATGTACTAACATTTTTTAATATTTTAAACTTTTTCAAACAATTTTTATAAAATTATTATTAGATAATTTTGAAGTATTTATTTAAATATGCAAATCACAATATTAGACACTGTTAGACAATATTGTGATGCTAACTGCTATTTTCTCCACAGAGTATATTACTTAGTCTATGATTTTTCTATCGCTGTTTTGGGTTATCACTGGTTGGATCGGCGTTAGAGAGTGATAAGTGTATACCCATTTTTAATAAATGTTTGGTAATTTAAATATTATTTATATATATTTTTTAACACATATTTGGGGATTTATTACAAAGATTGGGTATTACCATAACACACATAACATATCAGGTTTCAGGACAGGCCATAGTACAGTAACCACACTTCTTAAAGTTACCGAAGATGTGCGGGAAGCAATGGACAATGGCCACATGACAATATTTACACTCTTGGACTTCAGTAAAGCTTTCGACACTCTTGACACTGACATACTAATAGCAAAATTACGCGCTCTGACTCTTTCGAACAATGCTGTTAACTGGCTTGGATCCTACCTACATGATCGCCAACAATGTGTATCCAATGCAGAACTTTCCTCATCCTGGCTATCACTAAAGGGTGGCATCCAACAAGGTTCAGTGTTAGGACCACTTCTGTTCTCTATCTATATTAACGACATATCCACTGGACTTACTTATTGTCGAAATCACCTATATGCTGACGATTTGCAAATTTACATTCACTCCGATCCTGACGATGTACATGACACACTAGACAAACTAAATAGTGACCTAGTCTCAATTTCCCAATGGTCAAGGAACATGGACTTAATCTTAATGCTGACAAGACACAGTGCATAATTATAGGACATCAGCGAATCCAAAGCATTATAAATTACAAAAATATCCCTACCATTCTCCTAAATGACAAAATCATCCCCTACAGCTCAGTAGTAAAAAAATCTGGGTATCTACATGGACCAACACCTAGACTGGAAAATCCAGGTGAATAAAACCTGCAAGAAAGTGTTCTCAATTCTTCACTCCCTAAATAGTTAAAACTTCCTTCCTACAAAATTAAAACAAATACTTGTACAGACTTTTATAATGCCACATTGACTACTGCGACATATTACTGACTAATCTGATCTATCTGACAGACTACAGCATGCTCATAATGCATGCATTCGATTTATATTCAATCTCCGGCATTATGACCACGTGTCACCTTCATTTCAGGCCTTATCATGGCTACGTCTAAATGACAGAAGAACTTTACATTCACATACCTTACTATTCCAAATTCTGTACACATATATTTACCAAGTTATTTAACAACACGTTTTCAAAATTTATCGGCTCATCACAATTTAGGAACAAGATCACAAGACTCTTCTTTACTTTTGATATCACAGCACAAGACATACTCTGAATCTTACACAATATCTAGATGACTAGAGCATGGAACTCACTTCCCAATCATGTCAGGGACTGTCAATCGCTATTATTATTTAAATCCAAATTAACTGATATCTTAAGTTCGACACAATGAAAACATTAACTGCATAACAACTATATAGAGCATTCCATTAAGTCATCTAGGAAGCTATTTACTTTATTTTACATAATTTAAATTTTATTATATTCTATGTTTTTGTTAGTATTAGGTAGTATTAGATCACATCATCTTTGTATTTTGTTTAGTCTGTATTTTAATATCTTAAAATTGTAATATGTATGTAATTTTTTGTATAATTTTACTATTCGCTGGTTGAGTGGAAGAGAAGGCCTTAACTCTGCCAGCTAAAATAAAGCATTATTATTATTATTATGATTATTATATACAGCATTCTATAAATAATCATCTAGGAAGCTTCTTACTTTATCTTATATCATTTTAATTTTATTACAGGCCTATTCCATGTTTTTGTTAGTATTAGCTAGTATTAGATCATATTATCATTGTATTTTGTTTAGTCTGTATTTTAATAATATCTTAAAATTGTAATATGTATGTAATTTTTGTATAATTCTACTATTCGCTGGTTGAGTGGAAGAGAAGGCCTTATGGCCTTAACTCTGGCAGCTAAAATAAAGCATTATTATTATTTAAATTTCATAGCGACATGCTGTCATCTAGCATAAGATTTTTTAACTTTAGTACGATATTGATAATAATCGAGGATGATAATCGATATGTGGTTCAATGGTGGGTTATCGCTGGCTCTATAAACTCTGGAGCATGTGCACTGTTGTTCTATCCATCCATAATAATTCTGCTCGAAGGCAGGTCCTTCACTGCAATCATAGCATTTTCATGCTATGCTTGCAGCTTTAGTAGGGAATTGTAGGTGTGGTAGCTTCCCGTTGCTTTCCACTCCAGTGAAGGATGATAATGATTATGATAATGATAAGGATGATGATGATGGCCATATGATTTCGGGGTCTGTTTGGGCCTTAAAGTTTTCCTGACATTTGTCTTACAGGTAAGGAAAAACCCCGATAAACACCTCACCCAGAAAAACTGCCCCGACCGGAGATCGAACCCGGGCCCGCTGCGTGACAAGGCAGCACGCTACCTCAAGACCACAGCGGTGGACTGTTGTTCTATAGGACTTCAAAAATATTTCATGTAAGTTTAAGTGCAGTTTTCCACTTTTTGTAGGAATTCATAGATATGTAGTTCCACCTAGTGTCAACTCTATAAATGTTTGTGCATGCATACTGTTATTCTGTAGGACTTAGAAAATTTATGGTAAAAATCAAACTAAAGTTTTTTCCATCATTCCTTACCCATCTCATGGTAGTTTATAAAGAAGATGGGTTAAAAAATTCCTGTCTAGGCTATATGCAGTGTGTCTATATCGAAAGTTTATAAACTCTAGAGAATGTATTAGGAAAGGTGAACTGAAGTTTTCCCAACTTATTTTTATTCATAATATTGAAAGACCAAAGCGGGAAAATAATTTTAGAAATACTTACTGAAAACCATCTTGATTCGCCAGTCCACTTTGTTGGTCTATATATCGGTGAGTGGAAGTCTGAAAATTAAAAGACTCGTAAAGTAATAATTTTATGAGTAAGTATTGTAATTTTGGTAAGTACCCTCATTCTGACTTACCTGTCCTACATCATAATCATCTGCAAGTAGTGCGTCCTCATCTTCATTTCCCAAATCGTAATCAATATCATCCTCTAGATCACCTTCCAGAAGAGTATCATCGCTGTTTGCAAAGTAATGGCATAATATAATATAAAAACATAATAAACTCCACAAAAATACAATGTATAACATAAAATATTTTTAAGCGCCATTCCTAACCACAAACACCATTTAAACAACAGATTTTTTTCCCCCCTAACATACATAACACTAATGCTTAAGTTAATTTGATTTGTGGTAAATATAACTATTTTCTTAAAATTCAATAAAATCAAAATTTATAACATCAAAATATTTAGAAATTACTAAAAATATATACAGATGTTAATAACACCGCCTTACTTGTTGTCAGACATTTTCACCATTGATCAAAATGTTTCCTCTATGTTTTCACGTTCATAGCCAGAGATATCCCACTGGTCATAATAGCCTTCGTCACAGAAATTAGATTCACCCTACCCAAATGAAAGACCTGACATCCACCTCGCTGACCTACGCACTCACGTCCAGGCCCTTCGCACTTCAAGTGCACCTGGACATGATCGTATAAGTAACCTAGCCTTTAAGCATCTCCCGCACAAAGCGCTACTTCGACTCCTTAGTATCCTTAAATACTGTATCCAACTTCCCTGCAACTTGGAAGATGGCTAAAGTTATTGTGCTACCGAAACCTGGAAAAAATCCAACTATTCCAGACAATTTGCGTCCAATAAGCCTTCTACCAGTTCTAGGAAAAATCCTAGAAAAACTTCTTTTGGCCAAACTAAAAATTGAAGTCTCAAACAAATAACAATTACCCAACCATCAATTTGGATTTCGAAATTCACACAGCACACCGCTGCAACTGGCGAGGCTTATAGACCAAATTGTCACTGGTTTCAACGCCAAGCGTAGTTCAATAGCGATCGTGGCATCCGGTGGCAGGAACAAAGGACCAGCAGTGATCGTGTCAGTCTTTTTAAGTGTTGTGCAGTGTGCTTTCGCGAATTATAGAGCGAAGTCCCCAAAATATTGTCGGCCTATAGTGGCCATCCAAAAAAAAAAAAATAAACCACCCTTGTGTGTGCAGTGTTCGGCTTAGCTGATAATTCGATATAATTAGTGTAAAAGTGATAGTGCAAGTGCTCTTTAACACGCTGGTAAGTCGTGTACTTACCTCCTAGTAATTAAGTTTATGGAACTAAGTCTTGCAATGGCAAGCAGCATGTCTAATAATAATAATTTGCATGATATAATGATGGATGTCGTAGAGGAAAACCAAAAATCAGACGAAATATGGGCGGAGGTTCTCAGGGAATTCGAGACACTTACAGACAATGCTAATCTGTATGAAAATTCACCTCACTTGAAAACAGCCTCTGAAATACGAGGACTTATCGTAATCATCATGAATTTCCTGGATACCTTCCCCCAATTCGCTGGTTCCTCGCTGACTGAAGACATTGCCTTGCAGTGCAGGAACCAAATAGATGGGATTCAAGTGGCAACACGTGACCTGAGCTACTATCTAGAGACAGTAGCTAACATAGTTCAGGACACGTTCAAAGAAATCCAAAATGAATGCCTAAGCAAAAAAGGAAAAGGTAAAAAAACCGCGGACAAAGCAAAAGACTTTCCGTCCATTAGTGAAACTAAGAAAACCGCGGATAAATCAAAAGACTTTCCGTCCATTAGTGAAAGTAAAAATAGCCACAAAAGGAAAAATCCACAAAAAATGACAGAATCTAAAATGCCACGGCAAACAACAGCCAGCGAGGACACCCTTCAGCTTGAATTGTCCAACAGATTCGCAATTCTGGCTAATGAAGGCGTGAACTCGGTTTCCTCTACACGCAGTGTGTCAGGTAAGGGAAAGCCAGTGCACAAACAAGGTACGGTAAGTGACTCTAATAAATCAAAAGATAAACCATCCACAGACAGAAACACACAAATGACACAAAACCAATTACAGACAATGCATGTGGACAATGGTCCATCCACTAAGGAGAACCCATCCACATGTAACTCACAAACAGACAACACACACGAAGAGTCACCAGTACCTGGACCTTCAAATACTATTCCTAATGCCAACTCTAACCCCAAAAGAGGTCCTAGGCCACCTCCAATCACACTCATAGGCCATACCGACCTAGTTAAAATATACAAAACTCTGAAAACACTCATATCAAATGGCATCAAAATAGTCAACACTAACGAAGGTCTCAGGTACTACACCACTACCAAAGAAGACCATAGTACTGTAACGCGGTATTTCGACTCTATTGGAAGGCAATATTATACCTTCCAATATAAAACAGACCAACCCATGAGGGTAATGCTGAAAAGGCTTCCCTCTAATGTCGATATCGAAGACATTAAAAGTGAACTCGTGGAACTAGAATATGAAGTCCATAATGTCAAACAAATATCGAAGAAAAATGAGGATGGTTCTATCCACAGATTCCCTCTTTATGTAATCGAGCTCGCCAACAATGACAAATCCAAACAAATTTATCATCTCGATAAATTATACAGTACAGTGGTCTCCTTTGAGCCATACCGTCCTCGCTCTGGCCTCAAGCAATGCTTCCAGTGCCAGAAATTCAACCATACATTTGCTGGTTGTAAACTTACTCCCAAATGCGTTATCTGTGCAAAAGAACACAACCATAAAAATTGTCCAGTCCGAGAAGAAGCACGATCTAATTTCTCTCTTTTAAAGTGTGCAAATTGTGGAGAAATAGGTCATCCTGCTTCATACAGGAAATGCCCAAAGTATGAGGAGGCTAATCAGGCCTACCTGAGAAGCAGGCAACCCAAACAAGAAAAAAGTACTACTGCACGCACTTTTAATTCCCAAAAAATAAACCCCCAAATATCCTATAGTACTGCAGTAAATTCTGGCATCCCATCTAAACCTCAAATAAACTTACAGGAACGCATTGCTTCGGCCCAAGCACAAGGAAGCACAATGGCTACACCTAACCTACAAAACCTGGCACACAGCATGGCCCCCATGCTGAATACTATAAAAAACCCAATGGAACGTATGATGTTCCTAACTCAAATGATGTCGTTATGTTTCAGCGATGTATAAACACGCTGAGGAACACTTTCTTAATGTCATGGCATTTAATGCCAACGGAATTGCCTCTCAGATTCATGAACTGGACATTGTACTACACACACACGACATCGACATACTCCTAATCAGCGAGACGCATCTGAAACCAAAGGATAAATTCCGACTCGCTGATTACTACATATATCGTACAGACCGCATTAATGGACCCCTTGGTGGTACAGCAATCTGTATTAAAAAATCCATCTCACATAGACACATCTCTGTCCCAGGGCTACACTTCATTGAAGCCACTAGCATTATCCTTCCTATAGCACCACACTTAAACATATTTATAGCTTCAATATACAAATCACCACTCAGACCACTCACGCGACATGCCATGCGCATCCTTACATCCTTCTCGCTCCGGTACCTACTGGCAGGCGATTTCAATGCTAAGCATCGCGCATGCAACTGTCGAGTACACAACGCTTCTGGTATGGTTTTACAAACCTTCTGTAACAACCATAACATTGAAATTTCAGCACCAAGGGCACACACCTTCTTTCGAAACACACAGCAAGGCTTATGCTCCGATATCCTGGATATTGCACTATCAAAAAATAACGACATCTCTCCACAAATAGGCACATTACCTGGTGAGCTTAACTCAGATCATGTCCCCATCACCTTTAAGCTCACCACTAGGTACTTACTTCAGCCCCCCCTTCCGGCCACACAAGACGAATACAGACTGGAATCATTATTCAAGACTCCTTTCGCAGTGGATTAATTCTCGACTGAGAATTAACTCCACTGAAGAACTGGAGACTTCCATAAATGACTTCCAGGCTTCTATTCAAACCGCACTTGACACAGCCACATCACGCAACAACACTACACGTCCTATACAAACAGATCAGACACTTCTCGACCTCCTGGAGCATAAGCGGAGAGCCCTCAAACAGTACAGACTCTATGGAGCACCTCAAACAAAGCAGGAGTACAATCGCTATGTCAAAGATCGACTGCAAGATCACAAAATTACGCAATGGGAAAATTCCCTGGCTAACTTTAATGTAAAAAAGACCCCACCTTGGGAGATTATAAAAAGAATAAAGTCAAACCGCGGACCTTCTAAACCGACTGCAATTCAGAATAATGGAACATGGGCTTATCATCCTTACGATCAAGCACAAGTTCTCGCGGAAAATCTTGCAGACCGATTCAGACCACAAGAGCTAACGACGCCAGTTCACGAAGCTGAAGTCAATGACAGAGTAGACACCTTTCTAGCTGCTCCCTTACCTAATGAAAGACCCAATATCCATCTAGCTGACTTACGCTCTCATGTCCAGGCCCTTCGCACTACAAGTGCACCAGGACATGATCGGATCAGTAATCTAGCCATAAAGCACCTACCGCGCAAAGCGCTACTACGTCTCCTCACCATATTTAAATCCTGCATACAGCTTAACCACTTCCCTGCAGCTTGGAAGATGGCTAAAGTAATTGTATTACCGAAATCAGGTAAAAATCCAAATAATCCAGACAATTTGCGACCAATAAGCCTCCTGCCAGTTCTAGGAAAAATCCTAGAAAAACTCATTTTGGCAAGACTCAAAATTGAAGTTACAAATAAGGAACTAATTCCTAACCATCAATTTGGATTCAGAAATTCACACAGCACACCGCTGCAACTGGCCAGGCTTATAGACCAAATTGTCACTGGTTTCAACGCCAAGCGTAGTACAATAGCAGTCTTCCTTGACATTGAGAAAGCGTTTGACACAACTTGGATAAACGGATTGATATACAAGCTAATACAATTCCAAATTTAGTCAAAATTATCTCCACTTATCTTAGAAATAGAACCTTCTACGTCTCAGTAAGTGGTAATAAATCTGACATGAAGTCCATACGGGCGGGAGTTCCGCAAGGAGCTGTCCTTTCACCCTTATTGTACTCACTATATGTCTCGGACCTTCCTTCATCTCCATCACTCCAAATAGCCTCCTTTGCTGATGACACTTGTCTCTTCATGCAATCGAAACTCAAATCCATTCCTCACAGACTTGCAACATTCCAGCGAGCAATAACCATAATATATGAATGGTTTTGCTCCTGGAACATTAAACTTAATGCAAATAAAACACAAGTCGTCCTGTTCACCAAATCAAACTTTCCCTGTCCAATTCAGCTCACTATGGGTGTGCAACCCCTACCAGTAGAAACTTCAGTCAAATATTTAGGCCTAATATTGGATAAAAAACTCACACTAAGAGCTCATATCGACCATATCACTTTTAAAGCTCAGCAAGGTATAGCTATATTATATCCGTTTTTCAAGTCGCCGTCTCTGTCCCGAAGGATCAAGGTCACTCTATACGTGGCCGTGATCCGTAGTATGCTATTGTACGGCTGCGAATCTCTGAGTATCCTTGCGAAATGCCACAAAAAGAAACTTTAGATATTGCAGAACAAATGTCTCAAAATTATACTTTCGGCACCGCGTTACACAAGGATAACGGAGATGCACGAGGCCACGAAGGTACCATATATTGATACTATCATAACTGAAAGGGTTACATCCATGCTCCGAAATATAAATGATCATGGAAACCCCATAGTACGCAATATAGGACACCTTCCACAATGGCGTACTACACATAGAAACATATTCGACACATTAAACCACCCGTAGTATTCAGCATGAAATTACCAAGATCAGAGGGGTCAGCGCAGATTGGCGTGGCTCATTCCGGTCCTGAAAGTTATCAGCGACACGGTTTCCGATGCCCCAATTAAGCGAGATCTATCTGCCTTGGAATCAAACATCCACATTAGATCAATAGCACATGCTAAAATAGAATCAATCCCCATATAACCGCCGTATAGGCTAGGGAAAAACAGCGAAACCCAATACTGCACACACCTACGCGAATTCGCCGTCAAGGGACAAATAACAGTCCCAGCAAAAGGCACACTGGGCAGCGCAAACAGCTGTCAACTACAGTCAGTCAGTCAGTAGTTCAATAGCAGTCTTCCTCGACATTGAGAAAGTTTTTGACACAATTTGGATAAACGGATTGATATATAAGCTGATACAATTCCAAATTTAGTCAAAATAATCTCCACTTATCTGAGAAATAGAACCTTCTATGTCTCAGTGAGTGGAAATAAATCTGACACGAAGCCCATATTGGCGGGAGTTCCCCAAAGGAGCTGTCCATTCACCCTTATTGTACTCCCTATATGTCTCTGACCTACTTTCACCTCCATCACTCCAAATATCTTCCTTTGCTGATGACACTTGTCTATTCATGCAATCCAAACTTAAATCCATTCCTCACAGACTTGCAACATTCCAGCGAGCAATAACCATAATATATGAATGGTTTTGCTCCTGGAACATTAAACTAAATGCTGGGAAAACGTAAGTCGTCCTGTTTTCCAAATCGAACTTTCCATGTCCAATCCAGCTCACTATGGGTGTACAACCTCTGCCAGTAGAAACTTCTGTCAGATATTTAGGCCTAATACTGGATAAAAGGCTTACATTTAGAGCCCATGTTGATCATATAATAACCAGAGCCCATCAAGGCATAGCAATATTATATCCTTTTTCAAGTCGCCGTCACTGTCCCGTAGGATCAAGCTCACATTATATGTGGCTGTGATCCGTATTATGCTATTGTACGGCTGTGAATCTCTGAGTATCCATGCGAATTACCACAAAAAGAAACTACCGATACTGCAAAACAAGTGTCTAAAAATCATACTTTCGGCCCCGCGTTACACAAGGATAACGAGATGCACGAGGCCACGAAGGTACCATACATTGATACTATCATATCAGAAAGGGTCACCACCATGTTTCAAAACATAAATGATCATGGAAACCCAATAGTACGCAATATAGGACACCTTCCACAATGGCGTACTACAGATAAAAACATATTCGACCAAATAAACAATCCATAGTACTTAGCATGTAGCAACCAAGGTCAGAATGATCAGCGCAGAGTGGCGTGGCTCATTCCGGTCCTGAATCGAGCCGAGCTCTTCAGCGACACGGTTTCCGATGCCCAACTCAAGCGAGATCTATTCGTCTTGGCAACAATATCCATATAAATCTCACATTACTCCAAACAATAAAATAAATCCCCATAAAATCGCCGTGTAGGCTAGGGTATACCAGCTGAACCCAATACCGAATACACACGCGAATTCGCCGACAAGGGACAAACACAAGTCCCAGGAAAGGCACACTGGACAGCACCAATAGCTGTCACCATGTGATGATGAGAGTTTAGATAACTCTCATCACAGAATATATTTAATACTCTGTGGGCTTCGTTCTCTATGCTCATAGGGTATCTACATAGATCAAAAATAATCCTCGGGGTTTTGTGTAATAGAGAACCGAGTTTCATATTTTAATGCTCGTAGGGCTTATTGCGAATTTTAAAAAATTGTAAAGATACTTACAAATTAAATGTATTGTGATGCATTATGTCATTAATATTATTTAGTAAATGATATTAAAAAAAATGTCAGCCTAACCTCAAAAGTGAATTATAACCTATAAAATTGTTGCTTTACTAGTTTATAGTTACAAATACTCTGTGATATAATTAGATTAAAGTAAAACCATGGCACATAGCCAGAAATTAATTAATTATTTTTATAAACAAATTTTTAACCAGTGTTTAGAATGGAATTCTTTAAAATACACTACTTTTGGACCAAAAGTTTCAAATATATTCATAGGTCATTGTAAATATTACTCAAATCAAGCCAGAAGTTTAATTCTAGGAATTGAAACTAGCTGTGATGATACTGGATGTGCTATAGTGGACAATAATGGTACAATTTTAGGGGAAGCATTGAAATCGCAACAGCAGATACATCTCAAGTAATAAATAGCTTACAGCTATAAATTTTCTATTAATGATAAGTAGTGAAATTTACTTCAGTATTTTGGATAAGGTCCAATACTTTTCTTCTGTTACAGCTATGGAGGTATTATACCGCCTATTGCTCGTGATTTACATAAAGAGAGCATTGAAAATGTTGTTAATGAGGCACTTAAAGCAGCAGATATTTCTGTTTCGGATGTTGATGCCATAGCTACAACAGTTAAGCCTGGTAAACTGTTTTATTCTAATATAAAATGTACTGAACCTAATTTAGTTCCTGACCAAATCATATGTTACTTCTGCTGGACAAGATTTCGTCAAATTATGTTTGCTTAAACAGTACCCATAAACATTTTTTGATAATTATTTGCGACAGCACTTATTACATTTTCAATCAAAAAGGTATTCTGCCTCAACTGCATTTCTACTAGCGCTTAATTTTTCACTTATATTGTTGTAAACTACAGCTCTTCTTCTGTATTTACTAACATTATTTAATATTTTAAACTTTTTCAAACAATTTTTATAACATTATTAGACAATTTTGAAGTATTTATTTAAATGTGCAAATTACAATATTATGACAGACAATATTGTGATGCTAACTGCTATTTTCTCCACAGAGTATATTACTTAGTCTATGATTTTTCTATCGCTGGTTGGATTAGCATTAGGAAATGATAAGTAAGTGTACACCCATTTTTAATAAATGTTTGGTAATTTTAATATCTTCTTCTTCTTCTTCCTTCCAAGTATTAGGCCAAGGCCTGTTACGATCCTATAGAAAATTGATCCTTCTGGAAAATTCTCGTATAAGACTTGAAAGCATAATAATAGTCCCTTCGATTGGTTGCTGGCCAAAGGAAGGCAAGACCAGTGATGGGGCTGCCATCTTATAGCCTCTGGTCAGGCTTTTCTGGAGAAGAAAAGAAAATAAAGGAAAGAAGAAATACAAGAAAGGAAAGGCTCCCTAGCACTCGGATGCCCTAATAGCGTCGGGGTCGAAAAAACAAGAGTTAACCGAGAGAGGTTAGATAGTAAAGTTAAAAGAGTGCAAAACACAAGTAAGTGGAAGAAATGTTTTGCTCAGCTTGGGCACCTTGTGGTCGCCATCCACATATCCCCTAGATGAGGACCCCTGAGGGTAATTTTAATATTATTCATATTTTTTTAACATAGATTTGGAGATTTATTGCAAATATTGGTAATTTAAACTTCATAGAGACAGATAGTAATCGAGGATGATAATCAATATGTGGTTCGATTGTGGGTTATCGCTGGCTCTATAAACTCTGATGCATGCGCACTGTTCTATAGGACTTTGAAAATATTTCACGCTAGTTTAAGTGCAGCTTTTCCGATATTCCTTCAGGAAGAAAACATTCATGAGCATTGGAAAGATAGAAATGTAGGAAGTTTTTTGCATGAAAAGCACAATAGGCATAATTGTTTAGCATGGTCTCACATTAAATTTTAGTAAAATTATTATTACCATTATAATTAACATTACTATTTAGATGTTATTAATTTTTAACAAATTTGAAAGCAGTTAAAAATAATCATCAAACTTAAATTATGGAAGTTATATATTTAATGTTAATATCTATCTATCTATAGTGGCATAGCCCAATGTTGAGCCTAGTCTCTGCTTTGTTAGGATTTACTAAACCAAGTTAATTTAGTTACTCTTCGTAAATTAATGAGTCATTTTTTGCATCTTACCTCATATTTCATGTTTTCTTTAAACACGGGAACTAGTTTTCAAGAGAGATGTTTCTCTTGAAAGTTCCCGTGTTTAAAGAAAACACGAAAACTCACAATGAGTCATAATGTCGGTTGAAAATGAGAGAGATGTTTCTTTTGAAAACTAATTCCCGTGTTTAATGAAAATATGAAATATGAGGTAAGATGTAAAAAATGACTCATTAATTTACGAATTAAGAACCTCATAATGTTATTTCCCATATTTAACTATGAATTAGTTACTCTTATTTGTCCACAGATGTCATAAATGGTATGTGGTCAACATACCGACCAAATGAGACATCTAGCAGACAACTAAGGTATTACTAGGATGTTAAGATTGATAAATTTTACTTAGAGGCCTAAAGTCCCTCCTGGAGGAATAATTGCTCCTTGGATTTTTTAATCTTAAAAAATACATCATCCCAGCCAAGTTTGAACCCACAACCCTTGGGACTAAAGGCAAGAAACATAAACACTAGACCACTACGGCCGACTTTAATGTCATAAGCTGTTGGTATATGCTGATGATGTAGTATTGTTAGGTGACAGAAAGGATAACTAAAGCCAACACACACATTCTATTAAATCTTCTTCTTCCTTCCAAGTATTAGGCCAAGGCCTGTTACGATCCTATAGAAAATTTTCCTTCCAGCGTTTCATAGGACGACCCAGAGATCTTCGTCCTCTTAGTATATAATTATAAACAGCTTTGGGGATCCGATTTGAACTCATTCTTTCTAGATGGTGTTTCTAATTTAGTTGGTACTGTTTAATATATTCCAAAATTGGCGTAGTCTTCAATTCTTTTAAGATATCGGTGTTCCTTTTCTGATCCTATCTGGTGTAACCTGTTGTTCTGCACATGAATCTCATTTCACAAGCCGTTATTCTGCTTTCATGTTATCTTTTTAGTGTCCATGCTCCACTACCATAGGTCAACACTGGTCTAGCCAAAGTGTTATATGAACGTAATCTGGTGTCTTTTTGTACAAGGGATGGTTTCATAACTTGATTAATAATTTCCAAACTTTTATTATAACTACTAACTTTTTCAGGGATATCTTTTTCATCCCAGATAGAGATAATATCCAAGATATTTAAATTGATTAGATCTCTCTAAAATGTTATTCTGGAGACAGATTTTACCTTGTATGGGGTCCTTCCCATGAAATGCCATAATTTTAGTTTTGTTAATTGATATTTCCATATTAAATTTGGCAACTATTTTTTGTAAATTATAAATTGATCATCGCAAATCATTTTTGGAAAGTGCCAGAAGCGCTAAATCGTCCGCAAAAAGAATAGCATTGAGTTTGAGGTTCCTATTGATGGGTATATATACCCGTTGTGTTTTCCTCCATTCGTTTATTATTCTATTCATATATATAATAATGAAAAGCACCGGTGAAAGTCCACATCCCTGTCTTACTCCATTGTTGATCTTTTTCCAAGAAGAGTTTGCCATCTTGTTTAACAGAGATTTCTTTATCTTTATAGATTCGTAAATTAATGAGCCCCACCTAGGGAGTGCAAGACCTTATAGTTGGTGGTGGGGTTTGAGTACCTCGATGACCCTGAGAGCTATGCCGGCGGTAGCGTAGCTACTGATAGGGTTTCCTATGCCGGACAGGTCAAAGGAGAGAGGTCAGACGAAGAAGCACTCCAGAAGAGGATATCCAATGGCTTCTTAGGCGGATGAAGAGTTTGGAATCTCAACGGCGAAGAAGGCAGAAGAGATTACCTCAGGATAGGGAGCTGCTGCCTTGCAGGATGGGAGTTGGTCCTCCAAAGGCTAGGGGAAGACATCCTCGATTACAAATTACCTGGTCCTCCAGGTTGGGGGTTAGGCAGAGGGCTAGCACCACGATCATATAAAACAAAGCTTACTACATTTCCCAAGAAATTAGCCGGACGGATTAATAGACATCGACTTTGGCTACGTAAACGGACTTTGGTATGGCGGAACTTGGAATATACAAGGAATAAGTGGAAAACTAGTAGAAATAGTTAAAGAACTAGATACTCTGGATATGGATATAGTAGTTTTAAATGAGACAAAAAAGAAAGGGCAAGGACAAGAATTGGTTGGGGATTATATACATTTCTGGAGTGGAGTGCCAAAATCAGAGAGAGCAACATCAGGAGTGACAATCCTCATAAAGAGGAAATTGAAATCTGGAATAGTTAATTGGAAAGAAATAAGTGACAGGATAATTAAGATAACTATACGTATTCATGAAACTACTATGGAAGTAATAGGAGTATATGCCCCCAACAATGATGCTTCAGTTGATGAGAAAAGGGCTTTTTATGAAGATTGAGAGAAGTAATTGATGAATGTGTGAATGGACATGAACTCTTGCTAATGGGAGATTTTAATGGACGTGTCGGTAGAAAAATTAATAGTAACATTGTTGGAGCCTGGGGAGAAGATACAGAAAATGATAATGGCAAGAGGTTGATTGAATTATGTAAGGAGCAGGAATGTGTTATCATGAATACAAAGTTTAAACACAAGGATATACATAAATATACCTGGGTAAACCACTCCAGGAATTTGAAGTCTATTATAGACTAAGTAATAGTAAGACAGCAACGATTGATTAAAGTACAAGATGTTAGAGTATGGAGGAAGATAGAATGTGGATCGGATCATCATATTGTTGTATCAAAAATTGCGTACCCAATGAAAACTAAATTAAAAACAACTAAAACTCAGAAAAATAAAGAAATGACTATTATAGATGACCCCAGATATTTGGTGCATCTATTACAGGAAGATAGTGTACGCTATCTATATCAGGAAAGGCTGAACAATAGACTTAAAGTAGTAGATGAGGATTTGAATGCTGAAGGCCTGTATGTTTTTTTTAAACATTGTGTTAATGGAGTAGCTGAGGAAGTGTTGGGAAGGGAGAGGAAAAGTGGAGGAAGGACAGAATGGATGACTATGGAAGGACTGGAAATTATTAATGAAAAAAAGAAATTGTACTATAAGTGGTTGAGCTCTAAGAGTGAAGAAGACCTACAGAAGTATAGAGAATGCAAGAGAAAGGTAAAGAAGGTTATAATAAAATGTAAAGAAGAATCATGGGAAGAAGTATGTGCTGAAATTGATCATTCATTAGGATACAGAAGATCTGCAGAGGCATGGGGACTTATAAGGAGGATGAGGGCAGTTAATAATCCATCACCAGCCTTAAATCTTGTGAATATGGAATAATGGGAGAAGCACTTTAAAAATCTGCTTGTTGAGAAAAGGAAGGGATAAAAATGTGAAAATTTGGAGTATATGGACAATATATCGTCACGTATGGAATCTATTTTAGAGGAAGAAATAAATCAGGCACTGAAAAAACAAAGAATGGTAAAGCCAGTGGACCCAGTGGAATAATGACAGAATTATGGAAATATGGACCCCTCTTATTAAAAAGATGTATCTGTAAAATGTTTATAATCAGATTTTGGAAGGTGATGAAATACCAAAGGATTGGTGTATGTCATATATAACATCTATTCTTAAAAATGGAAATCGTAAAGACCCTGGAAAATACAGAGGAATCAGTGTGATGTCATCCATGAGTAGAATGTATAGCGGTATCATCACAAACAGACTTGAACACACTATCGAAGGAAGAATGTTGGAAGACCAAGCAGGATTTACCAGAGGGAAATCATGCATGGATCACATTTTTAGTCTGAGACAGATAACAGAAAAATCACATGCTAAGGGCCAGGAAATTCATTTGATATTTGTTGATTTAGAAAAGGCCTATGACTCAGTGCCATTCAACCAACATTGGGATGCAATGGTTGATGTTGGTATCGATTTACCAACGATTTCACTTGTCCGACGGTTTGTACCAGCAGTGTCAGGCTTCGGTTAAAGTGGGTAAGATGATATCCTCTCCATTCAGAACTACTAAAGGCCTGCGACAGGGCTGTAGTATGTCCCCTACTATGTTCAAAATATACATCCAATATATATTGGAGCAGTGGAATCGATATTGTGGAGGCATGGGAGTACCAGTCCAAGGTGGCACAATACATTCCTTATTATTTGCAGACGATCAAGTGTTGATAGCTCAGAGTCGTGAGGATGTGAAATACATGATGAGAAAACTTCTAAATGCTTTTGAAATAGGAGGATTAAGAGTAAACATGGAAAAAATTGAATATCTTGTAGTAGGAGGAAGTGGACGAGATATATCCCTATCCCAAGGAATTATTAGAGCTGCTAAAAAATTTAAATATTTGGGATCACTTATTGATGAATCAGGGAGTTGTAAAGCTGAAGTAGATAGCAGGTTAGTACAAGCACGAAGAGCCATAAAAATGTTGAATGGAGTACTGTGGAGTAGGACCATGTCAAACCACACGAAGAAGAGGATTTTGAAGTCTGTTGTGGAAAGCATAATGACTTATGGTGCTGAGGGATGGACTTTGGTAGAGGGACAAAAAACTAAGATCTTGGCAGTGGAGATGGATGGAATAAGACGCAGTGCCAGGGTGTCCAGGTTGGAAAGAAGAAGAAATGAAGAAGTGAGGCAGATGATGGATATGGAGGAGACAGTGGTGGAAAGGATCGAAAGACGAGCTCTTCAGTGGTATGGCCATGTCAGGAGAATGGAGGATGATAGGTGGCCCAAAATTCTTTTGGAATGGTCACCTTCTGGTAGAAGGAAACGGGGCAGGCCAAGAACAACTTGGAGAGGAGAGATCCATAGATTGATGAACGACCGAGGTCTGGAGGAGGATGAATGGCGTGATCGGCAAGAATGGCGAATGGGAATACAGGGTAACCGCTGAAAAGTGGAGAGACCCTCAAAAGTAAAAAAAGTAAGTAAATTAATGAGTCATTTTTAACATCTTACCTCATATTTTATGTTTCTTCAAACACGGGAACTTGTTTTCGAGAGAAGGATCTCTCTCATTTTCAACCGATATTATGACTACCGGATTTTCGTTGGAATCTCCATCAATGATTCCAACGAAAATCCGGTAGTCATAATATTGGTTGAAAATGAGAGAGATCCTTCTCTCGAAAACAAGTTCCCGTGTTTGAAGAAACATAAAATATGAGGTAAGATGTTAAAAATGACTCATTAATTTACAAATTAAGAACCTCATAATGTTATTTTCCATATTTAACTATGAATCTTTATAGATGTTGAAGATATTAGTAATATATTTCTATCTACTTTGTCGAAAGCCTTTATGAAATCAACAAAGGCGATATGAGTTTCTATATTGAATTCCTTGTGCTTTTCTAAAGTAGTTTTAGAGTGAAGAATCCATCTGTACAAGATCTACCCTTTCTGAATCCATTCTGCTCTTCTCCAATTATATTTTCATAATTTTTTTTTCAATTTATTCCTAACTGTATTAGCATAAATTTTATATCCAGAGTTCAACAAGCTAATTCCACGATAGTTATCTTTGATTTGGCGATTTCCTTTTTTTAAGATTTATATTACAATGGATTTGTTCCAGCTTTGTTCCTTCCCATACATATTAAGGAGAATAAGAAATCTGTCTAAAAATTTTTTAGTTGAAAATTTAAATAATTCCTGATTAATGTGGTCTTCTCCGGGAGCTTTGTTACTTTTTAATGATTTAACAATATCACTTAATTCGTCTACAGAAATTTGTTCCAAAGCAATGTTATTAGAGATCGGTATTTGTAATAAATCATCTTTTTGTGTCCATACATGATGAAAGTAGTTAAGCCAAGATTCTTTGGATATACAATTTAAATGTGCATTTTCTTTTGAATCATTGTTTAAATTTTTTAAAACTTTATATATTTTTGGTTGAGGCCTAGTGATATAATTTTCCAAAAAATATACAAACTGTTCCCAGCTTTGTCTATGTTTTGTGCGAACTTCATTTTTAGCTATGGCTCTCTTCCTATGATACTATACTTTATCTTCATCTTTTTTTGTAGACAAGAGTTTTTTGTATGCTTCTCGTTTATCATCAATTACTTTTTTGATGTTTTCATCCCATATCCGTAGTCCTTTTTATTGATTCCATTTAGTTTTGATACCCAGGCTTTCATTTGCTGCTTGTGTCAAAATACTTTGTAGAGCAAGCCATTCTTCTTCAATATCTTCGCCAACCAGTGTTTCTTGAACTAGACGATCTAATCTGCATTTGTATAGCCAGGTAATAGTGGGGTCTCGGAAAAGACTTACTTTTGTATGGTCCACATTTTCAAATTTTATATTATTAATTTTATTTTTATTTTTCCATCTCGGTGGCATACGGATTGAACAAACAAGTAAGTAATGGTCTGATTCGATTTCAGGTCCTCTGTAAACTCTTGTATCAAGAACTCTAGATGCCAATTTTTTATTACATATAGCATTAAATAACACTAAGAAACTGGGGCTAAAAGTAAATATCAATAAACATGTCACACATATTGTGAATGGAAATGATAGTTAATGACAAAAAAGAGAAATTTTGAAGAATTGTCTGAATTCAAATACATAAGAATGATAATTATTACAAACAGGAATCAGATGCAGAAAGAAATTATAGGCTCAACTCTAGAAATGCATTGCTTTTATTCATTGCAGGGACTCTTGCCATCCCAAGTTCTCTCAAAAAAATTATAAATTAAAAACATATAAATGGCTATTCTTTCAGTTAAATGGATGCAAAGCGTGGTATTTTACTTTAAGAGAAGAGAAAATATTATGAGTTAAGATAAAATCAAATGTTAGATACCTCTCCTCATATTAATGTTCTAAGTAGATTGTGATTTCAGGTTCATGACAAACCCATCCTTACTACCATTTTGCCGACTGATGTTATGTCGATCGGAAGAATCACTACTTCTTCTTCCCTCTGTTGGTGGACCGATAAACCTCTGGATCAAGTCAGAATTCGCGGAATTTCGAAGTTAATAAGTTTTTTAAGTTATGTAGATAGGAAATAACACTATGAGGTTTTTTAATATTGTTTATTTTTATTTCACTTACCTCATACTTCATAACTCCTAGCATACCCAGGGTTTCATCACATCCTTTGTGACATTCTCAATGCTGTGTCACGTTCACAACTGACGTCTGGCTGCAGAATAGAAGGCAGCCGGACATCAGTTGTGAACGTGACACAGCATTGAGAATGTCACAAAGGATGTGATGAAACCCTGGGTATGCTAGGAGTTATGAAGTATGAGGTGAGTGAAATAAAAATAAACAATAATAAGTTTTTCTTTGTTTTTCTGAATGTGGATTTTTCCCAAACCGTGATTTACTTTTGTTAAACATAGTCCTAATAAAGATCCAAAGTTTCACCATCTTCTAATGTTTGATGGGGAAGGAAGATCAATTAAAGCGTTGTTGGCAATTTTGAATAATGGATGATTAATTCGTTTATCTATTTGTTTAATTAGACTAGCTTTTGATTCAATTAGATGTTTTTCGGACCAAGCATGAATTCTGTCTTAATCCAGAGGTTTATCAGTCCACCAACAGAGGGAAGAAGAAGATGTGGTTCTTCCGATCGACATAACATCAGTCAGCAAAATGGTACTGAGGATGGGTTTGCCATGAACCCGAAATCATGATCTACTTAGAAGATTAATATGAGGACAGGTATGAAACATTTGATTTTATCTTAAATTAAACCTCATAGTGATTTATTCCTATAAAAGTTCAAAATATGAGTATTTGAGAATAAAGTTCTTAGGAAAATTTTTGGATCAAAGAGGAACAATCAGAAAGGTGAATGTGAAAAAACTGATTAACTATGTGATTTTTATGGGAAACCAGATGTAATAAGTGCAGTTAAGTCTTGTAGACTACGGTGGGCAGAATATATGCCACAAATGGGGAATAAAAGAAAGTATAGTTAAGCCTCATAGATTGCGATGGGCAGGACATGTGAATGAAAGAGTGACATGGAAACTTGTTCTTGTAGGCCAAGGATGAGATTAACCATTATTTGATGAGAGAAATGAATTATACAGGGGATGATTGGAAAACTTTAGCTCTAGGGATATCTGTGTGGCCATGATCTCAAGGTTCAATAGTACCAGTGAGTGAGTTGTTTATATATTTTATATGATAATATTTCAAATATATTGTGGTGACATCTCGATGATGAACTCATCATCATCCTTCCATGTTTTAGTCCTTGGAACTGTTATGATCTGAGTGAAATGCAGGTGTTGTCGAGCCATCTCTTCCTTGATCAATCCAAGGATCTCTTTCTACATGATCACTCTAGGCATTCATGCATACTTTCAAGTGTGATCATCATCATTTTCCTTTCATGCATTCCTGATAGGATTGTTATGGTGTACAATAATGTTTTCAACTATTTCTTCCTTGGCCATCCCAATGATTTTTTTACCATTTGATTGGTACTTTAAAACTTCAAGTTGGTATCAACACAATTATTATAATCTAAAACATAATATATTATGCTATGTTATTTGCAACCCAATCCAAATAAATTAGGCCTAGTATAACTTTGCTATTTTTGTGATCAGAACTACAGTAGTTGCTTAAATAGGTGTAGCTTAGTGGTATTATAGTCGGACCAACAGATCTGCACCCTTGTAGCACTGGCATCGTTCTTCGAAAATTACACATCAGTTCTCATTCCATTCCACCACGCTCCCCTTCCAATACGTCAAATAGAAGCCACTGTAACTGACCAAGTAGGAACGTTGCCAAACTTCCCCCCAGTGTCAGGCTCTTGAATATTGAATAATGTAAGGTTAATTATTACTTCTTCATATTTAATTTAAGTAGGTCTAATGACACTGATTGATTTGTACGATTAATGGATATAATTATAATAGTGGACATTTGTTGGTTAAATTTTTTTTTACAAGCCCATGTTTTCCCTTTACAGAGATTTAGGCGCTCTCCCCCTACAGGGAAGAATTTGAACCATATTAATTTAGTTACACTTGTTTTTGTATAGATGTAATATTGAGTGGTCCGTGGTCAGCGTTCCGCCTCATACTGACATTTAGAAAACCAAGGTAGTACTAGGGCGGGAAAATTCGGTAAATTTTGCTTAGAGACATTTTCATTCAGGCTTAAGGACTTTTTACGAGCCTGAAAATCTTCAGACTTGGGACCCATGGCTTAAAGTCCCTCCCGGAGGACTTGCTCCTTGGATTTTTCCATCCTAAAAAATCCATCGACCTCGGCCGGTTTTGAACCCGTGACCCTCGGGACCAGAGGCAAGGAGCATAACCACTAGCCCACCGCGGAAATTACGTGAAGGGAATCTACATATGTTGCTTTTAAAGATAAATGTTTCGTCATAAATACTTCTCCTTCACCTCATTGTCTTATTTGGTTAGATTTGGAATGTAATCTTGAAGTTCTAACAAAATTATAAAATTTTAGGAATGAACACACAGTCATATACCCTCCTTCCTTTTCATCTGGGGGACCGGCTATGGCGAAGTTACTACATGCAACAATTTTATTTACATATTATATAACATACTGATACTATACAGGAATTCTAATTTATGCTTATGAATTAAGCTAATGATAATAATTTACATACTATATAACATAACATACTGATACTGAGTTGACAACGCTGGACTGTGAGTGCAAATAATATCCCGCAAGAAAGCTCAAAACTGTGAGTAATGGGAGGGGAAAAAGAGAGAGATAGAAAATAGAGACAGGCAAGAATGCAGGGAGGGAAATAATTTAGCGAGGGAGAAACGGAATTAGTGTTTAGTTTGCATTTCTTACCGGGCACAGATCCGTTGGTCCAAGAATACTATGGTGATTGACACTGACTGAGATAGGAAGGGTGAACATAGCTGTGTCACATTCAGGCTAATTATGTGGTATTGCAGCAATTTGTTTCATTTCTTGAATTCTCCAGTGTTCTATGTAAGTTTTGTCCTACTCCGTAGCTGAGTGGTTAAGGCAAGATGCCTTGGTGCAGAGCTAAGGGGACTTGCACTGGTTTGGGTCTCTATGGGGAAAGACATTTTTTCATGAAATTTTAGACATCCAGCATCGTGAGAAATTTGGGTAGCTACAATAAGTAGCAGCTCGAGACTGAGAAAACCAGCTATAATGGCTGGGGTTCCAACATACTGACCATTGTAGCGAATAATATGATAGGATGCATATAAAGTAAAATAAAACTCTAATATACATAGATCTAAAACTAAAATGTTCCAAAAATATAATAAAAGTATACCATAAAATAAACAATGTCTTATAATAGATCATTAGAATCAGAAAATTAAAAGGATTAGGGAAATCATATCAACATTTTTATTTAAATTAAATTAATCAATAAATAATCAAAATATAATATATTATTAATATCACTATAAAAGACATATGTGCAAAATAAGTAATACTGGCCCAGGGAAATTCCAATACATGAATAGAATAAAGAGGTATTGTTAAAGTGCTACCTGTCTAATGCAGGTAACAAAAGACATTCATCCCACCTTTAGAAAATATAAGTCTCTTGATATGACAGTTTAAGAAGTACTGTTTAAAATGCTACCTGAATAATGCAGGTAACAAAAGACGTTCATCCCACATTTTAGAAAAGATAAGTCTCATGATATGACAGTTTACAAAATTGAAAAGAAACTGAAAAACAGTTATCTATTAAAATATAAAAAAAAAGCAACCCAGTTCTTAGAAACTGTAATTAATGCTATTAACCAACAATTCCAAGAAATAAGGATAACATTTACACGTAAAAGAACAACACATGTAAATTATCAAGGTATACATAGCAGTGTTGACAAATTTACATTTCAGGAACTCCAAGCGCATAACCCCCCCCCCAAAGGAAACGCATACTGCAAATGAGATCATTGTAACATAACTGTATTCAAATTGTATTGAGTGGAATCGAAAGAACTGGGAGGAGCTATTGTCTTTTTAAGTGAGAACATATATCAAAATACTCTCACTCTCGGTCATTCTGTGTTCAGTGTTAAAACATCGTAGATCTACAGACCGCGATCTCCGATCCAGTTAAAACTCACTCTCGGTCACTCTGTGTTCAGTGTTAAAACATCGTAGATCTACAGACCGCAATCTCCGATCCAGTTAAAATCTAGATTCGTCCGAGAACTTGTTAAATTTAAAGCTATCTTCAATTTTATAAAGATTTAGTCCGTTAAACATTTGGACTTTGAAAATATTTTGATTCAAGCACTTGGATCTCTAATTACTTCATTGACTCCACTCTTAGATAAAACTTGATAATTGTAATAATAAAAGTGTATCTCTTCGTAAATAAATAGTTTTGGATTTGTTAAAATTGAGTGTAAATTTGTAAGTTGTTTCTTTGCTTATAAAAAAGTTCATAACCCTGAGATCTCTTGCCTACCCTTGAGCACCAGTACACCATATATCACCCATACACTGGCTGGTAGTTAGAGTCTTCTAGATCTGTCGTGCCATGGAGTTTCCTATGTCAGTCTCGTAAAATTTTAGGTCATGAGACTCCCAAGGAAAGAAGCTACTGCAGCCTTCAGAACACTCCTGCTTAACAGCTAACCTTTACAAAATTAGCATTTATCCTTTTAAAGAATGCACAATACCCAGGAGAAAAAGAGCTTAGTGAACAGTTAGCATCTATTATATTGCCCCAGGCTTTGCAAAGAACTACAGAAAACTGGAAATCTTACTGCATTTTATTGGATTGCTAGGTGACTGAATGGAATCAACTTCCATTGTCCCCATTAGAATTAGACAAAGGTATATTACCATATCTTAATTTCTGAGTAATTTTGTTGGATATTTTAGGTTTACCACTGTCGTTACTTGTTGGAATGAACTATGGAAAATATTTATCACACATATCCAGGAAGCCATTTATCCCTATTCATCATATGGAAGCCCATGCTCTCACTATAAGAATGGTTCAAAAGGTGAGTCTTAACAGAAAAGGTTTACTAGTTCATATACTATATTAAAGTTATGAAAATATAATAAAATATACATCTATTTGCTTATTTTTAACTATGGAATACACATTAAACATATAAATGATTGTGATGTACCTGAAAGCCAAAAAGGTATTTTCTTGTTGCAGGTTGAATTTCCATTCTTAGTTCTTCTTATTTCCGGTGGGCATTGCCTATTGGCTGTGGCTCAAACTGTAGATAAATTCTTGTTGTTGGGGCAAAGTCTAGATGATGCTCCTGGAGAGGCTTTTGACAAGGTATAACAAAATTATCTTCTTCTTCCTTCCTTCCTTCCAAGTATTAGGCCAAGGCCTGTTACGATCCTATAGAAAATTTTCCCTCCAGCGTAAATAGTGTGATCCTTCCGGAAAATTCTCATATAAGACTTGAAAGCATAATAATAGTCCCTTCGATTGGTTGCTGGCCAAAGGAAGGCAAGACCAGTGATGGGGCTGCCATCTTATAGCCTCTGGTCAGGCTTTTCTGGAGAAGATTATTATTTGTAAATATATTATGAATTTTCAAATTTCATGTGTAATTCAAGAAATAAATAAATATATATATATATATATATATGTGGTATGTCTTAAATATCATAATGTAAATACAGTAAAACCTGTCTTAGCCAGAAATTTGTAAGAAGGAAACCTGTAGAGACAGAAAAAATCTCAAGAATAGTACGATTTTATATGTAAAGTCATCTTGTATAAACCGGAAACCTTCATAATACGGAAACAGAATGGCTTTTTAAGTACCAATAGTTAATTTTTACTTCAGTAAGACAGAAAATTATTCTTAAGCACATTCTAATTACAGTATTAATGACCACACATGAAAATTCTGCATATTGTTTTATCTTCTTGTGTTGCCATTGAATTTTGGGGATACCCTTGCTTATGTGTGACAGCGGGGAATCCCTCACTTTTGCTTGCCTGCTTACGTAACCTGCAAGGGAGTTTGGGAACTCTTCTTCAGTCCGGTTGAAGTCTTCCTGTAGTTGAGTTCCTTCTCGCTTTTGTGTAATAAAGTTGTTTTGTATTGCCATGCAAACTGTGCTGTGTTACACACACTATTTTGTCTGTATTTCATTTCAATACGTTATGTCTTTAAAGCATGCATGTAAAATTCTTACAGTGCATGAGAAAATTCAAGTTATAAACGAACATGAGAAAGAAAAGTGAACAGCTAAGGATTTAACTGTTAAGTTCAATATAAGTAAAACCCAAATTTATGGCATTTTAAAAAATTAAGACAAAATTAAGAAAATTAGGTTTGAAGGAAAATCAGGTGATGTGAAACGATTAGAAACATTTTCTGAAATTCAAGCGATAAGCAGTATATGAGTGGTTTGTTGGTGTGCATGCGAAGGGAATGCCCATTTCAGGCCCGATCATTCAGGAACAGGCATTAGAAGTTGCAAAATCTTTAGGAATCGGAAGTTTTAAAGCCTCTAATGGTTGGATAGAAAGCTTTAAAAACCCGTCATAACATAGTTTTCAATTGTGTTTGTGGAGAAGCCAAAGACGTTGACGTGCAGACAGTGTCAGAGTGAAAGAACAAAGTACAGGCTTTGGTTGAGGGATATGAACCTTGAAACATTTACAATGGGGATGAGACAGATATTTTCTTCACAGTTTTGCCTAATTATACCTTAGCTGTGTGTGGTGACAAATGCATTGGAGGGAAAATGTCCAAGGATCGTTTAACACTGTTTGTTTGTGCTAATATGGAAGGCAAATTTGAAAAACCAGTTGCAATTGGAAAGTCTGCATGTCCATGGGCATTTAGAAAATTGAACCGCAGCTCTCTACCAGTGACTTGGAGAAATAACAAGAAGGCCTGGATGACTGGCTCTATCATGGAAGAATGGCTAAAGAATTTCAATATGAAAATAAAAATCAGAATATTATTCTGTTTTTAGACAATGCTACATGCCATCCAAAACTTGAATTGACTAATGTAAAGTTGCTTTTTTTCCCTCCTAACACAACAACCAACACCCAACTATAGACCAAGGTGTTATTTACACCCTTAAATAGCATCACAGGAAATATGTGTTACAGTCGTTTGTTGCCAAGATGGGTGCTTGTTCAAATGTGTCAGAAATTGTCAAGCAGATTAACGCTTTCGATGCAGTGAAGTGGATTCATCAAGCTATGGAGAAAGTTCTCCCAGAGACTGTGAAATTTTTTTTTTAAAGCAGGATTTCCTTGTCAAGAAACATGATGAGGTGAAGGAAAATTTAACAGTCATTGCCAACCTAATTAAAGACCTGGAACCTGCAATTGAGATTGAAGATGTTATAAATTTCGACAACGATTTGACAACAACACAAAATATAGAACAAGCCATTGATTCTTTAAATGAAACAAGAGGGGAGTCCTCAAAATGTGAAGGAACTCAAATTTCCGAAGAAGAAAAAGAAGAGGAAGAAGATGCCCCATGAGAGCTGAATATATTTAGCTACAAACAAGCATTGTTGAATGTGAATGATGTCCAAGAATTTGCTGCTTCGCGTGACGATCCTGCTTTGATGGATCTCCTGCAAGATGTAGTAGAGAACCGCATACTTTCCCGTACTGTGACTAAAACTAGACAGCCTATCTTTAAGCTATGGAGGAAGTGAAATTAACTAAAAATGTAATCTCTTTTTACACGCTTTATATTAACTTGACCTGTATCTATCTATGTAACTGAATCTTGTAACGCGATTTTTGCCCACTTAAAATCATTAGATCGACTTGAAACTTTGTATACTTGTAAAAGACCTGTGACAATACAATAATTTCATATTTTGTTTCTAAAATCATGGCCAGAATCATCAGAAAATCAAAAAAAGTGTCTTTGTAGCTACGTAACAGAATTTTTGAACATGATTTTCACCCATTTAGAAACATTGGATCGACTTGAAACTTTGTATAGGTGTAAAGGACCCGTGACAATACAATAAATTCATATTTATTTTCTAAAATCCTGGCCAGAATCATCAGAAAATCAATAAAAGAGTCATTGTATCCATGTAACGGAATTTTTGAACACGATTTTCACCCACTTAGAAACATTGGATCGACTTGAAACTTTGTGTACGTGTAAAGGATCCGTGACAATACAATAATTTCATAGTTTGTTTCTAAAATCCTGCCCAGAATCATCAGAAAATCAAAAAAATGAAAACTGATATAATAGGTTGCGGACTTGTCGACTTTTTAGTCAATCGTTGTAACAGCTCAGATGATAGAGCGGTGAACTCTAATGGTATATAATTTCAGTAATCCGTAGGTCGCTGGTTCAAATCCGGCTGGGAGGTTTTTTTTAGAAGAGTATTACTTTTAGCTCATACTACAATAGTATCGAATTTAAAGATATTTACATTTTTATCTTATTCTGTAAAATATTAAAACTAAAAAATAAATAATAGTTTTAAATAACTAAAAAACACGCTTTATTAGAAAACCAAACTAAAAAATTGAAAAATAATTTTAATTTCCAATACGCTTGGGATAAATAATTTTACCATCAAAAGTGTGGCGTGCTTTTTATGATTTTTACATTTTCTTCTTAGAGACTTTACTTTTACCAATATCTGTTTATTATCAACCCCCACGCTTTTGATGGTAAAATTATTTATCCCAAGCATGTTGGAAATTAAAATTATTTTTCAATTTTTTTAGTTTGGTTTTCTAATAAAGCGTGTTTTTTAGTTTTTTAAAACTATTATTTATTTTTTTATTTTTTATTCACTATATTTGTGGTGCAGATGCTGTAGTATTCTAAATAATTTACTTGTAATTTGGGAACCCTTTACAAGAAGGAAACTGCCAAGACGGAAATATATTTAAAGAACCATCATGTTCCTTCATAGACAGGTTTCACTGTATTTTATAATTTATTATTCTTGAATATAGCACATTTTAAAACAAGAAAAAAAATGTACCTCACAGTAAAATCCTACATTACAGTTAAATTATTTTTATCTAGATATGTTGAAATTCTAAGAGATAGCAGATATTTAAGAAAACATAGATTAATACGATTGAGAATATATAGTAATTGCATTGATTAGAACGGAAAGAAATTTGAAAATAATATTTTAATAAATATAATAAGTATATTTATTAAATTATTTTCAGTCTGATCATCTTACCTCAATATTAATGTTGATTTGTTCTTGGACATGTTTCAAAACAATTCTGTTTTATTGTCAGCTTGTCCAGACTGGTTAGATTTATGTTGCACACCCTGGATGTCGATGTCAGCTAAATCCTGTGATTGGCCAAAGAACCTCCAAACAAGTTCATGTTCCGTCAGTATTTCAAAATTTATAACTTTGTTTTGTTCTTCTGAATATAGATTTTTTCCTAAATAGTCAGCTCTTTTGTATGTTTTAACTGTTTTAATAATTTAGTGTCTGAATTTATATTATGTTTTTCAGACCAAACATGAGCAGCAACTGCAGATTTATCTATTTCCCCATTTTTAATATTTCTTATGTGTTCTCTGGTTCCAATTTTTAGGTTTTTGTTTGTTTTTTCTATATATATCTTATCACAACCTATACATTCAATTTGATATATTCCTGATCTTTTATTTTTATCAGTTTTTTTCATTTTTGTTGGTTTTTATTAGTTTATTTAAACTGTAGTTATTTTTCATGCTAATTTAATATTAAACTTCTCAAATATCTTTTGGAATTTATTGTGTACCCAAGGGTGATTTGTGAATTTCCTGTATTTTTTCATAGGTGGTTCTTCTTTTTCAAGAGTAGGCCAACTTCTGTTTATCACTTTTTGTTTCTTATACTTTTCTGTCTTTCGTGTACCATTTTTTCATCAAACCCATTTTCTCTTGCTACTTTGATTGTGTTTTTTGTCCTGTTTGAAATCTTCTTCGTTTAAGTGTAAGTTTACCAATCTATGAGTTAAACTATTAAAGGCTGCTAATTTATGTCCAATTGGATTGAACCCTGTTGATTTAATAAAATTTTCCATATGAGCTTCTTTCCAAGGAGGTTTTTTGGCCAACCACAGGATGGAGCTGACATCAACATCCAGGGTGTGCAACATAAATCTAACCAGTTTGGACAAGTTGACGATAAAACAGAATTGTTTTGAAACATGTTCAAGAACAAATTAACATTAATATTGAGGTAAGATGATCATACTGAAAATAATTTAATTAAAATAACCTCAAAATATCACTTCCTAAAATTAAATATTAAGCATATTTATGATAAATTAAAATGTTTCATACCTCTCCTCATAATCAATCTTCTAAGTATATTGCGATTTTGAGGGTCTTGGCGACCCCATCTTCAGTATACTTTTGCCGACTGATGTTATGTCGATCGGAAGAACCACTTCTTCTTCCCTCTGTTAGTGGACCGATGAATACCTGCGGATCAGATCAGAATCTGTGGGAATTTCAAAGTTCATAAGTTTTTCTTTCTTGTTTTTCTGAATGTGGATTTTTTCCCAAACCATGAGTTCCTTTTGTTTAACTATTTGTTTAATTAGGCTATCTTTTGATTCAGTTATATCTTTTTTGGACCAAGCATGAGCAGCTACTACTGACTTTTCCACTTCTCCATTTTTGACATTTCTAAGATGTTCTTTCACCCTTGTTCTCAAATTTCTTTTTGTTTTTCCTATATAAATTTTGTCACAATCCCTACATTTGATCTGATAAATTCCTGATTTGTTTTCTTCTTCAAATTTTTATATTTTTAATGGTATTAATTATCTTATTTAGGCTGTATTTGTTCTTCGGTGCCAATCTTATATTAAACTTTTTCAAATTTTTTTAATCTTGTGGTGTTTCAATGGATGGTAAGTGAATTTCTTGAATTTTACTTTTTCTTCTGTTTGTTTTATAAGTGAGCTTTCATTAATTAATTTTTGTCTTTTAAATTTATTTATTTTTTGTTTACCATATTTTCTTCAAAACCGTTTTCTGTTGCAACAGTAATTATGTATTCTTTTTCTTTTTCATATTTTTTTTTTGCTCATAGATATATTTACTAATGTATATGTCAAACTACTGAACACTGCAAATTCTTTTTTCCCTTTAATGTTTTAATGTCTCTTCTTATACGCAATAAATTTATGCTGAGATCCGATGTTGAGGTTATGTAACAGTCGGCTGTTTTGTTTCCTATTTAGACTTGAGTCGTCACTTATGTTGAACTTTTATAGGAATATATGAGCAAAGAAAATTATGAAAAAGAATACATAATTAATGTTGCAACAGAAAACAGTTTTGAAGAAAATATGGTATACAAGAAAATAAATAAATTTAAAAGACAAAAATTAATTTATGAAAGCACACTTATAACACAAACAGAAGAAAAAATAAAATTCACTTACCATCCATTGAAACACCACAAGTTCCAAACAATTTTCAAAAAGTTTAATATAAGATTGGCACCAAAGAACAAATACAGCCTAAATAGGATAATTAAAACTAATAAAAATGAAAAAATTGAAGAAGAAAACAAATCAGGAATTTATCAGATCAAATGCAGGTATTGTGACAAAATTTACATTGAAGTAGAAAAGTCAGCAGTAGCTACTCATGCTTGGTCCAAGAAAACATCTAATTGAATCAAAAGCCAATCTAATTAGACAAATAGAAAAACAAAAAGAACTCAAGGTTTAGGAAAAAATCCACATTCAGAAAAACAAGAAAGAAAAACTTATGAACTTTGAAACTCCTGCGGATTCTGACTTGATCCATAGGTTTATCGGTCCACCAACAGAGGAAAGAAGAAGTGGTTCATCTGATCAACATAACATCAGTCGTCAGTATGGTGCTAAAGATGAAGCCATTAAGCCTTTGTAATCGCGATCTCCTTAGAAGATTGGTTATGAGGAGAAGTATGAAACATTTTAATTTATCTTAAATTAAACCTCATAGTGATTTATTCCTATAAAAGTTCAATTCAAGCATATTTATATTTAATATAAATTCTAGTGACATTATGAGGCAAATTATTATTATTATTATTATATAAACAAATTGGAAAATATGAATTAAATGAATCGTGATTTCTTCTTACCTCATACTTCTATGTTTTTTTAAACACAGCACTGCAGTATCGGCGACCCATTGTCGTCATCATCAGCTGTTTTCACAACTGTCAATCTTTTTTCTTCTTTTGCCAATAATTATCTAAACTGCCATCTGGTGTTCTTTTGAAGGAATTACTCACCAAATTGCCATCTGGTGTTCTTTTGAATTAATCATTTTCTAAACTGCTATCTGTTGTATTTTTCAAGAACTTTGTAATCAAGCTCGGTTTCATCCGGAATCTCGAAGTTCATGGTTCTAGTATGGTTTTTTTTAATATATATTTTTTCCCAAACTGTTAATTCCAAAGGTTTAGATAGATGTTTTAAAAGTTTTGCTTCTTTTTCAATCCTATGATGCTCTAATAAACTATGTGCTGCTATAGAAATTGAAAAATCAGCTATAGCAGCACGTAGTTTATTAGAGCATCATAGGATTGAAAAAGAAGCAAAACTTTTAAAACATCTATCTAAACCTTTGGATTTAACAGTTTGGGAAAAAATATATATTCAAAAAACCACGCTAGAACCATGAATTTCGAGATTCCCGGACGAACCGAGCTTGATTACAAAGTTCTTCAAAAATACAACAGATAGCAGTTTAGAAAATGATTCATTTAAAAGAACACCAGATGGCAGTTTGGAGAGTAATTCCTTCAAAAGAACACCAGATGGCAGTTTAGATAATTACCGGCAAAAGAAGAAAAAATTGACAGTCGTGAAAACAGCTGACGATGACGACAATGGGTCGCCGATACTGCAGTGCTGTGTTTAAAAAAACATAGAAGTATGAGGTAAGAAGAAATCACGATTCATTTAATTCATATTAATTGAACCTCATAATGTTAAAAATTCCCAAATTTAATATATAAATTGGAAAATTTCACATCTTCACAAAAATCTGCTTTCTCACCTAACATGTTTTGAAAATGTCACTTCCATCCTCAGATACACTCCAACAGTCAAAGTGTCAGGTGAGAAAAGTAGAACCTTATGAGGTGGGGTGTGAAAGTTTCTAATTCTTTGAATAATATTAAGCAAATTTATATCCAAAATAGCCTGTCACCTTGACATATAATATTAAAAATTATTTTTGTATTAGGCAGCAAGGCGACTTAAATTGCGGAATCTACCTGAATTCAGAACACTTTCTGGAGGACAAGCTATTGAATTGGCTGCCAGCAAAAGTACCAATCCTGGAGCTTTCTATTTCCCCAGTATTCTTTCTCATTATCGAGACTGTAACTTCAGTGTTGCTGGTTTGAAAAACACTCTTCGTAAACACATTATAAGACAGGAACTATTGCACGGTAAGAAGTGTCCTTTTATCTTAATATATAAAAATGTTGTGTCACGTTGTTTGTCTGCAATGGAATCCTAAACTACTGAACCGATTTTAATAAAATTTTGCACACTGTGTGCAGTTTGATCCAACTTTAGACTTAGGGTAGTTTATAACTAAATTTATAGTCGCATTATTTTTTTATTGCAAATTATTTGTTTATTATTTAACAAAGAGTTATAATTATCTGTGAGTTCCATACAATTCTAACAGATGGCGGTGTTAGGTAATTTGGTAAGGTAATTGGTTTATTATTTAACAAAGAGAAATCCAGATGGCTGTGCTTTTTGTTGCAACCGCGAATTTCAATTGAATTACAAATATTGATTATTTCATAATTTAAGTGTGTTCAGTGTTTATTTTATTTTCAATATTATTAATTTCATGTGTAAGTATTAGTTTTAAGTAATCTGGCTGAAAGACAGCAACTTAATTTAAATTTTTAACGTATACCTTAGCCACAGCAACGCGTGGCCAGGCCTTCTAGTTTATCTTATAAAAGAATATCAATGGATGAATTGTAAAATTACACCAGTTAATCCTTCATCTTGAATGTAAAAAATGGATATATGATAAATATTTTTTTAAACTGAGTATATTGATAGAAATGCAATTAACTGAGATATTACCAAACTCCATAATATTGAAGTAATTGTAATTAATATTAGAAAGTTGCACTGGAGTACAGAATGTTATATAAGCAAGATGCAAGAAAACAGTTTGTGGCTTACTGCTAGTACAGTTCCTAGCAAGGGGGTAACCATTTCTCTGTCATTTCTACATGCTTATATCATGTTATAATAATGTCTCTGTAATAACATTGAACTCTTCTTCTTGGTAATAACTGAGGTTAGACATTGCCATTAAATTTAAAAACAACTTTAGACTGAACAATTGTTGAACTATTATGTTTCTTCTTCATGTATATCTGTAAATAGGTGTTTAATATTTGACACCGCATAAATGTTAGAAAATGGTGTTCACAGAAACAATGTGTGTTATTAAATTATTATGCTGATGTCACTATAATTACCACTGATATCAAATGATTTATTTTAGGTAGTAATATTGTGAGGTTCCTTTTAATCAAGTTTTTTTGAGACTGGGAACATCTTACCTCAAATGAGTGTTGATTTATTCTAAAATCAACATTCATTTGAGGTAAGATATTCTCAGTCTCAAAAAATCTTGATCACTGATATCATGTTGATGTAATTTGAGTTTAGATGGCTATGATGTTCACATATGTAAGAAATCTCTCTTTAGGAGTGGTGGTCAGTTTGGGATGGTTCACACATAACATAACCTGAATTTTTATCAATTACCCTAAAAAATTATTTGATGAAAAGAAAGAATAGTTCAAGTTAGGCTGAGTTACTTTTGGTTAGGTTTTTAATTTAAGGTATTTAAAACTAATCAGTTACTATAAATTGAGGAAAAACGGGATAAGTGTCATGGAACTATATTCTGTAGTCCAATCAAAACATGATTATTAATTTATTGGAATTACAGGTATTGAAGGGGATGGGCTGATTCCTGGTGTATTTAATCTTTGTGCTGATTATCAAATGGCAATCACACGCCACATCTGTCAGCGACTTCAACGAGCCATGAAGTTTGTAGAAATAAGAAATCTTTTACCTGAAGAAAATAGAACCTTAGTAAGTTTATTTTCTAATAATTATTTATATAAAACAAGAGAACATTTTTTCAATTGTCCAAATTTTGTTGTTGCTACCTAGGCCTCCATTTGCAAAAATCGTAGCAACGGCTCGTAGCATTTGGGGTTAGAGAATTAACTATGTATAAGAGAAAAATGGCATTTAGATTGGAGGCCTAGGTAGCTCAGATGGAAGAGCAGTGACATAGAGAGTCAAAGATCCTGGGTTCAAACCCCAGTTTAGGCGTATATTTTTCTTTTCAAATATAATTTGTCCATCATTAAGATGTTTAAAAACGAATAATATTAACATTGAAAGAAGCACTACTGGCTTTATAAGTAATGTTTAAAATTCCCAATAAAAAGTCTTATTAATAAAGAAGCTGCCATTTGCAAAAATCATAGCAACAGCTCGTAGCATTTGGGGTTAGGGAATTAACTGTGTATAAGAGAAAAATGGCGTTTAGATTGGAGGCCTAGGTAGCTCAGATGGAAGAGCAGTGACATAGAGAGTCAAAGGTCCTGGGTTCAAACCCCAGTCTAGGCGTATATTTTTCTTTTCAAATATAATAGAATTTAATTTTTATATGAATGTTTTATAATTAATACATTTTAGCAAAGATGTTTTTAATCATAGCTTATATAATAAGTTGACAACTGAGAAGATAAGAGTAAAATAAAAATGTTGTATACCTCACCTCATATCCAGTCTTCTAATTATACCGGTTTCAAAGCTTAGGCAGCTTCATCTTCAGTAATTTGTTGTTTAGAATTACTTCTTCCTCACCAACTCAGGGAGGAAGAAGCAGTTTTGATCGACATAACATCAGTCGACAACAAAGTACTGAAGATGAAGCTTCCCAGGCTTTGAAACCGGTATAATTAGAAGACTGGATATGAGGTGAGGTATAAAACATTTTTATTTAGATCTTAAATTAAACCTCTTAGTGATTTTTCCTATAAAAGTTCAACTGAGAAGATTATTATTATATAACTGTACTATATTAATATAGGTCCTGCACCGTAGCTGAGTGGTTAAGGCAAAATGCCTTGGCACATAGCTATGGGACTGGTGCCCACCCACCATCGTGAGGCAATTGGGTAGCTACAATAAGAACCTGCTCCAGGTGAGAAAACCAGCTATAACAACTGGGGGACCCAACATGTTGACCACATGTGACCCCACACTGGCTGGATGATCATTACCTGTATGATTAACACATGTAGGTGTGAGGCCAGAAGCCGGCTGTTAGGTCATGGAGTTATTTATATTAATATAGAGTATTTTCATTGCATACTAGAAAATAATCTGACCGTTCTTTAATCAAACTTGCATTGCTAAACCACAGCAGATGTCTCAAATTACAATCCAAAATATTTAATTATTGTAGGTGGTATCAGGAGGAGTAGCTTGTAATGGATTTATCAAGCGAGCACTGGGATTAATCTGTGAAGAGATGGAATACTCACTTGCTGTCCCACCTCCACATTTATGTACTGACAATGGTGTCATGATTGCTTGGAATGGCATGGAGAGGTGGAAAGCTCAATGTGGAATTACTCTGGATCTCGATTCTGTAGATATTGAACCCAAGTAAGTTTTTGCATCAAGAAATGTTTGTATATAATCATAATACATTTCTGCAACTAAAATATTTATTATTATTTTTATTTTAAGATCAAATCTCAGTCACTCCATGTGAGATTCGTGGTGGACTTAACAGAGCTTGAGCAGGTTTTTCTCCTGTTTTCACCTGCCACAATTCCATTCTACCATTTCTCCATATTCATCTAATCCATTTTGTTCATCTGCTCCTGTGATGGTGTGTCAGGCTTGTTGGCCAGCACCCTTGTCATTCACAGTTCTCTATATAAAGGGTTCACCTCAGCTCATCCCTCGACCCGTCCCTGGGTTGGACACAAGTTGAGGAGATATATATATATATATATATATATATACACATAATTAAGTTATGTAGATAGGAAATAACACTATGAGTTTTTTTTTAATATTTATATATTAAATCAGAGCGAATGATTTCATTATCAAGTGCTCGACATTAGATACCAACCAACCAACCATATTAAATTTGGGAATTTTTAACATTATGAGGTTCAATTAATAATAATTAAATGAATCGTGATTTCTTCTTACCTCATACTTCTATGTTTTTTTAAACACAGCACTGTTTCATGAGTAGTGAAAACAGCTGATGATGACGACAACGTGTCGCCGATACTGCAGTGCTGTGTTTAAAAAAAGTAGAAGTATGAGGTAAGAAGAAATCACGATTTATTTAATTATTATTTTTTAATATTGTTTATTTTTTATTTCACTCACCTCATACTTCACAATTACGCTATTCTTGTTTTGCTATGACTTGATAGCCAACTTTATTAAGTTATGTAGATAGGAAATAACACTATGAGGTGAGTGAAATAAAAAATAAGCAATATATATACATAATGTTAATAAACCTCTGCTCCAAAAAAAATGTTATTTTAGAGGAAAATTAGATAAAATTATTTTTTTTTTAAATTAATTTTGAGTTTTCTTCTTTATTAAAAATATTGAGTTTTCTTCTTTATTAAAAATCAAGGACTAACTGCAAAGACAGTATTTAATAATTATACAGTGTTTAAGACTAAAACATTGTTACGTCTATAAATTCACATAATAAAATTGGGAATTTTTACATTATGAGGTTTTCTTAATAAGAATCAAATGAATCATGAATTCTTGTTACCTCATACATTTATTTAACATTTTCCAATATTGTTATTTTAACACAGTTTCAATAATGGATCATATTATAATATTATAATGATATTGTGAAAAGAAAAATTAATGTCTGAACCAGGAATCAAACCATGGACCTCTAGTTCTCCAGATTAGTGTGCAGCCCACTACACCATTCGAGACTTGGCACAAACATTAACAATTCTTTTATTGTGAAAAGAAAAATTAATGTCTGAACCATTATTGGAGCTATGTTAAAATAACAGTATTGGAAAATGTTAAATAACATTGTTTACTGCTTATAAAAGTGGTGGTGTAAAATTCTCAAATATAGATACTTCTAAACGAAGCCAGTCATTTGCGATGGTAGTGAGACCTACCTGACAGCGGACAAAACGAGAATTATAGATTTGTATATGTGGAAAGAATTGTTAATGTTTGTGCCAAATATCGAATGATGTGGGCTGCACATTAGTTTTTTCACAATATCATTATAACATTATCATACATTTATGCTTTTTAACATAGAACTGCAGTATTGGGAAACATCATTCCCATTGTTTTTACGACTGTCAATCTTTCATTATGCCGGTAATTTTCTAAACTGCCATCTGGTGTTCATTTGAAGAACTTTGTAATCAAATTTGGTTCATCCAGAAACTCAAAATTCATGGTTCTAGTATGTTTTTTTTTTATGTATATCTTTTCCCAAACTGTTAATTCCAAAGGTTTAGACAGATGTTTCTAAAGTTTTGCTTCTTTTTCAATTCTATGATTCTCTAATAAATTATGTGCTGCTATTGCTGATTTTTCAATTTCACCATTTTTTGTTTCTGAAGTGTTCTTTTTTGCTAGTGTCTAAATTCCTTTTTTGTTTTTCCTGTATGTACTTTATTGCAATCTTTGCAATTAATTTGATAAATTCATAAATTCCAGGTTTTTTATTATCTGGGGTGTTAACTTTTTTTATTAGTTAACAGAAGATTAAATTTGTTAATCGGAGCTATTGTTATATTAATTATTTTTTAATTTGTTATGAACTTCTGGATGGTAAGTAAATTTCTTGAATTTTTCATCTTTCTTGGAATTATGTTGCAGAGTGGTGTATTCATGTAACCTGTTTTGCTGTTTAAATTTCTTTAATTTCTTCTTTATTATGTCTTCACCAAAAACATTTAACCCTTTGCACCGTATAACGTAGTAAAGCGTACCTTAGTTGCTTTGTCCCTGCCCCGTATAACGTAGTAAAGCGTACCTCTTTATAAAACAGTTGTATTTCAACTGTGACATGTCAGTCATTCTTTGGCATCTGTGGAATGTATTAAATGTGGCAAGAAGGCTTGCTTTATAATTTTTTGTAAAATTCTAACGGTACTTTTTTGTGTTTTCAACCCTATTTTTGAAAGCCTCCACCAGTTTATCTGTAACCATGGCAAGCGAAAGCAAAAGTTCATGTGTTAGTAAAACTACCTGTAATTTAAACCCATTGTTCAGTGAAGACATTGTGGCCGCGATAGATGAGGAATTTAATTATGAAAGTGATAGTTCTGACGCTTCTTGGATGGGTAGTTTAGTGCAAGATAGTCATATAGAACAAACGAGTGACAGTGATGAAGAAATCGTAGCGTCGACGACAGAGCGCACTGATTATAACGAGAACAATAATTACTCTTTTAATAATTGGTCCTCAGAACTTAATTTTAAAAAAATGGAATCTTTCTCATCACCAAATAAAATTATAAACGGATAAGGACAATTTTTCTTTATTATATACCGATAATAGAGAAAGTAATAAATAAATATATTTTATCTGTAGTAGAACTTGGATATGCGAGAATTTTTACTGATCATGTTACTTTCTGTGTCTGTGTCTTGATTTATCAGCGAAATATAGCTTTTTTTAACAATGATACATTATTTCAAGTTGAAATTAACAAAATAAATAGAAACGGACTAATACAGTTTATCATAATAATTTTAGAAATATATTTTATGCAAACTATAAACATTGCTATCTCCATAAGATATTAAACTGAGGATAGGCCTATATAATTTATTCATACATATAAAATATTAACTGTTAATAAATATATTTGCTTCAATTATAATATTATTGAAAGGTAATATTATCCATCCTTACAATTGTGGAATACTTTGAGGTCTTTATATATATATATATATATATAAATTGTATCGTGACATATTTACAAAATTAATAATTAATTATTTGATGAAGATATTTGTAATTTGAAAACAAGTTTTTAATTTAGCATATTTCACATGATTTTTCAGAAGAGACCATAGTTAGTACACATATGCCATTCTTCAATTAAAAGTGTCTAGAAGACATTTAAACTTTAAATGCTGTAAAAGGAATATGTCTCTCTACAGCATACTACTGGAAATAACTGAGCGGGGCAAAGGGTTAAGTTAGCTATGTGTACAATACAATTATATTCAGTTAAATATAAAACTGGTACCTGGTAAATCAGTCATCCTCAACTAAATTATTAAATAGTTCCAATATGGAGGCCTTTCAAAATCAATGTTTCATCTTCTGCATTTTAACTGGTACTGATGTTGTTGTACAGGTTGTACAACGGGTTTATGTCTGCAGGTGTGTTTTCATTGAGTAGGTCTATATTCTTTGCTTCTTTTTGAATCTCTATATCTTCAAGGATGCTGATTCTGTTGTGGTTATACTCTCTGTGCACTGACATAGAGTTATCGATTTTATCGAACTGATGACCTATTTCTAGTAAGTGTTTGGCAAAACTTGATTTTTCTTCGTTATTAATAAAAGTTTTTTAAATGTTCAGAATATTTTATAAATAGAAAAAAAATGTATAAAAAATTTATTAATAACAAAGAAAAATCAAGTTTTGCCAAATACATACTAGAAACAGGTCATCAGTTCGATAAAATCGATAACTCTATGTCAGTACTACACAAAGAGTGTAACCACAACAAAATCAGCATCCTTGAAGATATAGAGATTCTAAAAGAAGCAAAGAATACAGACCTACTCAATGAAAACATACCCGCAGACATAAACCCGTTGTACAACCTGTACAACATCAGTACCAGTTAAAATGCAAAAGATGAAACATTGATTTTGAAAGGCCTCCATATTGGAACTATTTAATAATTTAGATGAGGTCGACTGACTTACCAGATACCAGTTTTATATTTAACATATTACATAACCTCAACGGTGCTTTAATATGAATTTTATAAGTATTGGCATTTATTAATTAAATAAAAATAAAACATAGTTTTATTTGATTTTCATATTTATTATATAATTCAGTGACAGCTGTTTCGGTACACTGTACCTTCTTCAGACATGTTAACAAATTAACGAATTTGTTAACATGTCTGAAGAAGGTACAGTGTTAAGTTATGTAGATAGGAAATAACACTATGAGGTTTTTTAATATTGTTTATTTTTTATTATTTCACTCACCTCATACTTCATAATTCATAGCAGACCCTGGGTTTCTTCACGTATTTTGTGACATTCTCAATGCTGCGTCACGTTCACAACTGACGTCCAACGGCCTTCTATCCTGCAGACTGACCTCCGCGCCATCTGGTGGCCGACCGAAGAATTTCCAAATCAGTCCTCTTTCTTTATAACCGGGTATTTCAAAATTCATAGTTGTATTTTCATTCTTGCATATGTAAATTTTTTCCCAAATTGTGAGTTCCTTCGGTTTTTCCAATTGTTTAAGTAATTTTGTTTTGGTTTCTATTCTATGTTTTCTGACCAGGCATGTGCACGCTATTGCAGATTTTTCGGTTTCTCCATTTTAACATTTCTGAGGTGTTCTTTTAATCTTGTATTTAGATTCCTTTTTGTTTTTCCTATGTATATCTTTTCACAATCTTTACAATTAATTTGATAAATTCCCGATTTTTTGCAGTCTTCAATCTTTTCATTTTTGTTGGTTTTTATTAAATTACCTAAGCTGTTGTAATCATTTTTCGGTGCTAATTTAATGTTGAATTTGTTGAAAATTTTTTGAAACTTGTCAAATACGAAAGGATGGTATGTGAACTTCTTGAATTTTTTGCCTATATTTTTATCTGTCTGAAGAGTACTTTCATTGATGACTTTTTGTTCTTTGAATTTATTTATTTTCTTGTGTATCATTTTCTTTTGAAAACCATTATCCTTAGCAATTTTTATGATGTGTTCTTTCTCTTTATTGTAATTTTCTTTGCTCATGGGGACATTCACAAGTCTGTGTGTTAAACTATTAAATACTGCCTGTTTGTGTGAAAAATGGTTAAATCCAGTAGCTTTTATATAATTGTCGATGTGAGTTTCTTTTCTGTAGATTCCAAATTCTATTTTCTTTTTTTCTTCATTCCTAATCAATTTAAGGTCTAAAAATGGTATTTCATGATTATTTTCTATTTCCATTGTAACTTTGATTGTTTAGTGTACAGTGTACCGAAACAGCTGTCACTGAATTATATAATAAATATGAAAATCAAATAAAACTACGTTTTATTTTTATTTAATTAATAAATATGGATTTTCATCAAGTAAACACCAACTCAATTGATTATTGACATTTATATTCATTCTCAAAATCATCTACAATAAGTGGAATATTTATTAATCTGTACAGTAGACTGTTGAAAATTGCATGTTTATGTGAAACATGCTTAAAACCTGAAGATTTTATGTAGTTATCAGTATGAGTATCTTTCCTATAAATATTAAATTCAATTCTTTGTAGTTGCTCATTTCTTATTAGGTACTAGTCTAAAAACGGGGTCTTGTTCTATTTCAATAGTGAATTTCACCAATTCGTCTTGTAGGTTAAGCAATTTTAATGCATCTTGAATGTATTTTGAATCTATTACAGAGAAAATATCATCTATATATCTATACCAACACTTAAAAAATCCAAGGGTAAGCATTGATGATATGAGACTCAAGATAATCCATAAATAAATTGGCCAAAAGTGGAGAAAGTGGATTTCCCATTGCCAATCAAGAAATCTGTTTATAAAATTGACCATTAAAAGTGAAAACATTATTGTCAATACAAAGTTTAGTAAACATTAAATATTCTTCAATAACTTATGTTTTTAATTCCAGCAAATTTAACCATCTTCTTAAAAATGTGAGCATCTTATCATTAGGAATACTAGAGAATAAAGAGATAATGTGAAATGAAATCAGTCTATCATTTGGAACCAATGTAATGTTATAAAGAAGCAAAACTTTTGAAACATCTATCTAAACTAAAATCAAATGTTTCATAACTCTCCTCATAATTAATCTTCTAAGTACATCACGATTTCGGGTTCATGGCAAACCCATCCTCAGTACCATTTTGCTGACTGATGTTATGTCGATCGGAAGAACCACTTCTTCTTCCCTCTGTTGGACCGATAAACCTCTGGATCAGGTCAGAATTCGCAGAAATTTCGAAGTTCATAAGTTTTCTGAATGTGGATTTTTTCCCAAACCGTGAGTTCCTATTGTTTATCTCTTTGTTTAATTAGATGTTTTCCGGACCAAGCATGGGCAGCCACTTCTCCCTTTTTGACATTTCTAAGATGTTCCTTCAGCCTTGTTTTCAAATTTATTTTTGTTTTTCCTATATAAAATTTTGTCACAAACCCTGCATTTGATCTGATGAATTCCTGATTTGTTTTCTTCTTAAATTTTTTTCATTTTTATTGGTTTTAATTATCCTATTAATTATCCTTAATAGGTTTTAATTATCTTTAATATTGAGTGGAGAACATATTTTTAATAACTCACCTCATACAATTTCAAATTTCTTTGAGACCATTGGTTTCAAACAATTTTTTCGTTCATCTTCAGTCATGAAAAAATTGTTTGAAACCAATGGTCTCAAAGAAATTTAAAATTGTATAATTATTATATTAATGATATAACCTCATAATGTTTACTTCCCAACATTAATTTAAATGTAATTATCCTATTAATTATCTTTAATAGGATAATTAAAACCAATAAAAATGAAAAAAATTAAAGAAGAAAACAAATCAGGAATTTAACAGATCAAATGCAGGGATTGTGACAAAATTTATATAGGAAAAACAAAAAGAAATTTGAAAACAAGTGTGAAAGAACATCTTAGAAATGTCAAAAAGGGAGAAATGGAAAAGTCAGCAGTAGCTGCCCATGCTTGGTTCGAAAAAATCTAATTGAATCAAAAGCTAGTCTAATTAAACAAATAGATATACAAAAGGAATTCACAGTTTGGGAAAAAATCCACATTCAGAAAAACTTATGAGCTTCGAAATTCCCGTGAATTCTGACCTGATCCAGAGGTTTATCGGTCCACCAACAGAGGGAAGAAGTGGTTCTTCCGATTGACATAGCATTAGTGAGCAATATGGTACTGAGGATGGGTTCACCATGAACCTGAAATCACAATCTACTTAGAAGATTAATTATGAGGAGAGGTATGAACCATTTGATTTAATCTTAAAATAAACCTCACAGTGATTATTCCTATAAAAGTTCAGTCTATCTAAACCATTGGAATTAACAGTTTGGGAAAAGATATACATTTTTAAAAAATCATACTAGAACCATGAATTTTGAGTTTCTGGACGAACCAAATTTGATTACAAAGTTCTTCAATCAACACCAGATGGCAGTATAGAAAATTATTGGCATAATGAAAAATTGACAGTCGTGAAAACAGCTGACGATGGGATTGATCTCTCCCTATACTACAGTTCTGTGTTAAAAACACAGATGTATGAGGTAAGAAGAATTCAGAATTCATTTGATTCTTGTGTCTATCAATATAATTAAACTTTGTAAATTAATGAGTCATTTTTTACATCTTACCTCATATTTTATGTTTCTTTAAACACGGGAACTAGTTTTCAAGAGAAGGACCCTCTCATTTTCAACCGACATTATGACTACCGGATTTTCGTTGGAATCTCCATCACTAACGTTGCCATCTGGTGTTGATTTGATGAACTTTGAGATGAGGTCATGTTCATCAGGAATCTCGAAATTTCAGTACCATTTTGCTCACTGATGTTATGTCGATTGGAAGAACCACTTCTTCTGCTTCCCTCTGTTGGTGGACCAATAAACTTCTGGATCAGCAAAATTCACGGGAATTTCAAAGTTCATAAGTTTTTCTGAATGTGGATTTTTTTCCCAAACTGTGAATTCCTTTTGTTTATCTATTTGTTTAATTAAACTAGCTTTTGATTTGATTAGATTTTTTCGAACCAAGTATGGGCAGCTACTGCTCACTTTTCCATTTCTCCCTTTTTTGACATTTTTAAGATGTTCTTTCACCCTTGTTTTCAAATTTCTTTTTGTTTTTCGTATATAAATTTTGTCACAATCCCTGCATTTGATCTGATAAATTCCTAATTTGTTTTCTTCTTCAATGTTTTCATTTTTATTGGTTTTAATTATCCTATTAAGGATAATTAAATTTAAAATGAACCTGAAATCATGATCTACTTAGAAGATTAATTATGAGGAGAGGTATGAAACATTTGATTTAATCTTAAAATAAACCTCACAGTGATTATTCCTATAAAAGTTCAATCTATCTAAACCTTTTGAATTAACAGTTTGGGAAAAGATATACATTCAAAAAAACCATACTAGAACCATGAATTTTGAGTTTCCGGACGAACCAAATTTGATTACAAAGTTCTTCAATCAACACCAGATGGCAGTTTAGAATATTATTGGCATAATGAAAAATTAGTCGTGAAAACAGCTGATAATGGGAATGATCTCTTCCTATACTGCAGTTCTGTGTTAAAAAACACAGATGTGTGAGGTAAGAAGAATTCACAATTCATTTGATTCTTGTGTCTATAAATACAGGGTGATTCAAAAGCCACTATACATTTTGTGTTTAGGCAGGTATTATTACACATTATGTAATAATACTGAAACATATGCCACAGTAGGACATAATTTCAATGCATTTCAGTGTGACCACCTTGCACGTCTAGACACAACGACCGTCGCTCCACTAAACTGCAAAACACTTTCTCAAGCATAGCTGGTGTAATCTTGGCAGCCGCGGCTCTAATCTGCTGTTTTAGCTGTTGAATGTTGTTTATCTTCACCTTGTACACATCAGACTTCATAAACCCCTCAGGCAAAATAGTCTAAAGGTGTCAGGTCTGGGGAGTGGGAGGCCACTTCATTGGCGCTGCACGGCCAATCCGTCTACCGGGAAAAGCTTGATTTAGGTAGTCCCGAACCATAGTGGGAAAATGAGGTGGTGCCCAATCCTGTTGAAAAAGAACAGTATCCATAATACCATCAGATATCAATTGGGGTTCCAAAAACTGTTCCAACATATTGAGGTATACATTTCCACCAATAACAGTTTTCTCTGCAAACATGAAGGGCCCGTAAACTGTTGACCTGGTTAATCCTAACCACACATTTACTTTGGGTGTGTCCCGTTCCCACTCCTGCGTCACATTTGGTTGGTCCTCTGCCCATATCCTGCAATTGTGTCTATTGACATGTCCACATGTGTGGAATGTAGCCTCATCTCTAAATAAGACATTTTCCATTCAATTGTTATTTTCCACAGCTTTTAGTAGATCATGACATGCAGCTTCTCTGGATGCATAGTCCCCAGCTTCAAGTTTATGCATGACCTGGATGTGATATGCATGTTTGTGCAATTTGTAGTGGAGAGTTCTCCACACAGTGGTTTGAGGAATACCCAGCTCTCTGGTTGATGCAGAGGGGCTGCGAGTGATCGCATCCTGTACATTTTGCATGGTATCTGGTAGTATGACTGGTCTCCCTGGACGCTCTTCATCTACAACACTACCAGTATGCTGAAATTTATTGACCAGGTTCTTTATAGCCAGCCTGGTGGGGCCTGGTTTCCTAAATTTATACGGGCAAAATCTGCCTGCATTTGTTCATACGTCAAACCACGAAGACGAGTAGAAACAACAGCTGTTCTTTCTTCTTGGGTAGCATACTGTTATATTATCTGCAACAAAAATTAATACACTCACTGTATCATAAAAATTGTATAGTGAGTTTTGAATCATTCTTTATAATTAAACTTTGTAAATTAATGAGTCATCTTTTACATCTTACCTCATATTTTATGTTTCTTTAAACACAGGAACTAGTTTTCAAGAGAAGGACTCTCTCATTTTCAACCAACATTATGACTACCGGATTTTTGTTGGAATCTCCATCACTAACGTTGCCATCTGGTGTTGATTTGATGAACTTTGAGATGAGGTCACGTTCATCAGGAATCTCAAAATTCATGGATCTAAATTTGTTCTTCTGAATATATATCTGCTCCTAAATTGTCAATTCTAAAGTTTTTTCCAAATGTTTTAAAAGTTGGGCTTCTTTTTCAATGTTAGGATTCTCCAATAAACTATGTGCTGCAATAGCTGTTTAATTTCACCATTTTTAATATTTCTAAAGTGTTCCTTAGTACGAGTGTCCAAATTCCTTTTTTGTTTTTCCTATGTATACTTTATTGCAGTCCTTACAATTAATTTGATAAATTTCAGATTTTTTGCTATCTGGAGTGTTCAATTTCTTATTAGTTATTAATAGATTATCATGATGTTATTTCCCATATTTAACTATGAATAATTAAACTTGTTTCTGCAATGAATTCTATAACATTTTATTATTCTTCTTCATTCCAAGTATTAGACCAAGGCCTTTTACGATCCTATACAAAATTTTCCCTCCAGCATTTCATAGGACGGCCCACAGATCTTCGTCCTCTTGGTATATAATTATAAACAGCTTTGGGGATCCGATTTGAACTCATTCTTTCAATATAGTGTTTCCAATTTAGTTAATCTGTTTAATATATTCCAAAATTGGCATCTTCAATTCTTTTAAGATATCGGTATTCCTTTCCCGATCCCATCTGGTGTAACCTGCTGTTCTGCACATGAATCTCATTTCACAAGCTGTTATTCTGCTTTCATGTTGTCTATTTAGTGTCCATGCTTCACTACCATAGGTCAACACTGGTCTAGCCAAAGTATTATATAAACGTAATCAGGTGTTTTTTTGTGTAAGAGATGGTTTCATAACTTTATTAATAATTCTCAAACTTTTATTATAACTAGTAATTTTTTCAGGGATATTCTTTTCATCCCAGATAGAGAGATAATATCCAAGATATTTAAATTGATTAGATCTCTCTAAAATTTTATTCTGGAGATAGATTTTACTTTGTATGGGGTCCTTCCCATGAAATGCCATAATTTTAATTTTAATTGATATTTCCATATTAAATTTGGCAGCTATTTTTTGTAAATTATAAATTGATCATTGCAAATCATTTTTGGAAAGTGCCAGAAGTGCTAAATCGTCTGCAAAAAGAATAGCATCGAGTTTGAGGTTCCTATTGATGGGTATATATCCTCATGTTTTCCTCCATTTGTTTATTAATTTATTCATATATATAATGAAAAGCACTGGTGAAAGTCCACATCCCTGTCTTACTCCAGTGTTAATCTTTTTCCAAGAAGATAATTTGCCTTCTTGTTTAACAGAGATTTCATTATATTTATAGATGTTGAAGATATTAGTAATATATTGTTGTGGAACATTATCATCAGCTAAAATTTATAATAATATATTTCTGTCTACTTTGTCAAAAGCCTTTATGAAGTCAACAAAGGCGACATGAGTTTCTATATTGAATTCCTTGTGCTTATTTAATAGTAGTTTTAGAGTGAAGAATCCATCTGTACAAGATCTACCCTTTCTGAATCCATTCTGCTCTTCTCCAATTATATTTTCATAAATTTTTTTCAATTTATTCTTAACTATATTTACATAAATTTTATATCCAGAGTTCAACAAGCTAATTCCATGATAGTTATCTTTGATTTGGCGACTTCCTTTTTTGAAGATTGGTATTACAATGGATTTGTTCCAGCTTTGTGGTGGTTCTTGTCCTTCCCATATCATATTAAGGAGAATAAGAAATCTGTCTAAAAATTGTTTAGTTGATTAATTAATATATTTAGACCTAAACTTTGTACTTTTACTAAATCACAGATGAGTTTTGGTAATGTGACAAAAGTTTCATATAAATTAATTAAAAAGTTACCTTATTCAACCATTACCTTAGATAATGATGTTCAAAAAATTCATTAAAAGAAAACTGTGTGAGCTTGTTATTGTCCTTTCCCCCCCCCCCCAATAGCATGAAAGATATTGAAGGCCTTTGGCCTACCAGCTTGCCTCACATCCACATGTTAATCGCAAACGTGGATGATCATCATCCAGTATGTGAGTGACATGTGGTCAGCATGTTGGGTCCCCCAACTGTTATAGCTGGTTTCCTCAACCTTGAACTGCTACTTATTGCAGGTATCTAAATTCCTCACAATGTTGGGTGGAGACTTGTCTCATACTGGCCAAAATTCCATGAAAAAATGTCTCTCCCCATGGGGATTCAAACCATTGCATGTGTTATAGTTCTGCACCAAGGCAACATGCTGGGTTTGCTATGTATAGTGTTAAAAATATAATGTTGACGATTTTATTATTAATTTAACACTTCTCACTTCTCAAATATAAATATTATAATATTTAATTTTAGGAAGTTATATTTTGAGGTTATTTTAATTATATTATTTTTGGTCCGGACATCTTACCTCAATATTAATGTTGATTTGTTCTTGGACATGTTTCAAAACAATTCTGTTTTATCGTCAGCTTTCCCAGACTGGTTTTATTTATGTTGCATTATGTTGCACCACCTGGATGTCGATGTCAGCTCCATGGAGCTGACATCGACATCCAGGTAGTGCAACATAAATAAAACCAGTCTGGGAATGCTGACGATAAAACAGAATTGTTTTGAAACATGTCCAAGAACAAATCAACATTAATATTGAGGTAAGATGTCCAGACCAAAAATAATATAAATAAATATTATAATGTTGCTAATATTTTTTTTAGTAAAATTTAATTATTGATTTTACATTAAACCATAGGAATTATTCCTTAAAGGGAATTATTCCTGTGATTGCCCATGGTTTGGAATTTGGGTTAAGAACTCTCCTGGCATTTCATTATCATTTATCACCCATCATATCATCAGGGCAACGTAACTCCGTCTTCTTACTTACTCACTGGCACTATCGAACCCGTAGGTTCATGGCCGCGCGGACATAAGCTCTCCATACTTCCCTATCCTGAGCTAATGCTTTCCAATCATTCCCTGTATAATCTACTTCCCTCAAATCATAGTTAATGTTGTTCTCCCACCTCATTCTTGGTCTACCAACTGGGCGTTTTCCTTCTGGCTTTCCTACAAGAAGTTTCCAGACACGTCTTTCATTCCCCATACGTGCAACATGTCCTGCCCATCGCAGTCTACGAGACTTAACTGTTCTTATTATATCTGGCTTCCTATAAAGACCATGTAGTTCATTGTTATGTAGACTTCTCCATTCACCTGTCTGTTCATCTCTCTTTGGTCCAAAAATATTCTCAAATACTTGTAATCTCCTTTCCTCCCTTAAAGTAAGAGTCCATGTTTCGCAACTCTGTCTTCTAGGCACCCAAACTTAAGAAGTGGGTCACAATTAAGCCAATGCTATGAGAGAACACCAGAAATGTTACAATGACAACCTGGGACATTGAATAAAAAAAGAATATTGCTATACATATACCTGTTATGGCAACAAAGAGCTATTACATTATTAGGATGGAAGCATTTTTATATTATAACCCAAGGATATAAATGTAAAATCAAGCTGTTAGAATCTATTCAGGATTAACTCATCTGAACCAGTATTTTAATTTATTGTATGAAATTTCTATAGTAAAGTGTAAAGTGATCCCACAACAGGCCCAGAGGCCCTTGGGGTAGTAGGAGGTTAAGACTCCCACTTTTTCTAGACAATCGACAATGCTCTATCCAAGTGAGCTACCGAGGCCTAGGTAGCTCACTTGGATAGAGCATTGACATAGAAAGTCAAAGGTCCTGGGTTCAAACCCCAGTCTAGGCGTATATTTTTCTTTTCAAATATAATGAAAATATATATTTGAAAAGAAAAATATACGCCTAGACTGGGGTTTCAACCCAGGACCTTTGACTTTCTATGTCAATGCTCTTCCATCTGAGCCACCTAGGCCTCCAATCTAAATGCGTATTTTTCTCTTACACATAGTTAATTCCCTAACCCCAAATGCTACGAGCCGTTGCTACGATTTTTGCAAATGGCAGCTTCTTTATTAAGAAGACTTTTTATTTTATTTCAAATGTAATTGAATAGAAATTGTGTGTTGGCATTGTTAAATTTACAACTTGGTCCCAGGAGGGGTGGTGGTATATAATATTTAATCGCTATTTTAAAATCATTATGAAGTTACATTATGAGGTTTAATTTAATATTTGAGAATTTTACATTACTTTTAAGTGGCAAAGCTTAATATTTTGATGTTATGTTCATATTATTTGTTTTTAAACATCTTAATGATGGACAAATTATATTTGAAAAGAAAAATATACACCTAGACTGGAGTTTGAAAGTCTTGATATTGTTGTATCTTTTTTTTACTTACCAACATGTAATTTTACAGATGTTCTTTTGGAGTAAATTGGATAGACGAAGTGACAAATGCCAGTATCAAATGTTCATGGATTAAACTCACATCACTACAAGAAACTCGAAAACAAGAAACTGCCTCATCAACAGTTTAGCTTCATCTCTTACATAAACTGTATTTTGTCATTAATAAAATGTGTTATATATAAACTAATTATTTTTATTTTAATCCTTCCGTAACACATAATATTTTTTAAAAAAATATTAAATTAGCATATCTTTATAATACAAATTTAACTATATTAATATAGAATTTCAGACTTTAACAGTAGATATTTGTTGTCTGTAGTTTATGTATCAGAAGAGAAGAAATGTTTTTGAAATAAAAAGAAAATATCAATGTTATCAAACTGAAACCTACATTCAAATATTGTTGACAAAGTGGTCATCTAGTGAGGATCCTATATACCAAAAATAATTTTAGAGTTCCAATTTTATGGCCCTAAGATCAATACTGCAATATTTTGAAATCATTGAAGATCTAGGATCGGGACATAGAGCAGTTGTTGCATCTCTAATACATCAGGACAAACAAAATAACAGTAAACAAAAAACAAAATACTCTTGGAATTTTAGAAAAGCTAATTGGGAAAAATTTACAGAAGAATTATATTATTTTTGGTCTGGACATCTTACCTCAATATTAATGTTGATTTGTTCTTGGACATGTTTCAAAACAATTCTCTGTTTTATCTTCAGCTTTCCCAGACTGGTTTTATTTATGTTGCATTATGTTGCACCACCTGGATGTCGATGTCAGCTCCATCCTGTGGTTGGCCAAAGAACCTCCAAACAAGGTCACCCTCCATCGGAATATCAAAATTCATAACTCTGTTTCTGTTCTTCTGAATATAAATTTTTTCCCAAATAGTCAGCTCGTTTGTATTTTCTAACTGTTTTAATAATTTAGTGTCTGAATTTATATTATGTTTTTCAGACCAAACATGAGCAGCAACTGCAGATTTTTCAATTTCTCCATTTTTAATATTTCTTATGTGTTCTTTGGTTCTAATTTTTAGGTTTCTTCCTAAAAATTAGAACCAAAGAACACATAAGAAATATTAAAAAATGGAGAAATTGAAAAATCTGCAGTTGCTGCTCATGTTTGGTCTGAAAAACATAATATAAATTCAGACACTAAATTTTATTAAAACAGTTAGAAAATACAAACGAGCTGACTATTTGGGAAAAAATTTATATTCAGAAGAACAGAAACAGAGTTATGAATTTTGATATTCCGATGGAGGGTGACCTTGTTTGGAGGTTCTTTGGCCAACCACAGGATGGAGCTGACATCGACATCCAGGTGGTGCAACATAATGCAACATAAATAAAACCAGTCTGGGAAAGCTGAAGATAAAACAGAGAATTGTTTTGAAACATGTCCAAGAACAAATCAACATTAATATTGAGGTAAGATGTCCAGACCAAAAATAATATAATTAAAATAACCTCAAAATATAACTTCCTAAAATTAAATATTAATTACAGAAGAAACTGAACATAAATTAAACCTAATCTAGTACGAAGTATCTACAGATAAACTTAATAATACCATCTCAAACATAATTCTTGAAGAGCAAAAAATTGGATCCCAAGAGGAAAAACTAAACACTACAAACCCTTTTGGAACACAGACTTATCCAAGTTAAAAGAAGAAAGGGACACAGCAAGAAGAAAAGCAGAATTGTCCAACAACCCAATAGATACACAAGAATGGCGAAGAAAGGCAGCAAAGTTTAAAAAAGAAATCTATGCAGCAAAGAAAAATGCATTCAGTGAATTTATTGAAAAAGCTGATTACAGAAAAGACTCAAAAAAAGTATATAGATATATAAGTAAAATCACAAGTCAGAGAGATACAAAGAAAGAACCACTCAAATTCAATGGGAAAACACTTACTTCCAACAACTCTATTGCTGAAGCTTTTAATAAACACAAATCCCACAATCAACACAAACTCCCTCCTAAAGCTAAAAAGTAGCAAAGGCAAATTAAAAAAAGATCTCAAGAACAAAAGAATGATATATTCGGCAAAGAATTCACCATATGGGAACTAAATACTGCAATACACAAGTTACAATGAACCGAAAGTGCATTTTTCGGTTCAGTATGGTATCTTTGTTCTCCTCCCTACACAGGAACATTTGTGAAATATGCCAATATCCATGTTCTCCTAGTGGCTACCCCTTCCCTCTTCATCCTTCCTGCCGCGCATGTCTACGGCGCATTCCCCCTCTACCTCGGAACCTTTATATACATGGTGCACTAACAGAACAGTATCATTCGATCATCCTAGCAATCGGCGTTTTGTTGTTTGAACGGATTCAAGAGTGGAATCCGGTTCCAGGTCACGATGCGACTGGAAAGTTAAAAATGGAATTCTACATAGACAAGTTGTCCTGAGGCCAAGAAGAGGCCTGTTTGAGTTGGTCCGACAGTCTAGGGAAGAGGTGATCCCCGAAACTCGGACACATGTGTGAGTGTTGTGTGATGTATGGTACGTTACTTATTTATTTATCTGTACGGCTACTTTGATCGTTTGATCAAATGCTATCATTTTTTGTTGTTAATTTACTTTTACTCAGCCAACTTGTTTATATTAAAAGTTATCTTTTAAACAACGCCCCTCTTGCATTGTTTAAGTATAAATAGTTGTTCACTATCCTGTAATGAAAATCACTCAAGTAAGAAACCATTCCGAGCTCCTCAACTATCATGCTGATTAGCATTCTTAAAACACAATTATTTTGTTCACTCACTGTATGTATTTAATAATCAGAATTCATATATGTATATACATCAGAGAAAGAAAGACTAGTCAACGGCTGCCTTCTATGGGCCCGAGGTAAGCCATTTTCCTGATAAGATATCCTCTTTGGAAATCAGATCCACATTAATAGAAACAGCAAAATACAAAACCCGATCCCGGATTAAAGGTAGCAGTCTGCGTGGTTTTCAAAAAGGCTACAAATGGTAGTCAGAGACCGTGGTTTATTTATTGTGGTCATGTGTCGCTACGCGCGCACAAGGGTAGCAGTAGTGTGGTTTACTAACCCACAACAAGACAACAAATCTCCTGGTCCAGATAAAATACATGTTGAATTTTTTAAACATCTTGGCCAAAAGGGAAGGAATACACTACTGAAATTATTTAACCTATCATGGACCTCTACTCTACCTACAGACTGGAAAAAAGCAATAATTATCCCTATTTTAAAAAAAGACAAGACAGCTGATGATATAAATAATTACAGACCAATCTCTTTAACAAGTGTCATTGCAAAAACAGCAGAACGTATGATTTCAGCGAGACTAAATTGGTTCTTAGAAAGTAAAAACATACTAACAACAGCACAAACAGGATTCAGGCAACATCTATCTACAAAAGAAAATACAATTCAACTTTCTCAAGATGCCAAAGAATCTTTCAACAAAAATTAAGATACGCTAACAGTTTTCATTGATTTTGAAAAAGCATATGACTCAGTATGGAGATACAAATTATTTGAAAAACTCACAAAACTAGACATTCAAAACAATATGTTAAACTAGATCACCCAGTTCCTTTCACAACATTTCTATACTACAAAATACAATGACAGTACTTCCAAATTCTGACAAATAAAAATGGGCCTCCCTCAAGGTGCAGTACTAAGTACAACCCTGTTCAACATCTACATCAACGATCTGCCACCAGCTATATCAAACACAGAAATAAAGACAGCTCTTTTTGCAGATGACATGATTATGTGGACATCTTCCTCACAAATAGAAAAATCTAAATCATCTATGGAAAAGGCTCTTAACCTACTAGAAAAGTGGACCCACAACAATTTAATGGCCATTAATACAGACAAAACAATGTTTCAAATATTTAGCTTGAAGAAAAAAATCCCAAAACTAAATCTACAGTTCAAGAAAACAAATCTGAGACAAACAAATGAAACAAAATATCTAGGGACAATTTTTGATTCAAAATTATCATGGAGAAAACATATTGAAGCAGTAGTAAACAAAGCAACGAAAAGATTTTCAATCTTAAAAAGATTAGCTGGAGCAAAGTGGGGTAGTAATCGCCAGACTCTGAACACCACATACAAAACATTCATCAAGCCAATACTACTATACAATGGGGAGGTAATAATCACAGCAAATAACTCGAACCTGAATCGCCTAGAAGTATGCCAAAATCAGGCTTTACGGCTTATAACCGGTGCAGCAAAATCAACTCCAATCGCAGCAATGCAAGCACTAACTCAGAACCCTCCAATATGTCTAACTTTAGAGGAACAGGCAATAACACAACATGAGAAAATGTTACGGTTAACAACAACAAAATGGGAAAAAAGACAGTTACAACCAACCAAGTTGAAAACACAAACAAGTTTCTTGTCCAAAGTAACGGAAATAAAAACAGATTTGAATCTTCCTAAATCTAAAGAAAATATTTTGATCAGAGATAACCCTCTTACTTTTGAACCAATTAACATTCAGCTAAATCTAGAAGAACCAGTTACAAAATCTGAAACTCCCACACCTGTACTAAAAGCTCTAGCATTAGAAGCTGTGAATAAGAGATATCCACCAGAAGAATGGTTACATGTCTACACAGATGGATCTACTATTGATAACAACTCAGGATCAGGAATTACATGTGCAATATTTTCATTTTATCAACCAGCAGGATACCACACAACAAATTTTGATGCAGAAGTAACGGCTATTCATATTTCACTCCAACAATTACTATACAGAATAAATAAATTTCAAAATGCTGTCATACTCTCTGATTCTAAGGCAGCAATATATGCAATAAATTCACACAAAATGAAGTCAATACAAATTAAAGAGTGCTACAAAATGATTCAACAACTCCAAAAACTACAGAAAAGAATTCAATTGCAATGGATACCTGCACATTGTGGAATTGCTGGAAATGACACTGCTGATTTTCTTGCCAAAAAAGGCTCCAATTTAATTCAGAATACTACTAAAAGCTTACCTTTCACATCCATAAAAAGAATAATTAAAAACAAATATAAAATCAAACAAAACCAAGACCTATGTAATAAAGCCAAAGACAAAAAATGGAATATTTTAGTAAAGAAGCCAGATATTATTCCAGAAATTCCACGTAAAACTACAGTAGCAAAATTTAGACTGCTTACAGAACATGACTATTCGGCCAAACATTTATATAAAATAGGAATCTACACAAATCCAAATTGTCCTCTATGCAATAAAGACAAAGAAATGAATGAAGAACTCCTACAAACCTGTGAAGTATTACCTGTTGGATCCACCATAGAGAAATATTGGAGAGCAAGAACGCTAATGACTTCGGTGCCAAGGCCCAGCATTTGAAAACAACAACATATTTTGTAGCTTGGCAGTAACACTTGATTAATTGTACACTGTCTCAATCACACTCACTTCTACCTGCAGCCCAAGCATAATGTTTACATTTCATGCTTTTTTTTTTTCAAAAAATTTCAGTTATTTGCAATTAAAACTCGTATCAAAACAGTATGAAGATGCTGTCATAAAAATTAAGGAAGGTTTTGATACCAGAAAATTGATAAATTAGTTGTAATATTTGGATCATGTATTATAAAGATTAACATTTCAAATTCTGACTCAAATTTAAAAATAGTATATTTATGATGCAAGAGTTAAAAGTGGCATTTTTAACTTGTATGCCATATATTATTTTTTACTAGCCCAATTTTTTTTTACATTTATAACTGTATAATATTATGAAGTAAACACCAATTACTTACTTACTCACTGGCACTATCGAACCCATAGGTTCAGGGCCGCGCAGACACAAGCTCTCCATAAATCCTATCCTGAGATAATGCTTTTCAATCATTCCCTGTATAATCTACTTCCCTCAAATCATAGTTAATGTTGTTCTCCCACCTCATTCTTGGTCTACCAACTGGGCGTTTTCCCTCTGGCTTTCCTACAAGAAGCTTGAATGCACGTCTTTCATTCCCCATACGCTCAACATGTCCTGCCCATCGCAGTCTACGAGACTTAACTGTTGTTATTATATCTGGCTTCCTATAAAGACCACGTAGTTCATTGTTATGTAGTCTTCTCCATTCACCTGTCTGTTCATCTCTCTTTGGTCCAAAAATTTTCCTAAGAACTTTATTCTCAAAAATTCGTAATCTCATTTCCTCCCTTAAAGTAAGAGTCCATGTTTCGCACCCATATAATATAACTGGTAGAATAATAGTTTTATATATTTTCAGTTTAACGTTTTTTGAAAGGAGTTGGGACATCAAAAGTCTCTGCAATGCATAATAGCACGCATTTCCAGAATTGAGCCTATGTTTAATTTCTTTGTGCATCTCATTCCTATTTGTGATTATTGTTCCTAGGTATTTGAATTCAGCCACTTCCTCAAAATTTCCCTCATTTGTCATTAGCTGTCCATTTCCATTATATAATGCATTTCTACGTGTGACCATATATTTAGTTTTATTGATATTTACTTCCAGTCCTAATTCCTCAGTGTTACTCAATAGTGTGTGCGTGTTGTCCTTTAGTATCTCCTCGCTATCTGCCAATAGTACTACATCATCAGCATAAACTAACAGCTTATTAATACCATTCAGTTGTAGGCCTTCCTCATCCTCTAAAGATTTGATGGCATGCTCTAGTACAAAATTAAATAGTAGAGAAGATAGTGCATCTCCTTGCTTCAACCCATTCTGGATTTCAAAAGTGTCCGAAAACTGTTTGCTACACGCATCCTACCTTTGTGCCATCTAGACACATTCGTATATGTCTAACTTTTTAGGAAATCCGAACTCCAGAAGGATACTATATAACTTCTTCCTCTTAGTTGAATCGTATGCTTTTTGAAGTCTACGTATAGTTCATGTACAGTACAATATATATACCATTTTTTTTCCCCCTAAAATCTGTCTTAAACTAAAAATCTGATCTGTTGTAGACATGTTTCTTCTAAATCCACATTGACGATCTCCTAGAATGTCATCAATACAGGAAGTCTGTCTGCTTACTAATATATTTGTTAGAATTTCGTACGAAGTTGAAAGTAATGAGATTCCTCTGTAGTTGTTGCAATCAGTTTTATCTCCTTTCTTATAAATTGGTACGATAATCAATTCTTTCCATTCATCTGGAAGAGCTTCTTTTTCCCAATTCATATTAAGCAACCTGCGCATCTTGTCCATCAATTTTGCTCCCCCTGATTTTATCAGTTCTGCTGGGATCTCATCTGAACCTGATGCTTTATACATCTTCAATATTTCTATTGCCATTTCAACCTCTAATGCACTTGGTTCTGCAACTAGCATTTCTGATGTCTGTAAATTATCTCCTCCTCAATGTCCTGTTTTGTATGTACATTTAATAGCTGATTAAAGTAACTTTTCCACTTATTTAATATACTCCTGGTATCTGCAGTCATATCCCCATTTTCATTAGAAATTATGTTTGTTTACTGACTAGCCTGAAACCCTTTCTTCTCTATCCTAATTCCCAGATATAATTCTCTAATGTTCCTGTTTATTTTTGCATTCATTTCAAGATCATTAATCTTCTCTCTCAAATATTCCCTATTTTTTTACTCTTTAGTAGTCTGGTAGTTTCCCATCTAATACTACCCAATTGCTGTAAATTTACCTCATTTGGCTCGTGTAACAATTTCATTTTTGCTAGCTTTCTTTTCTTTACAATGTCGGCACATTCCTCATCAAACTATTTCTTGTTTTGCCTCATTTTTAAATAACCAGTGCTTTCTGATGCTGACAATTTAATAGTATCTCTTATAGCCTCCCATTCTTTATTTATATCAGTTTCTTCTTTGTTTGCCACATGACACATTCCAGTACTTCAAATCTATTAGCAATTTTGATTTGGTATTCTTGCCGCATTTCATCATTTTTCAAGTTTTTTAATTCAAATTTTACAAAATCATCTTTAGCGTTTGTTTCTCTCATAAGTGATAGCCGTTGTCTGATTTTCACTCTGACCAGATGATGATCCGAATTGCAGTCTGCCCCTCTAACTGATCTAACATCGATAATGCTACTGTGCTAGCATTTGTCCACTAATACATGATCTATCTGATTCCTAGTTTCTCCATCTGGAGACGTCCAGGTGTATTTATGAATATCCTTATGCTGAAATGTTGTGCTCTTAACAATGAGATTCTTTGATGTGGCAAAGGTGATTAATCTAACCCCATTGTCGTTACTATCTTCATGAAGACTGAATTTGCCTATTGTTGGTTTGAATATATCTTCCCGCCCTACTTTTGCATGAAAATCTCCTAAGACAATTTTCATATGATATCATGAAAGGCTATCAAATACACATTCTAATTCTTCATAGAACTCTTCCTTGATCTTGTTGTCTTTATCTTCTGTGGGGGCATGTACATTTACAATTATAAAATCATGTCGTTTACCCTTCCGAATTATGTATGATATCCTGTCACTGACAAACTTAATATCTCGGATAGCGGACAGGATCCTCCTGCTGACTAAGAAACCCATTCCAAATTCAGGTCTTTTTGCACCCCCATAGTATAATGCAAAGCTTCCTGATTCCTGACTACCTTCTCCTGGCCACCTAACTTCCTGTAAAACGACTATATCCAAGGGCGATTTATCTAATTCCCGCATTAATATCTCTAGTGCCCTGCTGTTGTATAAAGTCCGAGTAAATACCAATTATTCCAGAATATTCCTTCTATCAAGATGGTAAATTCTCCTACCAGTTATGGGTGTATGTATTGGGGTACAAGAGTATTACTCCGGCAGCTTGACTATCAACTAGTTAACTCTTTCATAAAGTTCATTAAAATTATTCAACTCCAGGTTTGTATTAGCTGCCATGCTTTTGAAACACTGACATTTTCAAAAATTTTTCTCTTCAAATTTAATTTATCTTTCATTGAGAAATGTTAAATTAATAATAAAAACATCATTAGAGGCCTTACTGGCTTTTAAAGTAATGTTAAATTTCCAATAAATGTCTTCTTAACTAAGAAGCCGCCATTTGCAAAGATAGAAACAATGGTTTCAAAAGCATTTGGCGATAGGGAATTACAACGTATATAAGAGAAAAATTTGCGTCTAGATCGTAACTCGCCTCGGTAGCTCAGTTGGTAGAGCACTTGGCCCGGAAAGCCAAGGGTCCCGGGTTCGAGTCCCGGTCTAGGCGAAAAAAATTTTTCTCTTCAAATTTAATTTATCTTTCATTGAGAAATGTTAAATTAATAATAAAAACATCATTAGAGGCCTTACTGGCTTTTAAAGTAATGTTAAATTTCCAATAAATGTCTTCTTAACTAAGAAGCCGCCATTTGCAAAGATAGAAACAATGGTTTCAAAAGCATTTGGCGATAGGGAATTACAACGTATATAAGAGAAAAATTTGCGTCTAGATCGTAACTCGCCTCGGTAGCTCAGTTGGTAGAGCACTTGGCCCGGAAAGCCAAGGGTCCCGGGTTCGAGTCCCGGTCTAGGCGAAAAAAATTTTTCTCTTCAAATTAATTTATCTTTCATTGAGAAATGTTAAATTAATAATAAAAACATCATTAGAGGCCTTACTGGCTTTTAAAGTAATGTTAAATTTCCAATAAATGTCTTCTTAACTAAGAAGCCGCCATTTGCAAAGATAGAAACAATGGTTTCAAAAGCATTTGGCGATAGGGAATTACAACGTATATAAGAGAAAAATTTGCGTCTAGATCGTAACTCGCCTCGGTAGCTCAGTTGGTAGAGCACTTGGCCCGGAAAGCCAAGGGTCCCGGGTTCGAGTCCCGGTCTAGGCGAAAAAAATTTTTCTCTTCAAATTTAATTTATCTTTCATTGAGAAATGTTAAATTAATAATAAACACATCATTAGAGGCCTTACTGGCTTTTAAAGTAATGTTTAAATTTCCAATAAATGTCTTCTTAACTAAGAAGCCGCCATTTGCAAAGATAGAAACAATGGTTTCAAAAGCATTTGGCGATAGGGAATTACAACGTATATAAGAGAAAAATTTGCGTCTAGATCGTAACTCGCCTCGGTAGCTCAGTTGGTAGAGCACTTGGCCCGGAAAGCCAAGGGTCCCGGGTTCGAGTCCCGGTCTAGGCGAAAATTTTTCTCTTCAAATTTAATTTATCTTTCATTGAGAAATGTTAAATTAATAATAAAAACATCATTAGAGGCCTTACTGGCTTTTAAAGTAATGTTAAATTTCCAATAAATGTCTTCTTAACTAAGAAGCCGCCATTTGCAAAGATAGAAACAATGGTTTCAAAAGCATTTGGCGATAGGGAATTACAACGTATATAAGAGAAAAATTTGCGTCTAGATCGTAACTCGCCTCGGTAGCTCAGTTGGTAGAGCACTTGGCCCGGAAAGCCAAGGGTCCCGGGTTCGAGTCCCGGTCTAGGCGAAAAAAATTTTTCTCTTCAAATTTAATTTATCTTTCATTGAGAAATGTTAAATTAATAATAAAAACATCACTGACATTTTCATTTGTCAAGATTGCAGTATATATGAATACTCTATAACATAGGAATAATGGGACAGATTAAATTCAGGAATATTTTGTGACAATTTTGATTAAGGAAATTTAGCATGAATAATTGTAATTGAATGAATTTTTGGGGAACCGAGAGGGATTTAAATTAAAAAGGCATAATAAATTAGAAATATTGAAATTCATAGTGTTTACTTGCCAACATCAATTTAATAAAATTATAAATATATTGACTAATGCTTTCAAGGCTAGTCTCAAGCCAACCCTTGAGGATGCTGGATGCAGTCTCTGGCAAAACATCGGACAAAATTTAAGCATCATGACCATGACCAACATGCCCAAAAATATCTACAAATCATAAATTAGAAATATTTGTATTTTTTGCCCACTTAAGATTTAGGGTCGAATGTTTGAACGCATTAGACAGTAAAAGGCATTCTCTGCTGATAAAGTTTTATCCAAACACATTTTTCTTACTCAGAAATCTATTCACGCGGTAATAATTGTAAGCTACCTGACAAGGTACCTTAAGATCGTAGCTCAAGATATAAACTTATGTGAAAATCCCGAAGGGAACCGAAGTAGTTTGAAACTTATCCAAGATGTCGGACCTTGAAGACTTCGATCATGTATTCGGTATACGCGGAGAAGAGGAATTTGATAGAGTCTACCAAAGAATTCAACTGGAAGAACAGGAGAATCGGCGTAATATTGCGCGTCGCAGACGTGTTTGTATACGGTATTATTTGCGGGATGCAAGCATAAATGCATTCCTCTATAGCAGACGAAAATAACGGAAGTGGTTTTATCACTGAGAATTCTGGGTAATTCGTTGCCAATATTACGAAAATGTCAACATTCATGCATGACCGGTAAGGCGGCCGTTAATTCGATCTCAGCTCACCAGTGATTGGAAGTAATTTGTGTAGAGACTAATGTATTTGCATACGACCCTTAATAACGTTCCGATTTAGCATGAAACTGCAGTTGTTAACACTGAGACATTTTTGGCTCTAGAACTATAAAATGTAATTTTTAGTTGAAGAACTTATGTTTGGAAGTTGAACTTTTACATCAGCTGCCTAAATATACTGTTTTTATGATAATTTGGAACTTTAGCTTGTTTTCTTCTAATAAAAGTGCAAGGAGTTATTAAGAGAAGTTTATGAGCCACATAAATGGCATTTTCCCAAGTATACAAATTACTTTGTAATGGGAAGAGACTACCATTTTTCGGATGTTATAGTGATGATATAACACTAGGACACAAGGTTTACAGGAAGAATACTCACACAGGCAAGTATCTCCACAAGCAATCAAACCATAAAAAAAAACTCCAACCACGACAGGCCTAGAAGGCCCTTCCTACCATCCGGCTGCCGGCCTCACATCCACATGTGTTAATCACAGAGGTAGATGGTCATCTAGCCAATATAGGGGTGACATGTGGTCAGTATGTTGGGTCCCCCAGCCATTATAGCTAGTTTTCTCAACCTGGAGTCAACCATCACCCTAGACAAAAACTTGGTATAATAAAAACTCTGGTTGACCGAGCAAAAAGGATATCTGAACCACAATACCTTCGAAAAGAAATTCAAGAAGCCTTTCACACCAATGGATATTGCAAAGCTCATTTTCTCTGTGCCATAAAGCTCAGAAAATATGGATCCCACAATGCAATTTCGGATGAATCGAAAGGTACCTTACATTAGACAGACCAAAATAAGACAAATACTGAACAAACATTAAGATCTTGACAATCTTCAAACCAACACAGAAAATTGGCAATGTACTACTTCCAGTTGAAGATAAACGAGATCCGTTATGCGCTGCCGGTATTTATTGTATCCCATATAGTTGTGGAGAGGTATACATAGGAACAACCAAAAAAATTGTTAGCACAAAATTACAAGAAAAACTGCAAGTTAAAACAAACAGAAAAATTGACCATAGCGGAACATTTTATTTAAAACAAGGAGCATGTTACAAAATTCAATGAAACCCAGGTTTTAGACAAAACACTACATTACCATACAAAACTTTGTAGAGAAGCTATTGAAATTTACAAACATAAACATTCATTTAATAAAGAAGAAGCAGCAAAATTTGTAATCAGGCTCTACTAAACACAAGGACCAAACCTATGACTTCTGCTCCTGTTGTCAGGGGCAATCAATAAAAGAAAATAGCTCATGTGAAACAGACCGCCTAGATAATGCCACAAATCGGAAGCCACCTATAAATAAGGAGATATTTTTCCAATGCCCAGCCTACAGTTCAGGAGTTCACAGAAGACATGGAGAATCTCCTGAAGATGCAGATGCCTACTGCAGCAGTAGATGAAATATCAAGTTTAAATAAAACTGGACCACAGCCAATCAGCCCGGAGGACCAACTTAAGAGTCAAACCTCATTGTTTCAATTCCTTTAAATATTAAGAAAAATGCTTATTTAATCTATTAAATTGTAATTATGGATTGAACATATACAGGAAAAAATTACAATGAGGTTTAATTTAAGAATTAAATTAAAGTGTTTAATACCTCAGTCCTGCACCGTAGCTGAGTGGTTAAGGCAAGATGCCTTGGTGCAGAACTACAGGACTTGCACTGGTTCGAGTCCCCATGGGGGAAGAAATTTCAGCCAGTATGGGACCAGTGCCCACCCAGCATCGTGAGACATGTGGGTAGCTACAATAAGTAGCAATTCCAGGTTGAGAAGACCAGCTATAACAGCTGGGGGACCCGACATGCTGACCATATGTCACCCCTACACTGGCTTATGTGTGATTAACACATGTGGATGTGAGGTCAGCAGCAGACTGGCAGGTGGAACGGTATTCTTGGGTAATGAATTTCTTTCATTAAATATTCCCTCGTTCGTTTATTTAGTTGCACCGACACGTATTTCTTTCTCAAAGGAGCTGTTACTTATTACAATTATAGTGAGTAATGAAATTTTGTTATTAAATAAAACATTCACTTCTATAAATTATTTATTAAACAATATTTAGCAATAAAGCTGAAACCTCTTATTATTGTTTCGATCATTTAATCTGATGACTATTGATTTAATATATTTTCAAATTAGACGTATTCACAATTTGAATTGTTTAATTATATTAAACAATTTTAAATAAATCTTCTTTAATTATATAAGGATTTTTCTCACTTCAATATTTTTTTAATAATATTTGATTATTATTACAAATTACTTTAATAGTCATATATCAACATTTTGTATGCTATTTTATTTATTATAAAAATTATGTCACTATTAAACTAATTCTTATATAAAATTAAGTTCACTAGACTCACGTAATTTTAATTTTGTTTTTCTTCTATATATTTTAAGATAATTCAATAAATACACAAGTTATATAAACTTTTATTTGGAGAACATTCAATGGCGTCTATCTTTATCATATTCCTGTAGTCATCTCTCCTTATTCTTCTTCATTGCAAATTATTATGTTGTCAGTTTCTGATTGGTAATGACATCATCAAGAAAGAACATGATATGCTCACCTTCATTTCTCAATATCCAATCATATTTTTAATGTTCGGCGGACTTAAGCCCACATTATTTGAACATTCTTTTGTCGTAATCTTTTGTTTGTGAATTCAGTATCTATTGTTTACCATAACAATATATGTGATGTAATCATTGTTACATTTCACATCGATGTTACAAAAATCATCTATAATATTTAACATTATAAAATATATAATATTTAGTTTCAAATTATTTTAATTAAAAATTTAGTAAAAAGAATCCCCAAATTATCATTAACATAAGGGTAATTTTTCCAGTTATAAATGCCCCTGGTATATTTTATTTTACTTAAATATATAAGGGTAAAATAAAATATATCATTTTCCCCAACTAAATTATTAATATACGTTTCATCTTCATTTTTCTTTCTTTCTTCTTCTTCTTCTTCCTTCCAAGTATTAGGCCAAGGCCTGTTACGATCCTATAGAAAATTTTCCCTTATGGGAAATTCTCGTATAAGACTTAAAGCATAATAATAGTCCCTTCGATTGGTTGCTGGCCAAAGGAAGGCAAGACCATTGATGGGGCTGCCATCTTATAGCCTCTGGTCAGGCTTTTCTGGAGAAGAAAAGAAAATAAAGGAAAGACGAAATGGAAAAAAGGAAGGACTCCCTAGCCCTCGGATGCCCTAATAGCGTTGGGGTCGAAAAAACAAGAGTTAACCAAGAGAGGTTAGATAGTAAAGTTAAAAGAGTGCAAAACACAAGTAAGTGGAAAAAATGTTTTGCACAGCTAGGGTATCTTGTGGTCGCCACCTACATATCCCCTAGATGAGGACCCCTGAGGGGCATCTTCATTTTTGAATATGAAAATTACAATAATAATAAAAAGAAATTTGATACAGTAAATTATACATTGAAAACATTTTTTATAATCAAATTTTAACATATTCATTAACAATCTAATTTTATTTTATTATTCTGTTTCCATAGGAAGTTTAAATGGTTTCAATAATTCTTTAGAATACTTTCCAATTATTTTATTAGTATTCTTGTCAACTAGTTTGTAAGTAGTATTATAATTTTTATTTATAATATATGGACTATTGCGACTACGACAGGGCATAATCGCAATGATAATAAATATATGATAAAAAAACTATAAAACATATACGATATATACTTGTGTATTATACCGGAAGATAGGAAATAAATAATCACCTTTATAATGCTGATTAAGTCATACTCAAGGTTCATACAAGGGCTGTTAGGAAGTAAAAAACGAGTAAAAATTGATGATATCCGGGACTCATTGTTGGAATCTGTTACAACAACACCAGGATGTAGTTAAGAATATCAACATGTTTTGATGGGAAACCCAGAGATTTTCACTTTTTGAAAGAGTTTGAACTACATCAGGCGAAAGTTGAAAGTGAAACTGATGAGAAAACCCCACATGTATGGAAATGAAAAGTTAACTTTCCACCTGAGTTTTCCCCACGAATTAGAAACTTAATGATCATATAAATATTAGCAATTTTTTTAACGAAAGCAGAGTGGAGATGGGGACTGAAGTGTTTACTTCAGTCTCCTGTGGGACGAGTGGAGCCTCTCCAAGGGGAAGCATATTCATCCTAATATCTACATCATAGAGGGATCATTTTTAAGTTCAAAATGATTGTTTCTTTAAATTTAGTAACTTAGATTAAATTGAACATGCATTGGCAAATAAGAAGACCTAAGGGTCGATTTAAATTAATCAAAAATTAACATTAATAAACTACAGTTGACTTTAGTTTCTCTCAAGTATTCATACACATATTTAAGTTTCAAATCAAAGTTCGGCACGATTCAACATGGCGACTTTAGCTTCTTTGACCAAAAGGTTTTTAACTGATTTTGTTTTTTAATATATTTTTATGTACTGTTGACAGTTAAAATAAATGTGTTTTGTTTTATGGTTTTGTATGTTTCTATGTGAATATATTAATGAAAGATGCCTAAAGATTAAAATGAAGCTTATGGGAAGAACAATGGTGTTCTTAGCAGTCTACGCACCAACAGATGATGCTGCACAGAGTCAGAAAGAAAAGTACTATTCAGTATTAGTGGAACAAATAGAGAAAATACGAAGTAATGAAGAATTAATACTAATGGGAGATTTAAATGGGAAAGTGGGTAGAAGAAACAATGATGAAGCAGTAGGAAAATATGGGGAACAAGAAGTCAACGATAATGGAAATAGAATCATAAAGATGTGCAAACAACATAAATTAAAGATAGTAAACACATTTTTCGATCATAAGGATATTCATAAATTTACTTGGGAACGACCTAGTCTCAATCAGAAATCAATAATAGACTACATAATTGTAAAGCAAAATACTTCCTTATTTATTAAGGACTCAAGGGTTAAAAGAGGGGCAAATTGTGGCAAACAAAACAACAGAAAATTGGATAGAATACAAGAGACAAACGCCAAAGTTAAAAGGTAAGTGATAGAAGAAAAAAACAAATTATGGAAAAGCAAATGCCAAGAAATAGAAAGTTATATAGGAGGATCACAATCATCAGAAGTATGGAGATTTCTAAAAATACTGAAAACCAACCAAGGATCCAGCAAGATAAATTTGTTAGCAAAATCAGACGCAGAAAAACATTACAAAGCTTTACTGTCAGAAACTAGAAATGAGTTTATGGAAACAACAGAAAATCCAACTATAGAAATGAACGCCCTGGAATTTGATACAATAGATATAGAATTAGAAATTCAAACCCTAAAGAATAAAAAGGCACCAGGGCCGGGAAACATACCCAATGAGTTAATTAAATATGGCCCAAAAAATTTAATAGGTAGATTGAGGGACTTGTTTAATAAGTGCATTGCAATACAGAAGATTCCTGATGAATGGAAAATAAACTACATTGTACCAATATACAAGAAGGGCGATAGAAGAGACGCAAAAAACTACAGAGGACTAAGTATAAATAACACATTATATAGAATATTTACGAAGTTATTAAAAACAAAGTTACAAAAAGATGTTAAAGACAAATTAGGAGAAGATCAAAATGGATTCAGACCAGGAAGGTCATGTGTTGACAATATATTTGCAATACAACAGTTAGTTGAAAAACGGACTGCAGTTGGAGAAGAAACCCATTTGATAATTGATAATGATAGATTTAGAGAAAGCTTATGACTCAATTCCGAGGAACAAATTATGGGAAGTATTGGAGAAATACAATATTGACAGAAACCTAATAGAAATTATTAAACAAATCTATAAAGATAACTCTGCTTATGTTAAAATGGGAAATATAATGTCTAATCCTATAAAAACCTCAAAGGGATTGAAACAAGGGTGCAGTCTATCACCAATTTTATTTAATATTTATGTAGAATTTATATTAACGAAATGGAAACAAAGCTGCAAAGGTATGGGGATCCCAATAGGCAACAGATTTTTGCTGACATTACAATTTGCCGATGATCAACTGGTTTTAGCGCAAGACAAATTTGATATGGAATTCATGATAAAAAGGTTGAAAAACACATATGAATCATGGGGTCTCACAGTAAATCTACAAAAAACAGAATATCTGGCAATAAATAGCAATGAAAGAGAAAATTTAATATTGGAAGAAGGAATCCAATAAAGCAAGTGACAAAAAAGCAAGTGAAACAAACTAAATATTTGGGAATGATTATGGATAACATCGAAGGTATAGGAAAAGAGAACATAAAACATAGAATTGAATTGAGTAGCAAAATAATATCATCATTAAATTCCATATGGTGGGATAAGCATATTTGGAAAGACACAAAAAAATATATTGGTAAAACATTGGTGGAATCTGTTGCAATGTACGGAAGTGAGGTATGGACAATCAATAAGTACTACAAAAATAGACTAATAGCTCTAGAAATGGATTATTTACGAAGAAGTGCCAGAAAGTCTAAATTAGAACGTGTCACAAATAAGGAAATTAGAAACATAATGGAAGCAGAACTTACTTACTTACTCACTGGCACTATCGAACCCGAAGGTTCATGGCCGCGCGGACATAAGCTCTCCATACATCCCTATCCTGAGCTAATGCTTTCCAATCATTCCCTGTATAATCTACTTCCCTCAAATCATAGTTAATGTTGTTCTCCCACCTCATTCTTGGTCTACCAACTGGGCGTTTTCCTTCTGGCTTTCCTACAACAAGTTTCCATGCACGTCTTTCATTCCCCATACGCGCAACATGTCCTGCCCATCGCAGTCTACGAGGCTTAACTGTTCTTATTATATCTGGCTTCCTATAAAGACCATGTAGTTCATTGTAATGTAGTCTTCTCCATTCACCTGTCTGTTCATCTCTCTTTGGTCCAAAAATTTTCCTAAGAACTTTATTCTCAAATACTCGTAATCTCCTTTCCTCCCTTAAAGTAAGAGTCCATGTTTCGCACCCATATAATATAACTGGTAGAATAATAGTTTTATATATTTTCAGCTTAACGTTTTTTGAAAGGAGTTGGGACATCAAAAGTCTCTGCAATGCATAATAGCATGCATTTCCAGAATTGAGCCTATGTTTAATTTCTTTGTGCATCTCATTCCTATTTGTGATTATTGTTCCTAGGTATTTGAATTCAGCCAATTCCTCAAAATTTCCCTCAATTGAGGAAAAGGAATTAAAGTGGTTAGGACATGTTTTAAGAATGGAAGATGAGCGATGGCCGAAGCAACTATATGAATGACATCCAAACAGAAGGAAGAAAAGAGGAAGACCAAGGTTAACATGGAAGGAAAACATGAAGACAGTAATGCAAGCTAGAGGGCTAAGCATCGAAGATGCCCAAGACCGTAGGCTTTGGAGGTTTGGCACGGGAAGACGGCAGCAGCTGTAAAAACCCGAAGATAGATAGAGATATGTTTCTATGTACAATGTGATGTTTTTGCGCCTAAACGAAGGCCAACCGCTCGGGCCAAAGGTCAATTAAATTGTTGAATCCTTTTTTACGCTACGTTATGACTTGGGATAATCTCGGTTATAACATGGACATTTAAATAATAATTCCATTCTATGATATCTTTTCTTTAAGGCATCTGAAAGTGAAATTTCTCTAACGATAACTTGGTCACCTATTTCAGGATTCCATATTCGTTTATGTCTTTTTAATTTTGTATTTTGCTTTTCTGCATGGCTTTCAACCTTTCTTTAACTCTTTGACATATTTCTTCATAAGATTCACATAGTTTATTACCTTGATTAAATGGGTTCGGGTAAGTTTGCAATTAAGTTCTCTGGCTTTTTACCTGTCATTAGGTAAATAGGAGTTTCTCCAGTATTTACATTTGTAGAGTAGAGTTATTCATGACTTTTTCTACAATATTTATATGTTTTAACCAATCTGTATGCTTTTTATGAGTTAATATCTTAAGCATGTTGTGATTTCTCTAACGATCCTTTTACATGGATTACTCTTAGGATGATATTTGCTACAATTATACAATTTTATTCCCATGTATGTAAGTTTGTCTTTGAATTTCGGACTAGAAAATACCGAAGCGTTGTAACTTAGAAGTGCTTCAATCTGTCCATAATTTGGTATATAGTCTCTTACTTTTTATTTTAAAATATTTATATATTTAATGTAAACGGCGATGTTTGACAACAAATGAGAAACGATTGGTACGCTTCATTTGCTTCTTTTGTTCATCACTGCAACCATATCATTATTTATTGCCAAAGGAATGCAATATTGTAAGAATGCACTCTAGTGGAGAAAAAATGAAACACATCAAACTGTATATTAATTCATTTCTGATATCCTATGATGTAAATACGACAATTATATTTTTCTGGAATGTTATTACCTGGAAAAAAATACATTTAAGAAAGTGCAAACAGTGGTTTCTTTTTTTGGTGGTATAATCAATTACTACAAAGGTTTTTATATTAGCTCCCACATGCGCTATGTGTTGACATTCATGCACTATATATACAATCTGGTAGCCATATTTCTTAGAGAGTCAGTCACTGCAAAATAATGCTATGACCTATTCAGAATGTTAAAAAGGAGGTGCTTTCTTTATTATGATAAACTTTAGTTGGTAAATTCTAGGTTAAATACAACTGTGATTGGTTGTAAATAAAAAATCATTGAAATGTGAATGGTCATTGACTCCCATTTGGGGCATGAGTTAAATAGTCCTTATAAATATTTACAATGTACATTACAATTTCATGTTTGGGAGTATGTATTGTTTCTGGGATTTTTCTCACATTATTCAATCTAGAAAGGAGATCTGCAAATACATTTTTAATTCCTTCTATATGTTTTATCTCTATATCATACATTATCTCCATAATCATTCTACTTAACTTATTATTTTAAAGTTTACATTTGCTTATAAAGCTGAGCGAAATATGATCACTATGAATAATTATCTTATTCTTATATACATATATTCTAAATTCATTCAAAGCATAAAAAATAGCTGTCAATTCCAATTCTGATACAGTATAATTCCCTTCTATAGCTGTAGTTGAACATGATGCAGTGGATACAACATATTGTTGCCCATCATCATCAAATTGAGTAAAAATGGCCCGAGTCCAGTCTTGCTCGCGTCTGTGTAAATGTGAAATTCTCGATCCATCTTAGGTCGTTGTAGTGCTATACAATTAGCAAATAATCTATTTACATTTTCAATACAGTATAATTCCCTTCTATAGCTGTAGTTGAACATGATGCAGTGGATACAACATATTGTTGCCCATCATCATCAAATTGAGTAAAAATGGCCCGAGTCCAGTCTTGCTCGCGTCTGTGTAAATGTGAAATTCTCGATCCATCTTAGGTCGTTGTAGTGCTATACAATTAGCAAATAATCTATTTACATTTTCAAAAGTATTCTGATGTTCCTCTGTCCATTTCCATTTGACATTCTTTTTCAGTAGCCCTCTCAACTCGCTCATGGTTGAGGCGTAATTGATAACAAACTTCGAGTAATAATTCAGGATTCCCAAGAATCTCCGAAGTTGTTTCAAGTTCTTAGGTGCAGGAATTTGCAAGATTCCTCGTACCTTGTCTGGGTCAGGAGTAATCCCTTTATTAGAGATCCCATATCCAAGGAATTGAACCTCTGAGTTGACAAACACAGACTTTTCCAGGCTTACTGTCATTCCACTATTTCTAAGTTGAGTTAACATCATATCAATATGTGATAAATGATCACCATAATCATTATCAATTATAATAGCGTCATCTACATAAATAGTACAACGTTTCTTCACTTCTTCTGATAGAACAATGTCCAAAGCTCTCAAAAGTGAACTTCTGCTATTTCTAAGCCCAAAAGCACATCTCGTAAACTCATACAATTTTCCATTATGTATAAAGGCAGTATAAGGCCGAACTTTGGGATCTAACTCGATTTGTCAAAATGATGAAGTCAAACCTATGGAGCTAATATATCTCCCTGTTTTCATATTCGCAATAGATCCTTTGATGGTTTTGGGTCTGTAATTATCCTGTACCATGAATGAATTAGTCCTTCGACTATCTAAACATAGGCAAATTTTGCCATTAGGCAAGGTGAACTTGATTTTTGGATTATTCCAGCGTAATTCATGGAAGTATGGAGAAATATGATCATATTTAAGAATATTGAAAGTGTATCTGTACATATATTATGAATGCATTGCAATTTATGTGCTAGTCCTTCATTAATGTCTCTCAGTAAAATGTCGGAATAATCAAAATGCGGCATCACTAGAGTTTGGACTAGATATCTTTTGAGATCAATCAGAAGAATATTTCTGAATCTAAGAGTTAAATTAAATCTCATACTGATTTTTCTTACAATAGTTCATCATCATCATCCATGCAAGTATTAGGCCATGTGGTCTGTTATGGTCTCAAAGAGGAATTTTCCATCCAGTGCTTTTTTGGACGTCCCAGCAATCTTTTGCCTTGGGAGCAGTAGCGAAGTACGGCTTTTGGAATTCTATGAGACGGCATAATAGTTCAATTTTAAATAGTGCATTATTGAAAATATCCTTTTTGACATTTACCGTACAGTAAAAGCTCCTTATTCATGTTTTCATTATTCGCAGGTTCAAAAATTGCTACACAGTTCCTGTATTTGCGGCTAAAAATTTCTTTATTTGCAGATTCAGTCGGTATATTAGAAGGATTGATATCCTTTATTAACGCATTGGCAACTTTTTTTACTGCAGGCACGTGTCAAGGTGACTTTTACAAAGAGTGATTTAAATCAAATGGACAAATTAATATCAAAGTAAAACAAACCTTATTGTCACTAAGCCTAAAGTTCATTGTTAATAATTAAAACATTTTGTCTGTTCATTCTTACCTCTTATAGTTGTTTCTCTCGAAAAATAACTATAAGAGATAAGAATGAACAGAAAATATGTTTTAATTATTAAACAAACCTCTTAATAATTATATTATTTTTAGTCTGGACATCTTACCTCAATATTAATGTTGATTTGTTTTCCCAGAAAGCTGACGATAAAATAGAATTGTTTTGAAACATGTCCAAGAACAAATCAACATTAATATTGAGGTAAGATGTCCAGACTAAAAATAATATAATTAAAATAACCTCAAAATATAACTTCCTAAAATTAAATATTAAACCTCTTAATGTTACTTCCTGTTGTATAAAATAAAAACTAAAGTTCGTTGTTAAAAGCCACTGCTGCTGTATTTCACGTGCCACAATGTCCGTTGATAAATGTGCCCCTTGCCACGATCTATGTTTTATTGTTTCAAATTATCATTTATTACAATAATTTTGATTGAGTAACGGATGTCTCTTGTGCTTTGTTGCCAATTTATGTCGAGTAAAAGGAAAATTGTTCAAAATCTCTCATTAATTGATTTTATTTTGATAATTTTAATTTTATTTTGGGACCTTGAAACATATTCCCTATATACCCATACAAATTACCATTCCATATTTGCAGCATATATCGCCAATTAATAAGGAGATTTTACTGTTTTTGGATGTTCCAATCTAGATTAGAGTCAAGATAAAAACACAAACTTTTAACAAATGATAAATAAGGTGTTGCTTTGTCATCTAGAAGCTGGCCATTGTTAATGGTGTGCAGTAGTCTTGGATGTTCAAGGATTATCGCTTGGGTCTTTTCTACATTAAGTCCAAATTCCAAGGTCTTTGCACCGTTGTGATATTTGTATAAGATCAGTTTTAAGCCTGTCATTTCCATTGATTTTATCAGATTTCAAGTTAAGGTTACTTTTGATATCAGCATAGATATGGTATATGGGAATTTCAGAATTTAGTTGAGATGTCATTAATGTATAGCGAAAAACATGTAGTCAATGTACCCATTTCACCAATTAAAACTTAAAAGAGTCAACATGTTTCAACAGCGAAGCTGTCATTTTCAACACTAAATATTGACTGTTATTTAGTCTTGAAAATGACAGCTTTGCTGTTGAAACATGTTGTTTCTTTTAATTTATAATTGATGAAATGTGTACATTGACTACATTTAACTTTTATAGGAATTAATCACTATGAGGTTTAATTTATGATAAAATCAAATGTTTCCTACCTCTCCTCATATAAATCTTCTTAGTACATCGTGATTTCGAGACCATAACGGTCTCATTTTCAATACAATCTTGGCGACTGATGTTATGTCGATTGGAAGAAACACTTCTTCTTCTCTCTGTTGGTGGACCGATGAACCTCTGGATCAGGTAAGGATTTGCAGGAATTTTGAAGTTCGTAAGTTTTCCTTTGTTTTTCTGAATGTGGATTTTTTCCAAAAGATTGTACTGAAGATGAGACCGTTATGGTCTCAAAATCATGATCTACTTACAAGATTTATATGAGGAGAGGTAGGAAATATTTGATTTTATCATACATTGACTACATGTTTTACGATTTTATCACCAAGATCATTAGTTTATTAACACATTCAGTACCGTAAACCAGTTAAGGCGTTTAAAGAGACTATCGTGTATGCGGCCGTCGGTCAGTTAACTCGTTTTAGAGTGGGCATGAACAAACCTCATTTATATTCAGCGCCTTTATATTGTGTTGGCTTAGTATGTCTTGGAGATCATAGATGGCATGTAAATGTACATTTTCTATTCCCGTTTGACACGTTTAACCTTGGTGAATCCCCTTTTATTTTTAAAACAAACAACACATGGAATTCGTTCACCCAAACTTGCCTCCAGGCTCCAATGCAGTCGTATATGTTTCTCGTTATCACGCTGTTGTTTGTGCGGAGTGAAACCATGGCGAATGAAAAATATCTCACTGAAGAAGAATTAGTGAATATTTTGTATAATGATGATTCAGGTGATGAACTGATTCCTGAATTAGAAGATTCACAAAGTGAAAGTGAAGATGACCTTCCACTTCCTGAAATTGATACGCAGATACCATGTGATGTCAATCACCCAAGCATCATCAAATCCTACTAGGATATCTACTTTAGGTATGTACAAAATTTGAATTTTCTAGGACTAATAGTTTGTGAATAATGGTCCATTTTCTGAAGTGCCAAGAAAAGGGTAGTTGGGGTATTTAAATGGCTGGCCTGTGGGTTCAAATGCCATGCTCAGTGCCTGGTACTGAATGTGACATATAAATGTATAGCGAGTACAGTAATGGAGCTAGAACACTGCCCTGGGGTACACCTGACCTCATTAATCGTCAGGATGGGAAATCATTTTGAATAGATATTGATTGTTGGTGACACTTGAGGTAGGAGTTAAACCAACGAAGGCAATTGTCTGAAATGTGTAAAGTATACTGATGGGTCAGTAGTCTTGATGCTGGTATTATTTTAGGTAAGGATTGAAACACTGTCATTTTCCACAGTTTAGGCTAAAAGTCCGAGTAATGATCGAAGCATTAAATAGATGAGTCAAGGGTGGATCAAATATAAACTGAAAATTATTTTTCAATAGTATTGAATTGACAAAAAAAAAATAGTCTCTTTATTTTTCTAGAGTTTTCTGACTTTGCGACACATTTTTCTCATCAAATTAGGATTTCTTTATACCTTCCTCAAAGAAAGAAGAGGAGCATGTAAATAGCCATTTGGACATGAACTATACTGTTCATTTATATTAAATTAACTTTGGGAAGTAAACATTATGACGTATTTAATAAATTATGACGTATAATCATTGAAATTCATCGGAGAACATTTTTTGAAAACTCACCTCATATATTATGTGTTTTTCACGATACTGCAGTTACAAACATAATCACATTCATCTTCAGTCATAACTCCGACTCATAACTCTTCTATTGTCACCATCTTTAGCACTGCCATCTGTGGTTGAATTTATGAACTTCAAAACCAAATTTTGTTCATTAAGAATATCAAAATTTATCCCGAGAGCTATGCCGGCAGTAGCATTGCTGCCGATAGGGCTACCCAGGCTGGACTGGTCGAAGGTGATAAGCCAGACGAAAAAAGTACCTTGGTCGAAAGAGTGACAATCTTTCACCGTAAAAATACAACCGTCAAGAAATGTGGACATGGGTTCAACTGGGGTAAAATTTTCCGGAGGTCAAATAGTCACCCATTCGGTTCTCCAGGGAACCCATGCCAACGGCTCAAACATAGGGACATATTCCTAGGAACATGGAATGTTAGGACTTTACACAATAGCGGGGCGCTAGAGGTATTAACCTGTGAATTAGATAAATCACCCTTGGATATAGTCACTTTACAGGAAGTTAGATGGCCTGGAGAAGGTAATCACGAAACTTTGCATTATACTACGGAAGTGCAGAAACACCTGAATTTGGAATGGGTTTTTTAGTCCAAAGGAGGATCCTGTCCGCCATCCGAGATATTAAGTTTGTCAGTGATAGGATATCATACATAATTCTAAAGAGTAAACGGCATAATTTTGTAATCGTAAATTTACATGCTCCCACAGAAGATAAAGATGACAAGATCAAGGATGAGTTTTATGAAGAATTAGAATGCGTGTTTGATAGCCTTTCACGATATCATATGAAAATTGTCTTATGAGATTTTAATGCAAAAGTGGGGAGGGAAGATGTATTCAAACCAACAATATGCAAATTCAGTCTTCATGAAGATAGTAACGACAATGGGGTTAGATTAGTCACCTTTGCCACATCAAAGAATCTCATTGTTAAGAGCACAACATTGCAGCTTAAGGATATTCATAAATACAGGATGGCAAAACTCGAAACCAGATAGATCATGTATTAGTGTAAAAACGCTGGCACAGTAGCATCATCAATGTTAGATCAGTTAGAGGGACAGGCTGCAATTCAGATCATCATCTGGTCAGGGTGAAAATCAGACAACAGCTATCGCTTATGAGAGGAACAAACACTAAAGATGATTCTGAAAAAATTGATTTTAAAAACTTGAAAAATGATGAAATGCAGCAAGAATACCAAATTAAAATTGCTAATAGATCTGATGTACTGGAATCTTCAGATGACAATGTGGCAAACAAAGAAGAAACTGATATAAATAAAGAATGAGAGGCTATAAGATATATTATATTATTTTTGGTCTGGACATCTTACCTCAATATTAATGTTGATTTGTTCTTGGACATCTTTCAAAACAATTCTGTTTTATCGTCAGCTTTCCCAGACTAGTCTGGATATGAGGTAAGGTATTAAACACTTTAATTTAATTTTGTAATTATATAATGCAAGATTCTCCTATATAACTTAAATAGACATGTTCTAGATTCTATTCCATAGTAATTCTGCCTGAGGGCAGGTCTTTCACTGCAATCATAGCATTTTCATGCTATGCTTTGCAGCTTTACTAGGAAATTATAGGTGTGGTAGCTTCCTGCTGCATTCCACACCAGTGAAGGATGTTGATGATAATGATGGCCAGATGATTTTCGGGGATCATTGGGCCCTAAGTCTGCTGACATTTGTCTTAATGTGGGAAAAAACCTCACCCAGGAGCCTGTCCTGACCAGGAATCGAACCTGGGTCCACTGCGTGACAAGGCAGCACGCTACCTCGAGACCACAGCGGTGGACATGTGCTAGATAACATATATTTTTATTTTGTTTATTTTGAATCTTAGAGACTGAACTACATTTTCTTACATGCTCAAAGGTAAAACCATTATTCGAACAATGAAAATACATCTGGATTGTTTATATTTCAACTGGAACTTAGCTATATGAATAGAATAATAAACGAATGGAGGAAAACACAACGGGGATATATACCCATCAATAGGAACCTCAAACTCGATGCTATTCTTTTTGCAGATGATTTAGCTCTTCTAGCACTTTCCGAAAATGATTTGCAATGATCAATTTATAATTTACAAAAAATGGCTGCCAAATTTAATATGGAAATATCAAGTAATAAAACTAAAATTATGGCATTTCATGGGAAGGACCCCTTACAAAGTAAAATCTGTCTCCAGAATAAAAATTTAGAGAGATCTAATCAATTTAAATATCTTGGATATTATCTCTCTATCTTGGATGAAAAGGATATCCCTGAAAAAATTACTAGTTATAAAAGTTGTGGGAATTATTAATCAAGTTATGAAACCATCCTTTGTACAAAAAACACCAGATTATGTTTATATAACACTTTAGCTAGACCAGTGTTGACCTATGGTAGTGAAGCATGGACACTAAAAAGACAACATGAAAGCAGAAGAACAGCTTGTGAAACGAGATTCATGCGCAGAACAGCGGGTTACACCAGATGGGATCGGAAAAGGAACACCGATATCTTAAAAGAATTGAAGACTACACCAATTTTGGAATTTAAACAGTACAAAATAAATTGGAAACACCATCTTGAAAGAATGCATTCAAATCGGAACGCCAAAGCTGTTTATAATTATATACCATGAGGACGAAGATCTCTGGGCGATCCTATGAAACACTGGAGGGAAAATTTTCTATAGGATCATAACAGGCCTTGGCCTAATACTTGGAAGGAAGAAGAAGAATTTAGCTAGGAATAGGTATAGCTAGTTCCTGGAGACTAGTGGTTACCATGCTTGCTGGTTTACAGTTCAAACTCAGGCTGGGAACAATAAGTTTTTAAGAAAATCCTGAGTATGACTTGTTCAAAAGGAAAATAAAGCTGTGGATCTCGTCTTGTAGATTTGTGGAATATAAAAAAAACCTGAAATAAGAGGCACCTGTGGAAAAATTATTGCTCTTTCACTCCCATATTTGAATTGTGATGCTAATGACTTGTTAATGACTGTTAGTTACTTAATAAAATCCTAATGAGATAATATGATTATTTTTAACAATTCACATATTAAATATATTAATTCTCTTATTTCTGTTTTAACCTCTCTCTTTTATGTGATTTATAGTGGAAGAATGAGAACGTAATTTATAAGAAATAAGAACATGAAGAAATTGTAATGTGTACCCAAACAGCCTCCTACGACAATACAAACACAGATTGAACATAAATATCAGAATAAGAATGTATAACAAAGACATATAATCTGAAAAAAATGTTCAGGAAAAGAGGGGAGGAAAATCGAATCTAACTTTTGCCTTTTGCACAATGGAAAACACTAAAACAAAACATTCATCAGTGATCTCTAAGAAATGAACCCAGTTATTATTGAATGGAAATTCCATATATTATTAAGAGCCAACTCATTCTGTACTTTCTTTTTATTTTTTTTGTTGTCCAATGAGACTGGAGATAATTTGATCTGCATAATCCCCCCACTTTCCCAATATAGTGCTGCCAGACCACTGCTTTCAATTTATATAAAAATCATAAGTGGATCCAACTAAAACCTAAAACTTGCATTTGCTAAAATTGTCATAAACATAGAAGGATGAAGGTTACATAAAAACAGAAAATTTCATACAGTTAATGTTACATCCAGTCAAAATGTTTAGGTATCAAATAAAGTCAACATTTTTATTACATAATACAACAATTATTTAAAATGTACAATAATACATTCATACATATACAGAAGAAATTCACCTTAAAATAAAAGTCATCATATCATCTGAGGTCCAGAAGGAGACATTCGTGTTCTAAGATCTGATATCAGTTCTGTCTCTTTATCATCTTCATATAAAGCAGAATGGAAATCGAGGACTTCTCGTAACCTGTACTTCAGTTTTTTAACATCGGCACGATTTGTTTCAATAGACAAAGCCATTATATCTGTAAATTCTATAGCTCTCTCTGGTCGCATATTCTCCGGATAGTCGCTTATTATTTCTGAAACAGCATTACAAACTGTAAATTTTCTCTAAAAATATTTTTTTCCAACATGAACAAATTATTTGAATTTTGAGATAAAAAAGCACTCTCTTGTTGAAAGTGATTAAGAGCACCATAAAGCTGGATATTTACCCGTATTTTAATAATTATAAGGGATTATTTTATTTTAATATATATTTATTTATTTTAGAGGAATTAAATCCGATGGGTACAACTAGGACACAACACACACCCAGTTCAAGGTTGAGATTTTTTTTTCAAAATCCCTTACCCTGCCGGGAATCGAACCCGGGGCCGGAGTGGAAGGTAGGGACTCTACCGATTACGCCACAGCAACGGATGGATTTTAATATATATCTCTCTAATATTTTATTGTTATATACTATATACATCAGTTAAAATATCATTAATATGAATATGAGCTTACAAATAGCAGCGTATCAATTATTCAAAATTGCCAGCAAATATAATATGAAAATTTCCACATCAAAATCCAAAACAATGGCAATGTGTGGAAAAAACATACAACGGGTGAAAATTGAGATTGATGGAAAAATTATAGAACAAGTGTCAGATTTCTCTTACTTAGGAAGTGTATTTGCAGAGTATAAGAGTGACATTGATTCAAAATTACAAAAATATAATAAAATGAATGGGGTAATACGAAGACATTTTGGTAAACAGATGAGGACAGAGACAAAACTAAGATTACATAACGTCACATCAAAAGCTGCTCTAAAATACGGAAGTGAAATTTGGATTTTAAATAAAAGAAACTCTCATAAACTTCAAGTAAGCCAAATGCGCTTCTTACGATCATTGTTAGGAGTTAATAGACTGGATCACCAAAGGAACACTACTATCAGAGGAAAACTTGGAGTAGCAAGTTTAAATGAAGATATCCAAAGATACCAACAAGAATGGAAAAATCATCTGAGAAGAATGGCAAGAAATAGACTTCCAAAATTGGCATTCCAATATACCCCAACTGGACATAGGGACCAAGGAAGACCAAAACATCGGTGGAAAGATCAAGACCATCTTCGCTAGGTTTACCGTACAGGCCACATGGCCTAAAACGAATTTGTTCATGATGATGATGATAATATGAATATGAATAGAAATTCATATTTTTTTATATCGTAAATAATTGAACGTGAGTTATTGTTGTGAATATAGTTTGGTTCTGGAAGATTGTAGAATCAGTTGAGAATTTGAAAGATTTGAAATATTAACTGCCTCCATATTTTGAAGTGATTGGATAATTTGGAAGTGAGATAGCGAATAACACTCATGTCTAGATTCATTAATCAATAAGATTTGAATGGATATGAAAGAATCTTGAATTTGGAAGTGATTCTACCTATGCACTACATACAGTTATGGTGACCGGTCAAAGTAGTAACAGTCCCACACATTTTATAAAATACGGGGTAATTAAATGGTGATAACAAAGATAGTGCAACATTTGATAAAATATTAGTAAAAAATATAAGTGCAATGAATTTTAATACAAAAATAATATATTTTGAATAACTTAAGATATGTGATTGAGTCACCATTATTTATTAGCATTTCTTGGATAACGGAAATGATTCGAGCTTAAATATATAAAAGTGGATAAAGTTAAACTCCTGGCGCGACAGGCCTACAAGGCCCTTAGCCTACCAGCCGGCTGCTGGCCTCACATCCACATGTGTCAATCACAGAGGTAGATGATAATCAGCCAGTGTAGGGGTGACATGTGGTCAGCATGTCGAATCCCCCAGCCGTTATAGCTGGTTTCCTCAACCTGGAGCCGCTACTTATTGTAGCTACCCAAATGCATCACGATGCTGGGTGGGCACCGGTCCCATACTGGCCGAAACACCATGAGAAAATTTCTTCCCCCATGGAGACTCGAACCAGCGCAAGTCCCGTAGCTCTGCGCCAAGGCTTCCTGCCTTAACCGCTCGGCTACGGCGCGGGACACGGATAAAGTTAATAACTGAAATAGAGAATTTGAATAAACATAATTGCGATTTGATAGTATTTCAGTGCTTGTAAATAAAATAGTTTGAGCAACCTGTTAACTTATTTGATAGTCATGTGATAACAGACAAATTCAATCTGAAAGTGAAAAGGATTAATACAAGTTTCATTGATATACAAAGTAACAATACTTTAAAATAAATAGTGACAATATATTCTTAAACTCACTGAGTGTTATTATTTCAAGTGGCAACCATCATTGTATTCCCCTGAGAAAGAGTTATTTATAGCCGTGGCAACCTAACATCGAAACCTTGGAACAACCTGCAGAAGGATTCTACAACCTAGTAAACAACAATGAGGTAATAATTAAATGAATCGTGATTTTTTCTTACCTCATACATCTATGTTTTTTTAAACACAGCACTGCAGTATCGGCGACACCTTTGTTGTCATCGTCAGCTGTTTTCACGACTGTCAATTTTTTCTTCTTTTGCCGATAATTATCTAAACTGCCATCCGGTGTTCTTTTGAAGGAATTACTCACCAAACTGCCATCTGGTGTTCTTTTGAATGAATCATTTTCTAAACTGCTATCTGTTGTATTTTTGAAGAACTTTGTAATCAAGCTCGGTTCGTCCGGAATCTCGAAGTTCATGGTTCTAGTATGGTTTTTTTGAATATATATTTTTTCCCAAACTGTTAAATCCAAAGGTTTAGATAGATATTTTAAAAGTTTTGCTTCTTTTTCAATCCTATGATGCTCTAATAAACTATGTGCTGCTATAGAAATTGAAAAATCAGCTATAGCAGCACATAGTTTATTAGAGCATCATAGGATTGAAAAAGAAGCAAAACTTTTAAAACATTTATCTAAACCTTTGGATTTAACAGTTTGGGAAAAAATATATATTCAAAAAAACCACACTAGAACCATGAACGTCGAGATTCCGGACGAACCGAGCTTGATTACAAAGTTCTTCAAAAATACAACAGACAGCAGTTTAGAAAATTATTCATTCAAAAGAACACCAGATGGCAGTTTGGAGAGTAATTCCTTCAAAAGAACACCAGATGGCAGTCTGGATAATTACCGGCGAAAAGGAGAAAAAATTGAGTCGTGAAAACAGCTGACGATGACGACAAAGGTGTTGCCGATACTGCAGTGCTGTGTTTAAAAAAACATAGATGTATGAGGTAAGAAAAAATCACGATTCATTTAATTATTATTAATTGAACCTCATAATGTTAAAAATTCACAAATTTAATATATAAACAATGAGGTGTTACACAATCTTCAACCAGGAACTGTAATTTGTATAATATAATTGTATAATATAATTTTATTGTAATGCAATAGACATCTAAAACATTTTCATTATCAACCCAATAAATTAATTAAGTTTTAGGTTTTGGTTATTTTTTTAAATATTTTGTGAAACATTGTCGATCTATTGCTCAAATTACCGCCTTTGAATTTCACAGGCATTAGCAGGACACCTTATACGCCAATAGGATTTAGATTTGTAAGGAAGTAGTAGTTATTTCTATGTATTTAGCATACCAAGCTAGGCTAACTTTGAAAAGACTATAAAGAGATCTGAAAAAGAGAAAAAGGTCCCAATCAGTTTTGGAGATCCAAGTTTTCATGGCTCCATTTACTGTATCCAAATTGCATATGTCATATCAAGAAGAGATCTGTCATCTAGGTTTATCGTTTGCAAATGATTTTCAAGTTTTTTTTACAAAACTGATTGTGAGGTTAACATGTGGCCCATCCATTGATACTTGCAAAATATTTCATAAAGGTAAGTAGAGTTCATTAATAAACCCATCAATAAGTGATCTGCAGTTGCACTGCCTAAAAGTACACTATTCTGATATATTATTGAAACTTATATTTCTTCTTATTCTTCTTCCTTTCAAGTATTAGGCCAAGGCCTGTTACGATCCTATAGAAAATCTTCCCTTATGGGAAATTTCCATATAAGACTTGAAAGCATAATAATAGTCCCTTCGATTGGTTGCTGGCCAAAGGAAGGCAAGACCAGTGATGGGGCTGCCATCTTATAGCCTCTGGTCAGGCTTTCTGGAGAAAAAAAGAAAATAAAGGAAAGAAGAAAATGGAAGAAAGGAAGGACTCCCTAGCCCTCGGATGCCCTAATAGCGTCAGGGTCGAAAAAACAAGAGTTAACCAAGAGAGGTTAGATAGTAAAGTTAAAAAGAGCGCAAAACACAAGTAAGTGGAAGAAATGTTTTGCACAGCTTGGGCACCTTGTGGTCGCCATCCACATATCCCCTAGATGAGGACCTCTGAGGGCAAATTTAAAGAGAAAAATTATACGCTCAGACCGGGACTTGAACCCGGGACCCTTGGTTTTCTAGTCCAAGTGCTCTACCATTTGAGCTACTTGCTCAGGTAGCTCAATTGGTAGAGCACTTGGACTAGAAAACCAAGGGTCCCGGGTTCAAGTCCCGGTCTGAGCGTATAATTTTTCTCTTTAAATATGATTTATCCATCATTGAGATGTATGAAATTAATAATAAAAACATCGATTATTGAAACTTATTGAAGATTTACATCCCAAAACCTAACATACAAGTCAATTTGTTCACCTTCAATATATTTGTTTAATGATTCATCAAAACAAACAACATTCTTTTGCAAAATTTCTTGAAAATATGAGCTAATCCATTATTTATTACACATGAAGCCTTATTCTTACCCATAGTAAAGCTTTGTACAATTTTACTGTCTGGGAACATATTTTGGAAGTTTCTTCATAAGAGTTAGGAGACTTCTTCCATTAGCTATGAAGGTCTTTAAACTTGATTGATTTGTTCCTGGACTACTAATTCTTTTGTTGCTGTGGATGAAGGTGTTGGCTGCACTCTAATTGAGATAAAGTAGAAGCACATTTTTCTTTGTAAAGGAAGAAATTCTTGGCTGTGAAGACTTATGAGGGTGGATCAAATATAATCTGGAATTTGTATCTGGAGGATCTGGTAGCAAACTGCAAAGGTTGCGGTTTGGAGGGAATTGGTGGGGGTGTCTGGAGTAGGGATCTTGATGTGTCGCACTCCGAAGAGCGGCCACTTGCTTCAGTATGCCATGAGCGAGCAAGAGGTACACACGTCTGTTGCGCAATGCATTATTATTAAGTTTTTGGCGAAAGAAGGCACTAAACCTTCTGAAATTTTGAGAAGGCTCCATGCGCAGTTCGGGGAAGCAACCCTTTCGAAGACGCAGATGTATGATTGGTGCAAAAAAATTTAAGCAGGCCGGGATTCAGTGGAAAATGAGCCCCACCAAAGACGGAAATGAACAAGCATCACTGCAGACAACATTCGTGCTGTATGGGACCTTATTGAGGAGGATCGGCACGTAACAATTTCTGAAATTGCTTCACACGTTGGAATAAGCTTTGGAAGTGTTCAAGCCATCATCAGTGATGAACTCAAATTCCGAAAATTGTCTGCCAGGTGGGTTCCTCGGCTCCTCAGCCAGGAACAAAAAAATTTGACGAAAATGCATTGGACACCTCAGGAACATCCTCCTTACAGTCCAGATTTGTCACCTGTGACTACCATTTGTTTGGGCCACTGAAAGAAGACCTGGGAGGAAGGCGGTTTGGTGACAATGCAGCAGTAGAGGAGTTCGTGTGCAACTGGCTGACTACACGTCATCCCTCATTCTTCAAGGACGGCATCAAAAAGTTGCCAACTCGATGGCAAAAGTGTGTTGGAAATGCAGGAGACTATGTAGAAAAATGAGGTGGTGGTTTTGTATTTTTTTGTTAATTCAATAACATTGTAAACAATAATTCTGGTTTATATTTGATTAACCCTCGTAACATGTCTAAGTGAGAAAATTTAATAGGATAAGTAAAGTGATCCCACAACAGGCCCGGGGCCCTTGGGGTAGTAGGAGGTTAAGGCTCCCACTTTTTTCTAGATAATCGGCACTTTATGTCAGCTGGGTTGTCAGCCCTGTGTGACGGCCGCCTTTACCCCCAGAACAAGAGTCTGGCAATCATTTCCGTTAGAGACTGAGTCAACCCCAGGGCCATAGTGCCGCCAGAGGGTTTGGGTCAGTTTAAAAATCCTGACCCCACAGGCTCGAACCCTCGACCTTCCGGCTTGTAGCGCAGTGCCTTAACCATTATGCTATGGCACATCCCATTTTTACATTATGAGGTTTTCTTAATAAGAATCAAATTAATCGTGAATTCTTCTTACCTCATACATCTATGTTTTTAAGATAGATCTGCAGTATCGGAAAACATCATTCCCCTCATCAGCTGTTTTCACAACTGTCAATTTTTCATTATGCCGGTAATTTTCTAAACTGCCACCTGGTGTTGATTTGAAGGACTTTGTAATCAAATTTGGTTTGCTTGGAAACTCATATGTTTTTTTTTTACTAGAACCATGAATTTTGAGTTTGCAGACAAACCAAATTTGATTACAAAGTTCTTCAAATCAACACCAAATGACAGTTTAGAAAATTACTGGCTTAATGAAAAATTGACAGTTGTGAAAACAGCTGATGATGGGAATGATGTTTCTGATACTGCAGTTTTGTGTTAAAAAATATAGATGTATGAGGTAAGAAGTATTCACGATACATTTGATTCTTATGTGAAGATTTAGTTTTCATTTATATATTAAATTTGGGAATTTTTAACATTATGAGGTTCAATTAATAATAATTAAATGAATCGTGATTTTTTCTTACCTCATACATCTATGTTTCTTTAAACACAGCACTGCAGTATCGGCGACCCTTTGTCGTCATCGTCAGCTGTTTTCACGACTGTCAATTTTTTCTCCTTTTTGCCGGTAATTATCTAGACTGCCATCTGGTGTTCTTTTGAAGGAATTCCTCTTCAAACTGCCATCTGGTGTTGTTTTGAATGAATCATTTCCTAAACTGCTATAGGAAATGATTCATTCAAAACAACACCAGATGGCAGTTTGAAGAGGAATTCCTTCAAAAGAACACCAGATGGCAGTCTAGATAATTACCGGCAAAAAGGAGAAAAAATTGACAGTCGTGAAAACAGCTGACGATGACGACAAAGGGTCGCCGATACTGCAGTGCTGTGTTTAAAGAAACATAGATGTATGAGGTAAGAAAAAAATCACGATTCATTTAATTATTATTTTAGTTTTCATGTATTTTACATGAGTAGGACTTTTAGTATATTCCAAAGTTTGAAAGATTTATGGCACATTTTACAACATGCTGAAGTTGCATCATTAACTACCATGTCCAACCATTCACTAAATTCTGAAAACAATATATTTCTATCCAAAATGTATTACAAAACACACACTGGTTGTTAGCACTGTGATAAATTTCTATAAGTTCCTAGAAAAAAAAGTTATATGTTTAAAAAATGACAAAGCCTGAAAAAATTTGAGAATACAATAGGAAGTAACATTATGAAGTTTTACTTGATAAAAAGTGTTTTCTGTATTATTCTTTACCTCATATCATTGTTTCTGTTAGACATATGTTTCAAGGCTTTCTGGCCTCATCCTCAGAAATTATAGACTAGTTTCCTCAAGTTGTTGGCCCTGGATCTCAACTTCTGCTTCGTCTTTCTGTGGCCCAAAGAACTTGCTAATTAGGTTCCTTTCCCCAGGAATTTCAAAATTCATAATTCTCATCTTGTTCTTCTGTATGTAGATTTTTTCCGATATGGTGAGTTAATTTGTGTTTTCTAACTGTTTTAATAATTTTGTGTTTTTCTGACCAAACAAGCAGCTACTGCAGATTTTTCTACTTCCACCTTTTTTACATTTCTCATGTGTTCTTTGGTTCTAATGGTCAAATTTCTCTGTTTTTCCCTATGTATATGTGAATGGAGAAGACTGCATAACAGTGAATTACATGGTCTTTATAGGAAGCCAGATATAATGAGAACAGTTAAGTCTCGTAGACTGTGATGGGCAGGACATGTGGCACAAATGGGGAATGAAAGATGTGCATGGAAGCTTCTTGTAGGAAAACCAGAGGGAAAACACCCAGTGGTAGACCAAGAACGAGGTGGGAGAATAACATTAACTATGATTTGAGGGAAGTAGATTATACAGGGGATGATTGGAAAACATTGGCTCAGGATATGGATATATGGAGAGCTTATGTCTGTGCGACCATGAAACTATGGGTTCGATAGTGCCAGTGGGTTAGTTAGTTAAGATAGTTATGTATATCTTATCACATTCTGCACATTTTACTTGATATATTCCTGATTTTTTTTACTATCATCAATCTTCTCATTTTTGTTGGTTTTTATTAGTTTGTTTAGGCTATAATCATTCTTTGGTGCTAATCTAATATTAAATTTTTCAAAAATCTTTTGGAATTTATTGTGTGCCCATGTGTGATATATGAATTTCTTGTATTTCACTTCCTTTGGTTTATCTATTTGAAGAGTACTTTCATTCATTCATTTTTGTTTTTTGTGTATAATTTTCTCATCAAAACCATTTTCTTTTGCCACTTCAATTATATATTTTTTTCCTCTAACTCATAATGTTCTCTGTTCAGGGGTATACTTACCAATCAATGTGATAGACTATTGAAGATTGCCATTTCGTGTGAAATATGGTTGAATCCAGTTGATTTAATTTGGCTATATGTGTGTGAATCTTTTCTATGAATCCCAAATTCTATTTTCTTTTTTTTCCTCATATCTATGTAATTTCAGATCTAAAAATGGCATTTGTTTATTTTCTTCTGTTTCTAATGTGGTTGGTTGGTATCTAATGTCGAGCACTTGATAATGAAATCATTCGCTCTCTTGCACTCCAATATTTAGCAGAAAGGCTGGTCTCTTCTACAAAAGCTGGACAACGGAGGAGATGGTTTCTTTCCATATCTTCATTTAAATTGCAAAAAGGGCATTTAGGTGAATCTGTTATGCCAATTCTGTGTAGGTGTTTATTCAAGCAGTCATGTCCCGTTAGCAGTCTGAATGTTGCTACTGCAGATTTTCTTTGTAATGTAGTAATGTCATAAGCTTGTAGATTTTCCCATTCCTTTCCAGATGTTTTGGTGGTGTATTCTTCTCTAAGTTTATTGATGTATTTATTTGAGATAATTCTTTTGATAGAGTGAAAGGAAACTGGAGCAGAAGTTGGGTTTGAAACAATTTTGCTACCCTTCTTGGCTAGAAAATTCTAATGTGAATTTGATTATGTGCTTTTGTTAAAGTATAGCGATAATATTGTCCACAGGCTAATCTGTAAATCGCTGACGATGGTGCTAAGAAGCCTTGAAACATATGTTTGATAAGAACAACTATAAGAGGTAAGAATGAACAGACAAAATGTTTTAATAATTAAAAGTAATCTGTTTGAAAAACTAACTTCCTATTATTTTTAAGTTGAGTATTGGCATGTTAGTAATGACATCAAATCAAAAGCATATTTTGAAATTACACAACATTTAAAATTACAATAAAACTACAAAAAATTAAAAATAATGAATATAATGTTTCTGTTTAATAAAGCCATGTTTTAATGTTGAAATCATTATGTTTCAACAAATTATTATCATCATCATTACTAGGGCAAGGCAATTAATAATTTTGCATCTTTTTCTTATGAAGATTGAAACATTGCTTGCATATACGAAAATGTATGACATTAAAAAATGGACTAAATAAAAACAATTCGTTAGGGCATTTTTTTTGCAATTTCTTAACTTTTTAGGGATAGGTAATTTTTTTTGGCAAATTTTAGGTCTTTTGAGCATTTTTTACACTTTTCCAGAAGGCTGTGACATTATTTGTATTTAATTTGAGATTTTTATTACAATTCAGTATTTTTCCTTATCAATACAATTTCTTGGAATTAAGTAGATGTTTTGCTAACTAGTATCTCTACTTTTCAAGGTATGTGCATAATGGACTTGCCCACTTCTAGCAATTTTATATTCAATTTCTTAGAGTTTATGCTAGCTTCAACCCCTATTTTTCAAGGCAGTGCTTAATGGACTTGCCCACACTCCCATTGTTATGCTGTTAAGTGAGGTGGTCAGTTGTTCCTAGCCATCTGTATGAACACGTTAAGAGCAAAATGCTTAAAGCAAAGGAAAGTGATAATGTTAAATTAAAAGCATTTGTTACAAAATATGGAGAAAACATTTTTTTCAACGGATGGTCGTATTTTATTCTGCAAGATTTGCGATGTGAGAGTGGCTGCTGAAAAAAGTTTACAGTAGAACAGCACATGTCATGGGAGAAACATAAACATGGTCTGCAGCGACTTGAAAATAAATCTAGTGTAAACTTATAGTAAATGCTTCTGGGGGAAACTTGTTCAACGTTTTTGCCATTTTGTGAGAAACTGTATGGAGCTTTTCTATCTGCTGATATTCCACTTCACAAATTGAATCATCCTAAGCTGTGAACTTTCTTAGAAGAGGAGACCGGAAAATGAATTCCAGATCCTAGAACATTGAGAAGAACCTATGTAGCTCGGTACTATGACAAAACTTTTCAAAAAATAAGAGAAAGAAATGTATTTGTATTCATTGACGAGACAACAGACTCTATGGGCCGTTATATAGCGAATGTTATTGCTGGAGTTTTAGAAGCATACAGCTCTGGAGAACAATTTCTTCTACATTGTGAGCAGCTGAACAAAGTCAACACTCAATGATCAGCTTAGTATTTGACCAAGCACTGAGAATACTTAGGCCTGATGGGATTCGAAATTCCAATGTATTGATTTTTACAATAGACGCAGCAACCTACATGATGAAAGCAGCTGCTTCTTTAAGTGCACTGTACCCAAAAATGGTGCATGTGACGTGTTTATCAAATGCATTACATCGGGTCGTGGAAGAAGTATGTGCAAATTTTCCTGAAGTGGATAAATTAATTGGATGTGTGAAGAAAGTATTCTTGAAAACCCCCTCTCAAATTTTGGCATTCAAATCAGAAGCTCCAGAAATCCAATTGCCCTTTTCACCTGTTTTGACTAGATGGGTAACATGGCTCCAAGCTTGCAGTTATTATTGCAAGAATTTCGATGGTTGTGAAGAAAAGTGGTTGATTCTTTTGATAATGGTGAGTCTGTGTCAATAAAAAAGGTGCAAGAATTGTTAGCTGATAAAGAAATTGCTGGTAAACTTTCTTACATAAATACTAATTTTGGATTCCTTCCTGATGCCATAACTTCACTGGAAAAATCCCAAGTGACATTAGTGGAACAGCTACAAATAGTGGATAAAGTGGTGAATGATTTGAGCCGTGCATGTGGTATAGTGGGTGATACAGTGTCAATGAAAATGAAGAAGTGTATAACCAAGAACAGGAGGTACACAACATTGTGTTCAATTGGCAGAGCTTTGTCTGGTGAAAATTTTTCTCTTGCTGACTGTTAGTTAAATCCGGGAGATATTGCTTGATCTCAGTATGTTCCAACTGTTTCCGGTGAAGTAGAGAGGAACTTTTCCATTTATAAGTCAGTACTAGCAGACAATAGACAATCATTTATGTTTGAGAATCTCCACAAAGTTTTGATTATTAACTGCAATTCAAAATTGTTGTAAAAGTGCACTGTGTAATTAAAATGGATTTCTTCTTCTTCCTTCCAAGTATCAGGCCAAGGCCTGTTACGATCCTATAGAAAATTTTCCCTCCAGCGTACCTCGGGAAATTCTCGTATAAGACTTGAAAGCATAATAATAGTCCCTTCAATTGGTTGCTGGCCAAAGGAAGGCAAAACCAGTGATGGGGCTGCCATCTTATAGCCTCTATCAGGCTTTTCTGGAGAAGAAAAGAAAATAAAGGAAAGAAGAAATGGAAGAATGGAAAGACTCCCTAGCCCTCGGATGCCCTAATAGCTTCGGGGTCAAAAAAACAAGAGTTAACCATGAGAGGTTAGATAGTAAAGTTAAAAAGTTAAAAGAGTGCAAAACACAAGTAAGTGGAAGAAATGTTTTGCACAGCTTGGGCACCTTGTGGTTGCCATCCACATATCCCCTAGATGAGGACCCCTGAGGGTTAAAATGGATTTTCCGCAATAAAAGGTACTGTAATATGTATTTTTTTAATACTTTTCTTTCAATATTTTGATGTTAAGTTAAATTTTATGTAATTCAGTAATCAAGTAAGTACTTAATCTAATATATAGTATTTTTATTGGTAATTTTTTTATTTTATTGGTCATTAAATGCCTTGCCCTAATCATTACTATTGTTATTATTAAACTGAGATTAAATTCAATTACCTGCAAGATTTTTTAATTTATCTTTAATTTCATCATATTTGCTTTGTGCCCCATCCAAGTCCATTTTACTGACAACCAACATGGCTGGTTTATTGAGAAGATGCTCTTTGTATAATTCCAGCTCCTGAAATATTAATTATTTTTATAAATCTAAACATTTAAACAATACTAAATATAGGAAGAAAACTAATGTAATGGAATGTTACCAATAATAAATAGTATAACATGGTCTTGTTATTAGTTATTAGGTTATTACGTTGTAAAGCATTAACTTCTATCATCAGCAGAAATGAATGACATTCTAATTAAATCAAGCATTTTTTTACGATGAAATAAATGATTAATTCTAATAATTAGGAGAGTCACATGATTTTTCTACAGTTCTCTACTCCATTGTTAATGATAGCAACATTTGCTCTTCACCTATAGAATAAGTTTCAGCTGCTAAAAGTGCCAATTGCATTCTTCATTCCAGATCGAAGTTATATTTACACGTAAAAAATAAATAGAAAGATTTCATACTATTTTAATAAAAATTATGATGGGAAGTAACACTATGAGGTATTTAAAGAGAAAAAATTTTTTTGCCTAGACCGAGACTCGAACCCGGGACCCTTGGCTTTCCATGCCAAGTGCTCTACCAACTGAGCTACCGAGGTGAGTTACGATCTAGAGCACTTGGCCCGGAAAGCCAAGGATCCCGGGTTCGAGTCTCGGTCTAGGCGAAAATTTTTCTCTTCAAATATAATTTATCCTTCAGTAAGAAGTGTTAAATCAATAATAAAATCGTCACTATGAGGTAATTTAGAATTTATAGCATGAATCAGAGAAATCTCATCTCATAAAACTCCTTGATTTTCATAGAATCAGTTTCAGGTAATGGCAGAATTTCAAAGTTGGAGTTTTGGCTGGCAATAGGAGCAAAGACTCCTGAAACAAGTTCTGAGAAAATCACGAGTTTGTATGAGGTGAGATGTAAAAAGATTTATCTGATTCATGTTATAAACTTCATACTATTTCTATGTGGTGAAGAAATTATTTGAATTTAATAGTGAGTGGAGAACATATTTTTAACGACTCACCTCATAAATTACTTGAAGTCTGAAGTTGACAGCTAAGCTGACTGTAGCTATTGGCAGATCTAACATTGACAAACAATCAAGAGTAAAAGTTGTCCCTACAAGAGTGATGTGACCTGATCCGTCTTGTTACCCATTATTAAATCACCATATTTTTTCACAAACATTCTAATAATTTATTGTAGTGGAAGAGAATAATTTGCATCACTGACAATACTTGACTCATACCAACCAACCATAGATTAACAGCTGAAGATGGGACCAACAGGCTTTGAAACATATTTAATATTTGTAGAAAATAACACTATGAGGTTTCTTTTAATTATTATGAGTTAGTTATTTTGATTCACCTCATACTTTTTTTTTATATTGTGTAGACTATAGTTTCGTCACATTTATGTGACATTGTCAGTGCATTCTAAGTGACGAAACTATAGTCTGCAGAATATAAAAAAAAATGAGGAGAGGCAAAATAACTAACTCATAATAATAATAATAATAATAATAATAATTATAACAATAATAATTTGAAACATATGTCCAACATCTCCTCTACTATTTAATTTTGTACTAGAGCATGCCATTAAATCTTTAGAGAATGAGGAAGGCTTACAACTGAATGGCATTAATATACTGTTAGTTTATGCTAATGATGTAGTATTGTTGGCCGATAGCGAGGAGATACTAAAGGACAATACGCACACACTATTGAGTAACACTAAGAACTTAGGACTGGAAGTAAATATCAATAAAACTAAATATATGATCACACGTAGAAATACGTTATATAATGGAAATGGACAGCTAACGACAAATGAGGGAAATTTTGAGGAAGTGGCTTCAAATACCTAGGATCAATGATCACAAATAGGAATGAGATGCACAAAGAAATTAAACATAGGCTCAATTCTGGAAATGCTTGTTATTGTGCATTGCAGAGACTCTTGATGTCCCCAACTCCTTTCAATAAACGTTAAACTGAAAATATATAAAACTATTATTCTACCAGTTATACTATATGGGTGCGAAACATGGACTCTTGCTTTAAGGGAGTAAGGGAGATTGCAAGTATTTGAGAATAAAGTACTTAGGAAAATTTTTGGATCAAAGAGAGATGAACAGACAGGTGAATGGAGAAGACTACATAACAATGAACTACATGGTCTTTATAGGAAGCCAGATATAATAAGAACAGTTAAGTCTCGTAGACTGCGTTGGGCAGGACACGTTGCACGTATGGGGATCGTAACTCGCCTCGGTAGCTCAGTTGGTAGAGCACTTGGCCCAGAAAGCCAAGGGTCCCGGGTTCGAGTCCCGGTCTAGGCGAAAATTTTTCTCTTCAAATTTAATTTATCTTTCATTGAGAAATGTTAAATTAATAATAAAAACATCATTAGAAGCCTTGCTAGCTTTATAAAGTAATGTTAAATTCCCAATAAATGTCTTCTTAACTAAGAAGCCGCCATTTGCAAAGATAGAAACAATGGTTTCAAAAGCATTTGACGATAGGGAATTACAACGTATATAAGAGAAAAATTTGCGTCTAGATCGTAACTCGCCTCGGTAGCTCAGTTGGTAGAGCACTTGGCCCGGAAAGCCAAGGGTCCCGGGTTCGAGTCCCGGTCTAGGCGAAAAAAAATTTTTCTCTTCAAATTTAATGAAAGACTTGCATGGAGGCTTCTTGTAGGAAAGCCAGAGGGAAAACGCCCGGTTGGTAGACCAAGAATGAGGTGGGAGAGTAACATTAACTATGATTTGAGGGAAGTGGATTATACAGGGAATGATTGGAAAACATTAGCTCAGGATAGGGATGTATGGAGAGCTTATGTCCGCGCGGCCATGAGCCTACGGGTTCGATAGTGCCAGTGAGTAAGTAAGTATATGTCCAACAGAAACAACCATAAGAGGTGATAATATACAAACGAAGCTTAATTATTAACCTCTTAATGTTACTTCCTAATGTATTTTTAAAATAAAAAAAATAAAAGCTTGCTTGGGTGTATTCTATACCCATCCATGCATTTCATGTTTCAGGTTCTGCACTAGACAGATATATGGTACTAATGTAGTTATACTTTGAAGTGTACATGTGTGTTTGAGTGAGGGATGAAATCCAGTCCTGGCACATAGCTACTCCTGGAAACATCTGGCTTAATGTTCTCTCCGACGGACATATCACTAGTACCAAAAGAAGAGTTTTGAATTTAATGCAGAATGCTATGTTTTAAGATGACCTACAACTAAACAGAAATGGTTGGTCGGTCAGTATTTAATGTTGAGCAGTGCCATTTGCTTTCTTACACTCCAATATTTATACCTCTTCCGAACTAAGTTCCAGTTGTAATGTAAACAAACCAGATGTATGGACTGTGTTTTCATTGGTCAAATAATTGTTTTACCTTTAAGAGGGTAAAAAATGTAGTTCACTTTCTAACACTCAAAATAAAAATATTAAAAATATATATTATCTACCCATATAAGTTATATGGGAGAATTTTAAAATATATAATTATAATTTTAATAAATTACATAAATTAGTATTTAATTTGATGTTTTTATTATTCATTTCATACATCTCAATAATGGATAAATCATATTTGAAGAGAAAAATTATACACTCAGACTGGGACTCGAATCCGACCTTTGGCTTTCTAGGCCAAGTGCTCTACCGACTGAGCTACCTGAGCAAGTTCCAATCTAAATGCAAATTTTTCTCTTAAGCTGTTAATTCCCACACACTATATGCTATGAAACCGTTGCTTCCATTTTGCAAATGGCAACTTCTTTATTTTAGAGGACATTTATTTGGGAATTTTACGTTACATTATAAAGCCAGTACAGCTTCTTTCGATGTTTCTATTATTCATTTCATACATCTCATAAATCATATTTGAAAAGAAAAATTATATGCTCAGACTGGGACTCGAACCCAGGACCTGTGGCTTTCTAGGACAAGTGCTCTATCGACTGAGTTATTTGAATGAGTTCCAATGTAAATGCAAATTTCTCTCTTATAAGCTGTTAATTCCCGCACACCAAATGCTATGAAACCTTTGCTTTATTTTGCAAATGGTGGCTCCTTTTATTAAGAAGACATTTATTGAAGACAGTCTGAGTGTATAATTTTTCTTTTCAAATATGATTAATCCATCATTCAGATGTATGAAATGAATAATATCACCGAAAGAAGCCATACTGGCTTTATAATGTAATATAAAATTCCCAAATAAATATCTTCTTAATAAAGAAGCTGCCATTTGCAAAATAGAAGCAAAAGTTTCATAGCATTTGGTGCATGGGAATTAACAGCTTATAAGAGAAAATTTTTTGTTTAGATTGAAATTCGCCCGATAGCTCAGTTGGTAGAGCACGTGACCTAAAAAGTCAAAGGTCCTGAGCATATATATATATATATATATATATATTTTTTTTTTCCAAATATGAAGCATTTAATTGTTTAATTCTTAAGTATACCCTCAGGGGTCCTCATCTAGGGGATATGTGGATGGCGAACACAAGGTGCCCAAGCTGTGTAAAACATTTCTTCCACTTACTTGTGTTTTGCACTCTTTTAACTTTACTATCTAACCTCTCTTGGTTAACTCTTGTTTTTTTCGACACCCGACGCTATTAGGGCATCCGAGGGCTAGGGAGTCTTTCCTTTCTTCCATTTCTTCTTTACTTTATTTTCTTTTCTTCTCCAGAAAAGCCTGACCAGAGGCTATAAGATGGCAGCCCCATCACTGGTCTTGCCTTCCTTTGGCCAGCAACCAATCGAAGGGACTATTATTATGCTTTGTCTTATACGAGAATTTCCCATAAGGGAAAATTTTCTATAGGATCGTAACAGGCCTTGGCCTAATACTTGGAAGGAAGAAGAAGAAGAATTCTTAAGTATGCACAATGAAGAATACTTTAAAATTTCAATTGTTTCAAATGGCTGCTTTTCCTATTCAATTTTTGAAGTATCAAAAAGGAAAACCTTTGAAAAGTGGAAAAAAACAAATTATTTTGAATCATATTTGAAGAGAAAAATTATAAACCCAGGACCTTTGGCTTTCCAGGCCAATGCTGTACTGACTGAGGTATCTAAACACAAATTTTTCTCTTATATATATATGTTGTAAATTCCCATGCACCAAATGCTATGAAACCTTTGCTTCTATCTTTTGCAAATGGCAGCTTCTTTATTAAGACATTATTTGGGAATTTTTATATTACATTATAAAGCCAGTACGGCTTCTTTCGATGCTTTTATTATTCATTTCATACATCTCAATTATGGATAAATCATATTTGAAGAGAAAAATTATACGCCCAGACTGACCTTTGGCTTTGTTTTCAAATTTTAGTGAAAAATATCCTGCATTAGCCATTGAGGATGTGGCGAAAATAACAGCAGAATTTATGGGTAAGTCAGCATTGAGCATATATTCTGTCATTATATTATTTTTGGTCTGGGAAGCTGAAGATAAAACAGAGAATTGTTTTGAAACATGTCCAAGAACAAATCAACATTAATATTGAGGTAAGATGTCCAGACCAAAAATAATATAATTAAAATAACCTCAAAATATAACTTCCTAAAATTAAATATTATATATTCTGTCGTTGACCTAATGAAATTACAAATAAAGGATATCTATCAACATCATGGAAAAAGGATAAACATCTGATTATGTAGAACCATATATATTTTTAGTAGATAGATAGATCATCGGTTGATTAATGTCTTTGACATCGTCCAATTCCTAATAGCCAGTTTTGTCGGTCCATCCAATCCTCTGGTTGTAGATGTTTCTCCTTCATATATAAACATATTCCCTGACTCCAGGAGGTTTTAGGTCTTCCTCTGCTTCGTCTTCCCTCAGGTTTCCATTCCAAAACAGATTTTGGTAGTCGATCCTCTTCCATTCGCTGGACATGTCCATACCATCTTAATTGCTGAGTTTTAATATAATCTAAAATAGTGTCTTCAATCTTCATTTTCTCCCTTATAACTGAGTTCCTAATTTTTTCTCTTCTTGAAATTCTTGCTGCCCTTCGTATAAAATCCATTTCCATTGCCAAAAGGTACTTATTTGTTGTTAATGGCCAAAGTTCTGCTCCATAAGTAATGATGCTTTTAACAATTGTATGATAGGCCTATATCTATTTTCTTTATTTTATTAATTTTTTTAGTCATAAATAAACATTTTTTTTATTTAACTTTCACAGGGAAAGAACACTATGAGGTTTAATTTAATAATTAAATTAATGTTTTTATTACCTCACCTCATATCCTTTTTCTTCTATACTGCAGTTTCGGAGCTTATCTCCATCGTCAGTAGCCTCTGGTCGACCGGTGTTATGTCGTTTCTTGGCGGTTTCCTTCTTACTTCTGTCGGTGGACCGATGAACCTCTGGATTAGGTCAAAATTTGCGGGAGTTTCAAAATTCATGAGTTTTTCTTTTTTGTTTTTTTGGATGTGGATTTTTTCCCAGACTGTGAGTTCCTTTAGTTTATCTGTTTGTTTGATTAGGCTAGCTTCTGTATCTATTAAATGTTTTTCAGGCCAAGCATGGGCTGCTACTGCTGACTTGTCCACTTCCCCCTTTTTTTACATTTCTAAGGTGTTCCTTCAATCTAGTTTTAAATTTCTTTTGTTTTTCCTATATAGATTTTGTCGCAATCTTGACATTTGATCTGATATATTCCTGATTTATATTCTTGTCCAATTTTTTCATTTTTGTTGGTTTTAATTATCTTGTTTAGGCTGTATTCATTCTTTGGGGCCAATCGAATGTTAAACTTATTGAAAATTTTCTGGAACTTGTGGTGTTTTACAGGATGGTAAGTGAATTTTTTCAAAAAATTCACTTACCATCCTGTGAATTTTTTCAAAAAAATTCACTTACCATCCTGTAAAACACCACAAGTTCCAGAAAATTTTCAATAAGTTTAACATTCGATTGGCCCCAAAGAATGAATACAGCCTAAACAAGATAATTAAAACCAACAAAAATGAAAAAATTGGACAAGAATATAAATCAGGAATATATCAGATCAAATGTCAAGATTGCGACAAAATCTATATAGGAAAAACAAAAAGAAATTTAAAAACTAGATTGAAGGAACACCTTAGAAATGTAAAAAAAGGGGGAAGTGGACAAGTCAGCAGTAGCAGCCCATGCTTGGCCTGAAAAACATTTAATAGATACAGAAGCTAGCCTAATCAAACAAACAGATAAACTAAAGGAACTCACAGTCTGGGAAAAAATCCACATCCAAAAAAACAAAAAAGAAAAACTCATGAATTTTGAAACTCCCGCAAATTTTGACCTAATCCAGAGGTTCATCGGTCCACCGACAGAAGTAAGAAAGGAAACCGCCAAGAAACGACATAACACCGGTCGACCAGAGGCTACTGACGATGGAGATAAGCTCCGAAACTGCAGTATAGAAGAAAAAGGATATGAGGTGAGGTAATAAAAACATTAATTTAATTATTTTTTTATATATTTTTTGTCATAAATAAAAAAATGGAAGTTACTAATTATTGGTACAATCTTAACTTATATTCAGTCTTATTTCCTTTAAAATATGATGCAGCCTAAGAACAAAGTTTCTACCAATGGCACTTCCACAGATAATTCACTCATTTGGCAGGTAAAAGTAATACCATGATTCCCGCAATAGATGGAATAATACCTTATGCTAGTTTCTTTTTACAGTACAACTAGAATACAGTATAGAAGGAAAATTTTTAAATTGTACAAAGGATGGACAGAGAAGAAAATTATCTCGATATCTATCATCAATAAGATAATAGAAAGAGCAAATAAGAGATGAAACTATGCCAATTCTATATAAATGTGGGTTGAGACAAATGTGACCAGTAAACATCTAATAATAATGATGATGTACCTTATTTAATAACACAACAGTATCAATGCAAGATCTGCCGATATGAAATGGGCCCAGTTGAAAACCATTAATATCTGCGACTAGAAGAAGTAATTTTGTTCTCTCTATGTGTTTAAGAAAAGAATGACCCATTCCAATATTCCTATATGCACCTTCTATAAGGCCAGGCAAGTCAGCCATTGAAATTTGTCTTCTGTCAGGATATTCCAATATTCCAATCTGAGGTTTCAGTGTTGTAACTGCAAACAAAATAACTATGTTATTTACGACATTTTTATTTTAAATTTGTCGTCTTCATTAAAGGACAAATTAATATTTTAAATTAAAATATAAAATTATGTAATATTTTAATTTGAATGCTGGGGGGAAAATTTTCTATAGGATTGTAACAGGCCTTGGCCTAATACTTGGAAGGAAGAAGAAGAAGAATAATTTTAATTTGAATAATACAGGGTGCGGCAGCATAACTTCCTTTTTTTAAAACTTAATAAAATGCATTGTATGAATCAGAAAATTTTTATTCGTTTTTTATAATATAGGCACATACATAAAGTTTTGTTTTACTCAGTTTTGAAGATCAAATCAGGTAGGTGACGTCCCCCATTCTCCATACACTGAGTAAACCAATTTCTGGCGTTTGTCATGACTCCTGCCAGCATAGCAGGCGTTATGTTGGCAATTTCTTCCTGGATGTTGGTCTTCAAATCTTGTAGGGTCCTTGGACGGTTCACATAAACACGGGATTTCAAATAACCCCATAGAAAAAAATCACAAGGGGTCAAATCGGGAGAGCGGGCCGGCCACTTCAAATCGCCCCTAATGAGATAAGGCGCTCTGGGAAGTGTTCCCTCAAAACAGTCATCGATGCTCTTGAAGTGTGTGCCGTTGCACCGTCTTGTTGGAACCAAGTGTCCCCTAAGTCCAACTCATCTAGCCGTGGGAAAAAAAATTCCTGTAACATGTTTACATACCGGTCCGAATTCACTGTCACTGTGACTTCATTTTCCTCAAAGAACCAGGGACCAATAATTCCACTTGAGGAAATTGCACACCACACTGTGACTTTAGGTGAATGCAAAGGCCTTTGATGCAATTGTCGAGGATTGGTGTCAGCCCAGTAGCGCATGTTTTGCTTGTTGACGGATCCACACAAATGAAAATGGGCTTCATCACTAAAAAAAAAATAGCGTCCTCAGGAACGACTTCCAGAAGAACCTCACACGCGTTCCTCCGAGAATTGAAGTCACGTTCAGAAAGTTCCTGCACAATTGCCATCTTGTATGGATGGAAATGAAGATCATCATGAAGTATTCTCCTTACAGAACGATCGGAAAGTCCAAGGGCAGACGCATGTTTGCGCGCAGAACGCCGTGGTGATCGCAACATTGAAGCTCTCACTACCTCAATGTTCTCAGGTGATCTAATCGGCCGAGGGACTCCAGTTCTTCGTCTTGTCGCACTTGCAGTTTGTCTGAACGTAGTGACCCACGTAACAATTGATTTCCGGTCCGGGACAGGGGCCAACGGGGCTAATTTAAAGCGATTCCGAAAGGCGCGCCGGGTTGCGATCACAGAACATCCGCTCGAAAAGTAGGCCTCAATGGCAAACGCACGCTCCTCACTGTTCCAACGCATGATGGCGACTGAACTGTGTCAGGACAAAACTTTATAGTCCCCCCTCTCGAACGAGACCACTAGCGCTCCGCTACGACATCAACCGACTAAATGGCGCACATTTTAAAAAAGGAAGTTATGCTGCCGCACCCGGTACCTCAACGGAACTATACCATGAATTTTATAATTGTTAATATTTTAAGAGAAAAATTTATATCCAAACTGGGATTTGAACCCAAGATCTCTGGTTTTCCATATTAGTTACCTAGGCTCCTGATTTAGACAGAAATATTTCTCTTACTTATATACATATTGTGCATTTGTAGTCGAGAATCTTTGTTCTACACATTCCAGCAGCTTCTTATTCAAGAAGGCATTTTAGTGGGATTTTAATGTGTTTTATAGGTAGTATAGCTTCATTTTTTATATATAATACCTATTTTAAAATCATTAGGAAGTAACATTATGAGGTTTAATTTAATAATTGAGTTTGTATTTTTTAAACATTCTTACCTCATATGTTTGTTTAGTTGGACATATGAGGTAAGAATGTTTAAAAAATACAAACTCAATTATTATATAATACGAATTAAATGAATCGTGATTTATTCTTACCTCATACTTCTATGTTTTTTTAAACACAGCACTGCAGTATCAGCGACCCATTGTCACCATCGTCAGCTGTTTTCATGACTGTCAATTTTTTCTTTTGCCGGTAATTATCCAAACTGCCATCTGGTGTTCTTTTGAAGGAATTACTCTCCAAACTGCCATCTGGTGTTCTTTTGAAGGAATTACTCTCCAAACTGCCATCTGGTGTTCTTTTGAATGAATCATTTTCTAGAAAATGATTGACAGTCGTGAAAACAGCTGACGATGGTGACAATGGGTCGCCGATACTGCAGTGCTGTGTTTAAAAAACATAGAAGTATGAGGTAAGAATAAATCACGATTCATTTAATTCTTATTAATTGAACCTCATAATGTTAAAAATTCCCAAATTTAATATATAAAATTATATAATACCTATGTTATTTCAAGAAATGTTTAATTCCATACAATCAAAATCCATTTATTTAATCATGCGAAAAGCTATATTACTTAATCAACTGAGTTGGTGTTTACTTGATGAAAATCCATATTTATTAATTAAATAAAAATAAAACTTATAGTTTTATTTGATTTTCATATTTATTAAGATATAATTCAGTTACAGCTGTTTCGGTACACTGTACTTCTTCAGACATGTTAACAAATTATGAATTATTAATTTGTTAACATGTCTGAAGAAGGTATAGTGTACAGAAACAGCTGTAACTGAATTATATCTTAATAAATATGAAAATCAAATAAAACTATAAGCTATATTACTTGCTTGTTCACTTACATAGGAAAATTACGAGTAAATTATTATTAATACTTTTAATTAATAGTTAGTAAGTTGACCACGGTAGTCTAGTGGTTATGTTCTTTGCTTCCAGTCCTAAGGTTCATGGGTTCAAATCCAGCCAACATCGATGGATTTTTAGGATCGAAAAAATCCAAGGGACAAGTTCTCTGGGAAGGACTTTAAGCCATGTATCCCGAGACTGGAGATTTTAAGGCTTGTAAAAGAACCATAAGTCTGAATAAAACGCCTCTTTTGCAAAATTTAACCAACCCTCATCCATCCAAGTAATACCTTAGTTCGATGTTTTTATTATTCATTTCATACATCTCAATGATTGATAAATTATATTTGAAGAGAAAAATTATACGCTCAGACTGGGGTTTGAACCCAGGACCTTTTGCACTTTAGGCAAATGCTCTACCAAGTGAGCTATCCGAACAACTCCAATCTAAATGCAAATCTTTCTCTTATATACGCTGTTAATTCCCGCGCACCAAATGCTATGAAGCCTTTGCTTTTATCTTGCAAATGGTGGCTTCTTTATTAAGAAGACATTTAATTGGGAATTTTACATTACATTATAAAGCCAGTACAGCTTCTTTCAATGTTTTTATCATTCATTTCATACACGGATAAATTATATTTAAAGAGAAAAATTATATGCTCAGACTGGGGTTTCAACCTGGGACTTTCCATACTCTAGGCGAATGCTCTACCAAGTGAACTATCTGAGTAACTCTAAATGTAAATCTTTCTCTTATATACAATGTTATTCCCTCGGTTCAAACCCCGTCTGATGTATAATTTTTCTCTTCAAATATAATACCTTAGTTGCCTACTAGATGTCTCATTGTGACAATGTGCTAACCACCATCACTAATTGACATCTGTAGGTAAAAAGCATAACTAATTATATTATTTTTAGTCTGATCATCTTACCTCAATATTAATGTTGATTTGTTCTTGAACATGTTTCAAAACAATTCTGTTTTATCGTCAGCTTGTCCACACTGATTTGATTTATGTTGCATTATGTTGCACAACCTGGATGTTGATGTCAGCTCCATCCTGTGGTTGGCCAAAGAACCTCCAAACAAGGTCACGCTCCGTCGGTATTTCAAAATTCATAACTCTGTTTTTGTTCTTCTGAATATAATTTTTTTTCCAAATAGTCAGCTCTTTTGTATTTTCTAACTGTTTTAATAATTTAGTGTCTGAATTTATATTATGTTTTTCAGACCAAACATGAGCAGCAACTGCAGATTTTTCTATTTCCCCATTTTTAATATTTCTTATGTGTTCTTTGGTTTTAATTTTTAGGTTTCTTTTTATTTTTCCTATATATATATCTTTTCACAACCCATGCATTCAATTTGATATATTCCTGACATTTTATTTTTATCAGTTTTTTTCATTTTTGTTGGTTTTTATTAGTATATTTAAACTGTAGTTATTTTTCGGTGCTAATTTAATATTAAACTTCTCAAATATCTTTTGGAATTTATTGTGTACCCAAGGGTGAATTTTCTATATTTTTTCATAGGTGGTTCTTGTTTTTCAAGAGTACTTCTGTTTATCTTTTTTGTTTTTTATACTTTTCTATCCTTTTATGTACCATTTTTTCATAAAACCCGTTTTCTCTTGCTACTTTGATTATGTTTTTTTTCTCATGTTTGAAATCTTCTTCGTTTAAGGGTAAGTTTACCAATCTATGAGTTAAACTATTAAAGGCTGCTAATTTATGTCCAATTGGATTGAACCCCGTTGATTTAATAAAATTTTCGTATGAGTTTCTTTCCTATGAATCCCAAATCCAATTTTTCTTCTTTCTTCGTTTCTGACCAATTTAAGATCCAAAAAAGGTATTTGTTTATTTTCTTCTATTTCTTTGGTAAATTTGATGTTTCTACTCTTACCAAAAAGATGTTAAAATGACTCATTAATATTAATTAAGAACCTCATAATGTGTTTCCCAATTTTAACTTTGAATAATGCAACAAACCAGTCTGGACAAGCTGACGATAAAACAGAATTGTTTTGAAACATGTTCAAGAACAAATCAACATTAATATTGAGGTAATAAGATCAGACTAAAAATAATATAATTAAAATAACCTCAAAATATCACTTCCTAAAATTAAATATTAAGCATAACTAATGTTTGATTTTAGGATATAATATTTTGAGGTTCTTTTAATTATATTATTTGGAGTCTGTTTATCTTACCTCAATATTAATGTTGATTTGTTCTTGAACATGTTTTGATTGGATATCAATCATCGTCAGCATCTTGCCCAGACTGGTTGGATTTATGTTGTAAACCCTGGATGTCGATGTCAGCTCCCTCCTGTGATTGGCCAAAGAACTCCAAATGAGGTCACATTCCGTCTGTATTTCGAAATTCATAACTCTATTTTTGTTCTTCTGAATAAAGATTTTTTCCCAAATAGTCAGCTCTTTTGTATTTTCTAACTGTTTTAATAATTTAGTGTCTGAATTTACATTATGTTTTTCAGACCAAACATGAATGAACTACATGGTCTTTATAGGAAGACAGATATAATAAGAACAGTTAAGTCTCGTAGACTGCGATGGGCAGGACATGTTGCACGTATGGGGAATGAAAGACGTGCATGGAAACTTCTTGTAGGAAAGCCAGAAGGAAAACGCCCAGTTGGTAGACCAACAATGAGGTGGGAGAACAACATTAACTATGATTTGAGGGAAGTAGATTATACAGGGAATGATTGGAAAGCATTAGCTCAGGATAGGGATGTATGGAGAGCTTATGTCCGTGCGGCCATGAACCTACGGGTTCGATAGTGCCAGTGAGTAAGTAAGTAAGTAAGACCAAACATGAGCAGCAACTGCAGATTTTTCTATTTCCCCATTTTTAATATTTCTTATGTGTTCTTTAGTTCTAATTTGTAGGTTTCCTTTTGTTTTTCCTATATATATATATATATATATATAATATATATATATCTTTTCACAACCCATACATTTAATTTCATATATTCCTGATTTTTTATTTTTATCAGTTTTTTTAATTTTTGTTGATTTTTATTAGTTTATTTAAAATGTGGTTATTTTTCAGTGCTAATTTAATATTAAACTTCTCAAATATCTTTTGGAATTTATTGTGATATGTGAATTTCCTGTATTTTTTCATAGGTGTTTTTTTTCTTTTTCAAGAGTGCTTTTGTTGATCATTTTTTGTTTCTTATACTTTTCTATCCTTTTGTGTACCATTTTTTCATCAAACCCATTTTCTCTTGCTACTTTGATTATGTGTTTTTTCTTCTGTTTAAAATCTTCGTTTAAGGGTAAGTTTTCCAATCTATGAGTTAAACTATTAAAGGCTTTTTTATCACTCACCTCATATTGAACAATATGAGGTGAGTGATAAAAAATTCTACCTTAATGCATACACCTTATAGTGAGAATTCCTAAAATAAGTAAGTAGTTATTAAAGGCTGCCAATTTATGTCCAATTGGATTGAAATCTGTTGATTTAATAAAATTTTCCATATGAGTTTCTTTCCTATGAATCCCACATTCAATTTTTCTTTTTTCTTCGTTTCTAACCAATTTAAGATCCAAAAAAAGGTATGTGTTTATTTTCTTCTATTTCTTTGGTAAATTTGATGTTTGTACTCTGTAAATTTAACAGTTTTAGGGAATCTTCTACATGTTTTTCTTTTACAATACAAATTATATCATCTACATATCTGCTCCAAAATTTAAACATTGTGGCATGTGCTTTAGTGATTTTACATTCAAAATCGCTCATAAATAAATTCGCCGGGAAAGGCAATAATGGATTTCTCATTGAGAGCCCTGATTTTTGTCTATAGAAACTCCCATTGAATGTAAAAAACATTTGGTCAATACATAACTCAGTTCATTTCAAATAGTCTTCTCTGATCTCTCTATCTATGTTGTCTTATTTAACCAGCTGTTCAATATCTCCAAATATCATCCAAATATTTGGACACACAATAAATTCCAAAAGATATTTGAGAAGTTTAATATTAAATTAGCACTGAAAAATAACCACATTTTAAATAAACTAATATAAAAACCAACAAAAATGAAAAAACTGATAAAAATAAAAAATCAGGAATATATCAAATTGAATGTATGGGTTGTGAAATGATATATATAGGAAAAACAAAAAGAAACCTAAAAATTAGAACCAAAGAACACATAAGAAATAATAAATTGGGGAAATAGAAAAATCTGCAGTTGCTGCTCATGTTTGGTCTGAAAAACATAATATAAATCCGGACACTGAATTATTAAAACAGTTAGAAAATACAAAAGAGCTGACTATTTGGGAAAAAAATCTTTATTCAGAAGAACAAAAACAGAGTTATGAATTTCGAAATACCGACGGAACGTGACCTGGCTTGGAGGTTCTTTGGCCAACCACAGGAGGGAGCTGACATCGACATCCAGGGTTTACAACATAAATCCAACCAGTCTGGGCAAGATGCTGACGATGGTTGATATCCAATCGAAACATGTTCAAGAACAAATCAACATTAATACTGAGGTAAGATAAACAGACTCCAAATAATATAAGCATAACTAAATTAGCTTGGTTAAGAAATTCCTGCTAGGAAGCACACATGTCCCCATGCGGGACAGTATATAACACCAAGGATAATTTTATCAGCACTTTACTTGCTAACAAGATACAGAGTTATGAAAATTTTTAATGCTTTAATGCAAACTTACATGGATAAGATGCAATTTTTGGCTTAGCCCTAGAAATGGCTCTGAGTAGAGTTGATTTTCCAGCATTGGGAAACCCAACAAGTCCTACATCTGCTATAAGTTTTAAGTCCAGTTTCACAGACACAGCATTTGCTTTCTGTCCACTAAACTGTGTTACAGGATTACCACCAATACCACCTTCAGAAACCACCAGTGTTGCACCTTCAGTATTAAGCTCTCCTGAAACATTACACAGTTTACAATTACATTAAGTTGAAATAAATAAATGTGCTGAACTATTAAAGGAAATATCACTACGAGGTTTAATTTAAAATAAAATTCTTATTACCTCACCTCATATCCTGTCTTCTAATTAGACTGGTTTGAAAGGATGACAGAATATCGGTTGTGAAATTACTGATGATGAAACTACCTAGGTTTTGAAACTGGTATATTTAGAAGACAGGATATGAGATGAGGTAATAAGAATTTTATTTTAAATAAATATGCATTTCTGGTATGTAATTTTTCCCCTTAACTAAGATTTTAAATTAGAAATAAAATCTTTTCATAATAATATTGTAAATAATGTAAAAAGTAATAAATAAAACACATTTAAAAAATAGCTATAGAAATAGTGTTTCATGATTAGTGTGTAAAAATAGGATATTTTCATTGGTGATATGATGTGTCTTTATAGAGCTGTTATTTCAGTATGACTGACGGTCTTTGAGTTTCTGACAGCTACAGTTAGAGTCTAGAGTAGGGGTACAATGTGCTACTCATTCATGGAGCAATAGCAACAGGTACCAGTGCACTAGAATTTGTAATGTAAACATGGCATTTACAATAAAAAATTAAAACACCATGAACTAAAACTATGTGCATATATTTTGGAGAACTTACAACATTGATACACATATTCCAGGAGAATTTGTGGACAGGAAGGTGAGAGGTAATCAAGCAGTGATTGGTTATTGTAAGCCTGAATGCACGGCTATGACAACAAAGACCTATAATTATGTAATGCTGAACTGTCAGAACTCAGAAGTACGTAGCCATGCACACATTTAAACTTCATTTACATGAATAAAATGATTGTGTGTCTGGTAACAGCTTTTCAGGTTAATCGATACTAGTAAAATTCATGGTGATTTTCCGTTGAGGTATTAGTTCACAGTAATATAATGTACGTTATTTTCAGGTTAAACTATGAACACAATTGTCTAGCATCTCATATCAAAATTTACACCTCTGAAACCTGCACCATCTGCAAGGACAGAATACCAAAATGAATGGAGATCATCTATTTACTTGGCAAAAATTGGACCCTCATCTCCAAAAGATGCAGAATCTCCTAAAATTGTAGAAGATTTATCGAGTGAAGCCACAAGTCTTGCCATTAGAAAACAATTTCCAAAATCTTTGTAGATATCTATGTCATTTTTTTATTCTAAACAATATAAAAGTTACAAATGATATTTTATTAAACAATGAATGAAGTCTAACATTGTAGATGGGCAGTCTAAGGTGTCTTAGTGCAGAGTTTCGGGACATATGCTGATTCAAAATATTCTCATGGAATTTTGCCCACCCATCGTGAGAAATTTGGGTAGCTACAATAAGTAGCATAACCAGGTTAAGAAAACCAACTACAGTATAATGGCTGGGGGACTCAACAAGTTTATGCATGTTTTGGCAGAATGATCAGCCACCTCTATAATTGTCACATGTTGTAAACCCAGTATCTGGTTCTTCTAGGCCTGTTGTGCCATGGAGTTAAAATAGAAGAGTAAAAAATTATGGTTAAAAGCATTAATCTGAACAAAAGAATTGCATATGTACTTAAAATTTAGAGTTCTGCAATGCCACAAAGCTGAAAATCACATGAGGCCTTAACCATTACGAATGAGCAGAACATGTTAACAAAATTCAAATAGCAGATTTCTGAAAAGTCATACTCAAATACCATCATTATGGAAAAAGTTCTCTTGGTAGAGGATTCAAAATACAGTGCAACAAGGCACAATAAATTATGTGAAAGCATGATAAAGGGTGTAGATAATCACAATATTACATTTACATTTTCATAAGATTATCATTACTTCAAAAGTTAGATACAAGTAGACCAATAGGAAAACTCATGCATCAATAAATTGAGAGTGGATTACTTGTTTTGTGAATGAGCAAATGGAAAAGGTGCAAAATTTTCAACATTTTTTACAAAAAAATAACAGAACCTACCAAGTACATGTCCAAAGTCATCAACAATTGTAATGCCAACAGGAACTGGTACTGTTATATTAGCTCCACGTTTTCCCAGCAGCCTGTTCTTCTGACTATTCTCTCCATTTCCAGCAATGAACCTCTTACTTGAGTTCATGTTCTTCAATTTCTTCAAACTTGCTCCTTGGAGGAAAAGATTATGGTAATTTATTATCGCAAATAGGTGGCGGTAGAAATGCTTTCAGATTTTGTTATCAGGAAAATCCTTGTGAAAAAAAACTATTTTTAAAGTCTATGAATAGGTGGGCAGATAATATTTGGAAGAATCAACTCGGCCAGGGCATATTCTCTCTATGCCAGTGATAGCAGTACAATCTTAGTTGTTAACATTTTACTTATGAACATATATAAATGGATCAGATGTTGGAAAAAAGGATTAAGTCAGTTTATTCTAATCTCAAATTCATTAAGAAAAACTGCTTTGTTTCACGTTTATAGTTAAATAAATATAATTTTATAATTTTGATTCAGTTTTCATGAAGAAATTAGTTTCTCAATATGCTTGACTTGGATACTTATATACAATCTGCTGATGTTGAATGATGATACCATTCTGAATTTTTTAGAGAAATTATAAATGAAATATATACTACTCATAATTTGTTAACATGTCTGAAGAAGGTACAGTGTACCGAAACAGCTATCACTGAATTATATCTTAATAAATATGAAAATCAAATAAAACTAAGTTTTATTTTTATTTAATTAATGAATATGGATTTTCATCAAGTAAACACCAACTCAATTGATTATAAATGGAATACATTATTTGGCTAAGAAAATTATTAACTCGACTAGTCATGAACAAATACATGTAATATATAAAATAAAAAAAAACAGAAATGGAAAAATTACTGTTTGAGCATACAATGTAGACCTCAACTATGTTATCTTCAGAGTCTGCAATAAATAAGGAACAAGATATAAGATTTGTAATTTTGCCAATGTATGAAACGTTCCAGTGTGCCTTCTTCTTCTTCTTCTTCCTTCCAAGTATTAGGCCAAGGCCTGTTACGATCCTATAGAAAATTTTCCCTCCAGCGTTTCATAGGACGGCCCAGTGATCTTCGTCCTCTTGGTATATAATTATAAACAGCTTTGGGGATCCGATTTGAACTCATTCTTTCAAGATGGTGTTTCCAATTTAGTTGGTACTGTTTAATATATTCCAAGATTGGCGTAGTCTTCAATTCTTTTAAGATATCGGTGTTCCTTTTCCGATCCCATCTGGTGTAACCCGCTGTTCTGCGCATGAATCTCATTTCACAAGCCGTTATTCTGCTTTCATGTTGTTTTTTTAGTGTCCATGCTTCACTACCATAGGTCAACACTGGTCTAGCCAAAGTGTTATATAAACGTAATCTGGTGTTTTTTTGTACAAGAGATGGTTTCATAACTTGATTAATAATTCCTAAACTTTTATTATAACTAGTAACTTTTTCAGGGATATCCTTTTCATCCCAGATAGAGAGATAATATCCAAGATATTTAAATTGATTAGATCTCTCTAAAATTTTATTCTGGAGTCCAGTGTGCCAAAACATCTAAATGTATAAAAAGTCACTTGAGTCATTGACTAGGCCCTTTCTTACACACATCCTGATATACACAACATTAATTTTACCCCTCAAACACAAAGATATCCTCAATGAATACAAAAATGTTCTTATATCAAAATTATCAATTGATTTGATGTTTACTTGAAAAAATCCATGATGTAATTAAGGTAATGAATAAAATATAACTTTTATAGGAATTAATCACTATGAGGTTTAATTTATGGTGAAATTAAATGTTTCTTACCTCTCCTCATATAAATTTTCTAAGTAGATCACGATTTCGAGACCACAACGGTTTCATCTTCAGCACTTTCTTGGCGAATGATGTTATGTCGATCGGAAGAAACTCTACTTCTTCCCTCTGTTGGTGGACCGATGAACCTCTGGATCAGGTCAAAACAAAGGAAAACCTAAGAACTTCGAAATTCCCACAAATTTTGACCTGATCCAGAGGTTCATCGGTCCACCAACAGAGGGAAGAAGAAGAGTTTCTTCCAATCGACATAACATCAGTCGCCAAGAAAGTGCTGAAGATGAGACCATTGTGGTCTCGAAATCGCGATCTACTTAGAAAATTTATATGAGGAGTGGTAAGAAACATTTAATTTCACCATAATGAATAAAACATTACAGATTTATATGATTTTCATATACTTAATTCATGAAACAATCATTACAGCTGTTTCGGTACACTGTACCTTCATCAAATGAATAGCATAAACTACAAATAAATTCTCACAAAGAGAAAATTTATTTGTAGTTTATGCTATTTGTCTGATGAAGGTATAAACTTTATTTGTAGTTTATACTATTCATCTAACAAGGTATGGTGTACTGGAACAGCTGTAACGATTGTTTAATAATATAAGTATATGAAAATCATATTAACCTGTGATTGTTTTATTTAATACTTTAATTAAATTGAAATTACCAATATGGTGACTTAGGTCCTTTTTTACAATATTCAACTCAATAAAAACTAAATTAGTTTGTACGAAAAATTTGGTCTTAACCTTCTACCAACGGGAAAAACAAAATCAAAACATAAGTTTCTATCAAAGGGAAACAAGTTAGACTAAATGATCTTTTGAAATTTGTTTCAAAATTTTCCAAAATAATTATTGGATATGAAAGTTCAGGTTTACATGAGAGATTGAAAGCTGAAAATTAACAAACAACTTAATATAGATTCAGTTCATGTTTTTATTATTAATTTAACACTTCTCAATAGATTCAGTTTCTTACCTTCGGTGGCCACTAGTATAACATCCCCTCCTTTTCCTCCAATCCCCCCATACCTAGGTAACCCCATACCTCCTGCACCTCCTCGTACATATATTCTGAGTGAATCAAAAAATTTTTCATAACGAATACTACGAACCTGAAACAAAGAACCCATTATATAGTATTAATTAAGCAAGGAATAATATGAAAGTTTCATGTTTTAAACTATTAGTCAGAGAGCAATGGTACATAGTACTGTAACATTCATGATGTGTAGAATTGAATAGGATCAAGAAATTCATATTTTGGAATGTTGCTTACAGTGAAGATTTAATATTTTTCAATATTTCAAATATTTTTTCTATGAATTTTTAAAAACATTTTTGAAGTTACTGCAATTTTGAAAATTTTTGACAATGTGATATGATAGATAAGTGGAAATTCCCCAGTAACCTTTCATGAACAAGAATACAGATTAGATAACAGGAAATGACTGGAAGAGGAGGCATGGAAATGACCAAGTTAGATGAATTAGTAGAAGGGCAATGCTAGAAACTAAAGTTGTGATAAAAACTGATGGAAAAAGGTCAGAAGAAATTTTAATAAATCAAGGAGTTAGACAAGGGTGTAGTCTATCACCCACTCTTTTTAATATATATATCGACGACATTATGAAACAATGGAAAATTATAATGGACAAAGGCCTTAGATTGAACAATAACTCAAGTATTAATAACTTACTTTTCGCCGATGATTTGGTCTTACTAAACCATGATGATCTGTTACAATTGGCTGCTTACAAACTAAATGCAATATGTAGCGATTATAATTTTAAAATTTCAATAAGTAAAACAAAAGTAATGGCATTTGTGGAAGAAATACTCTGTGTGCAAAAATAGTAATTAGAGATGAAATTATTGAACAAGTACCCCACTTTAAATATTTAGGATGTGACATCAGCTATGAGTATGATAAAGATATTGAACACAAAACTCATCAGTTTCAAGCTATTTGTGGTACAATAAATAGAACATTGACTAATAAAGCCCATAAACAAACAAAATTAAAATTTTATAAAACAATGGCGGTCCCTGTTCTTTTGTATGGGAGTGAATCTTGGATTACCACTACCAAACAAGAAAGTAAAATCCAAGCAGCCGAGATGACATTTTTAAAGAAGAGTAAAAGGCTGCACTAGAATGGACCAGATAAGAAACGAGATATTTAACAACAAGATACAGTGGAAAGAACATGTAGAAAGAATGGAAGAAAGAAGATTACCAAATAAAATCTTCCATTATTTTCCAAGAGGAAGAAGATGTCGGACGTCCTCGGAAGAGATGGTCTTAGATCTATTAGTGAAGACGGAACAGACAACTCTTGCCTAAACCAGGAAGTGAAGAAGAAGAAGAAGACAATGCTAGAATAATAACCACCACCCTTTTCCAGTCAGGCAGCAGTCAGGTTCGTATTCCTACTGGAGTGCAGTTACTAATTTAAGTTTGAAATTCTTTTACGAGCCCGAAAAACTTCAGACTCAAAACCCAAGATTTAAAGTCTTGCCTGGAGGACTTGTCCATTGTATTCTTAAATCTTAAAAAATCCATCATACCTAGCCAGGTTTGAAGTTCCAACCATTGGAATTAGATCAAGGAACTTAACCCATAGACCACCGAGGCTGATGTAAGTTAATAATTTTTAACATTTTGTTTCTCCAAATATGACATACTAAACTTGCTCTAATTGTATTCTAAATCATCCAATTTAGTATTATTATTACATCTACTCAGTACATCCATTGGAGTGTAAATAGCAATCATGCCAAACTTTTCCTTAATCTAAATTTCTTCAGTTCTATATTTTATGAAGCCTGCTGGTTTGGGTTACTATGTATTATTTTTTAAATATGAAACCTTTAGTATTAAACTGTTATTCTCCCAGTTATATTATATGGAGGTGAAACATGGATTCTTACTTTAAGGGAGGAAAGATTACAAGTATTTGAGAATAAAGTTCTTAGGAAAATTTTTGGACCAAAAGAGATGAACAAAACTACATAATAGTGAGCTACATGATATGTATAGGAAGTCAGATATAATAAGATCAGTTATGTCTCATAGACTGCGATGGGCAGGACATGTGGCACAAATGGGGGATGAAAGAGGTGTATGCAAGCTTCTTGTAGGAAAACCAAAGGGAAAATGCCCAGTTGGTAGACCAAGAATGAGGTGGGATAATAACATTTTCCATGATTTGAGGGAAATAGATTATATAGGGGATGATTGGAAAACATTAGCTCAGGTTAGGGATGTGTGGAGAGCTTATGTCCAAGCGGTCATGAACCTATGAGTTCGATAGAGCCAGTGAGTTAGTTAGTTATATGAGACCCTTAGAAGCCAAGAGGTATAAGTGACAAATTGTTAATTTTGGTGTAAAGTTTAGATGTTATTTATTAATTTATTTATTTTACCTGATGGAGTTAAGACTGTAAGACATTCTCTTCCATTTCACCAGGTTAAATTATACACATAACAACAATTATGAATATCTACAACTTGATTAATAATGCAAAATATATTTTTTTTTAAATTTAGGAATATTCCACAATACAGTGTTTCTCCTTCAACCCAAAGTGATCTGTTGCCAGAGGTTCCTGTCTAAAAGCATCTTCTTCCCTCAAATCTCTAGCTTTTATACTTCTCTTCACTCCATCCATCCACCCATCCATCCATCCATCATTCTCTAGGCCTGCCTCTCCCACTTCTTACATTAGCTTTCCAATTAACCTTTAAGCGCCCTAGTTCAAATGGCTAGGTAGCGGCAGGCTGCCCGGGTTTAAATGTCCACCTAGCTTTTAAACTTCTTGGCTTTAGACTATAACTTTGCTAATTTTAATAACTCATATTTTAAAATCTGTGGGGGTCACAAACATCAAACAATGTTTAAAGTTATGTAGATAGGAAATAACACTATGAGGTTCTTTAATATTGTTTATTTTTTATTATTTCACTCACCTCATACTTCATAATTCATAGCAGACCCTGGGTTTCTTCACATAATTTGTGACATTGTCAATGCTGCGTCACGTTCACAACTGACGTCCAACGGCCTTCTATCCTGCAGACTGACCTCCGCGCCATCTGGTGGCCGACCGAAGAATTTCCAAATCAGTCCTCTTTCTTTATAACCGTGTATTTCAAAATTCATAGTTGTATTTTCATTCTTGCATATGTAAATTTTTTCCCAAATTGTGAGTTCCTTCGCTTTTTCCAATTGTTTAAGTAATTTTGTTTTGGTTTCTATTCTATGTTTTTCTGACCAGGCATGTGCAGCTATTGCAGATTTTTCGGTTTCTCCATTTTTAACATTTCTGAGGTGTTCTTTTAATCTTGTATTTAGATTCCTTTTAGTTTTTCCTATGTATATCTTTTCACAATCTTTACAATTAATTTGATAAATTCCCGATTTTTTGCAGATATACATAGGAAAAACTAAAAGGAATCTAAATACAAGATTAAAAGAACACCTCAGAAATGTTAAAAATGGAGAAACCGAAAAATCTGCAATAGCTGCACATGCCTGGTCAGAAAAACATAGAATAGAAACCAAAACAAAATTACTTAAACAATTGGAAAAACCGAAGGAACTCACAATTTGGGAAAAAATTTACATATGCAAGAATGAAAATACAACTATGAATTTTGAAATACCCGGTTATAAAGAAAGAGGACTGATTTGGAAATTCTTCGGTCGGCCACCAGATGGCGCAGAGGTCAGTCTGCAGGATAGAAGGCCGTTGGACGTCAGTTGTGAACGTGACGCAGCATTGACAATGTCACAAATTATGTGAAGAAACCCAGGGTCTGCTATGAATTATGAAGTATGAGGTGAGTGAAATAATAAAAAATAAACAATGTTTAAAGTGTTAAATATTATTGTAAAATCGGTGGTATTCACGGCAAAAACTCGTAGTGATATTTTATACCATAGAGAGAATTTTTAAATTCACGATAGTTACCAAATGACTTTAGGGACTTTAGAGTGTTGTGAAATAGGTTAGAAGTGAAAAACTATATATATATATATATATATTTAGGTATATTCCCACCCTCGTTCATTCTTTTGTTTAGAATTCGTCTTATGTTGCATCCGGTCAGTTTTCACCCAAAGCAGGAAAGCTTCGAAAAAAAAAAAACAGGTCCATTCCACCCACAGCCCATATTCATTCACAGTTTTGTGACTCAGAGTGAAGTTTATGATATGTCTGGTACAAAATCACTACGCTCTGCTGAAATACAAGACATTCTCAGACTGTGACAATGATGAAGACGATAACAATGACAATCACAAGCTACAATCAACTGACACTTACAGCTGTAAGACACCTGACTTTTGTCAGGTCTTGGGTTCGTGAAACTAGAATTGACAGTGAAGAAAACTGTACTCTTCCCCCTGACATGACAGAATCAGAAATGTACCTTTTTCTTGGCCTAATTATTCTAATGGGATATGAGGTGTTGTAGGATAGTAAGACCTAAGAGAAAAAGGATGCCTAATAATCTAAGAATAATAATAATTCCATGGTGCGACAGGCCTAGAAGGCCCTTAGCCTACCGTCCAGCTGCTGGCCTCACACCCACATGTGTCAATCACAAAGGTAGATGATCATGTAGCCAGTGCATGGGCGACATGCAGTCAGCATGTCGAGTCCCCCAGCCGTTATAGCTGGTTTACTCAACCAAGAAATTATTTTTCATTTGTTAGACTTGACCATTCTGTACAGTTTTCTTTTTCTGACTTCATTGGTGCCAAAACAACATATAGAGACTTCCAACTTAGACTTGTCAGAGACTTTTTGCAACAGGCAGATAGAACACCCTGTAGACGACTCCCTATAAGACCTAGTATATTGAGTACAGACATTTCGTGATTTGAAGTCAACTTTAGTCAACATTGGCCGGTAGCTTTACAAAGACTAATTTGTCGTGTGTGTTCGGCACGGGGAATCAGAAAACATGTGCAAGTGAAATGCAAAAAGTGTGATATCGGTTTGTGTATTGGTGATTGTTTTGAGACTTATCACACAAAAACAAACCTTTAATAAACTAATGCTATCTTCACATTATGTTGCCAAGCATCTGATAACCCTGAAAAAAGGTATGTAACAAAAGTAGTATTATCCAGTATAATTCCAAGCAACCAAACAGGTCCACCTGCTCAGAACCCATACGCTGGGTCTGCGGGCAGACTGGACGTACAATTTAAAACCCAGCCGGGCTCTTGGGCGTTTAAAGGTTAAGGATCTTCTTTGGTATTCTCTCTTCTTCCATTTTTATGAGGTGTCCATAATATTTCAAATGTTTTTCTTCTATTTTTCCTAATATGTTTTTTTTTCAACTTGCATAATTTCTCTTATTGTGCTGATTCTGACCTTATCCCTTCTTGAAATTCTTGTTGATCAACCTCCAAAAATGCATTTCTACTGCTAACAAACAGCATGTTGGCTTGTTTTCTACTTACTGCCCAGGATTCGGACCCATATAATAAAATGCTTTGTAACAGAACATGAAATATAGTTTTCTTCGTTCTGTATATTATACTAGCGTACCCGGCAGACATTGTCCTGCCCAAACGTTCAATTCTCACGTCATGGGCGGACGATAAAAATATGTTACTTTTTTACCATAAAATTCAGCAATTAGGACATAATTAGATATTATTAAATAAGTTTGCAAGAAAACCTCTTACAGCCTTCTGTTGTGGCTCAAGAAGTGTGAATGATGATGTCACACAGTCATGAACATTAGAATTCTACCCTCCCTTGCAGATAAGTTAAGAACCGTCATATAACAATTATATTAGAGTGAAAAAAAAAAAAGATAAATTGATGAGAGTGAGTCAAAAGTTTTTTTTTTTTCCAGCTAGATTTCATTTCTGACCCACTGTGCACTGGTCCCATACTGGCTGAAATTCCATGAGAAAAATGTCTTCCCCCGAAGAGACTCGAACCAGCATAAGTCCTTTACCACTCGGCTATGGCGCAAGACTCTTGGTATCAATGAAAGACAAAAATGGTTATTGTGAGTTAACCGTAAGAGATAAGGGACTATTGGTATCAATGAAAGACAAAAATGGTTTTTGTGAGTTATCTGTAAGAGATAAACATATGCTGTCACGGACTTTTTTGTAGAGCTTTTTGAGATATTCAATTCTGTGTACATTAATTTTGTGTATTTCTTATGGTTTAGGCAGCATAAGCCATTTAAGCATCCAAAGAGCCACTTTTTTCATGTTTTCCACTACAAAGGGCGATTTTTAAGGGTGTAGGAGTTGAGTATCACAACTCTCTTATAGCCTATGTTCATCCCGGGAATCTCATGAACATTTTGCAAAAAACACTATCACAATCACATCAGAAAATTAAGTTAATTTCTTGAAATATGATTTGGAATTAATTGCAAATGTTTGTTGTTGTTGTTTTCTAATTTTCTAATGGCGAGATTTGACGCTTAAGTCATTTTCTCTCTGGCTTCCCAGTACAAGCGAACAAAGTCCTTAGAGTGTTGTGCAGTTGGATTTAAAGCTGGACAGACTAGAAGGTGGTGTTTGTCCATGATCAGGTCCGGGTCTTTGCATATGACACATCTGTCGGATTGGAAAACGTTTATTCTGTGGAGGTGGTGAGCCAGGCAGTCGTGTCCTGACATCAGTCTGAATTTTGCTACTGCTTCTTTGCGGCCTTTATATTTTATTTTTGTGTATAGCTCATCAATTTTTTCCCATGATTTCCCTCTGGCTGTTGCAATGTTTTCTTTCATGTTTTCCATTTGGAATGCTTTCTTAATTTCTTCGATCTTTCTGTGGAGGTTCGAATTGGGGTGGGTTGTTATCTGTATTTTGGTACCCTTTTTGGCAAGTCCATCAGCTATTTCATTGCCAACTATTCCGATGTGCGAGGGTATCCACTGGAAGGCTATTAATTTATTTTGGTTGTTGAGGTATTTCAGAAGTTTACGGCATTCCAAGATGGTTTCATTTTCTGGTGTTTGGTTGGAGGTTATTGCTTGTATAGCGGCCTTAGAGTCTGCCAGAATAACAGCTTTTGTAAACATTTTTGTTCGGAATAGGAGGTTGTGGAGTGCTACTTCTATGGCCTTTACTTCACCATCGAAGGCTGTATTGTTTGTGCCTACTGCAACATATTGACTAAACAGACGAGAGTAGATTCCTGCACCAGCATTTTCACTCTTGGTTTTGGAGCCATCAGTGAAGACTCTTAGCCACTCTGGTTCTGGGAACTTTGTACTAATAGTTTCTAAGGTCATTTGTTTGGCTATTGATGGGTTTGTATCATTTTTCTTCATTATTTCTCTATTGAGAGGGTTGCATTGTACAGTTGGTAATCTAATGGGCTTGGTATTTGAGGTGTTGGTTCAGTTTTGGCATCTAATTTATGTTTTTGGAAAAGATTACTAGTTTTGTGGAGAAAGGAAGGTTGTGTGATTAAGATCTGGGGTGTTGTGCTTTGAGGTTGGATTGCTTTTGGTAGCGCTGCTAATTTTGTGTGCATGATGCAGGATTTCTTTTCTATCTCATTTTTAATTGAGGGGTTGCCTGTGAACATTCTCATAGTTGCAGTGTTAGTTGATTTTACTGCTCCAGTGACTAACCTTAGCATTCGATTCTGGATTATTTCTAGTTTATTCATTGTGGTGTCTTTAGCTGTTACTATTGTTTCTGCTCCATAGGTTATAATTGGTTTCATGTAGATTTTATATGTTTTGTTTAGGGTGTCCAATGAGCTCCCCATTTCTTCCCAGCTAATCTCTTCAGTATGTATGAGTTTTTGTTCGCTTTTTCTTCGATCTTGTTGACATGATGCTCCCAGTTTAGTTTATTATCTAGATGGACTCCTAGGTATTTTGTGCAATTGGATTTGGTTATCGGGCTATTGTTGATTGGTATGTTCAAGGATTCACTTGTGTGTCTTAGTGAGAAGTACTGGTAAAATGTTTTTGACATGCTGATTTCCATGTTGTTAATTGTGCACCAGTGTTGTAGCCTTTTTATGGCATTGTCCATATACTTCTGCAGCTGTTCTTTGTGGTTTCTGGCTGAATTGTTGGCCTTCGTCCATATGACTAAATCATCTGCAAATAGTGCACATTTGATGTGCTGATTAGTTTTGATTTCCTTAGGGAGGTCATTGATGTAACTATTGAAGAGGGTGGTGCTTGAGACAGCGCCTTGTGGCAGTCCTGTTTTGGTTTGGATGTAATTTGATTGGAGGTTGTTATACTTGGAAGGTATTCTTGCTATAACACGAGGCACAACACCCAAAAGCATCAAAATTATCGAATGTCACAAAATGATAAAACATTTATCCCGTCTACATAAAAAAGTTGTACTTCAATGGATTCCGGCCCATTGTGGAGTGACAGGCAATGAAATAGCCGATTTTCTAGCCAAGAAGGGTAGCAAAATTGTTTCAAACCCAACTTCTGCTCCAGTTTCCTTTCACTCTATCAAAAGAATTATCTCAAATAAATACATCAATAAACTTAGAGAAGAATACACCACCAAAACATCTGGAAAGGAATGGGAAAACCTACAAGCTTATGACATTACTACATTACAAAGAAAATCTGCAGTAGCAACATTCAGACTGCTAACGGGACATGACTGCTTGAATAAACACCTACACAGAATTGGCATAACAGATTCACCTAAATGCCCTTTTTGCAATTTAAATGAAGATATGGAAAGAAACCATCTCCTCCGTTGTCCAGCTTTTGTAGAAGAGACCAGCCTTTCTGCTAAATATTGGAGTGCAAGAGAGCGAATGATTTCATTATCAAGTGCTCGACATTAGATACCAACCAACCAACCATACTTGGAAGGTATCCATCTTTGTGTTACAAAGGATTTAGGGTCGAATGTTTGAACGCATTAGACAGTAAAAGGCATTCTCTGCTGATAAAGTTTTATTCAAATGCATTTTTCTTACTCAGAAATCTATTCACGCGGTAATAATTGTAAAGCTACCTGACAAGGTACCTTAAGATCGTAGCTCAAGATATAAACTTATGTGAAAATTCCGAAGGGAACCGATGGTAACCGATGTAGTTTGAAACTTATCCAAGATGTCGGACCTTGAAGACTTTGATCATGTTTTCGGTATACGCGGAGAAGAGGAATTTGATAGAGTCTACCAAAGAATTCAACTGGAAGAACAGGAGAATCGGCGTAATATTGCACGTCGCAGACGTGTTTGTATACGGTATTATTTGCAGGATGCAAGCATAAATGCATTCCTCTATAGCAGATGAAAATAACGGAAGTGGTTTTATCGCTGAGAATTCTGGGTAATTCGTTGCCAATATTACGAAAACGTCAACATTCATGCATGACCGGTTAAGGCGGCCGTTAATTCGATCTCAGCTCACCAGTGATTGGAAGTAATTTGAGTAGAGACTAATGTATTTGCATACGACCCTTAACCCAGTGTAACATATGGCCTGTTATTCCCATTTTTTGTAGCTTCCAAATAAGGTTGGTGCGCCACACTTTGTCATAGGCTGCTTGTAGGTCTACAAATACTGCTAGGAAACTCTCTCTTCTGTTGAAGGCATCCTTGATCTCCTGGGTGAATTTAACCAATTGGTGACTTGTTGAAAGTTTTGGTCTAAAACCTGCCTGTTCTGGAGTCAGAAGGTGTTGTGTTTCCAGATACCAATTTAATCTAGCCATAACCATTCTTTCCATTATCTTGGCTAGTACGGATGTTAAAGATATTGGGCGGTAGCTATTTATGTCTTCTGCTGGTTTATTAGGTTTTTGAATAGGTATTACAATGGCTTTTTTCCATTCTGCTGGTATGCTGTACTGTTGTTGCCAAACATTGTTGTAAAAGTTGAGTAGTCTTCTTTTCATTGAAGGTCCCAGATGTGTTATAAATTCTGGAAATATTCTGTCTGGTCCGGCTTGTTTTCCTGTTTTGGTCTTGTTTATTGCCTCTTCCAGCTCTTGTATAGAGAACTTTTTATTAAATATGTCATGTGGTTTCGTGTGATTGCAAATGTTGGTAACACCAATTTGAGAGCCATCTAGTGGAAGTTACATTAAGCATTTGCACATCTGTAAAACTTGATTCACAATATTCACGCAATTATATAAATATTTAAACATTTTAAGAAATGCTTATAGAATCGTTCCAAAATGTTTAAAATAGTACAAAACGTTATTACAAATGGTAAAAAGTGTGTAGTTTAACAGTGGCATAAGAATGTCTGGAAAATTGTGATCGACAAATACTAAACCTCAATCCACATTTTAGATAGCAAATATGCTGATTTTACGTTACTTTGAGTCTCACTTTACTCCAAGGTATTTTTTAGGGAAAAAAATCAACATCTCTTAAGTAATTATTCACATATTGCAACAATAGATTTGTGTTTTTTAAAATTTGAATTTATGTTGGTGGCTGAGGTCCATTATTTGGCAGACACTTATATTTTTATGCCACTGATGCATTGAACACTTGTAAACACGTTTCGTACTATTTTAAACATTTTTGGAACCATTATATAAACATTTCGGCTAAACTGCACATTTACTAACGCCTGATTTTTCCATTATATTGTTGTAAACTATAGTAGTTCTGCATTTACTAACATAATTTAATATTTTAAACTTTTCAAACAATTTTTATAACATTAATAGACAATGTTGAAGTATTTATTTAAATATGCAAATCATATTATTATGACATTATTAGACAATATTGTGATGCTAACTGCTATTTTCTCCACAGAGTATATTACTTAGTCTATGATTTTTCTATCCCTGTTTTGGGTTATCACAGGTTGGATCAGTGTTAGGGAGTGATAAGTAAGTGTACGCCCATTTTAATAAACATTTGGTAATTTTAATATTATTAATATATTTTTTAAACATAGATTTGGGGATTTATTGCAAATATTGGTTATTTAAATTTCATAGTGACGGATAGTAATCGAGGATGATAATCGATATGTAGTTCAATTGTGGGTTATCGCTGGGTCTATAAACTCTGGCACATGCACACTGTTGTTCTATAGGACTTTCAAAATATTTCATGCTAGTTTACGTGCAGTTTTTCCAACATTTCTTACGATTTTTAAATATTTACACAAAATTTGTGCATCGGGTTCTAGAGATGCAGAAATGCTTCATGTAACATCTGATAGGTGGCTCTCAAATCGGAGTTACCAACATTTGAAAATAATGTCAAACCATATTTAGTGTTAGTGCACGTAAAATTAGTTTATTAAATAATACGCATGTAAATTGTTTTGTTAGGTTAGGAAATGGGAAGTTGGTTTACGTCCATTTTTTTTAGCATTTGGGAATAAATAATATGCATGTAAGTTAAGTAGGTAGGAAATAACACTATGAGGTTTATTTTAATATTGTTTAGTTGTTTCTTCACTCACCTCATACTTCTTAACTCCCAAGCAGACTCAAGTTTCTTCACTTGATTGGTGACATTCTCAATGCTGTATTACGTTCACAACTGATGTTCAACGGCCTCCTATCCTGCAGACTCTGGACATCAGTTGTGAATGTATTACAGCATTGAGAATGTCACAAATGAAGTAAAGAAACTCGAGTCTGCTTGGGAGTTAAGAAGTATGAGGTGGGTGAAGAAATAATTAAACAATATATGCATGTAAATTGTTTCCTAACAACAATAATCCCCATTAAATTTATAGATAAAAAATCATCTGTCCTCAGATTGTAGCAAAATATATAATTACTTAAAACCACCGAGACTTGATTTATTTAAATTTATACAATATCTCTAAAACAAATTTGATTTCAGTTCGAATCAATAACACACAAACAGAATGGACCGAAATTAATAGGGGCATAAGACATGGATGTGGCCTCTCGCCTTTGCTCTTTATCATATACATGGATAGAATACTCCAAGATTGGCGACAGATGAGACACGGTTCTATCCAAATTAATAGAAACCATAAAATAGACTCCTTGCTTTTTGCAGATGATTTGGTATTAATAGCTCCAACAGAAACAGATTTACAGTATTCTATACACAATTTTAATATAATTGCAAAAAGGTACAATATGGAAATCAATACAAGGAAACTAAAGTAATGGGCTTTTGTGGGAAATACCCTACTCACTGGCACTATCGAACCCATAGATCCATGGCCGCATGGACATAAGCTCTCCATACATCCGTATCCTGAGCTAATGCTTTCCAATCATTCCCTGTATAATCTACTTCCCTCAAATCATAGTTAATGTTGTTCTCCCGCCTCATTCTTGGTCTACCAACTGGGTGTTTTCCCTCTGGCTTTCCTACAAGAAGCCTCCATGCACGTCTTTCATTCCCCATACGCGCAACATGTCCTGCACATCACAGTCTATGAGACTTAACTGTTCTTATTATATCTGGCTTCCTATAAAGACCATGTAGTTCATTGTTATGTAGTCTTCTCCATTCACCTGTCTGTTCATCTCTCTTTGGTCCAAACATTTTTTTAAGAACTTTATTCTCAAAAACTCGTAAACTCATTTAGTTAAAGTAAGAGTACATGTTTCACATCCATATAATATAACTGGTAGAATAATAGTTTTATATATTTTCAGTTTAACATTTTTTGAAAGGAGTTGGGACATCAAAAGTCTCTGCAATGCATAATAGCATGCATTTCCAGAATTGAGCCTATGTTTAATTTCTTTGTGCATCTCATTCCTATTTGTGATTATTGTTCCTAGGTATTTGAATTCAGCCACTTCCTCAAAATTTCCCTCATTTGTCATTAGCTGTCCATTTCCATTATAGTAAAGTAAAGTGATCCCACAACAGGCCCGGAGGCCCTTCGGGTAGTAGGAGGTTAAGGCTCCCACTTTTTCTAGACAATCGGCAATTTATGTCAGCCGGGTTGTCAGCCCTGCGTGACGGCTGCCTTTACCCCCAGAACAAGCATCTGGTACTCATTTCCATTAGAGGCTGAGTCGACCCCAGGGCCATAGTGCCGCCAGAGGGTTTGGGTCAGTTTAAAAATCCTGACCCCAACGGGACTTGAACCCTCAACCCTCCGGCTTGTAGCTCAGTGCCTTAACCACTACGCTACGGCGTGCCCCCCATTTCCATTATATAAAATGCATTTCTATGTGTGACCATATATTTTGTTTTATTGATATTTACTTCCAGTCCTAATTCCTTAGTGTTACTCAATAGTGTGTGCGTGTTGTCCTTTAGTATCTCCTCGCTATCGGCCAATAGTACATCATCGGCATAAACTAACAGCTTATTAATACCATTGAGTTGTAGGCCTTCCTCATCCTCTACAGATTTGACAGAAAAATTGTTTCGGATGATGAAATTTTAGAACGAATTTAATTATTTGGGTTATAATTTAACATTTCAAGATGAAGCTGATATATCAAAGAAAATCACAAATTTTACAAAAACAACGGGGATAATTAACAGTATAATGAAACCATCTTTAGTACAGAAGAACACAAGATTACAGCTTTATAAGGTTCTTGCAAGACCAGTATTAAGATATGGTAGTGAAGCATGGACAATACGAAGAGGAGATGAAAGCCGAATAACAGCAAATGAGATACAATTTATGCGCCGTACAGCAGGCTACACAAAGTGGGACCATAAAAGAAATGAGGAAATTATGGAAGAGTTGGATGTAGAACCCATTCTTCACCATATACAAAACTACCAGAACAACTGGAAAGCCCATCTTCAACAAATGCAGTCTCCTAGAATTCCAAAAGCCATGCTTCGTTACTACCTCAAAAGGCAAAAGGTCGCTGGGACGTTAAAAAAAGCGCTGGATGGAAAATTCCTCTTTGAGAGCGTAACAGGCCACACGGCCTAATACTTGCATGGATGATGATTAAAACCATGTTAGCAGAATATATATGAAAACTTAAGGGGGATACAAGGGTATAAGTACTCTTAGCCAACAGAGGGACAGGGAGTTAGAGCAATTAGCCCTAATTCCGATCGACTTTATTCTCATTGAAAAGAACCTGGGTCTATGAATAGGCCCTGTAGTGAGGTAGCGAAAAAAAAGAAATCCACTCCTCGGATTCGGGATCGATTACGGACGATTCAGATTGTAATTACATAACTGTAGCCAGAACAACCGACCACCAAACATATATCTAAAATTCTAGTATTTATAACAGGATAATAAAAAAATAGCAATTATTCTAACCTAAGTTTATAACCAAACATGTGTAATCAAATGTTTCTTTTGCGACACAACTTACAACTTCATACTTCCTCAGGACTGCAGACAAAAAACCATTATTCTGCTATTTTAATATTTCACATTTGTTATTTTATAGTTTAAATATTCATTATGTTTTTAAAGTAACATTTATGTAGTGTTCTATACCGTTCTATACCTAGCACCATTAAAAATGTATCGAATGTAGGGATGAAAACAATACATCGATGTTTTAAAGCATCGAGTATCGTTCATAAATATCGATCGATGTTAAAACCCCATAAAATTAACATTCTTTCTCTATGATTAACACAGGGATTATGATAATAATCATAATCCCTGTGACTAACATTGACGATACATCACTCTTCATGAACGAATGCCTAGTGCCATATATTGTTTTATTTCCGCTGCTCGTTCGCTTTCTCAGCCACACGCGTGCATTCTTATATTTAAATAATAATATAAAGGAGCACGCAGAAGAGCACTAGTTTCGAAAGTTAACGTTCTTTTCCACTGATCACTTGTATTCACTCTTTGCTGTATTCATTAATTGATTTTGTTCTGTTTTTACACTCTGTGATATGATAAAGTTTACACTTATCACCGCACAGTGCACATCTGCAGTCTTCAGTTGGCTGGTGGAATTTTTTTTTTTCGCAGACCTTGTGATGAAAGCCATGTATCGCTAGTCTGGTTACAACGTGTCTCAGTGTCTGACATTCTCTTGTCCAGTTTCTGTCTGTCATGGCACTGGAGGTGTAAAATTTCTCATTTATTTCCTTCCGTTTCTGTTCCCTCACTTTTACTGCTTTTGATATGGTTCTGTAGATGGTAGGAGGTATGCTATCCTGATGTCTTCTATAAAATATGTTTCTCGCATAAGTTCATAAATTAATCTGGATGGTGCTGTTTTTCCAGTTCCAGTGATTCTCTTCATGAAGCTTGCTTTCACTTTTTCTATTTTGTTGAGGTCACTGATTGTTAATTTCTGCCATATGATCTCGATTCCGTATGTAACTATGGGGGCTATCGTTGTGTGGAAAAGTGTCATTGCAGTGTCTGTTGTTAGTTTTGTAAGGTTCTTGATATTGTAGATCGCTTTTATTGCTGCTGCTGTTCTGTCTTGGACGTGTATGCTGAAGGATGTCGCTGTGGTCTGCATGGTGATACGTAGATATTTGTACCTGTTGACTGTCTTCCTGCCAGTGTGATGGTATCTTCTGCTGCTCTCCTTCCCCCTTTTCTGAACGTCATATGAAATGTCTTGTCCTCATTTACTGCAAGTTGATTTTGGTGTGCCCATTCTTCTAATTTAATCACTGTTTCCTGCAGTTCTACTTTATTTTGTGATCCAATCACCATGTCATCTGCATACATTATTATAGTTGTTTGATCACCATTTATTATATTTTGGCAGTCTGCTGTGAGGATGTTGAATAGTGTAGGGCTGATGGGGTCCCCTCGTAATACCCCATTTGTTTGCTTGATGATTCCTCCGGTTTCGACGTCATTTTTTATTCTTATGTAGTTATATTTCATGATGTTCTCTATTGTTTTTATCAGTGGGTGTGTTTTTCCAATCATCATCTTCAGTTTCTCTATTAGAGTTTTTCTGTTCACAAGGTCTTATATTTAGCATGTGGCCACAGATTAGGAAGAGATCCCTGATCTCGCTCTCACCCTCATCGCCTAACACTCATCAACGTGAACAGCCATTTTTTGTTGTTTGACAGTTGCATAGATCCTTCGTTAAAGAAACCGAGCTGCTCACTAACATGGATATGTAAAGCGTGCAAACAAGATATCTTGACATACAAAAGTGGATGAGAAGAACTCGCGGCCATCCGCATGGAATTACAAGAAATTAAAAACACAATACGAGACACTATTTCATTAGAAATACAAAAAGTGTGGAAGATAGAAATGGAAGACAGGACTCAAACATCGATACCGAAGGGAACAACTGTAGAAGAATGTGCACAGATACGACCACCCGTCATACAAAGCACAAATTAAGAAGAGAATAATTCAGAACAAAAGACAAAAAGAAACACTATCGAAATACATAAAGGAATATAGTTCAATGAGAAATCCGATGAAATGAATCCAGTGACTATAAATATTTCGAAAGATGACAAAATCAAGAGCAGATACAGAAATAATTGATGAGAGGGATAGACGCTCGGTACTTTTACTACAGGAGGATGATGAAGGGGGATGGCAACAACAAAGAAATCGCAGAAGACTCAAATCGATGACAGGAAGAGATATGGCACATCAACAAAAGAAAGAGACAATAAGAGGAACAAGTGAAGGAGATAGCAAACTGAAAGCAGCGGAAAGCTCAGCGTGGATATATGTTGGCTGTTTAGACCCAGAAACAACAAAGGAGGACATACAGGAGTACTTACTAGAATTTGGCATCACAGGGAGGACCCGTTACACGATGGTTAGTAACACTGAAACAAGCAGACATTCAAAAAAGAAATACCACTAAGGGAAATGGACAAAGTATACTTTCTGGCCGACAAATGTAATATGTCGGCCCTTTCGTAATCCATGGAGTTACCGTGGACGCAGGGATTAGAACTACCAAGGTACTGAGCTGGAATGTGGAGGGACTAAAAGGAGTGCTCAACAGTACACCGAGGGAGATTTTTCAGGATTATGATATATATGTGTTCTAACACAAACATTTGTGACGTCTGATACATTTGTGACGTCTGAAGTGAATGGCTTTTATAACATACATACATTAGCTAGAAAGTATACCAGAGGAAGGCCGTCGGCCGGAGTATTGTGTCTCATAAAACCGGAAATATGTCCTTTTGAAGTGATACTGAAAAGGCAATACCTTCTTGTAATAAAAACTGCAATTGGGACAATTGCGGCTATGTATTGTAGGCCAGATTGCACACCGGCAGATGTATTAGACTGCGCAGAACAGGCAATAGACTGTATACCGAGAATGAGTAAAGTAATTCTAGTCGGAGACTTGAATTGTCCTATAGACAAAATAAGCAGAAAGACAACATTAGTCATAGATTACTAAATGGGGAGGGAATGACACTTGTAAATAATCGAAATGAAAGAACATACATCTGTCATAATGGTGGAAGTGCAATAGATCTAGTCTTTGTCCGTGGTTTCGAAGTACTGTATAAGAACAGAAGTTGATTCTAGAAACGGATTATTCTCTGATGAGAAAACATATACCGCTACTGACGATTATATATATTGATAGAATACCACATAGGGAGAATAAAACAGGACGAACCCACCGAGGTAGAATATTAGATTCACGAGTATTAGAAGAAAACAAAAGAACTCTAAACACTATCCTCAATGAAATAGAATGCGGAGAAATAGAAGGAGCAGTTTCACATATAGAAACCTATATAATAGAGGCAGCTAATACGAGAAACAAGGATCGCAAAGCACAGAGATGGTTTGACAAAGAATGCTACTTAGAAAGACAAAATACACTGCGCGTATTACACAAGGCCTGACAAACAATGAATGACATAGACCTCGAGGAGTATCAAATATCAATGAGGAAATATAAATCGATATTAAAACAAAAAAGGCGGAATATATAGAAGAACAACTCAGAGAGATTAGAAGATATAAAGAAAGACCCATACCGTGCATTACGTCCAACAAAACCACGATTCCCAGCAATTATACCGATGGAAGCATGGGAGTTACATATACGCAACACCATCGCTCAGAAAGACACACGACCAATCGATAAAATAACAGGCCTGATAGAACCTTGTGAACAATTCACAGAAGCGAAGGTACACCAAACAATCAGGGCATCAAAGGATCAGAGAGAACATGGAATTGATGGAATCTACAACGAACACCTGAAATCTTGAGCGCCCTATCTGAGTAAGATATCGACAGCATTACTGAATAAATGTCTAGAATTGGGCATTGTTCCAGATAGATGGAGAAGATCACAGCTTAAGCTCCTTTATAAAGGAAAAGGGGACGTGAGTCTCTCTGACTCATACAGAGGTGTGGCTCTAGAATCAGTGGCCTTCAAACTACTGACAAGACTCGGAGAATAGGAACGCTAATAGACCCGCTCCTACCGTAGGGACAATTTTGATTCCGACCAGGAAGATCAACGATAATGGCAGCCGAAAACCTACTGGAAGACATACATACAGCAATCGATGAAGGGAAGGGCAAGATATATGTCGTATTTGTAGATTACAGCAAGGCTTTTGACACTGTCAACAGAAAGAAATTAATGCAGAAACTTGAAGCTATGATAGGTTTTAACTGGATGACACGAATAATGGAGAATATACTGGTAGAAAACTACGTGCAAATAAGTGATAACCTAAGCACATCAAATTGGATCAGGCAGACGAACGGCGTATTACAAGGGGACCCAGTTAGCCCGTTACTCTTCAATGTACTCAACACACGATGTGACTGACAACATTAACAGAGAGAGAGAGAGAGAGAGAGAGACGCCTGAAGTCAGCATATATATATATGTCCACCGCTGTGGTCTCGAGGTAGCGTGCTGCCTTGTCACGCAGCGGGCCAGGGTTCGATCCCCGGTCGGGGCAGTTTTTCTGGGTGAGGTGTTTATCGGGGTTTTTCCTCACCTATAAGACAAATGTCAGGAAAACTTTAAGGCCCAAACGGTCCCCGAAGTCATATGGCCATCATCTTTATCATTATCATCATCATCATAATCATCCTTCATCGGTGTGGAAAGCAACGGGAAGCTACCACACCTAACAATTCCCTAGTAAAGCTGCAAGCATAGCATGAAAATGCTACGATTGCATCGAAGAACTTGCCTTGGGGCAGAATTACTATGGATGGATATGTATATATATGCAGATGATATGGCACTAGCTTCCGGTAACAAGCAACAATTACAAAGAGCCGTAGACATATTGTCGGACTGGGCGGAAGAAAATGATATATATATATGTGTGTGTGTGTCTGTGTGTGTGAATGAAAGGAAGACAGAATTAGTGGTATTCGGAAAAGGTGGAAAACTAGCAGGGTGTGACACACAACGTACAGAGGTCAAAGACTACATACCAGTAACTCATTTAAATACCTGGGAATAAGTATACAGATGACTGGGACATAATTCTCTATACATCTGAAGGAAAGAATGGTAGCGGCAATGCGTGGTATAAATGATATCAAATATTTGCAAAGGATATCGATAGAAAATGCAATGAAGCTCTTCAATGTCAAAGTACTCCCGACTGTCACATACGGCTTGGAACTAATTTGAGAACATCTAACAAGGAAACAATTAGCAGAATTAGAGAATCTCAAGGCGAGCGTTGGGACTGTCTAAGTACACGGCGTCCCGATTAGACTATATATTAGCTAGAGAAACCTTTCTATTGGAATACCTAAAACTTAAAATGTCACTGCCATACACGGAGTGCCTTCAAGCGGTTTTAAGGGAACAAGAGGAGAAGAGAAGAAATCCCAGCGGAGTTCTATAACACGGATGCAATGACATCTACTGACAGCGTGCGGGCTATGACTTGAGACACATTGTAACAAGATTTTCTGAGCATGGGTTCCAACACGGAATATGTAGAAGAAAGGGATACCACCAACCTGGACCTGATTGTGTATGCGAGAGATGTGGGGAACCATGTGGTACTTACCACACTATGAACTGCTCGCAGAGAGGCGAATCACTTACTCAGTTCTATTCAGTAATATAATATTGTATGTACCGATACTAGTAAAATTCATGGTGATTTTCCGTTGAGGTATTAGTTCACAGTAATATAAACATTATATTACTATTGTATGTACATTAGTGTGCATTTATTACTATTATTATAGATCCTTTTATCTAGTTCATAGAGAACATAACTGCATACTTCGCCATCTAATGAATGACATAATAAATAAATCGCTCGATCTCGAAAGCTCATCCGGTACAGTACTTATACAGAACACCACAGAGTAGTATGTTTAATACTCTGTGTAGAACACTCCATAAAAATATTAGGGGAAATTCGTGGAGTAGGATTGGTGTACTACAAGGTTTTCAACATTTTAAAATAAAAGAGAGTATTATAAATAAAAAGTAATCTACTACCCTCATATCATGGTTAATGTTATTCTCCCACCTCATTCTTTGTCACCCATTAGGCATTTCCCCCCTAGTTTTCTTACATTAAGTTTCCATGCCCCTCTTTCAACCCCAATTCGTCCCACATCTCCTACCCATCAGAGCCTATGAGACTTAATTGTTCTTATTACATCTGATTTCATATATGTTATTAAGTCTTCATTTCTGTGTCCATCCTTCTTTGGTCCAAAAACATTTCCTAAAAACTTCATACTCAAATACTCACAATCTTTTCTTCTCCCTTAAAGTAAGAGTCCATATTTCACACCCACATACCTGGGAGGATAACAGTTTCATATATTTTAAGTTTAACGCTTTTTGAGAGAAGTTGATGAGAAGAGTCCCTTTAATGCATAGTAGCATGCATTTCCAGAATTGAGTCTATGTTTAATTTCTTTGTGCATCTCATTCCTATTTGTAATTATTGTTCCTAGGTATTTGAATTCACCCACTTCTTCAAAATTTCCCTCACTTGTCATTAACCATCCATTTGCATAATACGAGTACAATGTACTTCTATATGATCATATACTTAGTTTTGTTGATGTTTACGCCAGTGCCAATTTCATAACCATACCCTTATTCACAAACATAATTTAAATCTATACCCATTAGTGATAATAGCCTCATTTAAAGTCAAACCTATTGTATTTGTAACTGGGGACAAATTTTTCAAAGAAATTTTCATGAACAAGAAAATCTCTCTCTCATCCTGCAGAGTAACAAACACACAAAGAAAACTGTTCAATTCCCAACTGTTCGTTGGCATTTCACATTGTTTACATTAACTACTACTTTAAGAATTAAATTTCCACAAATATCAGTTAATTAATTTTGAATTTGGGGTTAATATATTAAGCACAGTGAAAATAATTATAAATAACTTCATCCCACTAGAAATCTTAAGCCTTAATAAAGCATGAAAGTTTTCTTCATTTTCCCCTGTATCAATAATAATTAGAGAGTCCCTTTGTACTCTTAGGATAATATTTTGGCACCCACAAAGTACAGCTGTTTCAATAATTGAAGTAAGTTTTTGTCCTAATTAATAAATAGATTTTAACGACTCACCTCATAATTGTAGATTTCTTGAAGACTATAGTTTCAATACACTACGAATCATTATCAATTCCATCTAACTTGGATGGAATTGAAAACGATACATAGTCTATCAAAATTATAGTCTTAAAAATGTACAATTACGAGGTGAATAATAAAAATCAAACTATTTATTAATTAAAATAAATCTCATAGTGCCACTACCTTTAAATATTAAGAAGTTTTTGCCTGTTCCCTAAAACTTGATTCTCGTGTGTGGTGTCAAGACTTCCCACAATACTTTGAGTTTTACTACTACTCATGGGTTAAAAATCATCTGCTGCTGTAGTAAAGCATTTATGATACTGAATTTGTTCATGAGAACACAAATATTCAAGAGGGTCATTCCAGTTTGTGAAGGATTTTGACACTAAATTTCCTAGCTTTTGATTTCCCCGTTCTCCCTCACTGGCAGAATACAAGATACATATGTGACAAAAAAATCTTCACTGTAAGATTACTATATACACTGATTAAACCGACATCTCTGGAAACAAATTCCTTTCAGTTTTGAAAACACATAGTTTTCATCTGAAGTCCAGGGTTCTATTAATAATTTCACCAAAACCCCATGTTCATTTCTTATGCACTCATATATACAAGCTTTAGATTCACTTTTGACTACCAATTGTGACAGAAGTAGATGAAACTGGATTAATAGCATTTCAGGACTCTCAAATAATGCAAGAGACACTTTCAATGCTTTTATTATTGATTTCATACGTCTCAATGATGGATAAATTATATTTGAAGAGAAAAATATACACTCAGACTGCATAAAATTGGAGTTCTCAGGTAGCTGAGTTGGTAGAGCATTTGCATAGAAAGCAAAAGGTCCTGGTTCAAACCCCCGTCTGCGCATATATTTTTCTTTTCAAATATAAGAGACATTTTATTTAGATTTCTATATTTCCATTTTTCTATTAATTTGACCTTTTTTTAATACATATACTAGGGTTATAACTTTTTGGACTTTTGTGAAATAAAACATTTCCTTTGCAATGGATGGATGAACTTTTACTTAAAACCATTGAAAAAGGCCTTCATTTCACTCAGCTTCAAGAAAAGTTCACCCCCAAACATACAGCATTTATATATCAATATTTAATATTGATTGGGGGATGACCTTTTCTTGAAGCTGAGTGAAATCAAGGCCTTTTTCTATGGTTTTAAGTAAAAGTTCACCCATTCATTACACAGGAAATATTTTATTTCAACAAACAGTCAAAAAAGTTTATAACCCTCAAAACCATTGAAAAAGGCCTTCATTTCACTCAGCTTCAAGAAAAGGTCACCCCCAAATCAATACCTAGAGGGTTATAACTTTTTAGACTGTTTGTTGAAATAAAATATTTCCTGTGCAATGAATGGGTGGACTTTTACTTAAAACTATTGAAAAAGGCCTTCATTTCACTCAACTTCAAGAAAAGGTCACCCCCAAATCAATACCTAGAGGGTTATAACTTTTTAGACTGTTTGTTGAAATAAAATATTTCCTGTGCAATGAATGGGTGGACTTTTACTTAAAACTATTGAAAAAGGCCTTCATTTCACTCAACTTCAAGAAAAGGTCACCCCCAAATCAATACCTAGAGGGTTATAACTTTTTAGACTGTTTGTTGAAAAGGAACTATTTTATTTCACAAAAGTCCAAAAAGTTATAACCCTAATATATATACAAATCTTTTTTGACTCATTTTGAGTTCACTGAGGAATTGAACTGATTGATACAAAATAAATTATAGCCAACTGAACTCTAATAAGAATAAACAGTATTATACAGTGGATGTATCAGTATCTATTCTACTCAGTGGAGCTGTACAAACCATATTCTTGTTATAGGTTCTGTTCCACGAGGCAACTTGGAACAAATTCCTTTGAGCTGGAATTTCATCTTGCCATGGCTAATTATTGTAACAATACAAATGTTACATTCATAAGTTAATCATGGGGAATAACATTATGAGGTTCTTCATTTAATGATAATGCAGAACTTTAATATCATAATGAATATAAAAGTTAAAGTTAATAATATTGTATTTTAAAATTCTTTCAATATTTAAATATAACTTAAATAAATAAAAACATCTAAATAATTCATTGTTGGTTATTTTTGAATAAAAATGTATCAGTAACAATTAAAGAAATTGTACTACATAATAGTTTTTGTAAAGAATGCTTTTAAAGATTGTTTCAAGTCATTGTTGTCAAAATTATAAAAGCTTTCTGTTATAACTGTAATAAGAACACTTCATATTCTTAAATGAAAATAAACTAAACTCTGATTGGATGTTAAAACAATTAATTTTCTTATTTCCGATTGAGGGTCTTTCCACTTTTCAGCGGTTGCCCTTTTACCAGCCGGCTGCTGGCCCTTCACATCCACATGTGTCAATCACAGAGGTAGATGATCAACAGCCAGTGTAGGGGTGACATGTGGTTAGCATGTCAAGTCCCCCAGCCGTTATCGCTGGTTCCTCAACCTGGAGCCGCTACTTATTGTAGCTACCCAATTGCCTCACGATGCTGGGTGGGCACCGGTCCCATACTGGCCGAAATACCATGAGAAAATTCCTTCCCCCATGGAGACTCGAACCAGCGCAAGTCCCGTAGCTCTGCACCAAGGCTTCCTACCTTAACCGCTTGGCTACGGCGCGGGACAATTTTCTTATTTAACAAATCAATTTAAACCTTACATTTAAAGGACTATTAACCGAAAGAATTTAAATGTAACATCATGTGATGTAATAATGTTCTTTAAAATTATAAAGGAATTATACTAGTTGTTACACTGGAAGATAAGCCCAGCCGTAACGTAGCGTAAAAAGGATCTCTAAGGTTTAAGTGGTCTTTGGTCCGAGCGGTTGGCCTTGGTTTTTTGGTGGGACATTTTACATATAAACTCGATAAAACAAATATTAACATTATTTATTAAATAAAACAACCATAACGAGATATTTAAAAAATCATCATAAACAAAAATATAACAGTTATAGTAAAAATTCACCATGTTGATTTGAGCCGAACAATTATCTTTGTTAATATGGTTGGTATCTAATGTCGAGCACTTGATAATGAAATCATTCGCTCTCTTGCACTCCAATATTTAGCACAAAGGCTGGTCTCTTCCACATAAGCTGGACAACGGAGGAGATGGCTTCTTTCCATATCTTCATTTAAATTGCAAAAAGGGCATTTAGGTGAATCTGTTATGCCAATTCTGTGTAGGTGTTTATTCAAGCAGTCATGTCCCGTTAGCAGTCTGAATGTTGCTACTGCATATTTTCTTTGTAATGTAGTAATGTCATAAGCTTGTAGATTTTCCCATTCCTTTCCAGATGTTTTGGTGGTGTATTCTTCTCTAAGTTTATTGATGTATTTATTTGAGATAATTCTTTTGATAGAGTGAAATGAAACTGGAGTAGAAGTTGGGTTTGAAATAATTTTGCTACCCTTCTTGGCCAGAAAATCGGCTATTTCATTGCCTGTCACTCCACAATGGGCCAGAATCCATTGAAGTACAACTTTTTTATGTAGACGAGATAACTGTTTTATCATTTTGTGACATTCGATAATTTTGATGCTTTTGGGTGTTGTGTCTCGTGTTATAGCAAGAATGGCTGCTTTGGAGTCACATAGAATTACAACTTTTGTAAATTTTTGGATGTGATATAAAATATTTTGTAAACTTAAGAAAATTGCTAGAATTTCGCCATCAAAGTTTGTTGAATTTGTGTTTAGTTTACGATAAAAGGAAAAAAGTGGACATACTGCACCAGCACCAGTGCCACCGTCATTTGGTAGGCTGGAGCCATCTGTAAAAATATGTATCAATTCAGGAGCTGGGTATCTTAGATTTATTATTTCCAGTGACATTTGTTTTAAAATATATGGAGGAGTTTCAGATTTCTTTATGTCTTCTGTTAAATGAAGGTTATATTCAATTTCCAAAAATTCTAGAGGGTTGTTTCTCATCTGCATATTTTCTTTTGAATGTGGAAGTTGCAATTTCTGTTTGATTTCTTGTACTATGCTTAAGAAGCTTTGCTGAGATTTTAAACATACTTGTGGTTTTCTTTGGGTCCAGTTATTATGGGGTAGCCTTAAAAATTTTTCATACTGTGTGATTGCTGTTTTTTCAATTTCAAGTGCTATGTCTGGGTTATTTGTTAAGATTTGCTGGCAGTGATTGGTGTTGTTTTAACGGCTCCTGTTATCAGGCGGAGGATTTGGTTCTGCAATTTATTAAGTTTTTCCACTTTAGTAGTTACTAGGATTTCTTTACAATAATGAAGTACAGGTTTTATGTACATTTGGTAGAAGGTATTTAGGGTTTGTGTGTTGCAACCCCACTTTTTCCCTGCAAATCATTTTAATAATGGTAACCTTGTTTCTATCTTTGTACATATATTCTCTATGTGTTTCTTCCATGTTAATTTTGTGTCCAGAGTTATTCCTAAATATTTTGCTTCATGTGTTTGAGTTAATAATTCACCCTCCAATTTCAGAGTGATGGGTAGTGGTTTCTTTCTTAATGTAAATAGTTGATAATTTGTTTTCTGTATATTATCTTCATTAAGTTCTGGGATGTCCAATTCTCTAACTGTATTAGTGATTGTTGGGCTATGGTTATTAATTGTTGACTTTGGTTTTTCGGTTTGGAGACCCATATTACAACATCATTAGTAAAAAGTAGGGTTTTTGTTTGGAGCTTTTCTATATGCTTAGGTAGATCATTGATGTAGACATTGAAGAGAATGGTACTGAGTACAGAACCCTGTGGTAAACCTCGATGTGTTTGTTGGTATTTAGAGAGGTGATTATTATACTTTGTAGCGATGAACCGTTGGATGAGAAAATTGCTGATCCAGAGTAGCATATTCCCTTGAATGCCTAAAGTCTGCATTTTTTCTAATAATTTATATCTCCAAATAGAGTCATATGCTCCTTGGAAATCAACAAACATTGCCAGAGTGTCTTCTTTTCTGTTGAAACTGTCTTTAATAGCTTGACTTAGGTGTACAATTTGTTGATTTGTTGAATGTAATTCTCTAAATCCAGCTTGATTGGGTGAAAGTAAATTATTGGTTTCTAAATACCAATTTAATCGATTTGAAATCATTTTTTCCATAGTTTTAACAATTACACTAGTTAGTGCTATTGGGCGATAATTTGAAAAAGTATTTGCTGATTTTTTTGTTTTCAAAATAGGTATTATAATAGTTTTTTCCAATCATCAGGAACTTTTGTGTTCCAAGAAATATTATAAAGGGAGAGTAATTGAGTTTTGGCTTTGATGCCAAGGTGTTGAGAAATTCTGCATGTATATTATCTGCTCCTGGAGATTTGTTTGATTTTAAACTATTGATGGCTATATTTAACTCTTTAATGTTGAAATTCTTATTAAAAATATTATCTTTTGTACTGCTTGTTGATTTTATGTAATTTTTTAGGTTCTTTTTTATTGTTTTTTGTTCCTTTTTGTTCTCTGAGGGCAAAGTATAGGTGTTAGCATAGTGTTTGTTGAATTTGTTGGCTATTTCACTTTCATTTGTAATTTGTTTGTTGGCTGGCACCAGATAAGCCCACTCACTACCCTAATAACATACATTTTCGACCAGATATTCTTGATATCGCTTTAATGAAAAATATTAACATTCCCTGTGATATCACGGTAAAAAATAACCTCCAATCAGACCACCTCCCAGTGCGCCTCACACTAAGAGGTAGACCATGCAGAGTTCAAACAAGACAAATCCCGAATTACAAATTAGCAAACTGGACCCAATTAAAAGTAGATATTGAAAATTCATTACAAGATCGACCATTAAACACGCCTAATGATATTGACACGGGAGTAGACAGCCTAACAAATAGCATAAATACGGCTATTAACACTAATATTCCAAAAAAATCTATTAGAACCAACCAGCCGTATCTCCCAGATTATATCCTATGCCTAATTAGGCAAAGGAACGATGCAAGAAGAAAATGGCAAAGACATCACAATAACTTGCAATACAGGCAAGAAATGAATGATCTGCAACAAAGAATCAAGGTTGCTATACAAACATTCGTGTCAGACACCTGGGAAAATGTAATCGGCAGTCTAGATACTAAGGACATGCCGAGAACATGGAACATGGTTAAAAAAGTAACACACAAAGCGGATACATATCCCTCTCTCATTTTGCCTAACGGGAGAGCCGTCACAGATCAGGAAAAAGCAGAAGCATTTGTAAATCATCTGGAGTGAACCTTTGTACCACATGACCCTCCGAATAACCTGCAATTTACAAGGGAAACGGAAACAATGGTCCAAGAATTTCTAAATAGAATACCCAATAAACAAATCAGAAAAACAAACGTCTCAGAAGTCAAATGGCTAATAAATCACCTTCCCGATAGAAAAGCACCTGGCCCTGATGGCATACAAAACATAGTGCTGAAACAATTACCCAACATCGGATATGCATTTTTAGCAAAAATAATAAATGCTATGTTCAAAATGAAGTATTTCCCAAAAACATGGAAAACTGGACGTATAATATTATTCTCCAAACCTGGAAAAAATCCTAGAGAACCAGGAAATTATCGCCCGATAACATTATTAAACACAATGAGTAAGGTATCTGAAAAAATTATATGTAAGCGCCTTAATCACAATCTAAAACAATTAAATGTAATTCGGAATGAACAGAACGGATTCCGTCCAAAACATAGCACAGTAACCCAGCTAATGAGACTTGTTGAACATATCACTAGAGGGTTCAACGAAAATCGTGTCACGATTGGATTATACTTAGATATAAAACAAGCCTTCGACAGAGTGTGGCATCACGGCCTACTACGGAAAATGGTCGAAACAGGATTAGATGACGGGATAATTCATTTAATAGCTAAATATATAAACAATAGGCAATTCGAAGTTGCTTTCCATAACTCAAAATCCGCCCTGCGGCCTGTCTATAGTGGAGTGCCACAAGGCAGTATTCTAGGACCTACACTTTTCAATATATACTTAAATGATATTCCACATGACAATAGACGTAACAACACTCATCTATATATGTATGCAGATGACACTCTAATCACTAGTCAATCCTCCCGAACAATACACGCGTCTAGACAGATTCAAAATAATCTTAATATTCTCGAACCATGGTTGGAAAAATGGAGAATAAAAATAAACGTAGATAAATGCCAAGCAGTTCTTTATACAAAAAGGTATTCTCAATATCGATACATGCCCCCACAATTAAGTCTTTATGGACACAACATCGAGTGGAAAAACGAAGCCATTTATTTAGGTGTAACACTCGACAAAAAACTACTGTTTAAACAACATATCCAAAATACCTTAGGCAAAGCGTATGGGACATTGAAGCTGCTATACCCTATTTTAAATAACCATAACAAAATTCGAATAAACACAGGGCTAACAATCTACAAGGCACTATTAAGGCCAGTACTCACGTACGCAAGCCCCATATGGGGACACGCCGCTAGAACTCACATAAAGAAACTGCAAGTTTTTCAAAACAAATTATTATATATGATTACAAAACTACCGCGTGTAACACCGGTTGACATATTACACGATCAAACGGGTGTAGAAACAATCGAAGAGTATATTAAACGCATGGCTCTTAAATTTTATAATACATGTGAAGGCCATGATAATCCACTCGTGGCATCGATGGGAACCTATGAAACAGCCAACAACAAACACAAGCGTCCAAAATGGATCCTGGACAACACTTGACCGGTGAAAGCTGATAGGGCACACACACAGACACACAGAAACACATTACAAAATTATTCAATTACAATTACAACATTAGCATATAATGTACATTAATAAAATATATTAACACAACAAATTAAAAACTAATAACAAATCTTACTGCTACAGGTTCATCCCACCAGTTCCAGAGAAACTGACATCACCTGACAACTACAGATAGAACAGCAACAACTGAAGAATACAAAAAAAAATTCAAAAATGCACGTTACCATAATTGTATGATTAATTGTAATAATCTGAAATGTACGCACATTATATTTAAATAAAGAGAAGCCTGGATGCCCTCCCAATATAGAGTCATCCGAAAGCCAAACTTGGCAAGATCCCGCGTGATCGACTATTCCGATTGAGGTTTTAAGCGGTTTCCCTCAATCCAAAGAGCAAATGCTGGAATAGAACCCCAAAAGGTCCGCTTCCGACTTCACTCTACTAATTAACTTCAAAATTAAATTCAAAATTTAAACTGGGGATAATGTATTTTACAGGAACCCGGGGTTCTACCTATTAAGGAGGACCAAACTGGATCGCTCACCGCCAACACATAAGTGATGGCCGCAGAGCTTTCCATCTATCTATCTAATCTAATGTTGTGGATAAATGGTGTTTTTTGTCGTTCTTTTTTATTTTGTATATTGTGTACAAATCTATATGCTTTCTGGCCATCTTTCCTATAATCCATTTTTTGGAGAAAGTTATTAAAATTTTATCTTTTATTGCTGTTAATTTCTTTTTTGAGTTGTGCGCACAGTTTTCTCCAATTTTGTACATCTTTTGGGTCTTTTGTTTTTTCTGCTTTATTTCTAGCGAGATATCGGTCTATTTTCATTCTTTCTAGTTTTGAATTCCAGAAGGGTTTGTAGTTTTTAATTATTCCTCGTGGTATATATTTTTTTGCTGTTTTTAATATTATTTTGCATATAGATTTGTTAATTTGATCTGATTGAAGTGATTCGTTTAAAGGATTTTCAAATTCAGTTTCCAGTTCGTCTGTGTACAGTTTCCAATTGGCTTTTTTGAAGTTCCACCTGGGTTTCAGATGCATTGGAAGTAAGTTGTTATTCCCCAGTTGAATAGTAGCAATGATGGCTCTATGTCCTGAGCCAGGATTTTCTACAATTTGTTTTTTGGTTTTGGAGTATAAATTAGAAGATACAAAGAGTAAGTCAGGATTGGTTCCTGAACCAGAGTAATGTATATATGTTGGAGGATCCTCTTTGTTGTGTATTATTTCTATGGGTGTTGAATTTAATAAGTCTTCTACAATTTTCCCTGCATTATTTGAATTGGTATAGCCCCATCGTCGTGAATGGGCATTAAAATCTCCCATTATAATTGTATTTGGGTTTATTGTAATATGTTCAAGATTAGGGGAGTTATTTGGTGGATTATAAATTGAATATATATTATACTGAGATTTATTTATCCATATGTTAATTTTAATTATTTCAATTTTGTCTACATTGTCCATTTCTTTAATAATTTGAATGGACGAAGTCATGTGTGTTCGAATTCCAACTAAAATACCACTACTTATTTGTCGTCCTTTAGGAAGTATGTGAACAGTAAAATGTGGTAATATTGTAACTGTTACTGTGTGAGATTTGCTTCTTGAATTGTGAATACATCAATTTGGTGGTCAGATAGCATTTTGGTAAGTTCAGTCTTTTTAGCTTGTGATAGTCCTCCAGTATTCCACTGAAGGATTTTGATCAAGTTTGGTTTGGTATATTTATTTCCTTGAAGAAAGGTCCCTGTCCGGAGATCCGAATGGGGGACTATTTTACCTCCGGATTTGTATTTCTTTTTCCAAGGCTTCATGTTTGTATTGGAGTACAATAAACTAGTTGTAACCGTTTAGTAGTAGGCACCATATGTGGTGGTTACGTCACCCATAGAGAGAAAGTAGGTATAGGAAGGAAGGAGAAATGAACCCCTAGGCCTCGAATACTCTAATACCATCAGGGTCGAAAGAAACAAGAGGTCAGTCAAGGGGGACTGGATAGAAAAGTTGAAAGAGGGAATTGGTATGGGAAGAAGAAGTAATACCAATTCGGTTAAAAAAGAAAAACTCACCAAGCTGACCAGTGCTTATTGGTGAGTAGCCCTTCCCTTTCGTTCGTCATGCATAAGCATGATTACTAACAGCTGCACCACGAGAAGGTGAGGGATTGGACACTAGGTTACTGTCCAGGTCGGTTCCTTTAAGCCTTCGATAGAAGGAATTAAAGGGTCTCCTCTCTGTTAAAAACAGTAGCCTTTCCGCAGCCTCTTTGTTAATATTCAGAGGTAGAAAAAAACCATTTAAAAGTTCAACATTAGGTTATTATTCATCTTGCTTGACCCTTAAGTCTTCTTAAAATCATGCATTAATAAAATTATTCTAAGTTATTTGATCCTTTGGTCAACAGTAATATTATAAGTTATTTTGCTTCTGAAAAATGACCATTTTAAAAAACTTGATCTTTGTAGAGTGATAATAAAATAAGCATCTTACTCATGTAGAGCTGCCTCCTCCCCTCTGGAGGACCTCTTGGTCCTCTTGGTCCTCCAGACCGTTCTGCCTTTCCTACCAAAAAACCCCGCCTTTTATATTATCATCTCTACCTTTCTCCATTCCCAAAAACTAATGGAAACCCTATTTCCTTACCCAATCTTTTGTAATATTCCTAGTTCTATCAGGGCCATATTGTATAAGATGTTTTCTTCTACTTATCTTAATGTGTTTGGGTTATATAAGTTTTCGTAAGAGTGTCCCATTAGATTGAAACTAACAAAGTTGTTTGTGATATTATATAAGATTCTGTAAGTGTGTCCTCATAGATTGAAAAATATATTGATGTGAAATCATTTCTAAGATTTTTATTATAATTTTTACCCGTTTTTTATTTATAAAACTCTTGTATGTATTTTGATTGGGACTTCAATCAGCATATTATTTATTCCCTATCTTCTGGTATAATAACCAAGTATCTTGTGTATATGCTTCATCTGTTTTTATAGAATTTTATTATTATGGCAGTTAGGCCCTAGTGTAGGCGCAACACTAGTCATTCTGCATACAACTTTCAACAAAGATAGAAGCAAGAAGAGATCTCCTGATAAAATGTAATATTTAATACAAGAATAATAATTGATTCAAGAAAACAAAATAATTTATTTTTAATTGACAGTGAAAAATAATACCACCTATATTTACTTTGTCTGCTGGGAACTTTAAGAAGTGAATAAATGTGAAATTATTTCTACAAGAAACATTTTTTAGTAATTTTGAAGTGTTTTCCTATCCAGTGTACCAACTACCGACCCTAAGAAGAGAATCCCACTCTACCGAAAATTAAACCCAACCTGAACCAGTAATTCTTTTTTGAGACATAAATCCTTCTTCAAAATGTTACTACAACATCGGGCATGAAGAGAATTACTTCTTCAACGAATGAGTCAACCCATATCTTACCTATACTTCATGTTTTTTTTAAACATGGGAACTGCAGTTTTCAAGAGGCATTCCTCTCATACTCATGCGATATTGGATGAAAACTGCAGTTGCTGTGTTAAAAAAAAAAATGTATGAGGTAAGATAAGAATTGACTCATTCACTAAACAAATTTTATAGTTGATAGAAAAGGAAAGAATTCACTGAATTGAAGGTAACACGGTAGACAAAAATTTGAAAAAAAAAAAAAATTTGGTTTCTTTTTTATCATAATTAAATAGTCTGTTCTTTTCTGAACGTTTTATGTGATTTTTTACTGAATGCCAATTATAAGTGCATTAATTATTATTTTTTTTTAAATTGACAGCTGTCAGCCAGTAATACCATTATACTTTAAACTGGTAGGCCAAAATTTGAAAAAAGAAAATCAATTTTAGTTTCTTTTTATAATCAAATAGTCTGTTCTTTTCTGAACATTTCTGTATATGATTTTTTATTTTTTACTGAACACCAATTATAAGTGCATTAATTAATTTAAAAAAGATTGAAATAATTAAATAAATAACATTTCAAAGAGTAATACAATGACAGTGACATGAGTAAGTGTATTAAACACAAAATTGAACTGGAAATAAGGCTAATTTTGTGAATATAATGTTTTAGATTAAATTGATGTCAAAATACAGAATACTGGTCTGCTCTGTAGTTATGGCTCAGACATATGGTCACTTTTGGTCCCAATTTTAACTTTGAATATGGTCACTTACTAAAGAAGCAGAGAATATTCCAAGATAATTTAAAGATAAACTTGTCTGTAAAATATTTAGGTTCATAATAAGAATTCATCAAGAATGGAATGTTAAAAGAAAGGAGGTCCCGGGTCGAGTCTCGGTCTGGGCAAAAAATTTTCTAGATGGATGGAGTAACTAAAGATCTTGAAATAATGTGAGTTAAGGGCTGGATTAGATTACTATTACAGCAGCCAAACCTACCCAGGGTTGCAGTGCCTGGATATGATGATTAAAAAAAAAACTATACATATTAATATCATAAGCACCATAAAAATTGGCATTTAACAATACAAATATTAATTTCAACCTGGGAATAGCAAACACAATTAATTCATAAACCAACAAACTAATTTCTTGCCTCTAAAATAAATTGACATTTATTACTATTAGTGCTTAGATATATTTGTTGTTATCCCTCCCTGCCATAATAGAGTATTGAACAAATCTTCATTTAATGTTACTGAGGAATTTTGAACAATTATTCTCCTTAATTTTTTGAAGAGAAAATTTTTTATCTGAACTGGGATTTGAATCCAAGTTCTCTAGTTTTACATACTATCGCATTGGTCACTATGCTTCTGGGCATCACATTTTAGATAGAAATTTCTCTCTCTTAAACAATCCCATGTATGTATAAGTGTACAATTTTGATGTTATATTTTAAATTGACATTTTCCAGAATTGGTTATAGTTTTATTTTACAAAGAAAAATTTACGACTCCTGGTTCAAAGATAATTTTTCTTTCTAAAATATATGTGTATAAATTCAGAATGCCTAAGTTCAGTATAAGAGTAAAAATTTATATAAAAACATCACAATATTTGCATAACAACTACAATAGTAGCAATAAATCTTATTAAACACAATAATAATGATATGATTATAATTTTGGGTGATTTAAATGCCAGAATTGGTAATACTAAATTTGATACATATATAGGAGCATATGGAGAGCAAACCTGTAATAGAAATGGTTTACGGTTAATTGATTTTGTCACGTTTAATCAATTCACAATAATGAACTCAGTATTTAACCACAAGGATAGTCACAAATATACATGGGAAGCCAGGGGTCTTAAATCAATAATTGACTATGCATATGTAATAAAAAATTAGCATCTAAAGTTCTTGATACAAGAGTTTACAGAGGACCTGAAATCGAATCAGACCATTACTTACTTGTTTGTCCAATCCGTATGCCACCGAGATGGTAAAATAAAAATAAAATTAATAATATAAAATTTGAAAATGTGGACCATACTTATAAAGTAAGTCTTTTCCGAGACCCCACTATTACCTGGCTATACAAATGCAGATTAGATCGTCTAGTTCAAGAAACACCGGTTGGCGAATATATTGAAGAAGAATGGCTTGCTCTACAAAGTATTTTGACACAAGCAGCAAATGAAAGCCTGGGTATCAAAACTAAATGGAATCGGAAAAAAGGACTACGGAAATAGGATGAAAACATCAAAAAAATAATTGACGATAAATGTGAAGCATACAAAAAATTCTTGTCTAAAAAAAAAAAAAAAGGATAAAGTAGAGTATCATAGGAAGACAGCCATAGCTAAAAATGAAGTTCGCAAAAAAACATAGACAAAGCAGGGAACAGTTTGTATCATTTTTTGAAAACGATATCACTAGGCCTCAACCAAAAATATATAAAGTTTTAAAAAATTTAAATAATGATTCAAAAGAAAATGCACATTTAGATTGTACATCTAAAGAATCTTGGCTTAACTACTTTCATCATTTATGGACCCAAAAAGATTATTTATTACAAATACCGATCTCTAATAACACTGCATTGGAACAAATTTCTATAGATGAATTAAGTGATGATGTTAAATCATTAAAAAGTAACAAAGCTCCAGGAGAAGACCACATTAATCAAGAATTATTTAAATTTTCAACTAAAAATTTTTAGACAGATTTCTTAATCTCCTTAATATAATATGGGAAGGACAAGAACCACCACAAAGCTGGAACAAATCCATTGTAATACCAATCTTCAAAAAAGGAAGTCGCCAAATCCAAGATAACTATCGTGGAATTAGCTTTTTGAACTCTGGATATATAAAATGTATGCTAATATAGTTAAGAATAAATTGAAAAAAAATTATGAAAATATAATTGGAGAAGAGCAGAATGGATTCAGAAAGGGTAGATCTTGTACAGATGGATTCTTCACTCTAAAATTACTATTAGAAAAGCACAAGGAATTCAATATAAAACTCATATCGCCTTCGTTGACTTCATAAAGGTTTTTGACAAAGTAGACAGAAATATATTATTACAAATTTTAGCTGATGATAACGTTCCACAACAATATATTACTAATATCTTCAACATCTATAAAGATAATGAAATCTCTGTTAAACAAGATGGCAAATTATCTTCTTGGGAAAAGATCAACACTGGAGTAAGACAGGTGCTTTTCATTATATATGTATGAATAGATTAATAAACAAAAGGAGGAAAACACAACGAGGATATATACCCATCAATAGGAATCTCAAACTCGATGCTAATCTTTTTGCAGACAATTTAGCTCTTCTGGCACTTTCCGAAAAATGATTTGCAACAATCAATTTATAATTTACAAAAAATAGCAGCCAAATTTAATATGGAAATATCAAGTAACAAAACTAAAATTATGGCATTTCATGGGAAGAACCCCATACAAAGTAAAATCTGTCTCCAGAATAAAATTTTAGAGAGATCTAATCAATTTAAATATCTTGGATATTATCTCTCTATCTGGGATGAAAAGAATATCCCTGAAAAAATTACTAGTTATAATAAAAGTTTGGGAATAATTAATCAAGTTATGAAACCATCCCTTGTACAAAAAAAACACCAGATTACATTTATATAACACTTTGGCTAGACCAGTGTTGACCTATGGTAGCGAAGCATGGACACTAAAACAACAACATGAAAGCAGAATAACGGCTTGTGAAATGAGATCATGCACAGAACAGCGGGTTACACCAGATGGGATCGGAAAAGGAACACCGATATCTATGTTTTCCCTTTACAGAGATTTAGGCACTCTCCCCCTAGAGGGCAGAATTTGAACCATATTAATTTAGTTACACTTGTTTTTGTATAGATGTCATTTTGAGTGGTCTGTGGTCAGCATTCTGCCTCATACCGACATTTAGGAAACCAAGGTAGTACTAGGATGGGAAAACTCGGTAAATTTTGCTTAGAGGCCTTTTCATTCAGGCTTAAGGATTTTTTACGAGCCTGAAAATCTTCAGACTCGGGACCCACGGCTTAAAGTCCCTCCCGGAGGACTTGCTCCTTGGATTTTTTCCGTCCTAAAAAATCCATTGACCCCGGCCGGGTTTGAACCTGCGACCCTCAGGACCAGAGGCAAGGAGCATATATTAAACAGTACCAACTAAATTGGAAACATCATCTAGAAAGAATGAGTTCAAATCGGATCCCCAAAGCTGTTTATAATTATATACCAAGAGGATGAAGATCACTGGGCCGTCCTATGAAAATTTTCTATAGGATCGTTAACAGGCCTTGGCCTAATACTTGGAAGGAAGAAGAAGAAATCTTATTAAAATCTTCTTGAATAAGAACTAGCCAGGTGGTTTTGTGACGAAAATTCTCTGCTGCATGCACACGGAATTGTTTAATAGAGAGAAAAATTTCCATCCAAAGTGTGATGTCCAGATAGCATAGTAGTCAATGCACTAGTACATAAAACTTGAGATCTTGGGTTCAAATCCCAGATTGGTTAATTTTTTTTTCTTCAAAAATTAATTTAGCATTCAACATGAGTGTATAAATTTATATAAATACATTGCAATTATTCTACTTGCCTAATGGGTGTCCTATGACAATATCTTTACAACCTTATATATTATTTTTATAGTAAATCTTAATTGCTTTGAATTCTGTTTGTTTGTTTATAATTTGATGACAAATTATATTGGCCATACACTGCACACAAGCACCAAGTACAATGCTTGGTCGCTCAGGCATACCTTGGGATAAAATGGACATGCTCAGCATATCCACTCATTTATTTTTACCTAACTTTGATTGTATAGACCAGTAGTTCTTTTTTAAGGTGATGGAGCATTTTTTCAGAAAAAAAAGTTTATCATCGAGCACTAATTTTCACCTAGTACTTATACAACCATACTATTCAACGATAGAAAGTAAAATTCAGAATTTAGAACTGTAGACATGATCTTCCAATCTCTTCAAGGAGCATTATGAAAAGCTAGATCTTTCTTTTTTCTAACTTTCATAGCTTTTTGTGTGTTACATTTTATTTTGAGATGGACTATACAAATGAAATGTGAACATTTGCAACAATTCTCAGTTTAATAAATAAATAGAATCTGTTCAACTTTTTATAGGAACAGAAGGAGTAAGAAGTAGTTCTCCTGAATGACATTAACATCAGTCATCAAGGTATTACTGAAGATGAAGCCACCTAGGCTTTGAAACCAGTATAAAATAAAAGACTAGATATGAGGTAAGGTATAAAGAATTTTAATTTAAATCTTATATAGAATCTGTACTCATCTTACCTCATAGTAGTTGAGTTCGTTTAGGACATGTTTCAAAACAAACCTTCTGTTTTATTGTCAACATAAAAATCAAGTCTGGACAAGTTGACAATAAAACAGATTTGTTTTGAAACATGTCCTAAAAGAACTCAACTACTATGAGGTAAGATGAATACAGACTCTACTTATTTATTAAGAAGAACATCATAATGTTACTTACTTACTCACTGGCACTATCGAACCTGTAGGTTCATGGACATAAGCTCTCCATACATCTCTATCCTGAGCTAATACATTCCAATCATTCCCTGTATAATCTACTTCCTCAAATCATAGTTAATGTTGTTCTCCCACCTCATTCTTGGTCTACCAACTGGGCGTTTTCCCTCTGGCTTTCCTACAAGAAGCTTCCATGCACGTCTTTCATTCCCCATAAGCGCAACATGTCCTGCCCATCGCAGTCTACGAGACTTAACTGTTCTTATTATATCTGGCTTCCTATAAAGACCATGTAGTTCATTGTTATGTAGTCTTCTCCATTCACCTGTCTGTTCATCTCTCTTTGGTCCAAAAATTTTCCTAAGAACTTTATTCTCAAATACTCGTAATCTCCTTTCCTCCCTTAAAGTAAGAGTCCATGTTTCGCATCCATATAATATAACTGGTAGAATAATAGTTTTATATATTTTCAGTTTAAAGTTTTTTTGAAAGGAGTTGGGACATCAAAAGTTTCTGCAATGCATAATAGCACGCATTTCCAGAATTGAGCCTATGTTTAATTTCTTTGTGCATCTCATTCCTATTTGTGATTATTGTTCCTAGGTATTTGAATTCAGCCACTTCCTCAAAATTTCCCTCATTTGTCATTAGCTGTCCATTTCCATTATATAAAATGTATTTCTACGTGTGACCATATATTTAGTTTTATTGATATTTACTTCCAGTCCTAATTCCTTAGTGTTACTCAATAGTGTGTGCGTGTTGGCCTTTAGTATCTCCTCGCTATCGGCCAATAGTACTACATCATCAGCATAAACTAACAGCTTATTACCATTCAGTTGTAGGCCTTCCTCATCCTCTAAAGATTTGATGGCATGCTCTAGTACAAAATTAAATAGTAGAGGAGATAGTGCATCTCCTTGCTTCAACCCATTCTGGATTTCAAAAGTGTCTGAAAACTGTTTGCCTACACGCACCCTACTCTTTGTGCCATTTAGACACATTCGTATAAGTCTAACTAACTTTTTAGGAATTCCGAACTCCAGCAGGATACTATATAACTTCTCCCTCTTAATTGAATCATATGCTTTTTTGAAGTCTACATATAGTTGATGTACAGTACCATTATATTCCCATTTCTTTTCTAAAATTTGTCTTATACTAAAAATCTGATCTGTTGTAGACCTGTTTCTTCTAAATGCACATTGATGATCTCCTAGAATGTCATCAATATAGGGAGTAAGTCTGCTTACTAATATATTTGTTAGAATTTTGTACGAAGTTGAAAGTAATGAGATGCCCCTGTAGTTGTTGCAATCAGTTTTATCTCCTTTCTTATAAATTGGTACGATAATTGATTCTTTCCATTCATCTGGAAGAGCTTCTTTTTCCCAAATCATACTAAGCAACCGGCGTATCTTGTCCATCAATTTTTCTCCCCCTGATTTTATCAGTTCTGCTGGGATCTCATCTGAACCTGATGCTTTATACATCTTCAATTTTTCTATCGCCATTTCAACCTCTAATGCACTTGGTTCTGCGACTAGCAGTTCTGCTGTCTGTAACTTATCCTCCTCAATGTCCTGTTCTGTATGTACATTTAATAGCTGATTAAAGTAACTTTTCCATCTATTTAATATACTCCTGGAATCTGCAATCATATCCCCATTTTCATTCCGAATTATGTTTGTTCTAGCCTGAAACCCTTTCTTCTCTATCCTAATTCCCTGATATAATTCTCTAATGTTCCTATTTTTTGCATTCATTTCAAGATCATTAATCTTCTCTCTCAAATATTCCCTCTTTTTACTCTTTAGTAACCTGGTGGTTTCCCGTCTAATACTACCCAATTGCTCTAAATTTACCTCATTTGGCTCGTGTAACCATTTCATTTTTGCTAGCTTTCTTTTCTTTACAATGTCGGCACATTCCTCATCAAACCATTTCTTGTTTTGCCTCTTTTTTAAATAACCAATGCTTTCTGATGCTGACAATTTAATAGTATCTCTTATAGCCTCCCATTCTTTATTTATATCAGTTTCTTCTTCGTTTGCCACATTGTCATCTGAAGATTCCAGTACTTCAAATCTATTAGCAATTTTGATTTGGTATTCTTGCTGCATTTCATCATTTTTCAAGTTTTTTAATTCAAATTTTTCAGAATCATCTTTAGCATTTGTTCCTCTCATAAGAGATAGCCGTTGTCTGATTTTCACCCTGACCAGATGATGATCGGAATTGCAGTCTGTCCCTCTAACTGATCTAACATCGATGATGCTACTGTGCCAGCGTTTGTCCACTAATACATGATCTATCTGGTTCCGAGTTTCTCCATCTGGAGACGTCCAGGTGTATTTATGAATATCCTTATGCTGAAATGTTGTGCTCTTAACAATGAGATTCTTTGATGTGGCAAATGTGACTAATCTAACCCCGCTGTCGTTACTATCTTCATGAAGACTGAATTTGCCTATTGTTGGTTTGAATATATCTTCCTGCCCCACTTTTGCATTAAAATCTCCTAAGACAATTTTCATATGATATCGGTGAAAGGCTATCAAATAAGCATTCTAATTCTTCATAGAACTCATCCTTGATCTTGTCATCTTTATCTTCTGTGGGGGCATGTACATTTACAATTATAAAATCATGTCGTTTACCCTTTAGAATTATGTATGATATCCTATCACTGACAAACTTAATATCTCGGATAGCGGATAGGATCCTCCTTCTGACTAAAAAACCCGTTCCAAATGCAGGTCTTTCTGCACCCCCCATAGTATAATGCAAAGCTTCCTGATTCCTGACTACCTTCTCCTGGCCACCTAACTTCCTGTAAAGCGACTATATCCAAGGGCGATTTATCTAATTCCCGCATTAATATCTCTAGTGCCCCACTATTGTATAAAGTCCTAACATTCCATGTTCCTAGGAACATGTCCCTGTGTTTGAGCCTTTGGCATGGGTTCCCTGAAGTAGTCCCTGCCCGGAGAACCGAATGGGGGACTATTTGACCTCCAGAAAATTTTACCCCAGTTGAATCCATGTCCGCATTTCTTGACGGTTGTATTTTTACAGTGAAAAATTGTCACTGCTCATAATGTTACTTCCTATTAAAATTTTTATAATGCTCAATTTATTTCATATTTTCACAACATTATTTTATGATAAATAACTAACTCATAATAATTATTTTATGAGTTTTAAATGTTGTTGTTTTCTAATGGTGATTTGATGCTTAAGTCATTTTCTCTCTGGCTTCCCAGTACAAGTGAACAAGGTCCTTAGAGTGTTGTGCAGTTGGATTTAAAGCTGGACAGACTAGAAGGTGGTGATTGTCCATGATCAGGACCGGATCTTTGCATAAGACACATCGGTCTGATTGGAAAATGTGTAATCTGTGGAGATGGTGGGCCAGGCAGTCGTATCCTGACATCAGTCTGAATTTTGCTACTGCTTCCTTGCAGCCTTTATATTTTATTTCTGTGTATAGCTCATCAATTTTTTCCCATGAAGGGACAAGGTTGTTCACTTCCACGCGGGGTCCGCTGGGAGAAGATTTTGCTGCAAAATGAACAACAATTATAGGCGCAAGAAGCACCAGTTTTAAAAGTTATAGCACAGTTTTTAACATGACTGTAGACCTAAGATTTCTAGGCTCGTTTAGTGCAGGTTGAAACTTATGTTTCTTAATGCACCAAGTTTTAAACAATAACAATGCTTGATTTTATTATGTTGGATACATTTAGGGATTAAAAATAAATTGTTACCTAGCCTATTTGAGTCTAAAAAATACAAAATCTAAATATGAGCTTGCTCCCAGATTTTCAAAAGTCAGTGCCACGTTCAACATAAACAGTCAATTGCTGAAACATAGTCTAAGCCATGACCACACTTTCACAATTTATTGTTTTCATAACAATAAAAAACTTTAAAACCATTGTCATGGCTTAGATAGTGTTTCCCAACATACCCTAAAGGAACCCTTACTTTTACTTACTTTTGAAGGCCTCTCCACTTTTCAGCGGTTACCCTGTATTCCCATTCGCCATTCTTGCCGATCACGCCATTCGTCCTCCTCCAGACCTCGGTCATTCATCAATCTATGGATTTCTCCTCTCCAAGTTGTTCTTGGCCTGCCCCGTTTCCTTCTACCAGAAGGTGACCATTCCAAAAGAGTTTTGGGCCACCTATCATCCTCCATTCTCCTGACATGGCCATACCACTGAAGAGCTCGTCTTTCGATCCTTTCCACCACTGTCTCCTCCATATCCTTCATCTGCCTCACTTCTTCATTTCTTCTTCTTTCCAACCTGGACACCCTGGCACTGCGTCTTATTCCATCCATCTCCACTGCCAAGATCTTAGTTTTTTGTCCCTCTACCAAAGTCCATCCCTCACCACCATAAGTCATTATGCTTTCCACAACAGACTTCAAAATCCTCTTCTTCGTGTGGTTTGACATGGTCCTACTCCACAGTACTCCATTCAACATTTTTATGGATCTTCGTGCTTGTACTAACCTGCTATCTACTTCAGCTTTACAACTCCCTGATTCATCAATAAGTGATCCCAAATATTTAAATTTTTTAACAGCTCTAATAATTCCTTGGGATAGGGATATATCTCGTCCGCTTCCTCCTACTACAAGATATTCAGTTTTTTCCATGTTTACTCTTAATTCTCCTATTTCAAAAGCATTAAGAAGTTTTCTCATCATGTATTTCACATCCTCACGACTCTGAGCTATCAACACTTGATCGTCTGCAAATAATAAGGAATGTATTGTGCCACCTTGGACTGGTACTCCCATGCCTCCACAATATCGATTCCACTGCTCCAATATATGCTGGATGTATATTTTGAACAGAGTAGGGGACATACTACAGCCCTGTCGCAGGCCTTTAGTAGTTCTGAATGGAGAGGATATCATCTTACCCACGAGTTTAAAAAAACAATCATCTACAATGATTTAACTTGTACTAAAAGAAGAATCTTTGGTTCTCAATTTGAAGTAAGCATCCATTAAAAATACAGTAAAAGTCTGTAAATATACAGTTTGAAATGCTCAATAGTCTCAGTTGGTAAAAAATTGATAACAATTAGATTAAGCATTATGGTAAAATCAAATGTTTCCTACCTCTCCTCATATAAATCTTCTAAGTGTATCGCGATTTCGAAACCATAATGGTCTCATCTTCAGTATTATTTTGATGACTGATGTTATGTCATAAATAAATTTAAAAGACAAAAATTAATTAATGAAAACACACTTATGAAAGAAACAGAAAAAATTAAAATCAAGAAATTCACTTACCATCCATTGAAACACCATAAGTTTCAAAAAATTTTCAAAAAGTTTAATATAAGATTGGCACCGAAGAACGAATACAGCCTTAATAGGATAATTAAAACCAATAAAAACAAATGAATTGAAGAAGAAAACAAATCAGAAATTTATCAGATCAAATGCAGGGATTGTGACAAAATTTATATTGGAAAAACAAAAAGAAATTTGAAAACAAGGTTGAAAGAACATCTTAGAAATGTCAAAAATGGAGAAGTGGAATAGTCAGCAGTAGCTGCTTATGCTTGGTCCAAAAAACATTTAATTGAATCAAAAGCCAGTCTAATTAAACATATAGATAAACAAAAGAAACTCACGGTTTGGGAAAAAATCCACATTCAGAAAAACAAAGAAAAACTTATGAACTTCGAAATTCCTGCAAATTCTGACCTGATTCAGAGGTTCACCGATCCACCAACAGAGGGAAGAAGAATAGTTTCTTCTGATTGACATAACATCAGTCGCCAAGATAGTACTGAAGATGAGACCGTTATAGTCTCGAAATCGCGATCTACTTAGAGGATTTATATGAGCAGAGGTAGGAAACATTTGATTTTACCATAAATTAAACCTCATAGTGATTAATTCCTGTAAAAGGTGAATAGATTAAGCGTGTTTGTTTGGGATACAAAAAGTAACATTTTTAAATAACGTGTTTATATAAATATTTAGTAGTCAGTATTTTTCATTGTTTTTTTTTGTTAAATATTTTTTGTCTGTGTTATTATATATATATGTTGCATAGAAGGCATAATAATTTTAGAAAAGCTTATGTGGGGCATCATTAAACCACATTCTAAAAATGCATACAGATATTGGAATATTTCTTGGAAGAAATGTTTATGAGATTATAGCATATATTTGGTGTAGTTAAGCTGTACCTTGCCAACACAATATCGCATTACAAAACAATATTTGAATTTAATTGATTTTATTAAACACAATGTGTACATTTAGAGTTTTCACCAGTCTTTTGTAATTTTGGTGAGAGGCTGAGTTCTGCTTTGGCATTTCATTAGGTGGTACCTGGAGCATGGCTCGTCGCAAAGCTTGCATCTGCAGTCCTCCTTCGGGTCGTGGTATGACGGATTCTGACATATTTTCCAGTGGAAACCATGCGCGGCGAAGCGTGTGTATAGGTGGCGAAGTTGGAAGTTCGGTCCTTTTCACACATCGGTTTTCATCGTTTCTGTGTCCATTATTTCCATCGGTATTGCATTGGCTTTGTTTTATCTCTCTTTGATGGCGTCTTTATATGCCTGGGTTTCTGGTAGATTGAAGCGAAGCTTGATGTCCTCAATGAAGTAGGATTCATGTGCTATTCTGTAGGCGTAGCTGTTTCTTGTGTACTTTGAAAGTGACAAGGCCCTCTTGAGATATCTGGCTTTGACATTCTCCAATTTCTTGAGGTTTTTCGCTGTTAGGTGAATCCAAATTATCTGAATACCGTATGTGGCCGCTGGTGCTACCTTGAGTTGGAACAGTGCCATCGCCGTTGGCAGGGACAGTCTCTCAAGCTTGGGGATGTCGAACATCGAATTTATTGCCGCTGTGGTCCTGTCTTGTATATGCATGGTGAACGTGGTTCCAGTGGTCTGCAGCGTCACTCCCAGGTACTTAAAGTTGGGGACTATTTCTAGGGCTGAGTCGCCGCACATAAAGTGGTAATTTTTTGATAATCTGCCTCCTCTTCTGAACTTCATTGCTTTTGTTTTGGAGCTAATTTGAATTTGAATACAAGATAGATGCACATATTCAAATCTGCAATCAACAGGCAGATGTGTTACCATCTGACCTAACATAAGAATATTTGGTTAATGCAAATATATAGAATTAAACAGTGCTACCAATATGCAGTGTGCCACATTACACCTTTGCTAACTACAGCATAATTATACAAACAGAGCAAATCTGCTTCAGATACATCATTTTCAAATTCATAACATTTGCATAAAGGAAAGATGATGATAATTTAGCACTCAGTAAATCTCATTGTTAAAAAAACCATTTGTCATAAAACAGATGTTTTTTAAATTCTGCGATAAACAATTTATTAAATTTTAACATCCATTTGTGACTCTAGGCATAACTGCAGTAGATCCTAGTATTATTAATATCTATAGTTTATTTTTAAAAAATAACAAATAGAAACTCTTTATCTAATGGTTTAAGGCAAACTGATGCTGTGTCTCCTCTGCTATTCAATTTTGTACTAGAGCAGGTAATTAAATCTCTAGATGATAAAGGAGATGTATAATTAAAATGGTATTAATACATTGTTGGTATACATTGATGATGCATTAACATTAGGTGATCTGATAATAAAGTTCTTAGGAAAAAATTTAAATCAAAAAGAGATGAACAGACAGGTGAATGGAGAAGACTACATAGCAGAAAGCCACACATGATCTTTATGGGAAACCAAATGTAATGAGAATGGTTAAGTTTCATAGACTGCGATGTACAGGACATGGGAATGAAATAGGGACATGGAAACTTTAAATCAATTAATGACAGATTTTGAACAATTTCTATTAATTATTACTGTCGGGCTTAAAGAACTTAGTATTTTTTTCCGGTTTTGCTGCTTTTAAAAGGTCTTTCAATTCAGAGTGATATTCAACTGTGAATTCATCAATATAATTCCTTATTTTGTCTTCAGATTTATTGATGTATCGTAGTTTATTCATTAACATTGAAACAGCATGATATAGACACAAACGACTAGCCAACACACAATTGGTAAAGCATTTCTATTTTTACTTTAAGTGGCAATATTTCATTTTTCTGCTTCAGAAATTGGCAACAAAGCAAATGGGATACGTGTTATTCAATCAAAATTATTGCAATGAATAACAGTTGAAACAATAAAATACCAATCGTCGCGAGGACGGCATTTACCAAAGGACATAGCAGCATGTAAAATACGACGGCAGTGGTTTTTAAAAATGAACTATAGGCTTAGTGACAATAAGGTTTGTTTTTCTTTGATATTAATTTGTCCATTTGGTTTGAATCACTTTTTATAAAAGCTGTCTTGGCATGTGCCTGCAGTAAAAAAAAGTTGCCGATGAGTTAATAAAGGATATTAATCCTTCTAATATACCAACTGGATCCGCAAATAAAGAAATTTTTAGCCACAAATAATGGAAATGTGTCACAAATTTTTAACCTGCAAATAATGAAAGCGCAAATGAGGGAACTGCGAATAAGGAGCTTTTACTGTATAACAATAACCATGATTTGAATGAGGTGAATTATACAAGGAATGACTGGAAACCATTAGCTCAGGATAGGGATGTATGGAGAGCTTATGTCCATGCAGCCACAAGTCTCTGGGTTTGATAATGCCAGTGATTTGTTATTAGGCAATAGCATTACATTTATGGGCTATAAATATGGTACATAATTTTTACAACATTTAAAAAAACATAATTGAAGGTATAAGTGTATTTTAATCAATTATTTATTAAACAAATTTCCTGTGTAGGCCTAACCTAAAAATATAAAAATTATGTTACAATATTTCAATAGCGGTACCATATTAAATTACTTATTTAAGTTTTTTTTTTAGTTTAGGCATAAACCTCACACAGAATAATAATAATGGTAATAATCAAACATAAAAGTCATATTATCATAATTTTAACTATTCATTTTGAGACCACGGTAGGAATTTCCATTTGGGGATATGTTATCTTCATGAATATATAAAATTAATATTATAATTTAAATAATCGTTAGAAAAAATGTAAAAATCATTGTAAATGGTGGGAAATAATTTGAAAAATGAAACCATAAGAATAAAATTTGATAGAAGTTTATGAAGGAATTAAAAAAGTCACATCACAGGTTGTAAAGAATAGCCATATTTATTATAGAAATATCCCACAATATCTATAGGCCTACATAATTGAGAGCATCCATATTCGTAAAAATTTGCTCGTTATTTCTTTTTAATTATTGTATCTTACTTTGTAACCATGTAATTACAGGTATTTTCATTTTTAAAATTTTATTTTAGAAACAAATATGTCCATTAGTCAGTAGCTGTCTGCTATATTACGCCTCAGACAAGTTGGAAATGCCTTGGAAAGTACTGAAAACTGGTTTCTGCTGCCAACTTCCCAAAAATAAAACTAATGAGTCGAGATTTACGCTTCACTGGTGTCATTAGTGAGGTTCTCACTAATTCGATATTTGAATGGATGGTCAGATTCTCACGGCAATCTTAGCTCATCGGGACTGGAAAAAATCGAGAAGAGACAAATATTTTTGCATGCAGCTCTTAAGCAAAATATGTATTCTCTTTTGTGCAGGATTGAAATCATGGGTGGTGTTTAGGATAGGTCATGACTAGAGTCCAGATGTTAGGCACTTAAAAAATTCAAAATAGGCAGGCAAAAAGGCACCAAAAATCATTAATATAGGCACTAAAAAAATTCAAAACAGGCTCTTACAAAAATGGACTACAACATAAATTTTTAAAGCCTTATGTTAAGAATATAAACATATGATAAAAACTTACTGTACCAACTGAAAATATTTATATTATACTTTATTTAATAAAAATTACATACTACATACACTGTAGAAAATTTAAAAAATGTAAAAAATGACATACACTGTAGAGGATTTGTTCACTGTCAACACAATAAGATACTTTTTTAAATTTTCAACTATTAAGTTTTGTCATCTATTAGAGAGCATATTTTTTAGAACTGAAAATGACCTTTCCACTTCTACAGATGTTACTGGGGCATATTTGAAAAGTGCCAGAGAGTTTGGATCCATACCACTTGGAATACTGTTGTCACCAGCAAGAATCTTTCAATGTTTTTCAACCGCTGAAAATCTGAATTATCTTGAAGTATTGGCTCACATTTTTCTTTTACAGTTCGACCGGCAGCACTTGGAACCACTTGAATTTTCTGCACAACGTCATCCACAACAGTCACTGAATTTACCAATGTTTCATTTCTTTCCTCAAGACACATAATTGCATCTGGTAGTACAGAATAATTTGCTGCAATGAAAGCCAAGTCATTTTGTACAGTCTTCTTCAACAGCAACTGTTTTACAATACGTATAGATGATGCGTCATCTTAACATAGCCTGTTAAAAATTTCATGTATCTTGTTAAAGTTCTTTGCATAATAGAATGCAGCAGTTAACCATATACCCCATCTAGTTAAAACAGGTTGTGGAGGTAATGCTAGTTCTGGTGCAACTTCTTCGAACAACTGAACCCTGGATGGAGATTTGATAAATGCCTTTTTACTGTTGGAGATCAAGGCATCTACACCTGGGAACAGACCACAAATTTTCTCACAGATTCTATGCAATGCATGGCTGAGACACATTATGTGAAGCATGTTGGGGAACAGGACTTTGAGGATCTTGTCAGCTTTCTTCATGTAGGCCGCAGCATCAGATGTAAACAGAAGAATGTCGTCATATTTTATTCCATCAGGCCACAGTATATTCAATGTTGAGGTAAACACTTGCGCAATAGTTGAACTGTTAGTTTTATCTAATTGTTCACAAGCCAATAAATATATTTGAGAGGGTTGATCATAGCCCATAGTGCCAATTACAACATTAGCAATAAATCGACCACAGGGATCTGTACTCTTGTATCCATATTTTCTTCCCACTGACCCCTTCTCTAATTCTACTAATGGCATCATTGTAACAAGCATCAACATACGATTTACGTAACATGCTTTCATTTGGGATTTGCTTCTTTTGTGTATTTATGTAAGAAATTCTTTAAAGTCGTATTTTCTAGTTTTTGTAAAGGGATATCAGCTGAGATAAATACTTTGCAGAGATCTACTGAAAACTGTGACTGACGTTTATTGATAGCATACAAAGATATCAGAGATAATTTTGGAATTTGTTTTGCCTTTTTACAAAGAGCAGACTTATGTTTTGCAGTATGTATGTGCTGCGTAACATGACACTTCTTCGTGCAATTCACAGAAATTTCACATACTTTGCAGTACAATATTATACCGTCACTTGTGAATATTTCCACTCCAAATTCTTTCACGAAATTGGCCAGTTTGTCTTTCACTGTTGTCCCTTCTTTAGGCATAGTAAGATGACTGTTTTAAAGGCAAAAAGAATAAGCCACATACACTTGTCGCCCCACTTTATCTTTGAAACACCTGTCTATGAATGAGGACTTCAGACTGAATTCAACATCAAAAATAATATTGCCACTCACTTAAACATTTCAGCACCAGTTGTGAGACAGAGAAAAAATGCTTGAGTCACCTACCCTCTTTGTCACTCAGCAATGTTTGTATTGAAAATAAGCAAAGCTATACTTTAGAATAATACAATGGGACATAGCTTAGGGCTATTTTGCTTAACGGGAGTGCATGAGGTGGAAAAATAAAATAGCCGATACTTGTTATTTCGCCTAACGGGAGTGCATTGAGGGGGGAAACCATCTACCTGCTAGGTTATTGCTTTATTACCACTCTTATCCTAAAATATTCTAAAAGAGAATTTATAAAAAAAGAACACTTGAAAATGTCTATGCAATGATATGTGCCATGATTGTTTGTCCATTTCAATTGATTTCATTGAAATACTAAGTTAATTTCAAGAAAAATGGCAAATAGAAATTTATAGGCATTATAAGCTGAAATAGGCATTTATAGGCAAAATTAACTTCATGGAAAACAACTCTAGGATCGTTGGTATGAACTTATATTAAGTCACTTTTACAATATCTATAATAAATAACTATAGGCATTTTCCCTAACATCCGGTCTCTAGTCATGACATCTCAAAAACTGATCCGCTGCATATGGAAAATATTCAATTATATTGCAGAAAATATTATAGTTGTTGAAATTCACAAGTGCAGAAATGAAATTTTGTTATGATACAAAAACAATATTAAAACTAAGCTATGTTTTCCTCTTGAGAACATCACATACTCGATGCGCAGACAATTTCATAGAATCAGATTCCAGAAAAAAAAAAATATATATATAAATAACCAGTACATATCAATATTTTTATTATTTGTTTTTTAAACATCTTAATGATGGACAAATTATATTTGAAAAGAAAAATATACGCCTAGACTGGGGTTTGAACCTAGGACCTTCGACTCTATACGTCAATGCTCTTCCAAGTGAGCTAACTAGGCCTCCAATCTAAACACATATTTTTCTCTTCTACATAGTTAATTCCCTAACCCCAAATGCTACGAGCCGTTGCTACGATTTAGGCTTCTTTATTAAGAAGACTTTTTATTGGGAATTCAAACATTACTTATAAAGCCAGTAGTGCTTCTTTCAATATTTTTATTATTCATTTTTAAACATCTTAATGATGGACAAATTATATTTGGAGGCCTAGGTAGCTCACTTGGAAGAGCTTTGGCATAGAGAGTCAAAGGTCCTGGGTTCAAACCCCAGTCTAGGCGTATATTTTTCTTTTCAAATATAATTTGTCCATCATTAAGATGTTTAAAAACGAATAATATGAACATTAAAAGCACTACTGGCTTTATAAGTAATGTTTCAATTTCCAATAAAAAGTCTTAACAAAGGAGCTGCCATTTGCAAAAATCATAGCAACGGCTCGTAGCATTTGGGGTTAGGGGATAACTATGTAGAAGAGAAAAATATGCATTTAGATTGGAGGAGCTTTGACATAGAGAGTCGAAGATCCTAGGTTCAAATCCCAGTCTAGGCGTATATTTTTCTTTTCAAATATAATTTGTCCATCATTAAGATGTTTAAAAACAAATAATAAAAATATTGAAAGAAGCACAACTGGCTTTATAAGTAATGTTTCAATTTCCAATAAAAAGTCTTCTTAACAAAGGAGCCGCCATTTGCAAAAATCGTAGCAACGGCTCATAGCATTTGGGGTTAGGGGATTAACTATGCAGAAGAGAAAAATACGCATTTAGATTGGAGGCCTAGGTAGCTCACTTGGAAGAGCTTTGACATAGAGAGTCAAAGGTCCTACGTTTAAACCCCAGTCTAGGCGTATATTTTTCTTTTCAAATATAATTTGTCCATCATTAAGATGTTTAAAAATGGCTTTATAAGCAATGTTTAAATTTCCAATAAAAAGTCTTCTTAACAAAGGAGCCGCCATTTGCAAAAATCATAGCATTTGGAGTTAGGGGATTAACTATGTAGAAGAGAAAAATACGCATTTAGATTGGAGGCCTAGGTAGCTCACTTGGAAGAGCTTTGACATAGAGAGTCGAAGGTCCTAGGTTCAAACCCCAGTCTAGGCGTATATTTTTCTTTTCAAATATAATTTGTCCATCATTAAGATGTTTAAAAACAAATAATAAAAATATTGAAAGAAGCACAACTGGCTTTATAAGTAATGTTTCAATTTCCAATAAAAAGTCTTCTTAATAAAGCTGCCATTTGCAAAAATCGTAGCATTTGGGGTTAGGGGATTAACTATGTAGAAGAAAAAAATATGCGTTTAGATTGGAGGCCTAGGTAGCTCACTTGAAATAGCACTGACATAGAGAGTCAAAGGTCCTGGGTTCAAACCCCAGTCTAGGCATATATTTTTCTTTTCAAGTACATATCAATATTTTAATTATTAATTTCATACATCTCAATGATGGATAAATAATATTTGAAGAGAAAAATTATACACTCAGACCAGGACTTGAGCTACCTGAGCAAGTACCGATCTAAACGCAAATTTTTCTCTATATATGTTGTAATTCCCGCCCACTTCAGGTGGTAGAACACTTGGTCTAGAGAACCAAGGGCCTTGGGTTCAAGTCCCACTCTGAGCGTATAATTTTTCTCTTCAAATATGAAAACAGTACATATATTTATTTTGTTATCAGAGATTCTAAATAAAGTACAGTCATTATCCGAAAGTTCTGAATTTAAAAATGCTATTTTAGATTCTTAGTAAAATGTATTATTGTATTTATTAAAAAAATATATAAAAGGGATATTGAGAATTAAACTTTGACTTCTCTAGTTTTTTTTGTCCAGTTTCTAATTTTTATAAAATTACACAAATATACCACTCCATGGAATGTTTATGTATAATCAATTTACATATTTTACAATTATTTTAGAAAATCATTTTTTTAACTCACAATATTTTTTACTATACAAGTTATCTTCATATCATATGAGTTTTTGTTTTCCGAGGACAAGCCTTAATGTTCACAGAACACTGTTCATAAAACACCAATATTTTTAACTCCTCATGATTAATCATCATTGAACGTGATGCCCTTTTTCCTGAGTTCTGTTTTTGCCTGCTGAATTTGCTGTGAACAAAGTAAATAAACAGTGAAAACAAACATAAATTTTCAGAAACAGAAAATAAGATTATTATAATCAAATTTCTTATTCTGGAATATAAATTGAAGGGAAGACGACTTCTCAAAAATAGGAAGTGTACATGACCAAGTTAAATTTGTACAGCATGATGAAAACTTTGTTGATGTCAGTATGACTAGAGAAAGTGATAATTTTTGGGTAAGTTTAATCTCAGCCTACTCAATAATGAGTCCTTCTTGCATCTCCATGGTCTTCACATTATGGAGTATGAATGTCAACATTTTTTCACAAACGTTATACTAATCAGTAGGCCTGCTAAATAATGTCACAATCAATTGAATTTGTTATAATAAGTAATTTATTAAAAAAAAGTAATTTATTTAAAATTTATAAAATGGCTGTACTGTAATTGAAAATATAATGAACAAGTAGTCTATGTTGGATGGATGTCAAACCCTAAATTTTAAGTTGGTGGTCAAGTGAATGACAATTAACAGAAATAGTTTTCAAGATTCTGAGGTCATAAAGAAGCAAGAATATGTTATCAAACAGGCAGTGATTTGCTAATGTAATCTTCTTCTTCTTCTTCTTTAGTAGGCGACTATAACCTCATTGAAGTTTTGGCCTCCTCAACAATTTTTCTGCACCTGGATCTATCCTGCATACAGACTGGCCAATTTCCAATTCTCATTTCTAATATATATTTTATAACTGCTAATCTAATTAATTTGGTCCTTGTCCATTATAACGATAAGATAATTTCAAACACAATGTTTAGCAGCTGCAAGAATACCAGAATAACTGGACGAATCATTTGTGATGAATGAGTTCAGATAGAATTCCCAAAGCCATGCTTTGTTATTGTCCAACAAGTAAGAGATCTCTGAGCCGTCCAAGGAAGTGCTGGATACAAAATTCATCAGTGAGATTGTAACAGGCCTCTAGGACTAAGACTTGTATAGATGAAGAAGAGAATAAAATGTTTAGTAATTTTCCTTTCCCCTTTATTCACAATTGAGTAAATAACAATATGGCAGTGTAAAAAGGTGACTATTTCATTCCTCATACCCAGCCCAGCCTTTTCTATCATATTTTCCACATGTAGACTTCAACTTGGATGAGCTATAATGGTATAATTAATAGATCAGGTTATAAAGAGAAAAAAAAAATAATAATAGTATAATTCTAACACAAGAAAAAATTCTGCCTGAGCCATTAAATGCTGATGCTCTATCATTAGCTACTTAGGTACATATCCAAGAACAACCACATATTTGTCTTTCTTCAATCCCGCATCCCCATAGCAGTAAAACTCTTTCACAATACCATAGGGTTGCTTCTAAAGCAAGACGACATTATGATGGAAATACACTATGCTATAAGTTAATTACGAACATAATATGGAAATTAATATACACAGACAAACAATCTGAAAGCAACAATTAACACAACTAGGAGAAAAAATTTATGAGTTGGGATTTGAACCCAATGCACTGGCACTCTATCATTGAGTCATTTAGGCACATTTCCAGAAGTGGGGATTAAAGAGAGGAATGTGTGATTGCTTCTCGAGATATAACCAAGTAGCTCAATGGAAGAGCACCAGCACATAAAGCTAGAAGTCTTGGGTGCAGTGTTTAAACTATTGCTTACAGAAGCCTTGTATGTGTATATTAATTTACATATTACATTTCACACCATATTTATAATAATGAAAGTAGCTAAGATTAAATAGGTAACTAGTATTTCAATTAACAATATTCTTTAACAGTCCAGATTATTGGTGTTACAATTAAAGGTGCAGTGGCATGCGGTGGTCAAGGCAATTATCCCAGTTGTATGATGAAATTATGACTTATAGTATATAGAAACATACTGCCTTGTATTTTTTTTTTAGATCTGGTAAATCTGGAGTTGGCCTACCTTGTTGTATGAGGTCATTTTTCTAATAGAAAGGTCTGCACGAAAATGATCTAGTATGTAAATTATAAATTATATAGTCACTTACATTCATTTTTACTAAATTGACAAATCACATTTATCAGAAACACTTTACAATGTATTAATAATACATTTGAACAAACTCAGTGCCGATATTAAATTCAACTATTGCTTTCTACAAATTATATATACAGATTCGTAATAATGAAATTATTTTATTCAGATATCATCATCTGGTATCATGGCAGCTGCTGCTGTCTTCCGGGAAACCAAACGTCATACCTCTCTGTCCATCCATTGATCTTCCTCCATTCCTCTGATATTCATAGCTGCTTGTACCCCTTCTATCCAAGTTTTCTTCGGTCTTCCTCTCTTCCTCCTTTCCATTGGGATCCATTCCATAACAATTTTTGGCAATCTTTGCTCCAGCATTCTTTTGACATGGCCATACCACTGTAATCTTTTCTTTTCTATAATGTCTATGATGTCTGGCTCTTCTTGTACACCCATAATTTCCCGTATTTCTTTATTTCGTATTCTATCCATTCTAGATTTTCCAGCTGATCTTCTTGAAACATCCATTTCTGTACTTAAAATTCTTTTCATTTCCCTGGTAGGAATTTGCCAGACTTCAGCACCATATGTTAAAATGCTCTGAATTATGGTTTGATATATTTATAATTTTCTATTTTTTGTAATATTTTTGCTCCACCAAACAGAGTTTAAAGCATTTATTGCTTGTTTTGTTTGTGTGATTCTATTTTTAATTTCCACTATGTTATCGCCTGATTAGTCTAATTTTGTTCCTAAATAAGTGCATTCAATACTAGGTTTTAGTTCTTCTCCATTGTTGAAATTTATATTTTCCATTTCTTCTCCTACACACAGGCATTTAGTTTTCTCAATGTTTATATGAAGTCCCTATTTTTCATATTCTTCTTTTAGTTTTTTAGCCATATATTCTATGTCATCATGGTCTTGTGCTATTAATACCTGGTCATCTTTAAAATTTAGTGAATACACATGTGTATTTTGGATGGGTTTGCCCATTTTTTGAAATTTTTTCCTCCAGTCTCTTAGTACTCTTTCGAGATAAATTTTAAATAGAGTTGGAGATAAACTGCAACCTTGCCTTAAAACCTTCTGTAATAGTAAATCCCTTTGTTATATGATTTCCAACTTTTATTTTCGAAATAGATCCTTTGTATAATGTTTTTATAGCTTCTACTAATTTTTTGGGGAAATATAATATAAATAAAGCTTCTTAAATTAACAGGTTGCTATAGCCGACAAAACATACTGCAAAATTTAATTTAATTTTTTTTGTATTTTGTAAAAATATAACTAACATAAATTAAATATTATAAATTAAAAAATGTTATTTCTAAAAATTCTATTATTGAAGAATTGATGCTTTCTAAATCAGCCAATCATGTTTCTTCATCAAATGAATGTTTCATGAATCGAAAAGTCGAAAGGTCATTCAACCTTGTGTATACTTATTCGAGTCGTTGCGTTTCTGGGTTCAGCTAGCTGGTATGCAATAAAAATCAATGGAATAAGACACAAGCTTCGTCTAGCGGGTTATCGCTGGTCTAGTGTGGGTTACTGCTGGACTTAGCAGGTAGATTCATTTAGTGGGTTATCGCTAATTCATCTGCAGTGAAATAGCTGGTGTTGGTGGGAATAACATAGAGGAAACACTCTATGTGTTCCTCTATGGAGATAATGTGAATAAGCAGAAAGCTCCATCAAACCGAATGCAATAATCTGCTGGTGCAGCGGGAATTTTGATGTTCACGCATAATTGATTTGAATGAAATTTGGCAAACATATTCTTTTAACCCAAAATTAATAAAATACAAATTACCCCAGCAGTGCTGGGGTAGCTGGGATTGAATACACAACACTGGAAAGGTGGATATAATAAGTCAATAATTTTTTATCTCTTATTTCAGGCTTGAGGTTCTTTTATCTATGACAAGGAGCATATGGCTTTACTTCCTTTCTGAAGAAATTCTACATCCTGGAAATATCCATAGACACTTGTTAGATTTGAAACTGCAAATCTCAGAACCAATCGACCAGGACTGACAAAACTAGAAGACTAACTAAATATTGAGAACAAATCATAAACTTACTTTTTGCAAACAATTATCACATTTTTATACTATGACTACCGTGCAATCATATAATTCAACAAAAATAAAATTTATGAATGAGTTGGAGAAAATGTTTTCTTTTTAAAACTCTCATCTCATAAAGTTGCGTGTTTTTACGATACCGGTTTAAAAAGTATACTTTCATTTCCATCTTCAGTCAAACTCCAACTGTTGAAATTTTGTCGTAAATACAATCTTCTGAACTGCCATCTGGTGTCGATTTTATGAACTTGGAGATCAAATTATTCTCGTCGGGAATTTAAAAATTCATGGCTCTATATTTATTCTACTGGATGTATATCTTTTCCCAAATTGTTAATTCCAAAGGCTTCTCTAATTTTTTAAAAGTTTAGTTTTTCTTCTAATTTTGTGATTCTCTATCAAACTATGAGCTGCAATTGCTGATTTTTCAATTTCACCATTTTTAATATTTCTAAAGTGTTCTTTTGTTTGAGTTTCTAAATTCCTGTAAGCAGCGATTATCCAGCAGCAGTGAGCAGCACTGGGATTCCAGTTAGTACGCGTGGCTGCTCGATAGATGGCACGCTGGATCCCAGTGAGTACAGGAAGCTGCCCACCAGGTGGCAGCAGAAGGCAGGAGAGAGAAGTTGGCAAGACTGCCAGAAGGAGATCGAAGAAGAAGAAGCAATCTAGGATCATTCTATTTGTGCTTGCTGTAGAAGACAGACGTGACTGTTATTGTGTTGGTGATTGTGTCTGTTCACGTGCGTTCTATTAGTGCTTCTTATTTATCCTTCTTTGTAACATATCAGAAGTGGGATAAACCCGAGAAGAAAAAATAAGTATCATAATTTGTGGTAGCTTTTGCGATTAAAGAATTATTGTTTGTTTATTTATTGGGAAAATAAAAATGGCGGCCAGCATGTACAGGGAAGATTCCATGCTGGACTATGATATGGAGGTGGAGGACGATCGTTCACGTGACGATCTGAATCTGCTTTCCGGGTCCAGTGTGGATGGCGACCTAGGACATGATCTGGCCAACTACGCTAAGGAAAATAATGAGATGCCGGCGGGCACCATGCGGCAGGCAGCCACGTGGGCGACGATCGATCCCTAGTGGTCGATAATGGTGGGCCAGCGGGAAACCTGGGGCGGGTGAGTGAGGTGGCTCGGAGGGGACCCAGTGCAACTAGTGGTGGCCCAATTGCTTAGCCAGGGAGACTTGGCTAAGGCGATCACGTCGGCGGTGGAGGAGCAGGCGGCTCGCAATCTTCCGAGGCGTGGAGAAGAAAATGCGCCACGCGGGTGTCTCCCCTAAAACTGGAGGTGCCAGTGGGGATAATTGTAAGACACCCAAGGGGCGCTCTCTTACACATCATGGTGGGTGTTGTAGTGGAGAGTGCGCCTCTAGCGTGAGCGTAGCCAGCAGCGCGAGGGCAGCCCGAGCGGGTAGACAGATTGTGGACCAGTTCGATCCCGATGATCGGGATTGTAACATCGATCGCTGGCTCCACAAGATCGATCAGCTGGGCCCTATCCATGGATGGTCCGAGTACGAGAGGTCGTGTTATATGCAGGCGAAACTCTGCGGCGCGGTGAAGACGTGGTTTAATCGCCTCGACGACTACGACCTCTCGTGTGGAGAGTGGAAGAAGGCCCTGCGTCGCACCTTTCCACGGCGGCATGATTTTGCGGAGTCATTGGAGGAGCTGGTAGCAAGGCGTAAGCTGCAAAGTGAGTTCATGACTAAGTATTATCATGACAAGCTGGCATTGTGTGAAAGGTGCGGGATTACGGGAGAGAAGGCCATCTCCTATATAACCAAGGGCCTCCCGCTAGACCTACAGGCGAATGCTCGGGCCTTCAAGTGTAAGACTCCAGGTGACCTGTACTCCGGATTTCTGGGTGGGTTGGATCGCTATCAGGCAAGTGGCCAACCCCACCCATCGAGCTCCCGAGGGCGAGAACCGGAGAGGGTGCCTGGAGATGGAAGGAAGCGAGCTCGTGTGGACAGCAGGCAACAGGCAAACGGCGCAGTGAAGCGTCGGGTCCGATGTTATAACTGCCAGGAGTGGGGGACCCATATGAGCTGTGACTGTCCCAAGGCGAGGCAAGATCAGTGGAAACGATGTGGCAAGAGCGGCCACTCAAGATCAATCTGCCCAACATGAGCCGCAGGTGGAGGTATGTAATCTGGGTCCGAAGCCCCTGCTCTGGAAGGCAGATCGTGTGTTGGCAAGAGCTCATCGTTGTGATACACGTCACACATCACAGGTAAATCAGGTGTTGGCAGATAACCAGCATGACATTCAAATGGATTTCTCCAATATTGATATAGGCAATATCAATGAGGACGAAACAATGCAGCTGGTTAACCTGCTACAAAGGAAGGCGATTTGCTTCTCGACTGGCGACAATGATCTTGGGCTAACTCATCTGAGCGAGATGAAGATTCAGCTAACATCGGACAAGCCTGTGTGTCATCGTCCTTAAAGGCTTTCTTTTGCAGAAAGGGAAAAGGTACACGAAACGGTGCGAGAGCTGTTAGTGAGTGGGGTTATTTGTGAATTGGAGTCTGAGTATGCGAGCCCCATACTCCTAATTCCAAAGAAAAATGGAGAGACATTCGGATGTGCTGTGACTTCAGGGCACTTAACCGGGTAACGATGAAGGACAGGTATCCAATACCTCTACTGAGCGATCAGCTGGATAAGCTGGCAGGGAAGTGTTACTTCTCAACCCTAGATCTGGCGCAGGGTTATCACCAAGTCCCAATGCACCCAGACTCAATCCAAAAGACAGCTTTTGTTACTCCTGATGGCCACTATGAATATCTGAGGGTCCCATTTGGGTTGGCGAATGCCCCAGCAGTGTTTCAGCGGGTGATTAACAAAATGCTGAGTGGACTGGGTACTGATACTGTACTTGCCTACATGGACAATCTCTTGATCCCATCCACGGCGGTGGAACCTGGTCTGGTGCTTCTGGAGAGTGCTGGAGATGGTGGCTGAGGCAGGACTGAAGCTGAACTTATAGAAGTGCTCCTTCCTGAAGGACCGATTGGAGTACCTGGGTTATGAGATCAGTGCAGCAGGGGTGAGTCCAGGGAGGAGGAAGGCACAGGCGGTGAGTTAGTTCCCAGTCCCCGAGAATGTACATGGTGTAAGGCAGTTTCTGGGATTGGTGAGCTATTTTCCGAAACTTCGCAGTCTTAGCCAGACCACTGGCTGACTTCACTCGGAAGGATGTCCCATGGCATTGGGGACCTGGCCAGGTAGGAGCCTTTCAGAGATTGAAACTATCTTTGGTGGACAGGCCAGTATTGGCCCTGTATGAGAGTGCAGCCGAAAATGAAGTGCATACGGATTCCTTTAAACTGGGGCAGAAGGATGACAGTCTTAAACCTGTGTTGTATTTCAGCTGAGCTACCAGTCCAGCAGAGCAGGTCTACCACAGTTATGAGCTGGAGACACTGGCGTTGGTGGAAACGGTCAAACGTTTCCGGGTTTACCTGGTAGGTATTCATTTTAGGGTGGTCACTGATTGTTCTGCAGTACGTGCAACCATGCTGAAGAGGGACCTGGTGCCATGAGTGGCCCGGTGGTGGATGGCTTTGCAGGAATATGACATGGAGTTGAGTATTGTTCTGGAGGCAAAATGCAGCATGTGGACGCTTTGAGCAGGAACCCAGTGAATGTGAATCTGGTAAGCTTGTCTCATGATGATTGGTTCTTGACTGTGCAGTTACAGGATGACAAGGCGCAGGCGATAGTCACAGCATTGGTGAGAATACAGCCGACAAGGGCCTCAAGGCAGATTATGTGGTGCAAGATGGCAGACTGTATTGAAAGACCCGGGTGGGAAAGAGGCTGTACGTGCCAGCAATGGCAAGGTTTAGCCTATTGCATACGCATCACGATGAGGCTGGTCATCCAGAATATGAGAGGTGCTTGAAGTTCCTCAAGGAGACTTACTGGTTTCCGAGGATGGGACGTTTTGTGCATAAGTATGTAGAGGCATGTCTCAGGTGTGCATTTGGCAAGGGTGACCATGGACGGCGGAAAGGTGTCCTGCATCCCATTAGGAAACCCTCTGTGCCCTTGGACACGGTGCATGTGGATCACCTTGGCCCTTTTGCAAGGAGTACAAAGGGTAACAGCTATGTGCTGATGGCGGTGGATTCCTTCACTAAGTTCACTTGGGCAATGGCTACCCGGACTCTACGTTTGGCAAAAGAAATTGAGAGAGATATTTGGCGAGTTTGGATATCCAAGGAGACTGATCTCCGATCGGGGACTGGCGTTTACCAGCAAGGCGTTTGCTGAGTTTCTGGCGGAACGAGGTGTGCGACATGTCATCAATGCTATAGCAACACCTCGGGTGAATGATCAGGTAGAGAGGTAGAATCACACCATCCTGAGTGCACAGACTGTGAAACCCGATGGGATGAGAAACTGAGTGAGATTGTGTGGGGAATGAACCGTTGTGTTAATGCAAGCACTGGGTTCTTCCCAGCACAGCTCATGTTTAGTCACCAAGGGGGTGCTGTGGCGGATGTCTGGTGGAGTGCAGGCGGCAGAGGCGGCCGAAAGGGGTGAAACCTTGTAGATATACGGCAAGCTGTCCAAAGGCAAAGGGACAGGTCGAGGGAGAACCTGACCAAGGCAGAGTTGGCGATGAAAGCGCGCTATGACTGAAGGCATAAGGTCGCAACCAAGTACAAGGTAGGAGACTTGGTGTTATGGCGAGAGGTGAACACATGTTCTGGCAAAAAAAGGGGTGAACCGCAAATTACTGAACAATATGACTATAGAGTTTCCAAGGTGTTGGGGAATGACCAGTATTAGGTGAGTACTGTAAAAGGCATACGCGGGTACCGGAACTTCACAGCAACTGTGGCTGTGGATTCTCTCAGGCGATATCATGGTACTGCTCTGGGCAATGAGCAAAAAGACTATGATAGCAACGGCAATGAGGCCGTTGATGATCGACAGGATCTGCTTGAGAGCTAAGCAATTAATGAGGAAATTATTGTTTGCAGGATGGCCGAGTGTAAGCAGCTATTATCCAGCAGCAGTGAGAAGCACTGGAATTCCAGTTAGTATGCGTCGCTGCTCGACACATGGCAGGCTGGATCCCAGTGAGTGCAGGAAGCTGCCCACCAGGTGGCAGCAGAAGGCGGGAGAGACAGGTTGGCAACACTGCCGGAAGGAGAAGGAAGAACAAGAAGCCATCAAGGAGGATTCTATTGGTGCTTGTTGAAGAAGCGAGACGTGATCGAGATTGTGTTGGTGTTTGTGTCTGTTCACCTGCGTTCTTTAGTGCTTCTATTTATCCTTTTTTGTTTTAGTTTTTCCTATATATATATATATATACTTTCTTGCAGTCATTGCAACTAATTTAATAAATTCCAGATTTTTTACTATCGGGGACATTAACTTATTTATTAGTTAATAGTAGATTATCATAAGTAATGCCACGAGTGATTTCCAATTTATCTAGAGAATTTGGAAATCAAGAGTGGCATTTGTTAGGACTATTTAACGAATAAAATTAAGCTGTTTACTCACAAATCATTATTTAACTATAGTTATTTTAAAATAAATTAATGTTATTTAATGTAAACGGCGATGTTTGAAAACAAATGAGAAACGATAGGTACGCTTCATCTGCTTCTTTTGTTTATCACTGCAACCAGATCATACTATTTATTGCCAAAGGAATGCAATATTGTAAGAATGCTCTCTAGTGGAGAAAAAATGAAACATCAAACTGTATATTAATTCATTTCTGATGTCGTATGATGTAAATATGACAATTATATTTTTCTGGATTATTACCTGGGAAAAAATACATTTAAGAAAGTGCAAACAGTGGTTTCTTTTTTTTGGTGGTATAATAAATTGCTACAAATGTTTTATATTAACTCCTGCATGCGGCATGTGTTGACATCTATGCACTATATATACAATCTGGTAGCCGTATTTCTTATAGGCTCAGTCACTGCAAAATAATGATTAGACCTGTTCAGAATATTAAAAAAGGAGGAGCTTTCTTTAGTATGGTAAATTTAACACTGATAAATATTTCGTGTAAACACGACTCTGATTGGTTGTAAAACAGAAATCATTGAAACGTGATTGGTCATTGACTCCCATTTGGGGCATGAGTTAAATAGTCCAGACTAAATTTGTTAATCTGTGCTAATGTAATATTGAAATTTTTTTTTAATTTTCTGCAGGATGAACAGTTTTTTTTAAATCAGGTTGTAGGGTGGTGTATTCTTTATAAGTCTTTTTTGTTGTTTGAAACTATTTTACACTTTTGAAACTGGTATCGTGAAAACATGCAACTTTACGAGCTGAGATATTAAAAAGAATAATAATAATGATAAAAATAATTTTCTCCAACTCATTCATAAATACCTCATAGTGTTACCTCTCACTTTGATTTTGATTAAAAATAAAATTATTACAAGAAGCTGAAAATCCAATAAGAGTCTGAAAGGAAATATAGAAACATTTACCTTTTGCAATTCTTGTGCTGCTTCTTCACAATTATTGAAGTTATAAACCCTCCAAAGTACAATAGTTGCTGAAAATATCTGAAATGTAATGCAATATTTTGTTAAATATTTGAATCTTCAATAATGTTATATCCAGCAGTGATCCCTCAAGAAATTAGTAGTTAGTATTTCATTTAACAGTGATCTGACATCTCAACATTACAATTTTGATTTAAATATGGACTTTAAGAGCTGACACATTTCATTCAGAGACCAGTCATTTCAAGATTTAAGTTATTTTATACAATGAAAATCTGTAGTTCCCTCCAACACAATCCTAATCATTCCTTTTATTTTGGTGTGACAAGGGCATCCACTTCTTTTCTTTCATCAACTGTTTAAACCATCTTTCCTAATATTGGTAAAATTATGTTTTTACCAGCATTCCAAGTATTCTGGATTCTATTTTCAGCTAAACTAACTCCATGGTGCAACAGGCCTAGAAGGTCCTTGGCCCACCAGCCGGCTGCTGCCCTCATATCCACATGCATTAAATATTCCAGGCAAAGTAGGGGTGACATGTGGTCAACATGTTGGGTCTCCCAGCCGTTATAATTGGTTTTCTCAACCTGGAGCCACTGCTTATTGTAGCTACCCAAATGTATCATGATGCTGGGTGGGCACTGATCCTATACTGGCCAAAATTCCATGAGAAAATTTCTTCCCCCATTGAGACTCAAACCAGCACAAGTCCCATAGCTCTGAGCCAAGGCATCATGCCTTAACAACTTGACTCTAATTTCAGTTAAATAAATACATTTTTTTCAAGTAGATGATCTGGAATGGAGTCTGCTCGGTCTGAGTGCCTACTTCAAATCAAAGTAATGAAATTTAGTTACGAAAATTGTGATTAAGATTGAAGACTAAGGCTCGAATCTATGAACGCATTAGACCGTAAAAGTCGTTCTCTGCCTGTACTCTTCTGAAAAAGTTGTATCCAAATACGTTTTTGCGTACTCAAAAATCTGTTCATGCGATAATAATTGTTGAAATTCCTAAGCTACCTGGCGAGGTGACTTAGCAGAGAAACGAATCGTGAGCAACCCGATGGGAACTGATATAGTTTGAAACCTTGCAGCGTACCTTGCTGCTTTATCCAAGGTGTTGGACCTTGAAGACTTTGATCATGTTTTCGGTATACGCGGAGAAGAGGAATTTGATAGAGTCTACCAAAGAATTCAACTGGAAGAACAGGAGAATCGGTGTAATATTGCACGATGCAGACGTCGTCGTATACAGTATTATTTGCGGGACGCAAGCATAAATGCGTTCCTCTAGCCGATGAAAATAACGGAAGTGGTTTTATCGCTGAGAATTCTGGGTAATTTCATGCCAATATTACGAAAACGATGACTTTCATGCATGACCGGTTAGTGGGTAGCTAATTCGATCTTTGCACTTGCTCACGGAAAGTCAGCTCACCAGTGACTGGAAGTAATTTGAGTAGAGACTAATGTATTTGCATGCAGCCCTAAATTAGTAGTAGTAGTCCCATTAGTTGGAATGTATTCCTTTTGCTTTCTTGCTTCCCAATAGAGTTCAGCCAGAGTTCTTGTAGGTAACACCTTGAGAGCCTCACAGTTTGTAAGGTGGTCTTTGTCCATTGTTGAGTTATTATCTTGACACAGTATAAAATTTGGAGAGTTGAAGATTCCAATTTTGTATAGGTGTGCTGCCAGATATTCATGACCTGTTAACAGTCTAAGGGTCGTATCTATGAACACATTAGACCGTAAAAGTCATTCTCTGCTGAGAAAATTGCATCCAAAGACATTTTTGCATACTCAAAAATCTGTTCATGTGATAATAATTGTCGAAATTCCTAAGCTACCTGGCGAGGTGACTTTGCAGAGAACGAATCGTGAGTAACTCGATGTACCTTGCTGCTTTATCCAAGATGTCGGACCTTGAAGACTTCGATCATGTTTTCAGTATACGGGAAGGAGAAGAGGAATTTGATTAGAGTCGACCAAAGAATTCAACTGGAACGAACAGGAGAATCGGGTGTTCCCGTCCCGTTAATATTCGCACGATGCAGACTTCATTGTAAACAGTTTTATTTGCTGGGTAATTTCTTGCCAATATTACAAAAAAAACTACTTTCATGCATGACTAGTCGGCGACTCGCTAATTCTAACTTTGCACGTTCTCACGGAAAACTCAACTCACTAGAGACTAATATATTTGCATGCGGCCCTAAATGTTGCCACTGCTTCATGCCTTGGTTGTTCAGATATTAAGTTTTTATTCTGCAAGATAGCTGCCCATGATTCCTCATTACTTTGTATTTTAAAGTACTCCATCAATTCTTTCTGGAAGTTTCTTTTTAATAATAATTTTTGCAGAATGATAGGACAGATAGATTCATTTTCTGTAAATTTTAGTACCTTTTTCCTAAGAGATCTGCCATTTTGTTTCCATATATCCCACAATGAGAGGACAATTTTATTTCAAAATTATGTTTATCTCATAAAACTAAACTATGGGACAGTCTGATGGATATATGGTTTGCTAGAACACATATCTTTACAGGGTAAATTTCATATATGGTTAATAAAGTACTAGTGATCAACATATCAACCACTTTTAATATTAAATTTGGGAATTTTTAACATTATGAGGTTCAATTAATAATAATTAAATGAATCGTGATTTCTTCTTACCTCATACTTCTATGTTTTTTTAAACACAGCACTGCAGTATCGGCGACACGTTGTCGTCATCATCAGCTGTTTTCACGACTGTCAATTTTTTTCCTTTTTGCCGGTAATTCTCTAGACTGCCATCTGGTGTTCTTCTGAAGGAATTACTCTTCAATCTGCCATCTGGTGTTATTTTGAATGAATCATTTTCTAAACTGCTATCTGTTGTATTTTTGAAGAACTTTGTAATTAAGCTCGGTTCTCCGGAATCTCAAAGTTCATAGCTCTAGTATGGTTTTTTTGAATATATATTTTTTTCCCAAACTGTTAAATCCAAAGAAACCTTTGGATTTAACAGTTTGGGGAAAAAAAAAAAAAAAAAAATATATATATATATATATATATATATATATATTTCAAAAAAACCATACTAGAACTATGAACTTTGAGATTCCGGACGAACCGAGCTTAATTACAAAGTTCTTAAAAAATACAACAGATAGCAGTTTAGAAAATGATTCATTCAAAATAACACCAGATGGCAGTTTGAAGAGTAATTCCTTCAAAAGAACACCAGATGGTAGTCTAGAGAATTACTGGCAAAAAGGAAAAAATTGACAGTCGTGAAAACAGCTGATGATGATGTGTCGCCGATACTGCAGTGCTGTGTTTAAAAAAACATAGAAGTATGAGGTAAGAAGAAATCACGATTCATTTAATTAATATCAACCACTGCCCGACTCAAAAACAATTCAAGAAAAAACTCACTACATATTTCCTTAGCCAATATAATATATAACCGTGTTCCATGTATACTCTTATTATTCCTTTATATTTTAAAATTCCTTTACCAATCAAATTACCTTAGAAATTATAGGTTATTATTATAATTACAATTTTTATTTATATCCATTGTCAACTTTATATTGTTTAGCCTGCCTACATCTATTATGTATCATTAACCAATTCGTAGATAATTGTTATTATATGTATAACTTAACTCTGGTGAAGTGGAAGTGGAGACCGTACGGTCTTAACTCCATCAGGTAAAATAAATAAAATATATTCACAATGTCCATTATATAATTTTTAAATTATCAATAGAATTTAAAAATGTGAAGTCATTTGTCTCTTCAAACTCTAGCATATTTAGGGGCAAATCTCTAAATCTTCCTGTTTGTTCTAAGTTTATGGGTCCACTTGAGTTACTCAAGACACTGATGGGAGAGTTATATATTTTAATTCTGAACATATATTCTCCCAAACAATCATAACTAAGGGGTGGAATCCTATGACTTAAAAATAAGAAAATACATATGTATTTATGACCTAAAAAAGTATTTTAAGCCACAGTAAAAACCACTACATTTTCATTAGAAGATTTATGTAAATGTTATTTACTTACTCGAAACTCAAAATAAAAGTTTAAAAAAATATGACATGTCGTAGGAATCTGATTCCTACTTGGAACTAATTACGTCAGCTTTATAACTCAATGACTGAATTTGGTATTTCTTTGTGAATACAAAACTCCCTTTTTTATCTTACCTACCCAAATTAGCTTGGTTGAACTCTATAGACTTCTTCAAACTTGTGGCATTAGAGCATTTGAGACTTGCGGGTATTGTTTAATTTCTGTTCCTGTCAGATCTATTCTGAACCATGGGTGAGTTGTCTAGGGCAAGTACTCTTCCTTGGCACAGAGCTACAAAACGAATATTGGTTTGAGTCCATGGGGGAAGAAGTACTCTCGCTGAATTTCAACCAGTGTATGGGACCAATATCCACCAAGCAGCATGAAGAATTTGGGTAGCTACAATAAGCGGTAGCTCCAGGTTGAGAAAATTAGCTATGACGGCTGGAGAACCTGACATGCAGACCACATGACATCATTACACTGGCTGAATGATTGTCCACTTCTGTGACTGACATATGTGGATGTGAGGCCTGCAGCCAACTGGTAGGTCAAGAGTCTTCTAAGGCATATTTGCACTATGCACTTTTTTTCCTCTGTTCTGATCTAACACAAGATAATGTGTGGTAACACAGTATAAAAGCATCTTACAAATGGTAAAAGAGAGATAAAGTTGGTGGTGATATTAATTTCATTTAACAATGCTTTTTAATAAAAGGTCATTAGCAATGCAATTCAAATCAGGGCATGAAAAGGCTGACAAACTTTGCTCAGAGACATCTTATTTCAGGCTTGATATTTAAAGAATTGTGTGTCAAATCTATGATTCAGGACCCATGGCTTTATTTTCCTTCCAAAGGAACCACTTTGTTGACGCCTCAGGTTGGCTGCCTTGAGTGGTTGGCGGGATGTGTCAGTGTTGGCTAACCTGAGTCTTCTCATGGATTGAGCGGCGTTGTGTGCACATCCTTCTTGTGTGTGTGTGTGGCTCGTAGAGAGCAGTCGTGTCTTGTTGTGCGCTTGGCGTGAGTGATTTGTGAGAGAACTGAACACGACGTGAGCACGTGGTAACCTTAATGTATATCTAATTAAAATATAGTCTTATTTTCATATGTTTAATTCTTTGTGTCACAGTAATTCCTAAATATACAGTCCACTTCAGAGAGAAGAACTTTATAGCTACTTACAGGTTTAGAAATAAAGTTCCGTGAACAATTAACCTGTATGTGTAGTAAGTATATATTATCCCTGCTACATATTTTTGTAGGTATATGGAATGAGGTGGGACATCAACTCTAAGATTTTTAACACCCTTAAAAATCAAGTGACTCTAACCAGGTTTGAAATCCATAAAGCTTGAAACCAGAGGTGAGCAGATTAGTCCATCAAGACAGTTGTTGGTAGTCACAGTAATGCCCTCCAGATTAGGACTGGTTCATTTGCTAATCAATGGTAGTTGTTGACTTTCATACATGTTGGGGATTTTAAATTGGTGAAGTAACAGTCTAAATATAAAAACAAGATTTTTTATTATATAAAACTTTCCTCATTAGAGGATTGCCTCAAGGACAAAGTGATACAGACAATTCATTTTTGTAATTGATGAAATACATTTTGTAAATATATTTAAAAAAATTCAACTTGTAGGCCTAATTGAAGTATACATACTATAAAGTAATTTTGTAAATATGGTTTCTTAAAATTGAAATTGATCCTCTAATGGCAGCGATGGCAATTCTAGAAAGATGCACCCTGTCCAAATCTAAGGAATTCCAAAATTTGGTTATGAATCCTGGTATAGTACCTCTTGCCCCGATCATCAATCCTGTGACAGTTATACTATCTAGTTGGTATTTATCTTTGTAATAGTCAATTGTTGGCTCATATATGGCTTTCTTTTCAGAGTCAACATCCTCAGGTTGGCCACTATGAGTCTCAAAACGAATTGTGGGATCTAATATCATACACATTTTAGAGGATGGTCTAAATACAATAATATCTATTCGTCTGTTACTCCCATTAATGGCCACACCATGTACTTCCTCATAAACTGTGTATCCAAAATCTCGCAAGGCTTCTGCCATCACATTTCGAATAATAAAGTAGCATTTCTATGAAAATACTCTGTAGTTTTGTTTAATTTATAGACATAAAACACCTTAAGAAACCATTTTGCAAATGTATAATTGATAACACTTATGCCCAGTTTCACTAATCTTTGTTAAAACTGGTCAAAGCAAGCATTAAGAAACATGTAACTTATTTTAAAATGCATTGTTATCATTTTTGCATTTCATCAAACATCATTTCATTAAAGATAATATGCAATATTCATTTAACAATCTTACTATAATTTTCATACACAGTCACTTTGTTATATTGCTAGAGACTGGCCAACAATAATAACGCATGTTTTATTTCAGGAACTAATATTTTGAGGTTCTTTTAATTATTTTATTTAGAGTCTGTTTATCTTATTGATCTCTTCTTGAACATTATCACATTCAGTACCAGGCACTGAGCAGGGCATTTAAACCCACAGACCAGCCATTTAAATACCCCAGCTACCCTTTTTGTGGCACTTCAGAAAATGGACCATTATTCAGAAACTATTAGCCCTAGAAAATTCAAATTTTGTACATACCTAAAGGAGATATCCTAGTAGGATTTGATGGTGAGATAACTTGGGTGATTGACATCACATGGTATCGATGTATCAATTTTAGGAAGTGGAAGTTCATCTTCACTTTCACTTTGTGAATCTTCTAATTCACGAATCAGTTCGTCACCTGAATCATAATTATACAAAATATTCACTAATTCTTCTTCAGTGAGACATTTTTCTTTCGCCATGGTTTCACTCACACACAAAGAACAGCGCGATAACGAGAAACAAATACGGCTGCATTGGAGACAAGTTTGGGTGAATGAATTCCATGTGTTGTTTGTTTAAAAAATAAAAGGGGATTCATCAAGGTTAAACGTGTCAAACGGGAATAGAAAATGTACATTTACATGCATCTATGATCTCCAAGACATACTAAGCCAACACAATATTTAGGCGCCGAATATAAATGTGGTTTGTTTGCGCCCGCTCTAAAGCAAGTTAACTGACCGACGGCCGCATACACGATAGTCTCCTTAAATGTCTTAACTGGTTTACGGTACTGAATGTGTTAATATTGAGGTAAGATAAACAGACTCAAAATAAAATAATAATAACGCAACTTATAAAATTGACCAATGTAATTGTCTTCTGTATCTGAATTTTACTGAAATATTTATTTAGTGTAACTTTATCATAATGGAAACCACAAATACTAAGAAAAGACAAGGAGGCTACAATTTTTCCAAGAATGAAAAATAAATTTTTGTGAACATTTCTGACAGCATAGTATCCATCAATTTCTTCCAGAAGTTTTAATACCACTGCTTTCGATAAGCAGTATCTTTCTAGAAATTTTCTGCCAAACAGCTCATCAAAATGACTATTCTGCATACAGAAGCTCTGCATCAAAACCTTCCTCCATTTTGAATAATTAGATAATTAATCTTTTACATATGTGTTGAAACAAAACTATCATATTAATTTAACACATCATAAAATGTCTGTTTTCATGTAACAAAGTTTGGTGAAATGCAAAAGTTGAATAACAATCTTTAAGGATAATTAAAAGAACCATTAAAACGATAATGAAGGTTGGTAAAACCAGCTATTAATATGACTGATTAATTGTAATTTATCAAAGAAATTAAATCATTATTTAGACCTAACCTTATATTTTGCTCTCTCACCTAGGACGTATTATGGACATACCCATAATATTTAAACTGAGTCAGTTTTTAGCTGAAAATTATGGAAATGTCCTTTGAACATGTCCCAGGTGATAGAGTAAAATATGAGGTGAGATGTAAATAACCAATTTGATAATATTTTTGATAAAAAACTTTAATATTGCTTCCTACAAATTTTGTGTTTAAAAAGTAATAATACATACTGTGCTTTGCAAAAATTTCAGCTATTCTTTCAACTGACACCCTGATTAGAGGTTAGAACAGCTTAGCTTAATTTATATTTGAACTTCAAATACATTGTGCTCATTTTTTATATGATTGTTTTTAGGATCAACCACCTTATTTAATTTATACTTGTTCCCATTTTTCAGATTTCTCCAACTCTAAAATATCTCATCACTTAATTATATATATTCTATATCCATCCATAGTAATTCTGCCCGTGGGCAGGTCCTTCACTACAATCATAGCATTTTCATGCTATGCTTGCAGCTTTACTAGGGAATTGTAGGTGTAGTAGCTTCCTGTTGCTTTCCACACCGGTGAAGGATGATGATGATCATGATGATAAGGAAGATGATGATGATGGCCATATGATTTCGGGGACCTTTTGGGCCTTAAAGTTTTCCTGACATTTGTCTCACAGGTGAGGAAAAACCCCGATAAAAACCTCACCCAGAAAAACTGCCCCGACCGGGGATCGAACCCGGGCCCGCTGCATGACAAGGCAGCACGCTACCTCGAGACCACAACGGTGGACGTATTCTATATATAATTCTGTTTTATTTGTAAAATTTGATATATTTTAACCTTGAGAATTATTTATATGTATCACCTTTGGACACCAGTGTATTCAGTAAAGAACTAATTTAATTCAGCATATAAAAGAATCAAAAAGCACTCCACGAAAGATATAAAAGCAGCTGCCATTGAAACAGCATCTTATATCCTGACATTTTGATGCAGACGGATATTTTCTTAGCACAGAAAAAGGTGCAGGAACTGGAACTCACTGCGACTCTTCAATTCCTATATGGTATTGGGAACTAATGTTATTTTTTTACCTATACCACCAGGTTATCTTTATGACGTCTGGTATTCTTTCTTGTCATTGACAGAATTACATAACCCATTTCTTAAGTTGGGGCACCTGGAAGGCAGAGTTACATTACCCCGATGACATGATAGGTGGTGAATGATAATGAAGTGCCAGATGAGTCCTTAAACTTAAACTTAGTCTAAATCCAGACCATGGGAGGCCACAAGAATAATTCTCTTTAAAAAAAAATGCCTGTGGCCTGAACAGAAATCGAACTTGGGACTCTACGAACTGTAGTCAGGAGCTCTGACCACTAGTCTATGAAGCTGGTCATATTACTCATTTTGATGCAGATATTAGCTATCAAAAGGGTACTGACACAATGACTATATAGAATAAAGGAATTTCAAAATACTGTCACACTAACAGACTCTCTAATAATTATCCAAGCAATAGTATCTTCAGCAACAACTGTAACTAAGAAATAAGGGAGATCCAAAATTGCCTTAGAATGCTTCTTGCATTACCAGTAAATAAAACTATAATTCTAGAGTTAATCTCTGCCACTGTAGTGTACACGACAATTAAATCAGACAGACTAGAAAAGAAAGGTACTATAATACTGAAATGACACAAGGAAATATTCCTTTCTACTCAGCAAAAATTATAATAAATATGCTAAATTAAATAGAAATGTATTGCTGACAGCATGAATGAATCATGATCAACTATAACTAAAAATCCTGTGCCAGATTCACCAAGATATGAAGCATTGGCTTGTTTCGCCTAAGAACTGGTCATATTTGCTTGGCAACCCACTTATATAAGACGTCTATATACAGAAATCCAATCTGCGTGTTATGTAAAAAAAGAGAGTTCAATCATGAATGGAGATCATCTTGCAAAATGCTCTGTGCTTCAAAACTTTTGGAAATTGTACTGGGAAGCAAGAATGAGAATGGAGATCATCCAAGATCCTTGCCATTAGATTACTAATAATTTTTAGGTCCAATAAATATAAAATCTCAATCAGACAATTGCAGAAACAAACTCTAAAGCATGACCATGTTTTCATAATATTTTATTGTTTCCATAACAACTACAAAGAGCGTAAGAGAATACCTAGAGGAAAGAAAAAATAAGAAAGAAGAAATCCCTTTCTACAGCATGGATGCCATAATGAACCAAAATTGGACTAATTCCAACCAGAGACTAAGACATGTGGTGATACAATTAGCAGTGCACATCTACCACTATAAAATATGCAAGAAAAGTCATACCATAACCCTCGTGAAAATTGCATGTGCTCACTGTGAGGACAATTCTGTGACACATACCTTCTTCTTCTTCTTCCTTCCAAGTATTAGGCCAAGGCCTGTTACGATCCTATAGAAAATTTTCCCTCCAGCGTTTCATAGGACGGCCCAGCGATCTTCGTCCTCTTGGTATATAATTATAAACAGCTTTGGGGATCCGATTTGAACTCATTCTTTCAAGATGGTGTTTCCAATTTAGTTGGTACTGTTTAATATATTCCAAAATTGGCGTAGTCTTCAATTCTTTTAAGATATCGGTGTTCCTTTTCCGATCCCATCTGGTGTAACCCGCTGTTCTGCACATGAATCTCATTTCACAAGCCGTTATTCTGCTTTCATGTTGTTTCCTTAGTGTTCATGCTTCACTACCATAGGTCAACACTGGTCTAGCCAAAGTGTTATATAAATGTAATCTGGTGTTTTTTTTTGTACAAGGGATGGTTTCATAACTTGATTAATAATTCCTAAACTTTTATTATAACTAGTAACTTTTTCAGGGATATCCTTTTCATCCCAGATAGAGAGATAATATCCAAGATATTTAAATTGATTAGATCTCTCTAAAATTTTATTCTGGAGACAGATTTTACTTTGTATGGGGTCCTTCCCATGAAATGCCATAATTTTAGTTTTGTTAATTGATATTTCCATATTAAATTTGGCACCTATTTTTTGTAAATTATAAATTGATCGTTGCAAATCATTTTCGGAAAGTGCCAGAAGAGCTAAATCGTCTGCAAAAAGAATAGCATCGAGTTTGAGGTTCCTATTGATGGGTATATATCCTCGTTGTGTTTTCCTCCATTCATTTATTAATTTATTCATGTATATAATGAAAAGCACCGGTGAAAGTCCACATCCCTGTGTTACTCCAGTGTTGATCTTTTCCCAAGAAGATAATTTGCCATCTTGTTTAACAGAGATTTCATTATCTTTATAGATGTTGAAGATATTAGTAATATATTGTTGTGGAACGTTATCATCAGCTAAAATTTGTAGTAATATATTTCTGTCTACTTTGTCAAAAGCCTTTATGAAGTCAACGAAGGTGATATGAGTTTCTATATTGAATTCCTTGTGCTTTTCTAATAGTAGTTTTAGAGTAAAGAATCCATCTGTACAAGAATCTGAATCCATTCTGCTCTTCTCCAATTATATTTTCATAAATTTTCCTCAATTTATTCTTAACTATATTAGCATAAATTTTATATCCAGAGTTCAACAAGCTAATTCCACGATAGTTATACCATACCATCAAATGCAAAAAAATCTGTGTGATTACAGCAAAGACAACATTCTTTATACATTGGATATGAGGTGAGATATAAAGAATTTTAATTACAACATTAAATTAAACCTCAAAGTGATTTTTCCTATAAAAGTTTAATTTTTCATGCACATTCATGTGCTTTCCTATTAATATTATCCATCCATCCATCCATAGTAATTCTGCCTGAAGGCAGGTCCTTCACTGCAATCATAGCATTTTCATGCTATGCTTGCAGCTTTACTAGGGAATATTGTAGGTGTGGTAGCTTCCTGTTGCTTTCCACACTGGTGAAGGATGATGTTGGCCATATGATTTTGGGGACCGTTTGGGCCTTAAAATTTTCCTGACATTTGTCTTACAGGTGAGGAAAAACCCTGATAAAAACCTCACCCAGAAAAACTGCCCCGGCTGGGGATCGAACCCAGGCCCACTGCGTGACAAGGCAACATGCTACCTCGAGACTATAGTGGTGGACTTATTAATATTATAATAAACTGAAAATCCATACCTGTAGCAATTAAAACCACAATCGGGGATCAGACTTTGTTTTTGTAAAATTAACTGCCACAGATTTTCAGATTTCTTTCAGATGTTATAGAAACAACAAAACATGGTTCGGATTTTTTTAAATTTATAAATGAGTTAGATAAAATGTTTTTACATCTCACCTCATAAAGTTCCATGTTTTCACAATACCAGTTTCAAAGGCAATTTTGCCTTCATCTTCAGTCAAACTCCAATTGTTTAAATTTTGCTGTTTTCATCATCTTCCAAACTGCTATCTGGTGCCGATTTTATGAACAAAAAGATTGAAGTTCCCGGTGAGAAAAATTTAATCTCCAAGTTCATAAAATCAGCACCAGATGGCAGTTCGGAAGATTGCTGAAGTTTCCGGCAAGCAAAATTTAATTTCCCAAGTTCATAATATCGGCACCAGATGGCAGTTTAGATGATGGTGGTAATGGCAATTTCAACAGTTGGAGTTTAACTGAAGATAAAGCAAAATGGCCTTTGAACCGATGTCATGAAAACATAACTTTATGAGGTGAGATGTAAAAACATTCCAACTCATTTATAAATTGAAAATTACCTTGTGTTACTTCCCAATGTAATTTTAATTAAATGGTTCAGATTTTGGTTCTGCAATTGACTGAATGGATCCCTGTTCATAGAATCTCTTCATTTCTTCTGAAATAGTAGAAGAAGCATAGAAACAATAATTACATTAAATTTTAAATCAATAAATATTTATAAAGTGGTCACCAAATGATGAACCATTCTTTTTAATTTTTATGATCTCAAAATGGTCATAATGAAAGAAATGACCATGATCTTTCGAATGCAACATGTGAAAACTAAACTACTAGATTACGACATTTCATCATCTCTTGACCCATCAAGTAAGTCTATTAAGCATGTAATAAAATATTTTTGGTCATTCACAAGAAGTTGGTAACATCATCTATTAAGTTATGTAGATAGGAAATAACACTATGAGGTTTTTTAATATTGTTTATTTTTTATTATTTCACTCACCTCATACTTCATAACCTCATAGTGTTATCTCCTATCTACATAACTTAATAAAGTTGGCTATCAAGTCATAGGAAAACAAGAATAACGTAAACATATGAAGTATGAGGTGAGTGAAATAATAAAAAATAAACATCATCATCTATTATATTATTTTTGGTCTGGACATCTTACCTCAATATTAATGTTGATTAGTTCTTGGACATGTTTCAAAACAATTCTGTTTTATCGTCAGCTTTCCCAGACTGTAATTAATATTTAATTTTAGGAAGTTATATTCTGAGGTTATTTTAATTATATTATTTTTGGTCTGGACATCTTACCTCAATATTAATGTTGATTTGTTCTTGGACATGTTTCAAAACAATTCTGTTTTATCGTCAGCTTTCCCAGACTGTAATTAATATTTAATTTTAGGAAGTTATATTTTGAGGTTATTTTAATTATATTATTTTTGGTCTGGACATCTTACCTCAATATTGATGTTGATTTGTTCTTGGACATGTTTCAAAACAATTCTGTTTTATCGTCAGCTTTCCCAGACTGTAATTAATATTTAATTTTAGGAAGTTATATTTTGAGGTTATTTTAATTATATTATTTTTGGTCTGGACATCTTACCTCAATATTAATGTTGATTTGTTATTGGACATGTTTCAAAACAATTCTGTTTTATCATCAGCTTTCCCAGACTGTAATTAATATTTAATTTTAGGAAGTTATATTTTGAGGTTATTTTAATTATATTATTTTTGGTCTGGACATCTTACCTCAATATTAATGTTGATTTGTTCTTGGACATGTTTCAAAACAATTCTGTTTTATCGTCAGCTTTCCCAGACTGTAATTAATATTTAATTTTAGGAAGTTATATTTTGAGGTTATTTTAATTATATTATTTTTGGTCTGGACATTTTACCTCAATATTAATGTTGATTTGTTCTTGGACATGTTTCAAAACAATTCTGTTTTATCGTCAGCTTTCCCAAAATATAACTTCCTAAAATTAAATATTAACATCATCTATACTCAATAAATAAGGTGAATTCGGAGTTAACTTACCTCATAACTTACTGTGTTCTATTTGAATTAGTTTTGGCCCTGGATGTTGGCTCCACTCCATCTTTGGTTGACCAAAGGACTTGTAAATCAAATCTTTTTCTCTGGAAATTTCAAAATTCGTAATCTTGTTTTTGTTCTTCTGTATGTAGATCTTCTCCCAAATGGTGAGTTTTTTTGTATTATCCAACTGTTTTAATAATTTTGTGTTCACATCGATTTTATGCTTTTATGAGATAAAATGACTCTGGATTCACCTTATTTATTAACTCTCTGCATGCCACTGGTAAAATCAGAGATTTAAATCGCATCCGCCGATATGATCGGCTTTGCAAGTAGTTAAAGTATATTATCTGGCAGGTAATGGACAGTAGCATCAGAGCCGATCTAATCAGCTCACGGCACATAAAGGGTTAAGAACCTCATAATGTTATTTCCTATTGTAATTTATTAGTCACTTCTATTTTCTTGTTTTTGATAGAAAGGTAAAAGAATTCCTATTGGGAGATAGCAAGTGAAAGAGTTGGCACATAGAAATTTATTTAACAGTCATTAATTTCTAGACCATTAATGTCATTTGGAAGTGAGAGTTAAATAATAAATTCTTTCATAATGTAAATTCTGTAGACTTATTGGTAAATTCACAAATTGATGATAAAAATATTTTAAGTTTTATGCAAAAATATTTTGTGGAAATTTTATGTACAATACTAGTATTTCTCTTACATATTCTACCTTTATACCAAGAGGAGCTTGCATGTGCTGGTGATCAGTTTATAAACAATTACCACAGGCTCAATTAGATTGATTAGCCTATAATGTAAAATAAAAAAATACTCACTCCAAACAGAACAATGAGGATTGCTGGTAAAGGAATGATAAATGACATCCAGTCTTCAAAAACTTTGGCTTGTACTTGTCTCATAACTAGTGCTCCCCAGACACCCAAAAACAAACTCAACCCAAAAAGCCATTCCAATAACTTTGTCATACTGAAGATCCCTCTGATAAAAGTGAAAGAACAAGTATTAGTTATCAGATTATACACACAGAGCAATAAGAGATGCTCTTACTTCTTTTACTCAGTGCTCTTTTTCTAAAAAAATGTTTGGGGGTAAAGTTTTCAATGTAGCTTATTATTACTATTATTTTAAATGGTTTTGCATTGAATAACTATATAATTACATTAACTCACTGGCATTAACGAATCCATGTATTTATGGCCAAAGAGACATAAGTTCTCCATACACCCCTATCCTGAGCTAATGTTTTCTAATCATTCCCTGTATAATCTACTTCCCTCAAATCATGGTTAATGTTATTCTCTTACCTCATTCTTGGTCTACCAACTAGATGTTTTCCCTCTGGTTTTCCTACAAAAAAAGCTTCCATGCCCCTCTTTCATTCCCCATTCATGCCATATGTCCTGGCCATCACAATCTATGAGATTTAACTGTTCTTATTACATCTGGTTTCCTATAAAGATCATGTAGCTCACATACAATAATTATTATTACCTAGCATTACAAGTTTCCAAACTGACATTGGTTCATGGTTGCTGTATTCTTGGTGTCAGTAGCAAGATGTCTACCTTTCATAAACAATAAGCATACATAACCTATAGGTTGAAACAACTGCAACCAACTTAACCAACATCAGATTGCTGACAGTTGAAAGATGCAATGAAGCTCTTGTAGGTGTGATAATGAGAATAATTTGCAAAACTCACATTCACTAGTGGATATGGGAACACATTTCACTACTTTGAGAAGAGGGAACAGAGATGTTGACATTTTCTTCTCCATCAGATAATCCTGAAATCCTCTAAGTATCTCTCTTTCTAGAAGTAAAAAATGATGACAAAAGGTTTTTATGTCCACTGCTATGGTCTCGATGTAGCATGCTGCCTTGTCACGCAGTGGGCCCGGGTTCGATTTCCGGTCGGGACAGGCTCCTGGGTGAGGTTTGTTCGGGATTTTACCTCACCTGTAAGACAAATGTCAGGAAGCTTAGAGCCCAACGGTCCCCGAAAATCACCCAGCCATCATCATCCTTATCATTATCATCATCATTCATCACCATGTGGAAAACAACGGGAAGCTAACACACCTATAATTCCCTAGTAAAGCTGCAAAGCATAGCATGAAAATGCTATGACTGCTGTGAAAGACATGCTTTCAAGCAGAATTACTAAGGATGGATGGAAGGTTGTTATGCTTGTTTTGTTCATATGTTATTCCAGGATTTTGAGGCCATGTTGAAAAGTCCAACACTTCAATCATATCAAAATCCTCTGTAGCAGAAGATTCTTCATCCGCTGTTTTAGAGAACATAAAATCTGCTGGGTTCGAGATGTCTGCATTTTGTTCCCTTTTCTAATGTAATTCTTCGTAAGTTCATCTCTTCTTCTGCTTTGAGAGCTTCGTAGTAATGAGAATCACAGTTTAGTTTTCTTTCTTTAAACACTTACAGCTGATTTCTGATCTTCTATTGGGCGGAATACAATATGATGTCTTGTAACTGTAGTTCAAGACTTTGTTCTGATAATTCTTGAAGGATATCACACATTAAAGCTAAGTTGAGAATGAAGTCAACTTTAGTGATGCACTTGAATAAATCTCTGTTAGTTGACTCCCTGCTTTTACCATCTTTCATAGCTGTGAAGTTAGCAACCAAAACTTTAAAAGTTTTTCCACACTGCTGAAGCTCTATGCTACAAAGGTAACTCAGAAAGTTTCCGGATCCTAGCAAAATTTTCGAGATAATCTAAAACTTAACCATTACATTTTCTCAAAGTACTCTCCCTCAGCCTCTATACACCTGGACATCCTTTGGAACCAAGACTGGAATCACTGATGCCAGTCAATGTCCTCGATGATATTAAGCTCCTCTCTATATACAATGACAGCATCTTCCGGGCTTGCAAACCGCTTTCCACGCAGTCAGTTTTTCACGGAAGGGAACAGGAAGAAGTTGCATGGTGCTAGGTCGGGAGGAATATTCATAAGTTTCCCAAGAGTACTCTCCAGAAAATTGTGACATTCACTGTGTAGGCAGAGGCATTGTTGTGGTGCAGTTTGATGCCCCTAAGCCCAGTTCTCGGTCTCTTTTCATACACTTTTCAAAAAACTTCCGGGAGACAAAATGTTGTATACCACTCTGCATTAACTGTCCTATGACCCTCAAGAGGAATTGTTACCACATGACCACTAATGGAGAAGAATGTCACTACCATTTTCCCCCTACACTCCCAGCCCTCTTGACCTTGGTCATCTAAAAGACTCAGATTGATGACTGTCACTTTGTTTCTGATTCGTACTAGTATAGTCTCTAGTTAGTATAGTTTTGTCACCTGTTATGATCTCGGAAACATGGCGAGAGTTCCTGTTATCGTATCTTTGCAGCATTTTATGGCATCATTCCACATGAGCTACCTTTTGCCCTTATGTTAAATTATGGGGCACCCAGCGAGAAGAAATTTTCCTCACCCTTAAAAATTTGTGCAAATTTTTTTTTAACACTCCTCTATCCTACAACAAGGGTTGCCTCAATATCTTTGTATGTTACTTGTGGATCTTCTTGCACCATTTTCTCCATAGTGGTGATGTTTTCATCAGTAACTGCAGTTGAGGTCTTCTGCTTCTCTCTTTGTCTTTTGAGGGAAGTTCAGCCCCTCTTAAATTCTGCAAACCAACTGAAAACTGTTGTACAAGAGGGAGCAAGGTCCCCGAAAGTCTGCCTCTCAATACTTTGTTCCTGATGTAACCCAATTTTAAAATCATAATAAATCACGGAACAAAAATGTTCATGTTGCAGCTCCATTGAGACACTAAATTACTGGCATCCTGCTTTGTTTCAACCCCCACTGTTAAGGGAGAAATTATGTATAAATACAGATAAAAGTATAGGCTAACGCATGGTATATCTGGCTTAATCTTATCTCAAACAGATTACTCGAGTCTGGGAACTTTCTGAGTGACCCTCGTACCCATACCCATTTTAAGAATTTCAATTTCAAGAAGCTCTGCATGCTACTTTAACTCTCGAGCATTATTCGGTGATTGATGATAAAGTGAATACAATTTATCTACAAAAGGCTTAAAGTGATTCACATGTGATGGGAAGTATCTTTTTTATGACATCAACTGACAATTGAAGCCTTCGATTAGTAACTTGTGGAAAATGCTGCATTATTAATCTAACAACTCCTTTTTTCTTCACATCATCACTGTTGCAATTGAAACAAGATTTTCATTCAGGAACTCATCACAAAATCCTATGGATTCCAAAGAGTTTAGTAAAGTATTACAAATACCTTCAGCAGTAACATTGTTTAGCTCTACTAAATCAAGGAAAACATTTCTTTCAGGTCAGGGACTTTGATTCATAAATAAATTATTAATTGGTTAATTGTGCTCTCATCAATAATTAATGAGACTTTTCATCTTGATTGTATTAACCACTGTCTTTTTCATTTCTTATACAATGTTATTAATAATACTGATAAAAGCATTTCTAGATTGTAAAATGCAGCCTATGTCAACACTGTTAAGTTCTTCCAGGACAACTTCGGTCTAAATCATTGAAAGGTTGATTCTTTTTCACAACTTTATAGACAGTGTATATATAATTATCTGCTCATTTTCAAAAGCTCTAGTGCAAGCATTTTCTAAAGTCTTCTCTTTAGAGCACAAAGTAGCACTTGGGTAGCTGCTTGATAAGCAGAACTTTCTTTGTGTTTAATTTTTTTTTTGCAAAGAATCATTCTGTTCTTGAAGCACCGGAAGATGACACAGAAACCATATCCCACGGTTGCGTAATGTTCATGCTTTATTTCTTTCTATCTCCAAATTTCCTGCTTCTCTGCAAATTTTGCAACCAAGATTTTCTTTTAAACAATTAAACCAGTCATTTTTCTCATAAAATACACCCTTTTGATTCAAAGTCCAACAATCTGGAATATCATCTAATTTAGGCCTACTATCTCACACATGTACATTCACAGTATCTCCAAACATGGGTTCATTGTTCAGGTTTACTTTTATCATCCACTAGATATGTCTAAGTTCCTGGCTTTTCACTCGCACAATAAAGACGCAGGAGAACAAGTAAAATAGTTTGCTATCTTCTTACTTATCTTAATCTCAAAACTAACTTGATATGAAATTCAGGTTGCACCCTGCAATCAACAAGACAGGAACAGGAAGTGAAAAACCACTTCACAGAACAATCTCAGACTGCATTGGCATCATTCGTATCGGGATTACTAACATGAAAAAATGAAATAAATCATTGGGAAGTTTTCCACAATTATAAAAAAATCACTTCGTATATAGAAAAAGTTTAGGGGTAAGCATCCCCCAGCATTCCCCCATAAAAAAGAGCACTGATTATACTATATTTAAATACTAAACTGTGAAGATTATATTATATGATACAAAAAAACCAGTAAATATATTTAAAAGGAAACAGTTTAACATTTTTTGGGCAATTTCCCAGATTCATTAGATTCACATATGCCAGTCTTAAACAAAAAATAACTCACCCTAACTTTACATTTGTCATTAGTGAAACCTCAATTAATTGTTTGTGTCGAGAAACTTGAAATAAACGACGAATACAAGAAAATGTTTAATGTGCCTGTAAAAATAATATAAATCTTAGATTATAGAGTACCGTATATGTCTTTTTATGTACCTAGGATTAAGTGTAGTTCCGCTGCCATTGAAAAGTGAAGTATAGTATGTATGAGCGACTTGGACGGTAACCTGTGAAAAAAAAAACTCCCATTTTGTCAGTGTTAAAAATGTGTCTTAGGAACGTATCATGAAATTCAAGTATGCAGTTTCGGTTTTCGTTTATTAATTACACTTTCGTCCATATCCTATGATTCTCCGCAAATTTCATTCCATGCTACATTGTGTCGTATTTTAAAACTGTCCAGCCAACCTGAAGATTCCTTGAAATCGCTATTCCCTAAGGATTTAACATCAGCTAGAGCTTGACTTTGGAGCATTGGTCCAGAAATTTTTGGAGATTTATTTTCAATCACTTAAACTTCTTCACTTGATGAGAATGATACATATGTTTCAGCCATCTTTATTCCATAAATTCAGAATGCTACCTGTTGCGACAAGAGTCGCTCTCTCTTTCGGTATAGCAGACACCTGCCGCCGGTTATTACGCTAATGATGTAGTTCATCTGACTTCCGATTGTAGGCACCTGAATACAGTAACGCTGAGTTGTGTTGGTAGCATTTTTGTTGTATACTGTTGCCAACATCTGCGTATTGTGCTCAGGTCTGCAGATGACTACAACACTTTTTCTCATTGTGTGTTAGGCTCTCGCAGTGTGCGTTAGGCACTCTCATCATGGACGGTAGTCCTTACTAAATAATTGTATAGAGATTCGTGGGAGGTGGATCTCCCCCAGCTTACAACTGGCTATTGACGAATTCTCCATTTTTACTTTTGGTTGATCGCCATCGAAGGTGATAATTGAACTTTGTGAGTTTTGGAATTCCTCAAACTTACGTGGTTATTGAGGGCCACGTGCTGCCTGTTCCGAAGTTAATACACTTCGAGACCCCTCTAGTCCTAGGAACGGACTTTGATTCAAACATTTGGTCCTGCTTTAATTGTATCTACGTAGTAAGTTAGCGCAAAATAAACTTGATTTTCACCGATTACATGTGTTGTAATAACTAAATTTACCTTTATAAAAATCCAGCACCCCAGAGGAATATTAGGAAAAGGATTCAAAAGTAGACCATGTTGGCACACAACACTACCTGTGAAAGATCGGTCTCAGAACTTAATTTAAGATTTTACAGAGCAATGGTTATTTGCAAGAGAGGTATCTGTATTTAGCATAACAGGTGTGCAGTGAGGCCGAATCTATACAGTAAAAGCTCCTTATTTGTGGGGGATATGTTCCTCAAATACAGAAACTGAAATATGGAATGGTAATTTGTATGGGTATATAGGGGATACGTTGCAAGGTTACCGAATAAAATAAAAATTGTCAAAATAAAAATCAATTAATGAGAGATTTTGAACAATTTCTATTAATTATTATTGTCAGGTTTAGGCGAGGACTCAAAGAACTTAGTGATTTTTTCTTGTTTTGCCGCTTTTAAAAGATCTTTCAATTAAGATTGATATTCAGCTGTGATTTCTGCGATAGAATTCCTTATTTTGTCTTCGGATTTCTTGATTCATGAACATTGAAACAGTGTGATAGACGCAAACGACTTGCCAATGTGTATAAAAGGCCAAGCATTTTTATTTTTACTTTAAGCGGCAACACTAATTCTTTTCTCTTTGGTACTAATTATTTTCCTTTCCTTTTACTTGACATTATAAACTGGGATCAAAGCACATGAGACATGTGTTATTCAATCAAAATTATTGCAACGATATTGAAACAATAATATAGCGATCATGGCAATGGAAGCATTTATCGAAGTATATATCGGCATGTGAAATACAACAGCTTTTAAAAATGAACTTTAGGGTCAGTGACAATTAGATTTGTTTTGATATTTATTTGTCCATTTGGTTTGAATCACTATTTGTAAAAGCTGCCTTGGCATCTGCCTTCAGTAAAAAAAAAATACTGCTGATGGTTAAGAAATATATATACTGCCTGGATCCACAAATAAAGACATTTTTAGCCGCGAATACAAGAGCTGTGTCACAATTTTTAACCCATGAATATGGAATTTTTACTGTACTTCACCCGGTAGCTGGATTCATTTATTGTTTTTTTTTATCTAATGGGAATTCAATGAAGTGGAAACTAATTTATTTCTCTGTCTGTCTTTCCGCTTTATAAATTTTTAAAATGAATTGTGTAGAAATATCCTTCCATTTCCGCGTTAGATTTCGTTTTATGCAAAATAAATACACATAAAATTACTATTATTTCGCCGGGACCAATAAATTTGTTCACATTGGACAGATTTCCACATTATTCATGTTCTGGATTAAACAAGTTCTACTCTATTATAATTAACTCTAGCTATATTTATTTAGAGTACAATAAGCTATTTTGCAAAATTGTCATTACTTTTCCCCGTCTTCATTTTTTTGTTGATGACCCATACTTATCAATCTGCTGTTAAGTTTCCCCTTTCTTTGCAATTATTGAATTAAGGGTTGACAGTGATAAGCCTTAGGTGCTTAGCAATATTGATACTAGGTCACAAGATAACAGTCTGCTAACAAACCCTCTTCATAGCACTTCCTCCTATTCTACTTCTTTCTTAGTAGCCTCTGCCCGCTCCTGGAATTTCCTTCCTCAAGATATCAGGGATTGCCGCACACTTGGTAATTTTAAATCACACTTATACAGTTACCTGTTGTCAAATAATGAATTATTCTCTAGAGTTAAATGTATTCTATATCATTAATAGTTTTTTTTTTCTTGTCAATTCTTTATCTTGTATATTTCAATTGTTAAACCTAAATTAAATCAAAATATTTTGTGAATAATAATTATATTGCAGACATACTATGTAATATTTATTTTTATTGTAATTAGATGTAAGAATTATTTTTGCAATTTTTTAACCTGGTTGAGAGGTAGACAAGGCCTTAACTCTGCCAGGTAAAATAAAGCTAGTCTAGGCGTATATTTTTCTTTTCAAATATAAAATAAAGCTGTTATTATTATTATTATTATTATTGTTATATCAACCCTTTTCTCTGTTGGATTTGTCACCACTTCTTCAATAATGTGAAGTCTTTCATCTAAAGTATGAATTTGTTTAGCAGTCTTGTCTTTCAAAATCCAACAAAGAATTACGAGTCAAGAATTGAACATGTAACAACTTAAAGATTAAACTGAAGAATGGTAGCGAAAGTGTGAACTGGTATGATTTGACAAAAATAATTTTTACAAATGGACGGATCAATGATCCCCGAATTCCATTATCTAGTCACATATATGCTGCAAGAGAGATTGAAAATAAATACACTAATAACCATAAAAATTCTATACTGTTCTGAACTTGCTACAGTACGTTTTGAAAACATAAATCATGGTTAATCTATAAGTGATTTATAAAATTTTCCCATTTTTAACTATGAATTTATAAAATTGTTCAATTCTGCATTAAAAACAATCAAATCAGGAATTGTATTGTTCTGAGCTGAAAATTTCTTCTTCTTCTTCTTTCCAAGTATTAGGCCAAGGCCTGTTACGATCCTATAGAAAATTTTCCCTCCAGCGTTTCATAGGACGGCCCAGTGATCTTTGTCCTCTTGGTATATAATTATAAACAGCTTTGGGGATCCGATTTGAACTCAGTCTTTCTAGATGGCGTTTCCGATTTAGTTGGTACTGTTTAATATATTCCAAAATTGGCGTAGTCTTCAATTCTTTTAAGATATCGGTGTTCCTTTTCCGATCCCATCTGGTGTAACCCGCTGTTCTGCGCATGAATCTCATTTCACAATTATTCTGCTTTCATGTTGTCTTTTTAGTGTCCTTGCTTCACTACCATAGATCAACACTGATCTAGCCAAAGTGTTATATAAACGTAATCTGGTGTTTTTTTTGTACAAGGGATGGTTTCATAACTTGATTAATAATTCCCAAACTTTTATTATAACTAGTAATTTTTTCAGGGATATCCTTTTCATTCCAGATAGAGAGATAATATTCAAGATATTTAAATCGATTACATCTCTCTAAAATTTTATTCTGGAGACAGATTTTACTTTGTATGGGGTCCTTCCCATGAAATGCCATAATTTTAGTTTTGTTAATTGATATTTCCATATTAAATTTGGTACCTATTTTTTGTAAATTATAAATTGATCATTGCAAATCATTTTCGGAAAGTGCCAGAAGAGCTAAATTGTCTGCAAAAAGAATAGCATCGAGTTTGAGGTTCCTATTGATGGGTATATATCCCCGTTGTGTTTTCCTCCATTCATTTATTAATTTATTCATATATATAATGAAAAGCACCGGTGAAAATCCACATCCTTGTCTTACTCCAGTGTTGATCTTTTCCCAAGAAGATAATTTGCCATCTTGTTTAACAGAGATTTCATTATCTTTATAGATGTTGAAGATATTAGTAATATATTGTTGTGGAATGTTATCATCAGCTAAAATTTTAATCAAAAAATGCAAACAAAAAAAAAAGCTATCTACAGAGGAATGGTGAATCGGGTTCTTTCTTTATAGTTTTATTGTGATTAGTACAGGGGAATAAAACCAGGAATGATAAATCGAGTTTTCACTGTATTATGGGACATTTAGGTCATATTTTAGTTAAGTGTTAATAGTGTCATCAAAATCAGGTTATTCTATGTCAGGAGTGGGTCTGAAAACCTTATAGAAGACCACTAGTATCAATACTGTAACTGTATCAATAGTTATTGAATAACATTCAGGCTATATTTAAATTAATTTGAGGTTATATCATTAATAGTGAGTGGAGAACATAATTTTAATGACTGTGGAAGCCATGACTGAAGAAGAACAAGATATTGTCTGAAACCACTGGTATCAAAGAAATTTGAAATTATATGAGGTGAGTCATTAAAATTATGTTCTCCACTCACTATTAACATTCAGGCTATTGATATGATTGCCAACATTTTCTTTCATATTTGTGCTATACCTCTTCTGAGCTAAGTTCCAGTTGTAATGTAAACAAACCAGATGTATGACTGCAATTTCATTGGTTGAATAGGCCTAACTATTTTACCTTTAAGTGTGTAAGAAAATGTAGTTCACTCTCTAACACTCAAAATAAATAAAATGAAAATAACATAAATATGTATTATCTAGCACATGTCTCTATAAGTTATATGGGAGAATCTTAAATATATAAATACAATTTTAATAAATAGAAGGAAGGCGGAGAAGAGAGACGAATGGAGGCACATTGTAGGGGCAGTCAAGGCCTGCAATGGGCTGTAGAACCAATAATGATGATAAAATAAACTTACGCTTGATTTTTCAGTTTATTATTGTAAACTCTTCTTCTGTATTTACCAACATTATTTAATATTTTAAACTTTTTCAAACAATTTTTATAACATTATTAGACTATTTTCAGGTATTTATTTAAATACACAAATCACAATATTATGACACTGTTAGACAATATTGTGATGCTAACTGCTATTTTCTCCAGAGTATATTACTTAGTCTATGATTTTTCTATCGCTGTTTTGAGTTATCGCTGGTTGGATTGGCATTAGGGAGTGATAAGTATACACCCATCTTTAATAAACGTTAGGTAATTTTAATATTATTAGTATTTTTTTTAACATAGATTTGGGATTTATTGCAAAGATTGGTCATTTAAATTTCATAGCGATGGATAGAAGTAGAGGATCATAATCAATATGTGGTTCGATTGTGGGTTATCGCTGGCTCTATAAACTCTGGCACATGTGCACTGTGTTCTATAGGACTTTGAAAATATTTCACGCGTGTTTAAGTGCAGTTTTTCCAAACACTGTTATATTCTTATGCACTCACAATGCAGAATACATTGGGATTTCTTTTGTTTTAAAATTATCACTTTCTGTAGAATTTCTTAAAAGACTGGAAAACGAACCATTTGAAAAGTGGAGAGAAACAAATTATTTTGAATGTTTTCAAACAGTTTAGTGAAAAATATCTTACATTAGCATTGATGAAATTACAACAGAATTTACAGGTGAGTCAGAATTGATGTTAAATTCTGTTTGTAATAAAATTGTAAATAGAGGATATCTATCGGCATCATGGAAAATGTTGAAACGTCTGATTAGGCAGGCCCTTACATATTTTATTCATAAATGAATAAGAAATGGAAGTTCCTAATTATTGGTACCATCTTATCTTGTATTCAATCTTATTTCCTATTAAATTTGATGTTGTCTAAGAACAATGTTTCTATAGATGACAGTTCCATACACAATTCAATAATAGATAGATCATCTGTTGATTAATGTCTTTGACATCGTCCGATTCCCAATAGCCAATTTTCTTGGTCCATCCAATCTCTTGGTTGTAGATGTTTCTCCTTCATGTATAAATATATTCCCTGACTACAGGAGGTTTCAGGTCTTCCTCTGCCTCGTCTTTCCTCAGGTTTCCATTCCAAAACAGATTTTGGTATCCGATCCTCTTCCATTCACTGGACATGTTCGTACCATCTTAATTGCCGAGTTTTAATATAATCTAAAATAGTGTTTTCAATCTTAATTTTCTCCCTTATAACTGACACAATTCACAATTCAATAATGTGGCAGGTGAAAATAGCACCAGGGTTCCCTCAATAGATTATGCAAGTTTTTTACGGTACAACTGAAACTTAGCTTGGATATATAGTAAATTGTCAACATATTTACTAAGGTTAGATTCAATTAGATAGGTTAGCTTAGATTTTGTACCGGTATGTTAAATTTTTCATAAGTTGGCTATTCTGCTTAGGCAATGGAAATTGACATGTTCCAACAATAATGTAGCTAGGTTAGTTTTATGTCAACTTCAATTTGTTTATGACTTCCCAAAAACACATACACACACACATATATATATATATATATATATATATATATATATATATCTAATATATAAAAATGAATGTTTGTCTGTTTGTTCGTACTTTATGCGCGGCCATACCATTGATCCGATTGTGATGGGGCTTTTTGCAAAATGTTCAGGAGATTCCCGGGTTGAACATATAAGAGAGTTGTGATACTCAACTCCTACATCCATAAAAATTGCCCTTTGTAGTGGAAAACGTGAAAAAAGTAGTTCTTTGGACGCTTAAATGGCTTATGCTGCCTAAACCATAACAAATACACAAAATTAATGTACACAGAATCGAATATCTCAAAAAGCTCTACAAAAAAGTTCGCAACAGCATATGTTTATCTCTCACGGATAACCATTTTTGTCTTTCATTGATGGCAAGAAGATTGAGACAAGTACGTAGATTCCTGTGCAACCATAGCAGCACATCACAAGTATTCTTTTACAGATAACTCACAATAACAGCAAGTGATCAACTGGTTTTAGCGCAAGACAAATTTGATATGGAATTCATGATAAAAAGGTTGAAAAACACATATGAATCATGGGGTCTCACAGTAAATTTACAAAAAACATTATCTGGCAGTAAGTAGCAATGAAAGAGAAAATTTAATATTGGAGGAAGGAATCCAAATAAAGCAAGTGAAACAAACTAAATATTTGGGAATAATTATGGATAACATTAAAGGTATAGACAAAGAGAATATAAAACATAGAATTGAATTGAGTAACAAAATAATATCATCGTTAAATTCCATATGGTGGGATAAGCATATTTGGAAAGACAAAAAAAATATTGCTAAAACATTGGTGAAATCTGTTGCAATGTATGGAAGTGAGGTATGGACAATCAATAAGTACTACAAGAATAGACTAATAGCTCTAGAAATGGATTATTTATGCAGAAGTGCCAGAAAGTAAAAATTAGAACATGTCACAAATAAGGAAATTAGAAATATAATGGGAGCAGAAGAAAACATAATTGAAAGAATTGAGGAGAATGAATTAAAGTGGTTAGGACATGTTTTAAGAATGGAAGATGAGCGATGGCCAAAGCAACTATATCAATGGCATCCGACTAGAAGGAGGAAGAGAGGGAGACCGAAGTTAACATGGAAGGAAAACATGAAGACATTAATGCAAGCAAGAGGGCTAAGCATTGAAGATGCCCAAGATTGTAGGCTTTGGAGGTTTGGCACAGGAAGACGGCAGCAGCTGTAAAAAAACCCGAAGATAGATAGATAGATATATTTATAATTATTTTTCACTTTACTTATTCAACTAATCATAAGAAGTATATTATTTTTTGTCTTTCAGCTCATTTATGCCAAGAAGATTGGGATGAGTAGATTCCAGGACAACACCGGGTAAACAGTATGGGGTATCTAAAAATAATTCTGATATAAATTGTTCCCCTCACTTATTAAACTAAACATAAAACAGATTAATTTTCGTATTTTAGCTCATTTATGTCAAAAAGATCGGGATAAGTAGATTCCCGGGCAACGTCGGGTAATCAGCACGGGGTATCTAAAAAATATAAAGAAATTTATAAGGAAAAAGTCTAATTTATGCCGGTGATGAAATCTTCTAAGTTCCACAGAATCGCAGTGCAAATGCGTGAGTCGCGGGAGTTGCTTTAATGGTCAATATAGCCTCCGGCAGATGGCTCTGCAGTCGGCATTACCAACTTTGGGAATAAATTTCCAAATGCAAAAAAAATGGATGTTAACTAACTTGCCATTTTCTAACTAAAGAAAACAATTTACATGCATAGTATTTATTCCCAAATGCTTAAAAAAAATGGACTTAAACCAACTTCCCATTTCCTAACATAACAAAACAATTTGCATGCGTACTATTTAATGAACTATACTCTAATTTTACGTACACTAACACTAAATATGGTTTGAAATTATTTTCAAATAGTGGCAACGTTGGAACAACATGGGAAAGTAGCAAGGAAGTAATGTATCCACGATCACGTTTTACATAAATATATAAATATAAAATATTGTAAAGAATGCTTGAGGAACGTTGCAAAATGTTTAAAACAGTAAAAAAAGTGTTTACAAGTGTTTAGTGCATCAGTGGCATAAGAATGTAAGTGTAGAATTGTGACTGGCATATAACCTACCTCACCCATTTATAATTACTTTCCCATTTACTTATTCAATTAAACATAAAAGCACATTAATTTTCATTTATTTAGGCATAGCAGCGCACACCGGATATTAGCTAATATATATATATATATATATATATATATATATATATGAACCTTCGGGTTCGATAGTGCCAGTGAGTAAGTAAGTATATATATATATATATATATATATATATATATGTGTGTGTGTATTAAATGTCCCCTTAACGATTTGACCAAAAACCAACATATGTGCATCAGAAGAATGTGTTAAATTACCCATTCTTAGTAATGCTCAATTACTTTAATTGTTCCGAATTTCCTTTATACAAATTACCAAAAGAGGCCAAAGAAATAGGCGTTGAAATCAAATTCTTAGACAAAGAAAAAGTAATTAATTCAGGATTTTATATTTAAAAAATTGCAAAATGTTACTCAAATTTGACGCTTACTTTTACAGATATATGTGTAGCTTATGAAGTTTCTGTTTAACCATACAATTATTTAGGTTATATTTGAAACGAATTCTACAAATTTCGGACATTTACTTTTTTTAATTACTCAATTAGCGGTTATTAGCCTATATTACCATAAGGTTATAATGAGTTGCTTATTAAATATTATACTGACACTGAAGTTTCTGTTTAACTATACAATTATTTAGGTTATATTTGAAACGAATTCTACAAATCTCGGACATTTACCTTTTTTAATTACACAATTAGCGGTTATTAGCCTATATTACCATAAGGTTATAATGAGTTGCTTATTAAATAGTATACTGTCACTTGTTCACGTGTACATTATACATCAAATAAAAGTTTCTGTGCTACTATTGTTGCTTATTTCTTAGTTAAACGTTGGCTAACATGTGGATGACATAGAGAACCGGATCTGCTCATAGACCATAGATCAAGAAGGATCATCATCATCATCACTTGGTGACAGCTATTGGTGCTATCCAGTGTGCCTTTCCTGGGACTTGTGTTTGTCCCTTGTCGGCGAATTGGGTTCAGCTGACATACCCTAGCCTACATGGCGATTTTATGGGGATTTATTTTATTGTTTGGAGTAATGTGAGATTTATATGGATATTGTTGCCAAGGCGAATAGACCTCGCTTGATTGGGGCATCGAAAACCGTGTCGCTGAAGAGCTCGGCTCGATTCAGGACCGGAATGAGCCACGTCACTCTGCGCTGATCATTCTGACCCATAGTGGGTTATCTCTGTTCTGACCTTGATTGCTACATGCTAAGTACTATGGATTATTTATTTGGTCGAATATGTTCCTATGTGTAGTACGCCATTGTGGAAGGTGTCCTATATTGCGTACTATTGGGTTTCCATGATCATTTATGTTTTGAAACATGGTGGTGACCTTTTCTGCTATGATAGTATCAATATATGGTACCTTCTTGGCCACGTGCATTTATATTATCCTTGTGTAACGCGGGGCCGAAGGTATGATTTTTAGAAAATTGTTTTGCAGTATCTGTAGTTTCTTGTTGTGGCTTTTCGCAAGGATACGCAGAGATTCGCAGCCGTACAATAGCTTACTACGGATCACAGCCGCATATAATGTGAGCTTGATCCTACGGGACAGTGACGGCGACTTCTAAAAGGGATATAATATTGCTATGCCTTGATGGGCTCTGGTTATTATATGATCAACCTGGGCTCTAAATGTAAGCCTTTTATCCAATATTGGGCCTAAATATCTGACAGAAATTTCTACTGGCAGAAGTTATACACCCATAGAGAGCTTAATTGGACATGGAAAGTTCGATTTAGAAAACAGGACGACTTGCGTTTTCCCAGCATTTAGTTTAATGTCCCAGGAGCAAAACCATTCATATATTATGGTTATTGCTCGCTGGAATGTTGCAAGTCTGTGAGGAATGGATTTAAGTTTGGATTACATGAATAGACAAGTGTCATCAGCAAAGGAAGCTATTTGGAGTGATGGAGGTGAAAGTATGTCAGAGACATATAGGGAGTACAATAAGGATGAAAGGACAGCTCCTTGGGGAACTCCCGCCAGTATGGGCTTCGTGTCAGATTTATTTCCACTCACTGAGGCATAGAAGGTTCTATTTCTCAGATAAGTGGATATTATTTTGACTAAATTTGGATTGATTAGGAATTGTATCAGCTTATATATCAATCCGTTTATCCAAGTTGTGTCAAAAGCCTTCTCAATGTCGAAGAAGACTGCTAATGAACTACGCTTGGCGTTGAAACCAGTGACAATTTGGTCTATAAGCCTCGCCATTTGCAGCGGTGTGCTGTGTGAATTTCGAAATCCAAATTGATGATTGGGTAATAATTCTTTGTTTGAGATTTCAATTTTTAGTTTGGCCAAAAGAAGTTTTTCTATGATTTTTCCTAGAACTGGTAGAAGGCTTATTGGACGCAAATTGTCTGGATTAGTTGGATTTTTTTGTGGTTTCGGTAGCATAATAACTTTAGCCATCTTCCAAGCTGCAGGGAAGTGATTAAATTGGATACAATATTTAATTATAGTAAGGAGTCGAAATAGCGCTTTGCGCGGGGGATGCTTTAAGGCTAGGTTACTTATACGATCATGTCCAGGTGCACTTGAAGTGCGAAGGGCCTGGACGTGAGTGCATAGGTCAGCGAGGTGGATGTCAGGTCTTTCATTTGGGTAGGGTGCAGCTAGGAAGGTGTCGACTCTATTATTGATTCCAGCTTCATGAACTGGCGACGTTAACTCTTGTGGTCTGAATCGATTTGCGAGATTTTCCGCGAGAAATTGTGCTTGATCATAAGGATGATAAGCCCAAGTTCCATTGTTCTCAATTGCAGTCGGTTTAGAAGGTCCGCGGTTTGATTTAATTATTTTTATAATCTCCCAAGGCGGAATTTTTTGAGCATTGAAATTGGATAGGGAATTTTCCCATTGCGTAATTTTGTGGTCTCGCAGTCTTTATTTGACCAGTCGAGCATAGTAATTGTACTCCTGTTTCATTTGTGGGTGTCCATAGAGTCTGTACTGTTTGAGGGCTCGTCGCTTATGCTCTGGGTAGTCAAGAAGTGTTTGACCTGTTTGATTTGGACGTGTAGTGTTGTTTCTTGTTGTAGTTATGTCGAGGGCTGTTTGAATAGAAGCCATTTATAGAAGTCTCAGTGGAGTTTACTCATACTCGAGGATTAATCCACTGTGAAAGGAGGCTTGAATAATGATTCCAGTCTGTATTCATTGTGTGAGATCGGAACGGGGACTGAAGTATGAATCTAGTAGTGAGCTTAAACATGATAGGGACGTGGTCTGAATTTAGCTCACCAGGCAGTGTATCTATGTGAGGGGAGATGGTAATGTTTTTCGAAAGTGCGATATCTAGAATGTCGGAGAATAAGCCTTGTTGAGTGTTTCTAAAGAAGGTGCGTTACCTTGGTGCTGAGATTTCGATGTTGTGGGTATTACAGAAGTTTTGTAATACCACACCTGAAGCATTGGGTACTCTACAGTTCCATGGGCGATGCTCTGCATTGAAGTCGCCTGCCAGTAGGTACCGGGGCGATATCGATGCAAGTATGCGCATGTCATGTCGAGTGAGGGGCCTAAGTGGAGATTTATAGATGGAAGCTATGAATATATTCATGTGTTGTGTGATTGGAAGTATAATCCAGTGGCTTCTTTGAAATGGAGTCCTGGGACAGAAATGTGTGTGTGGGATATGGATTTTCGGATGCAGATTGCAGTGCCACCAAGGGGGGCGTTTAGGCGATCTGTGCGATAAGTGTAGTAATCAGCGAGTCGGAATTTGCCCTTTGGTTTCCGATGCGTTTCGCTGATTAAAAGTATATCTATGTCGTGTGTATGAAGTACAATTTCCAATTCATGGACCTGTGAGGCAATACCATTGGCATTAAATTCCGTGACATTAAGATCAAGAAGGAATTCCTGCCGTGGCATCCCTAGAGAACCGATCTAATCCGTGGTGCCCATAGGTGGTACCTTACTTACTTACTTACTCACTGGCACTATCGAACCCGTAGGTTTATGGCAGCGCGGACATAAGCTCTCCATACATCCCTATCCTAGGCTAATGATTTCCAATCATTCCCTGTATAATCTACTTCCCTCAAATCATAGTTAATGTTATTCTCCCATCTCATTCTTGGTCTACCAACTGGGCGTTTTCCCTCTGGCTTCCCTACAAGAAGCTTCCATGCAAGTATTTCATTCCCCATACGTGCAACATGTCCTCCCCATCGCAGTCTACGAGACTTAACTGTTCTTATTATATCTGGCTTCCTATAAAGACCATGTAGTTCATTGTTATGTAGTCTTCTCCATTCACCTGTCTGTTCATCTCTCTTTGGTCCAAAATTTTCCTAAGTACTTTATACTCAAATACTTGTAATCTCCTTTCCTCCCTTAAAGTAAGAGTCCATGTTTTGCACCCATATAGTATAACTGGTAGAATAATAGTTTTATATATTTTCAGTTTAACGTTTTTTTTAAAGGAGTTGGGACATCAAGAGTCTCTGCAATGCATAATAGCATGCATTTCAAGAATTGAGCCTATGTTTAATTTCTTTGTGCATCTCATTCCTATTTGTGATTATTGTTCCTAGGTATTTGAATTCAGCCACTTCCTCAAAAATTTCCCTCATTTGTCATTAGCTGTCCATTTCCATTATATAATGTATTTCTACGTGTGACCATATATTTACTTTTATTGAGATTTACTTCCAGTCCTAAGTTCTTAGTGTTACTCAGTAGTGTGTGCGTGTTGTCCTTTAGTATCTCCTCGCTATCGACCAACAATACATCATCAGCATAAACTAACAGTTTATTAATACCACTGAGTTGTAAGCCTTCCTCATTCTCTAAAGATTTAATGGCATGCTCTAGTACAAAATAAATAGTAGAGGAGATAGTGCATCTCCTTGCTTCAACCCATTCTGGATTTCAAAAGTGTCCGAAAACTCTTTGCCTACACGCACCCTACTCTTTGTGCCATTTAGACACATTCGTATAAGTCTAACTAACTTTTTAGGAATTCCGAACTCCAGCAGGATACTATATAACTTCTCCCTCTTAATTGAATCATATGCTTCTTTGAAGTCTACATATAGTTGATGTACAGTACCACTATATTCCCATTTTTTTTTTCTAAAATCTGTCTTATAATAAAAATCTGATCTGTTGTAGTCCTGTTTCTTCTAAATGCACATTGATGATCTCATAGAATGTCATCAATATAGGGAGTAAGTCTGCTTACTAATAAATTTGTTAGAATTTTGTACGAAGTTGAAAGTAATGAGATGACCCTGTAATTGTTGCAATCAGTTATATCTCCTGTCTTATAAATTGGTAGGATAATTGATTCCTTCCATTCATCTGGAAGAGCTTCTTTTTCCCAAATCATACTAAGCAACCAGCGTATCTTGTCCATCAATTTTTCTCCCCCTGCTTTTATCAGTTCTGCTGGGATCTCATCTGAACCTGATGCTTTATACATCTTCAATTTTTTCAATCGCCATTTCAACCTCTAACGCACTTGGCTCTGTGACTAGCATTTCTGCTCTCTGTAAATTATCCTCCTCAATGTCCTGTTCTGTATGTACATTTAATAGCTGATTAAAGTAACTTTTCCATCTATTTAATATACTCCTGGAACATTCGTATTGGTTCCTTCCTACGGATAGCATCGCTTTGTTTACTACACAACTCAAGTGACGTCAGTGCAGCAGCAAAGTATTGATCGCCCAGCGACAGTGCGGTTTCCATCAGTGCGCCTGCGGCTTCATGGCATCCTTGACTCCCTATAAAAACCAACTAGTGATTAACGTAGCGCCTCGCTGCTGATTCTTCAAGGTTTTCTGTGCTCTAAGAAAACAGTGAATAAGTGTTGCTCAGTGCAAGTGTAAACCGGGTGCGGCTCCGGCGGCCAATACCCCTGTGCCTTGCGCTTTTTGCGCTCAGTGTTCAGTGTAGTGTTATTGAAGTGTGGTTTAGTCACTGCACAATAATTCTATAGAGTGTGAGTATTGTGTTCAGCTTCTATTTAATTGGTATTGGAGTTCAGCATCTTTTGGTGAGTTAAAAGCCATTGGACTAAGCCTTGGTACAACCAAGCACCATGGCATCTAAAAATGAAATTCACGATGTTGACATGGAGGATGAGGTTAGGGACTACGGTCCGTTGGAAGTCTGAGAAACAGCTTCCGTACAATTTGAAGCTTTTATAAACAGACAAGGTTTCAAAATAAATTCCAAATATGCAGCTGTAGCTGATAAAATTAGAAGCTTATTTCTCATAATAACCAGTTACTTACAAGCATACCCAGAATTCGAACGGACCTATAGCGCAAAGGACATGACACGCACTTGTTCGGCCAACATGAATAGTCTTAAAGAAACCTGTACAGGAAAGCAAGAATACTTAGAAAGTATTCTTGCAGAAATACAAACTATGGCTATGCACGTTCAGACTTCATGTTTCTTCAACATGGGAGATGAACGTTCAGAGCTAAAAACTAACACTAAAAAGCTACTGAAACTCAAAACTATGAAACCCCCGAAAAGAAAATGCGAAAACAATCAAAGCCGACCAAGAAAGCGTCGACTGTACCATACAATCCAATACCAGTTAGCAACCCCTTTTCAGTCTTAACTGAAGCTACTGGTATTAAATTAGTCCCTGAACCTCAAGCTGGGACATCACGAGAGAATCAGGCTCCACCTGCAACAGGTAATGTGCAGCCTTCTGGTGTGTCTACCCCCAAAAAAGACCCACTGCCGCCCCCTATCACAATTTTGGGGCATGAGGATCTGCTTAAAATGAACAGAGAACTTAGACCCAAACTTTCTAGAGATCCAAAAGTTGTGAGCACACCAGAGGGCTTGCGATATTATGCAGCCTCTGTGGCAGATCATAAAATTATCAAAGAATTTTTCACTGCTGCTGGAAAACAGCACTAAACCTATGTCATGCGACAAGATCTGCCACTACGGGCTGTCTTGAAAAGACTCCCTGCCTGCACACCTACCGATGAAATACTTCAAGAACTAAAAGCTCTGAAATATCCTGTTCAAAAAATCAAACAAATTACTAAAAAAGAAAATGAAAGTATCATTCCACTTCCCTTGTTCATACTTGAACTTGATAACAACGAGGCAGGCAGGGAAATATATAACCTAACACGGCTTCTATATGCAGTTGTTGCGGTGGAGACATACAAACCCCGATCTGGCTTAAAGCAATGCTTCAAATGCCAACGCTTTAACCATACTTTTGCGGGGTGCAGCCTGGCGCCCAAATGCGTAGTGTGTGCTGGCCCACACAATCATGCAAATTGTCCGGTGAAAACTCAAGCCTTAACTGACAAGTCTTTACTCAAGTGTGCCAATTGTGGTGCGTCAGGCCACCCTGCCTCGTACAGAGAATGCCCGTCATTCGTTGCTGCAAAAGCTGCATTCTTAAAGAGAAAAGAAAATCCTCAAAATCAAAACTTGCAAGTACGTCAACCACGTACGTTTACATCTAAACCAAAAAATCCTCAAGTTTCATATAGTCAATCTATCAATACTACAAATAACCAATCAAAAAGCATTGCTAGCAGCCGATCAAATCAAGTCTCTCAGCTACCATTATCTAGTCATGGACATGAACTTTTAAATAACATAGGGCCTATGTTGGCTAAACTACAAACTCCTATGGAAAAGTTTTTCTTCATGACTAACCTGGTGAATATGTGTTTCGATGAACATGTGTAGGTTCCATATCGGAAGCTTTCTCAATGTTGCGGCATTTAATGCCAATGGTGTATTAAAGCAAGTTCAGGAGCTAACTATTTTTGTACAAGAGAGAGATATAGACATTCTTCTTTTAAACGAAACATTTCTAAAACCTGGCGATAAATTCAAAATTCCGCATTACTGTATATATAGAAACGACCGACTGAACCGTCCCCTTGGTGGCACTGCAATTTGTATAAAACAAACCATTGGTCACAGAGTGGCCCCTATACCCAGACTTCAATTCATTGAAGCCACAGCCATATTCCTGCCTATTTCAAATCGCGAATCAATTTACATAGCTTCTATTTACAAATCACCTACCAGACTCCTAACGCGGTACGACCTAAATGCTCTCACTTCTGTCTCCCCTAACTACTTGTTAGCGGGAGACTTCAATAGTAAACATCTTTTTTGGAATTGTCGTACCCAAAATGGATCTGGTGTGATACTCCAAAATTACTGCCAACATCATAACATAGAAATTTCTACCCCAATGGAACATATATTTTTTAGAAACACACGTTTTGCCTTCTTTCTGACATACTAGATATCGCTCTCTCGAAGAATGTACCTATCTCTCCACACGTCACCACAATTACAGACATACTTAACTCAGACCACAGTCCTATACTCTTAAAAATCAGTCCCACATTTTTATTGTCCTCGCCCCCAAACATGTACCATGATCACACAGACTGGCAGAGTTACTCTCACATGCTTAACCAATGGGTTAAGCCTACACTCTCTGTCCAGTCTACAGAACAATTAGAACACGCCGTCCTTAGTCTACAGGCCAGCATTAAAACGGCCATTACACTTTCTACAACGCCAACAAATGACACTACACACACACAACCATACGATCCCACACTTCAAAATTATCTAAATGAAAAAAGCGGTATCTCAGGTTATACCGTACTTTTGGCGCACCCCAATAGAAACAGCTACACAATCGCTACACTCATTTGGTGCGGAATCGATTGCAAGAAATGAGAAATGCTGAATGGGACTCGTCCCTCCAGCGCTTTACTGATCTTAAAACGCCCCCGTGGACGATTCTCAAAAGAATATAACGGAGTCGAGCACCGCCTCCTCCTTCTGCAATTAATGATAATGGAACTTGGGCTGATCTCCCACAGGAGAAAGCCCAAATCCTCTCTAATCATCTTGCACTAAGGTTCCGCCAACATGAACTCACCACACCGGCTCATGAAGTTGAAGTACATCATATAGTAAGTACTTTTCTTGAAAGACCCATCCCTCTCATCCTTCCAGATATACGGCTTTCGGAATTGATAGCCGTAATCCATGATCTCCCTTCCGTTCGCGCCCCCGGTCATGACCGGATACCAAACCTGGCAGTAAAATATTTACCGCCAAAAGCCCTACTCCTATTCCTTCAGATAGTGAAGCTTTGTCTTAAGTTCCAGTACTTCCCTGAAGTCTGGAAAAAAGCCAAAGTTATCACTATCCCTAAACCTGGAAAAGATCCAACCCACCCGGACAACTTAAGGCCAATCAGTCTTTTACCTGTGCTAGGGAAAGTTCTGGAGAAAATAATTTTGGCAAGACTAAAACAAGAGGAGGTAGAGAGAAACCTTATTCCTACTCACCAATTTGGCTTTAGAAAAACACATAGTACTCCGCTCCAGCTTGCTCGATTGGTTGACCAGGTTGTAACGGGATTCAACAACAAGAAAAGTACTTTGGCAGTATTCCTCGATATTGAGAAGGCATTCGATACGACTCGGATAAATGGTTTATTATACAAATTAATCAAATTTCGGCTGATTTAATTAAAATTATAGCTAAATACCTAACTAACCGACAATTTTATGTGTCGGTTAGTGGGTATAATTCTGACTGTAAGACCCTCTTGGCGGGAGTTCCACAAGGTGCAGTCCTTTCTACCTTACTGTACACTCTGTATGTGTCAGATATCCCAACTTTCAATCGTATTCACCTTGCATCCTTTGCTGATGAAACTTGTTTGTATCATCAGACACCTTTCCGTCTATTACCTCGCCGTATCCCTATATTCCAGTCTGCTTTAAATTCCTATCATTCCTGGTTTCGTCTATGGAACATTAAACTCAATGTAAACAAAACTAAAGCTGTTTTGTTTTCTAAGTCTAGTAGACAAAGCCAAATCCAACTCACCTTGGGAACTCACCAATTCCGACCAGAGCCTTCAGTCAAGTATCTTGGGATCCATTTGGATTCCAGGCTTACGTTCAAAATTCATATTCGGCATCTTATTCATAAATCAAATAGGGCAATTGCCTTACTTTATCCATTTTTCAAGTCACCTACACTGTCAACACGGATCAAACTAACTCTTTATTCAGCTGTGATCCGTAGCATGTTGCTGTACGGTTGTGAAGCCTGGAGCACCCTCGCTTATTGTCACAAAAAGAAAGTCCAGATAATACAGAACAAATGTCTCAAAATTATTTTTTCGGCCCCTCTATACACGAGGATCGCAGAGCTTCACAACATATCGCAAATGCCTTATATTGCGACTATAATTGAACAACGTGTGGATAACATGTTTCATGTTATTCAAAACCATACTAATCCCATTGTTGTCAATATAGTGCACGCGTTACAGCTGCGTGCAGCTCATCGGAACATATTCCCCAGACCTTGATGTCCCAGTTTCATGAAATGAGAACTGTGCTGCAGCTGGAGTAGCGTGGCTCATTCCTCCTGGTCGGCTTTCGGACTCTCTGCTTGCCCGGCCAGGTGGTTTACGATGCCCTGCTCTAGCAAGGTAACAACTCATTTCACCTCCCGTCAACTTCAATTTTTAGCTGAACAACAACGCCGCTAAATAAGCGCAGGCTAAGTGACTAAACACCAACTCGATAGTCACAAAGGTATTCGCCGCCAGGGAGCTGCTCCTGGTTCCAACGCGGCACTCTAGGTGGCGCTTCATGCGCCAAAAAAATACTCCTGGAATCTGCAATCATATCCCCATTATCATTCCGAATTATGTTTGTTCTAGCCTGTAACCCTTTCTTCTCTATCCTAATTCCCTGATATAATTCTGTAATGTTCCTATTTTTTGCATTCATTTCAAGATCATTAATCTTCTCTCTCAAATATTCCCTCTTTTTACTCTTTAGTAACTTGGTGGTTTCCCGTCTAATACTACCCAATTGCTCTAAATTTACCTCATTTGTAACAATTTCATTTTTGCTAGCTTTCTTTTCTTTACAATGTCGGCACATTCTACATTAAACCATTTCTTGTTTTGCCTCTTTTTTAAACACCCAATGCTTTCAGATGCTGACAATTTAATAGTATCTCTTATAGCCTCCAATCCTTTGTTTATATCAGTTTCTTCTTCGTTTGCCACATTGTCATCTGAAGATTCCAGTACTTCAAATCTATTAGCAATTTTGATTTGGTATGCTTGCCGCATTTCATCATTTTTCAAGTTTTTAAATTCAAATTTTACAGAATCATCTTTAGCATTTCTTCCTCTCATAAGGGATAGCCGTTGTCTGATTTTCACTCTGGCCAGATGATGATCCGAATTGCAGTCCGTCCCTCTAACTGATCTAATATCGATGATGCTACTGTGCCAGCGTTTATCCACTAATACATGATCTATCTGGTCCCGAGTTTCTCCATCTGGGGACGTCCAGGTGTATTTATGAATATCCTTATGCTGAAATGTTGTGCTCTTAACAATGAGATTCTTTGATGTGGCAAATGTGACTAATCTAATCCCGATGTCGTTACTATCTTCATGAAGACTGTATTTGCCTATTGTTGGTTTGAATATATCTTCTCGCCCCACTTTTGCATTAAAATCTCCTAAGATAATTTTCATATGATATCGTGAAAGGCTATCAAATAAGCATTCTAATTCTTCATAGAACTCATCCTTGATCTTGTCATCTTTATCTTCTGTGGGGGCATGTACATTTAAATTATAAAATCAAGTCGTTTACCCTTTAGAATTATGTATGGTACCCTATCACTAACAAACTTAATATCTCGGATAGCGGATAGGATCCTCCTTCTGACTAAAAACCCGTTCCAAATGCAGGTCTTTCTGCACCCCGGTAGAATAATGCAAAACTTCCTGATTCCTGAGTACCTTCTCCTGGCCAACCAACTTCCTGTAAAGCGACTATATCCAAGGACGATTTATCTAATTCCCGCGTTAATATCTCTAGTGCCCCGCTATTGTATAAAGTCCTAACATTCCATGTTCCTAGGAACATGTCCCTGTGATTGAGCCTTTGGTATGGGTTCCCTGAAGTAGTCCCCGCCCGGAGAACCGAATGGGGGACTATTTGACCTCCGGAAAATTTTACCCCAGTTGAACCCATGTCCGCATTTCTTGATGGTTGTATTTTTACGGTGAAAGATCGTCACTCTTTCGCCCAAGGTACTTTTTTCGTCTGGCTTATCACCTTCCACTAGTCCGGCTTGGGTAACCCTGTCGGCAGCAATGCTACCGCCGGCATAGCTCTCAGGATCATTTAAGCACGCAAGCCACTCCACCACGAGAAGGTAAAGATACCATGGAGGGCATAGGTGGTACCTACCAGAGATAACCCACTAGGTACCTACGGGTTATCTCTGGTACCTACTATAGTGGGTTTTCTCTGGTACTAACTAGTGTTTGTAGTGGAAGTGGATCATGTTGATTTTACAATCTTTTACCTTAACCTCAGCCATTCTACTACTTGAAACGATGATTATTCTCAACTTTAATTTTGGAAATGGTTTCATTAAAATATTAAACATTTTTGTTTTGTTTTTTATTTTTCTGTCACAGAGTTCCTCTGTGGATAATATGCTGCAGACAGAGAGAACCATGATTATTCTCAACTTTAATTTTGGAAATGGTTTCATTAAGTTATTTAAACATTTGTTTTTTTTTTTCTGTCACAGAGTTCCTCTGTGGATAATTAAATAAGTAAAAGGTTCGCTCGAGTGGGCATTGATTATATTTAATCTTTGCTATATTCGTTCAGTGTTTTTGTGTTCTTTGGGCACTTCTGTATGTGGTACCGTTCGCATCTGTGACCACACAAAGCACATATACATTTTTCATTTGGGTCGTGGTACTTCTTGTTTTCACACACTTTGTGATGAAAACCGTGCACTGCATAACGTGTCACAACATGTCGCTGCTCCTGGTTAGCTTTTGTCCAGTTCCTCTCTATCATGGCTCCCGTAGCATAGAAATCAAGGTCTATCTCCCTCTTCTTCAATTTGCTTCGGTGTACGAGTTCTGTGTAGGGGCCGGTAGTTGGTAGAAGGTGTTTCATCCTCAGATCTTCTGCATAGAACGACTCTCTTGCAAGTTCATATACAAGTCTCTACGGGGTTGTTTTCCCCACCCTTAGAACCACTTTAAGGAAACGTGCCTTAACCTTCTCTATCCTTTCGAGATCGCTAAGTGACAGTTTCTCCCATATAATGTCTATGCCGTATGTTATGATTGGAGATATCGTTGTATCGAATAATGTCATGGCCGTGGGTAGTGACAGTCGGGCTAGATTTTTTATGCTGTAGATTGCTCTTGTGGCTGCTGCTGTTTTCTCTTGTATATGTTGGTTGAATGATCGTAATGTTGTTTGGAGTGTCATGCCTAGGTATGTGAATTTGTTAACTGTCTTTAGTGGTTCGTCATTCAGCATTAGGATATCTTCTTCTGTGGCTCTTCCTCCCCTTCTAAATGTTAGTTGGACTGTCTTTTCTGGGTTGATGGTGAGTTTGCTTTAGTCGACCCATTGTTCTAGTTCCTGTAGTGCCGCTTGCAATTCTGTTTTGTTTGGACTTCCTAGTATCATATCATTCGCGTACATGATCAATGTCGTTTCCTGCATGTTTTTCAGTATGTCGGTGGTATCGGACGTTACTGCATTGAAAAGAAGTGGGCTCATAGGATCCCCTTGTAGGACACCATTGGTCTGATGGATTGCATTTGATGTGTCTATTCCATCATCAATTTCGACGAGGTTGTATGCCAGGATGTTTTCTATTATATTACTGAGCGGATGAGTTTCCCCTATCATATGCTTGAGCTTGGTGATTAGTTTGCATCGGTCTATCAGGTCGAACGCCTTTTTGTAGTCTATGAAGACTGCATGGAATTTGCCTTTTGGTCTCCGTAATGCTGTTTCTATCTCATCCATGAGGCACTTAATTGCACGTTGAGTGCTCATTCCTCTCATAAAGCCGAACTGGTATTCTGGTATATATCCAGCAAGTTCTACCTCTAGTCTGTGAGCCAAGATCCTTGTGAAGATTTTGAATAAGTTGTTTTCTAATGCGATACCTCGGTAGGAGTCTAGGTCTTCCCTGTCTCCTTTGCCTTTGTACAGCAGTTTGATTTTTGCTGTTCTCCAACTATTTGGGATCGTCCCTGTGTGTATACATTCATTAAGCAGTAGGGTCCAGAAGGGTAAGAATAGGTCTTGTGCGGCTTTGAAGTGTTCGGCTTGTATGTTGTCAGGCCTTAGGGCTTTCTTGTTTTTCATTGAGATCACTGGCTTCTGGATTTCCTCTGATGTTTTTCGATGTATTCATTTCTGTGATCTTGGGTGTTGGTGGTATAGGCTTCCTGGGTGTTCATTTTATTCAGGATACTGTTGAAGTGTTTTTCCCATGTTGTTATGGGTATCTGTCTTGGTTGTGCCACAGGTTTTCTATTTCTTAATGCCAAGAAGGGGTTCTGTTTGGCTTCTTCTGCTATTTTCTAAGCTTCTTGCTCTAAGAACTCCGTTTTCCTTTGTTTTAGAAGAAGTTTGTATGTCTTTCTTTTTTCTGGGTAGTGGCTTAGGTCTTCCTCCCTTCCGTAGTTCTAACCTTGTGCAATGCTAGCAGTGTTTCTTTCCTCTCTTTATAGCAGTCTTTGTTGAACCATGGTTGGGACCAGAGATAACCCACGATCTGTTACGATCCTATAGAAAATGTTCCCTCCAGCGTTTCATAGGACGGCCCAGTGATCTTCGTCCTCTTGGTATATAATTATAAACAGCTTTGGGGATCCGATTTGAACTCATTCTTTCAATATGGTGTTTCCAATTTAGTTGGTACTGTTTAATATATTCCAAAATTGGCGTAGTCTTCAATTCTTTTAAGATATCGGTGTTCCTTTTCCGATCCCATCTGGTGTAACCCGCTGTTCTGCGCATGAATCTCATTTCACAAGCCGTTATTCTGCTTTCATGTTGTTTTTTTAGTGTCCATACTTCACTACCATAGGTCAACACTGGTCTAGCCAAAGTGTTATATAAACGTAATCTGGTGTTTTTTTGTACAAGGGATGGTTTCATAACTTGATTAATAATTCCTAAACTTTTATTATAACTAGTAACTTTTTCAGGGATATCCTTTTCATCCTAGATAGAGAGATAATATCCAAGATATTTAAATTGATTAGATCTCTCTAAAATTGTATTCTGGAGACAGATTTTACTTTGTATGGGGTCCTTCCCATGAAATGCCATAATTTTAGTTTTGTTAATTGATATTTCCATATTAAATTTGGCACCTATTTTTTGTAAATTATAAATTGATCGTTGCAAATCATTTTCGGAAAGTGCCAGAAGAGCTAAATCGTCTGCAAAAAGAATAGCATCGAGTTTGAGGTTCCTATTGATGGGTAAATATTTTTAAGGAACTTATTAAATAATTTATCTACATTAATGAGTACTTAAACGAAACAATAAATTAAATGTCAAATGTGCAGAAAATAGGACATTAATGCTCCATTTTTCCAGGCTAAATTAATGTTTATATGAATTTAAACGATTATACTTAGGTGGGCACCAGTTCTTCGCTAATTTATTATTTGTATGATCAGTAAAATTAATTAACTTTTCACAGAATTAACACGCTTAGTTTATTATGGCGCAATTAAAAGAATATTTAAAAACAAGAAAGGAAACAAAACAAAAATTTTATAAAGCAGTGGCAGTCCCCTTACTATTGTATGGTAGTGAATTTTGAGTTTTAATTAAAAGAGAAGAGAAAATCATAGAAGCAGCTGAAATGAGATTTCTGAGAAGTGTGGCTGGCTGCAAACTTCTAGATAAAAGAAGAAGTGAAGATATTAGAAATGAACTAAATATTTTTAAACTTTTAGATAAAATAAAATAATCTACAAAAAACTGGAAAGAACATGTTCAAAGAATGAAAGATGATCGCATTCCAAAAATTATACTTAATTACAAACCAAAAGGAGACAGGAATGTCGGTAGACCGAAAAAGAGATGGATTCAACTTTTTGAATGAGAATCTATGAGATCACGTGGGCTTAATCCGTGATTGTTGTTGATGATGGTAGTTTATTGTGAAATTACAGAAGACTCAAATTACTCGTATTTACGCTTAGTTCGTTTATAAACACGTATTATTCTAAACTTATTTGTGTTAAATTGAAAAACTCGCAAATGAATCATCCTTATGTAATACGTTTTTTGGACATTGGTCACATCCAAATTATTCTTTCCCTCCCTTTTATCTATAATGAAGATTATAGAATTAAAGTTAAGATAACTGATAGAAGCCATGTCCAAGTGTGTTAGCGATATTATTTCTGGTTAATCTGGTTTGTTTGCTTGTTAAATAAAAGTAAGCATTAAATGGCTAGTATTTTTTTTAAGTTTAATAAAACTTAAAACCTAGTTATAAAGGCTAATATTATTTATTAGAAAACAAAACAATGGCCTTTCGGTGAAAATATGCAGTTCGATCGAAAATAGTTTTGGACGATGAAATTATCGAACAAGTACAGAATTTTAAATATTTAGGATGTCACATAGCTTACAATTGGGAAAATTATATCTTCTTGTAATCTTGTAAGCCCATGTTTTCCTTAACAGAGATTTAGGCGCTCTCCCCCTACAGGGAAGAATTTGAACGATACTAATTTAGTTACACTTGTTTTCGTATAGATGTCATTTGAGTGGTCCGTGGTCAGCGTTCCGCCTCATACTGACATCTAGGAAACCAAGGTAGTATTAGGAAGGGAAAATTCGGTAAATTTTGCTTAGAGGCCTTTTCATTCAGGCTTAAGGATCTTTTACGAGCCTGAAAATCTTCAGCCTCGGGACACACGGCTTAAAGTTTAGTGTAATCCCAGATGTGACTGTTCCTACTATTTTAGTATCCATCACGCATTAAATAGGCCTCATCTGGGAATAACACGCGTGTAGGAAAGGCAGCATCGTGAACAGTCTGATGTAGAAACCACTGTACAAAGTTCATACGAGGTACAAAATCCTGTGGTCCTATTGCCTGCACATTCCGAAGGTGGTATGCATGTAGGTTGTACTCCCTCAATACCCTCCAAATGGACTTACGTTCTTAGCACGTATGCTGGTTGAAGGTTCGACAGTAACTCGCTCGACCACAGCGTCCTCAAAATCAGGTGTACTCACATTAAGCCTCTCGCCGCCTCCGTTCGAGGACGAAGATTCACCGTTTCTCCAAGACGTCGATGAATTGCAGCAAATGTACGAGTAGTATGTAACAGGATGTCTCCAGTTGGAACGCGGCTGCTCATACATGCGACGAGCCACTATTCCATTTCCTCTCGCCTCACCATAAGTCTCTGAGTTCAGGCAACTCGTACTACTCCGATTCGATTGAGGGTCTTTCCACTTTTCAGCGGTTACCCTTTTACCAGCCGGCTGCTGGCCCTTCACATCCACATGTGTCAATCACAGAGGTAGATGATCAACAGCCAGTGTAGGGGTGACATGTGGTTAGCATGTCGAGTCCCCCAGCCGTTATAGCTGGTTCCTCAACCTGGAGCCGCTACTTATTGTAGCTACCCAATTGCCTCACGATGCTGGGTGGGCACCGGTCCCATACTGGCCGAAATACCATGAGAAAATTTCTTCCCCCATGGAGACTCGAACCAGCGCAAGTCCCGTAGCTCTGCGCCAAGGCTTCCTACCTTAACCGCTCGGCTACGGCGCGGGACTAACTCGTACTACTTCTTCTTCTTATTCTTCTTAAACTTAATTTGTAGGATTTTCATCCTGTTTATTTCCAAAATCACTCCTCGGAGGAGACGTAGTGGATGTGCATTCACTGTCTATCCATCTCTTGGCTGGTCTTCCTCTTGTTCTTCTCCCGTCCATTGGCCTATATTCTTTAGCTCTTTTTGCAAGCCGGTTTTCTTCCATAACTCGTACTACGTGTTGATTAAATTCTCCAAACAACAACAAACAAAACCTACCAGCCTTAAGTTTACAGTTTATTAACAATTGCAAATTAGACGTATACCAACTTAAATTCATATTGCTACGACAGAATAAGGGCTGACGGCACAGAAACTACGAACGGGTTGATTCCAGTGCGTCGCGCGCGCTCCTTGATACATGCACATAACTCATAAACGACATGTTTAGGAATATATGTTCATTCAAAAAAATTATCTTCTCTGCATGGCCTATCATCCCTGTACTTTTGTCGGCGGAGTCCTGTTACAGCCTGTATATACTAGCGGACCCGACAGATGCTGTCCTGCCTGAACGTTCAATTCTCATGTCATGGCCAGACGATAAAAATTAAGTTACTTTTTTACCATAAAATTTATTAATTTATAAGTTCATAATAAAACTCCTCACTGCCATCTCATGTGGCTCAAGAAGCGTGCATGATAATATCACATCGTTATCGCGCGGAATATGTCGATAATGCAGATGACTACACATCTGACATAAAAAATCCTATAACCTGATCACAGCGCCACCTATCGGATCCAACTGTGAATCTGAACCAACGCATCTGTGCCCCCGTAAGATATGCGAACTAAAGCATACTTCCTTTTTCTGCCACGTTAAACCATTTCCCTCTCTGCATTCCTATATCTCTCTCTCTTTTATCTCTCTCCTTCTTCCCTCTCACTACTGACAATTTTGAGCATTCTTGCGGGACATTAGTTGCACTTGCACTCCAGTGTTGTCAATTCAACTCAACATGAATACTGCAGCACGAGCGGTGAAATAAATGTTATTAGGCAAGTAATAGCATTTTGCGATAATGAGAAACAAACAGGTCATTATCTGTTTCCTATGAATTAGGCAACTGAAAGAGCAGATGCCATCATAGATGAGGTTCATTTTATTTCAATTGACGACATTTTAAAATGACTTGCTTATTTAATATTAATGCAACATTTTTTATGTAATTTATATAGGCAGATTAGAGCGTCTAATAATGACGATCAGGAGAGAGGGGGTCTGTTCAGGAGATGAAAAGCTAGAATCACGAATGAAGAAGATACCAAGAGAATATTTAATTCTTGTACGTGAGATCAGTTTAGTAGTGGAAGCCAGATGCGGGGTTTGTGATGTGCGATAACGAAGGCTTACACGTGCAGACACGGGACCTGAAAAGTGCGCTCACTCAGCAGTTTACGAGTTCACGGCCACAGTCAGATAGTGTACCTCGAGTAGATAAGGTGCTTGATCGCTTTTCCTTGTGAACTGAATGGCGTGGGTATAATGTAAACTGAATGACATGTGTATAAGCTATTTCAATTTTAAAATGTGTATCTTATAAAACATAAGTGTAAAGCGAATCACGTGTGTATGAGTGTAAACTGTATAATGGCTAATATTTTTTCTACTCAACAACGTGTATTTATTTATGAACAATATTTATTTGTTAACTCAGTCTGCCAGCCAAGTACGAAGACGTTTTGAAACACGATTCCCGGGTGTAAAAATTTCATCACGTTCAACAGTCCATAATATGTACAACAAATTTTATAAAGTTGTGTCAAAAATGTATGGACAACGAAGATGAACACTTCCAACACCTGCTTCAATAAAGTTGGTAAGTATGACAATTTGTAAAATAGTTACGAAAATGTGTGTGGTTGTATCATCACGATCCTACGCTGTCCGTTCCCCGCCACGAGTGCGTCATTGCTATATTCAACTCATTTCTTAGAGAGTCTGTGACTGCAAAATAATGCTATGACCTGTTCAGAATATTAAAAAGAAAGGGCTTTCTTTAATACGATAAACTTAATTGATAAATATCGGGTGAAACACGACTGTAATTGGTTGTAAAACAAGCTTCAGTGAAACGTGATTGGTCATTGGCTCCCATTTGGGGCGTAAGTTAAACAGTCTTTAAAAATGACTTACGTAGATTCCCTTCACATAATATCCATTTTAACCAATAAAATATATACACTACTATATTATAATTATTTCCATTAATCGTAGAGGTCAACATCGGTGTCATCAGACCTACTTAAATTAAATATGAAGAAGTTATAATTAACCTTACGTTATTCAATAATCAAGAGCCTGACACTGTTTGGCAACATCCCTACTCGGTAAGTTACTGTGGCTGCTGTTTGAGGCAGTGGGAGGGAAGTGCGGTGAAATTGTGTGAGTATAGACACGTACTTTTCTAAGAACGATGTTAGCGCTATACTTACTTACTTACTTACTACTCACTGGCACTATCGAATCCGTAGGTTCATGACCGCGCGGACATAAGCTCTCCATACATCCCTATCCTGAGCTAATGCTTTCCAATTGTTCCCTGTATAATCTACTTCCCTCAAATCATAGTTAATGTTATTCTCCCACCTCATTCTTGGTCTACCAACTGGGCGTTTTCCCTCTGGCTTTCCTACAAGAAGCTTCCATGCAATTCTTTCATTCCCCATACGTGCAACATGTCCTGCCCATCGCAGTCTACGAGACATAACTGTTCTTATTATATCTGGCTTCTATAAAGACCATGTAGTTCATTGTTATGTAGTCTTCTCCATTCACCTGTCTGTTCATCTCTCTTTGGTCCAAAAATTTTCCTGAGTACTTTATTCTCAAATACTTGTAATCTCCTTTCCTCCCTTAAAGTAAGAGTCCATGTTTCGCACCCATATAATATAACTGGTACAATAATAGTTTTATATATTTTCAGTTTAACGTTTTTTGAAAGGAGTTGGGACATCCAAGAGTCTCTGCAATGCATAATAGCACACATTTCCAGATGTTAGCGCTATAGAGTCTCTGCAATGCATAATAGCACACATTTCCAGATGTTAGCGCTATAGAGTCTCTGCAATGCATAATAGCACACATTTCCAGATGTTAGCGCTATAGAGTCTCTGCAATGCATAATAGCACACATTTCCAGATGTTAGCGCTATAGAGTCTCTGCAATGCATAATAGCACACATTTCCAGATGTTAGCGCTATAGAGTCTCTGCAATGCATAATAGCACACATTTCCAGATGTTAGCGCTATAGAGTCTCTGCAATGCATAATAGCACACATTTCCAGATGTTAGCGCTATAGAGTCTCTGCAATGCATAATAGCACACATTTCCAGATGTTAGCGCTATAGCGGCACAAATCCGTTTGGTCCGTGTATAAAGATAAATACTAACACCTGACACTCTCCCACTAAATACCTTACGACATCGAAACCGGATGTTAGAACCACTGTTAATTGTTCATTGTGTAAACAATAGATTCATATAATTCAATCAAACAAATTGAATTGGTTAGATCATATTTTTCTCAGTTTATTACAATTTCAAATCTCAGAAATTAAACTTCGTGAGATATGAACAGACAGGTGAATGGAGAAGACTAGCATAACAATAAATTACATGGTCTTTATAGGAAGCCAGATATAATGAGAAGAGTTAAGTCTCATAGACTTGCGATAGGCAGAACATGTGGCACGAATTGGGAATGAAAGACGTGCATGGAAGCTTCTTATAGGGAAAAACCAGAGGGAAAACGCCCAGTTGGTAGACCAAGAATGAGGTGGGAGAAATAACATTAACTATGATTTGAGGGGAGTAGAATATACAGGGAATAATTGGAAAACATTGGCTCAGGATAGGGATGTATGGAGAGCTTATGTCCATAAGACCATGAACCTACGGGTTCGATAGTGCCAGTGAGTTAGTTAGATTTTCTATTAGCATCCAGTGACTATCGTTACACAAATGGTACATTTTAAGTTAGACCTACGTGCATTTTCTTTTTGTGTAACGTTACTTACTTACTTACTCACTGGCACTATCGAACCCGTAGGTTCATGGCCGCGCGGACATAAGCTCTCCATACATCCATATCCTGAGCTAATGCTTTCCAATCATTTCCTGTATAATCTACTTCCCTCAAATCATAGTTAATGTTATTCTCCTGCCTCATTCTTGGTCTACCAACTGGGCGTTTTCCCTCTGGCTTTCCTACAAGAAGCTTCCATGCAAGTCTTTCATTCCCCATATGTGCAACATGTCCTGCCCATCGCAGTCTACGAGACTTAAACTGTTCTTATTATATCTGGCTTCCTGTAAAGACCATGTAGTTCATTGTTATGTAGTCTTCTCCATTCACCTGTCTGTTCATCTCTCTTTGGTCCAAAAATTTTCCTAAGTACTTTATTCTCAAATACTTGTAATCTCCTTTCCTCTCTTAAAGTAAGAGTCCATGTTTCGCACCCATATAATATAACTGGTAGAATAATAGTTTTATATATTTTCAGTTTAACGTTTTTTGAAAGGAGTTGGGACATCAAGAGTCTCTGCAATGCATAATAGCATGCATTTCCAGAATTGAGCCTATGTTTAATTTCTTTGTGCATCTCATTCCTATTTGTGATTATTGTTCCTATGTATTTTAATTCAGCCACTTCCTCAAAATTTCCCTCATTTGTCATTAGCTGTCCATTTCCATTATTTAATGAATTTCTACGTGTGACCATATATTTTAGTTTTATTGATATTTACTTCCAGTCCTAATTTCTTAGTGTTACTCAATAGTTTTGTGTAACGTTAGGGTTTTTTAATCAATAAACTGTCTGACATCTTAGTCCATATGACATATCCAAGAATCCTAGGTTTGTGTCCAGTACGGGGTGAATTTTTCTTGTTGTGTCTGTCATTATTTTGAGTAGTTTTCTATCACCTGACACTGCTTACTATATTAGAAGATTTTTTACAAGTTTTTATATTTCTTGGATTTTTATTGTTTTCTTTCAATTCATAATTTTTCTCCTGCCTTCTCTATCTCTGGCAACCGTCCACCAATTCTTGAGTTTTAAAGATTTGACATCCTGTAGTTCTCCATGCATCCATCTCGAATTCGCTCTTCCAGTTCCTCTGGTCTTCCTTCTGGCCTATCATCTATAATTCTTCAACTTAATTTTTGGTAATTCTCTGCGTATGTCCTGCCCATCTTAGTCGGTTTATTACTTTAATATCTGTAATGATATCTTATGATTTATACAACTCATATAAAACCCTGTTACATCTCATTCACAACTCTCCAATTTCCTTAATAGGTCCATATATCCTTCTGAGTATCTTTCTTTCAAAAGCAGCCAGTTGAGATTTGTCATGTTCAGTCAGAGCCCAGGTTTCACTCCTCTAAGTAAACACTAATTTAATTAGTGTTTTGTACAATCTGGCTTCTGTTTTCACCGTGTCGGATATTTTCAATTTAAATGTATTTATTGAAATAGTATCTTATGATGCTAATTTGGGAAGTAGTTTTTACAGAATCGAGGAAAATATTTAAAAAGCGAACGATAGCGAAGTTTTTAATTTCCAAGATTTTGTAAAACATTTCACAAAACGTGCGTTGTACATTATTTGTTGCGCGATGGTGTTTTCAAAATAATAAATAAAAGTAAAATAAACACCTTTGTTGGAAATATTTGTTTCATTATAAACAATTGACCAACGTTAACAGTGTGGACAATTTTTATTAGTTTGAAACTACAGGAGGCCATGAGACCAATTTAGTGATAAAATGGAGACAAGAACGCATTTATTGTTTTATATTGTTTCAAATAAAGTTCAGTTCATTTTAAAATGCAGTGATTTATTTCATATAATATATATTAACTCTACCTTTGGATATTTTTTGTATATACATTGTAGTAGTATTGCATTAAAGGGCAGTTTTACTTCCCACACGCGTGTTTGTAAATGTAATATTACCGTATAGTTATTTTTATTACAGTATAGTTATTTAGGTTGGCAACCCCGAAATGTAGGATGTTAAACTTTGAATCATGGTTGCCATTGCTGTAAGTACGACTAAACGCACTATCGCGGAAAAAAATGGCATTCCTTAGCATTTTGTATTCTTTCTTGCTGGATATTATTATGTTTATTTAGTCCCATCAAACATGAGTCCATAAATTAATAATTTATAAAGCAATGTCAATTTTACTATTTGGGACTCGCTGATATCAAGTGCCAATTCTAACAAAACCATCATAGTCTTGTTCAATCAAGGTTCCCGGAGCAAAGCCGGAATAGTATAACCTTAAATTGACAAAACAATCATTTCCTCTGCCAGTTATTTAAATGTTCCGGACCGCAAAGAAAACATGATCATGTAAAACTCTAAATTATTACATTATTATGTAATTTGACGCAAATGTAATTTCTGCCCATTTGTTTTTTCCATTGTTTTATAAACAATTAACTAATACCCGGCGTGGCGTTTGTTACGCCTAATAAATTAAATGTGTTTTTTTTTATATCTAGTTGAATAAGTAAAAAGAAAAATTAATTATAAATTTATATCGTAATTATTTTAGATATCCCGTGCTGGTCACCCGGCATTGGCCAGGAATCTAATAATCCCGATCTTCTTGACATAAATGAGCTGGAAGGACAAATGGTTATTGTGAGTTATCCGTAAATAAAAGAATACCCGCTGTGCACAGTTCCGCTTGCCCGGGAATCAAGCCATCCCGATCTTCTTGGCTTCAATGAGCTGAAAGATAAAAATAGTTATTTGTGAGTTATCCGTAAAAGACAGACATATGCTGCCGCGAACTTCTTTGTAGATTTTTTTAGATATTCAATTCTGTGTACATTATTTTGGTGTGTATGTTATGGTTTAGACAGCGTAAGCCATTTCAGCGTCCAAAAGGCTAAAAAGAAAATCGTTTTTCTCTACAAAGGGCGATTTTTAAGGGCGAAGGAGTTGAGTATTACATCTTTCTTATAGCCTAAAACCTTCCCGCGAAAACTCTCGAACATCTTGTAAAAAAAAAACCCCATCACAATCGGATGAACGGTAGGGAAGCGCATAAAGGACAACACATATATCTATATATATATATATATATATATATATATATATGGTATGATAAAAAACCATAAATGCCTGTCACGGGACTTTGAACCCCCGGACCTCTGAGTCTGTAGCTCAGTCGTGTTATCCATTACAACACCACCATGCGAATCCAATTCACATACTTTTTTTTCTTATATATGTATTATATTCTCCATTCTTACTAGATATCGCTAGAACTTGCTTACTTGTTAATAGTCAGCTACTAAATGGCAGTGAAATTTGGTTCGCCTGGTGGTGTAATGGATACCACCTGAGGTACAGAGACTCAGAGTTCCTGGGTTCGAATCCCGTCCAGGCAATTATTTTTCTTATCATACCTAATTAGCTTGCATTGCTCAATGTTTAAACATTTTAATTTTATAAACACACACAACATATATATAGAATTAAGAGTAGCGAACCCGACAGAGGTTAACCTGCCCCCGAAAGTTCAATTCTCGTGTCATGGCCAGACAATATAAGTGGCTACTTTTTTACCACACAATTCACTAATCAAGACGGAATTAGATATTTTTAAGTAAAGTTCGCAAAAAAACCTCTCACTGCCAACTGTTGTGGCTCAAGAAGCGCTCATGATGACGTCACATTGTTGTCGCGCGGAATATATCCATCTACTTATCCCGATCTTCTTGGAATAAATGAGCTAGTTATTGTTAATTATTCCGTAAAAGAATACGTCCTGCCCGAACGTTTGCTTGCGTGTTTGTTAACAGGGTTTCTTAAAACGTTTCCCCGATATTTGAAATATCGATACAACCATATACTAAGTGATATTTTTTAACATTTGAGTTTGGAGAACATTTCCAAGCTTTTCGTTTTGTTATTGTGTTATAACTTTTTACAACGCTTTATATTAACTTGACCTGTATCTATGTAACTGAATCTTTTAAAAACGAGCGATTTTCACACACGTAAAATCATTGGATCGAACTTGAAACTTTGCATACTTGTAAAAGCCCCGTGACCATATAATAATTTCATATTTTGTTTCTACAATCATGGCCAGAAATCATCAGAAAATTATAAAAAGTGTCTTTTGTAACGGAATTTTTGAACACGATTTTCACCCACTTAGAAACATTGGATCGACTTGACAACTTTGTGTACTTGTAAAGGACCCGTGACAATACAATACTTTCATAATTTTGTTTCTAGAATCCTGGCCAGAATCATCAGAAAAAAAAAATGCAAACTGGTATAATAGGTTGTCGACTTTTTAGTCAATCGTTTGAAAGAGCTCAGTTGGTAGAGCGTGACACTCTAGTGGTATATAATTTCTGTAATCCATAGGTCGCTGTTTCAAATCCGGCTGAGAGTTTTTTTCAGAAGAGTCTTCCTTTCAGCTGATACTACAATAGAATCGAATTTAAAGATATTTACATTTTCCATCTTAATCTGTAAAATATTAAAAACTAGAAAACGCTTTTTGATGGTAAAATTATTTATCCCAAGCATGTGGGAAATTAAAATTATTTTTCATTTTTTAGTTTCGTTTTTCTAATAAATCGTGTTTGTTTTTAGTTTTTAAAACTATTATTTATTTTACCATAAAATTCACTAATAAATACATTATTAGATATTATCAAATAAGTTGCGCAAGAAAACTCCTCATTGCAATCTGTTGTGGCTCAAGAAGCGGACATGATTATGGCACATTGTTGTGTCGATTTAGAATATGACGATAATGCAGATGCCTACATATCTGAACATAAACAAATCCTATAAACCCGATCGCAGCGCCACCTACTGAGTCCAATTGATGAATCTAAAACATCCAGGGACCCACTCAAACCACAAAACGCCAAAATATTAAAATCGGTCCGGTCCTTCAGGCAGGTTTTAATTTCGGATTTCAAAGGAAACCTCCACTTTTCTAATTGTCGGATTTCGCTAATTTTTTGTTAATACCTACTTCGGTTTATTTTAATAGGGTATACTGAGTTTTGTTGTGAACACATCGACAAATGTGATCGCTAGAGGCCATTTTTTATTTTTTCGCTTCAGGTGCACTCCTACACTAATTGGTTTAGACTGGGTCCAATTGTGAATCTAAATCATGCGAATGACCACAATCAGACACCTACACACACACACACACAATTAAGAATCAAAATCGTTTCAGTCCTTTTAGGAAGTGTTTCAGTGACAAACACGTCTACAGTATAATTTATATATATAATATATTGTACATTACAATATTCTAACACTAGCTAATACCCGTCGTGGCGTTGCTACGGCCTAAACAAATGAAAATATTGAAGGTTATTACATTGTATGTAATAAGCTGAGATGAACCAACGATTATGGTTGCTACCCAGTTTTTAAATTTCGGATTTCACGTAAACCTCCACTTCCTAATTTTTTTACATTTTCACTTCATTTTTGGATAATACCTACGTCGGTTTATTTTAATAGGATATAGGTCCGCTACTGAAGTTTCGTTTTGAAACCTCGAAAATTCGTGACCCAAAAAACGCTATAGCAATTTTAAAATTTTCCTCACTTCAGGTGAACTCCTACCACCTAATGGTTTTATAGGGACCAATTGTGAATCTAACACCATACCGGGGATCCCAACTCAAACACACAGAAGAAAAAAATTCATCAAAAATAGTCAAAGTCGTTTCGGCAGTTTTTTTTAATTTGGCGTCGGTTTCAGGTAAACCTCCACTTGGGTTACTTAATTGTCAGATTCGCTACTTTTACTTAATAAACCTATCTCAGGCTTATTTTAACAGGAGGTACTGAGCTTTGTTATGAAACATCGAAAACTGTGACCGCGAGTAGAGCAATT